>CM038214.1:83931858-84531858 GCA_021442155.1 Cymbidium sinense | reverse complement strand
AAACTAAACCTATACTAAATAAACCTAAACTTTAGGTAAAAAAAAAAACCTAAAGCTAAAAAACTTTAAAAAAATATAATTAATAAAAACTAAACTAAAACCTAAACCTAAAGTTAAACATAAACTTAAACCTCATAAAAAAATAAAATAAAAAATAAAATATAAACTGATATAAACATAAATAAAAACCTAAAGTAAATTAAAAAAATATAATAAACCTAAAAAAAATCCTAAATAATAAAAATAAAACATAAAATAAAAATAAAATAAACCTAATCTTAAATAAAATTAAAACTAAATAAAAACCTATACCTAAAAAATAAACTTAAAAATAAATAAAAAATAAAACCAAAACCTTAAACAAAAAAAAAACCTAAACCTAAAATAAACTAAACCTAAACCCTAAACTAAATTAAAAAATAAACTAAAAATAAACCTACACTTAAACTAACAAATAAAACCTAAAATAAAAACCTTAAACATAAACCTATAAAAATAAAATAAAAACTTAAACCTAAAAATAAAAAATAAAACCTAATACTAAAAATAAAATAAAAAAAAATCTAAACTAAAAAATAAACATAAACATAATCCTAAACCTTGAAAATGAACTAAAATGAATAAACATAGAATAAACAAGCTAAACTAAATAAAAATAAAAAGTAAACCTAAATAAAAATAAAAAATATAATAAACTAAAATAAATATAAAAATAAACTAAATAAACCTAAACCTATCAGTTTACTTAATTTAAAAATAAACTCCTAAACCCTAAACACTAAACCCGAAATCCTAATTCCTAAACCTTAAACATAATAAATAAAATAAAATATACCTAAGAATTAAAAACCTAAAGAAAATAAAAATTAAATCTAAAATAAAAATAAAATAAACCTAAAAAAATAAATAAAAACCAAAACCTAAAAAAAACCTAAAACTAAATAGTAAATAAAACCTAAACCCTAAACAAAAAAAACATAAACTTAAAATAAAAATAAAATAAACAAAATAAAATAAACCTTAACCTAAACTAAAATAAACTAAACAAAAATAAATAAAACTTAAGCCTAAACCTAAAATAAACTAAACCTAAATAAATAATTTAAATAAAATAAAATAAACTAAAATAAACCTAATCCTAAACTAAAAATAAAATCTAAAATAAACATAAGATAAAATCATAAATATAAACCTAAAAATAAAATAAAATCTAAACCTAAACCTAAAATAAAAATAAAAAAACCTAAAAATAAAATAAAAATAAATTTCAACTAAAAAATTAACCTAAAACTAAAAAAATAAACTAAAATAAAAAACCTAAACTAAAATTAATAAACCTAAAATAAATAAATTAAACTAACTAAAAATAAAAAATAAACATAAAAAATTTAAAATTGAAATAAACTAAAATAAATAAAAAATACACTATATAAACTAAATAACCCAAAACCTATCATTTTCTGGTTATAAAAGAACATAAACCCTAAAAACCTAAACCCTAAAAAAATAAAAAAAACTTAAACCTGTTTATAATTTAAAAATAAACTAAACTAAAACCTAAATAAATCAAAAAACCTGCCCAAAACCTAAAACCCAACAAAATAAAAAATTAAAAAAATAAATACAAAGTCAATAAAGAACCCTAATCCTAAACTAACCCTAAACCTAAATCTAAACCCTGACCCTAAACCCTAAACCCTAAACCCCAAATCGAACCCTAAACCTAAACCCACTAAACCTAACCCACACTAACCCTAAACCCCAACAGACCCTAAACCCTAAACCTCTAAAACCTAAACCCTAAACCACAAAACCAACCTAAAAACCTAAAACTAAATTAAACCTAAAAATAAAATAAATTAAAAAACCATGGGCTGATGGGGTTACTATTATGGTGGTGGAGGGATAGATCGGGGATATGATGGTGGATTCATAAGAGGTGGTTAGATAATGGAGAAACTTTAGGGGTTTCTTACTTGATGAAAACTAAAAGAAGAAATGTTGAATCTAAATTTGCTTAGGAAAAAAAATTAAAAACCCTAAACCCTAAACTAAAACTTGAACCCTAAACCTAAAACCTAAACCCTAAACCCTAAACCCTAAACCCTAAACCCTAAAAATAAAAAAATAATAAAAAATAAATAAAACACTAAACCTAAACCATAAATCCTAAAACTAACCCTAAAACCTAAACCCTAAAACTAACCCTAAACCTAAAACACAAGCCCTAAATCACAAACCATAAACCCCAAACCCTAAACCTAAACCCTAAACCCCACTAAACCCTAAACCCTAAACCCTAAACCTAAATTCTAAACCCTAAACCCTAAAAACCTAAAAAGCCTAAACCCTAAACCTTACCCTAAAAAAAACCCTAAATAAAACCCAAAAAAACCTAAACCTAAAAAACTTACCTAAACTACATAAAACTAAACTAAATAAAATAAAGAACAAAATAAAGTAAAACCTAAACCTAAACTAAAAATAAAATAAAAATAAAATAAAATAAAATAATAAAATTAAAACTTAAACTAAACTAAAAATAAAATAAACCTAGAATAAAAAAACATAAATAAATAAAAATAAAATAAATAAACCTAAACTAAATAAATAAAATAAATAAAATAAACCTACTAAAAATAAATCTAAAAAATAAATAAAACATAAACCTAAAAAAAAATAAAAATATAAACCTAAATAAAATATAATAAAATAATAACCTAAACCTAAAGATAAAACAAAAATCATAAAAATAAACCTAAACCTAAACTAAAGATAAAGTAAAATAAAAACTCTAAATAAAATAAATAAATCTAAAATAAATAAACTAAACTAAACAAAAAAATAAACCTAAATAAAAATAAAAAATAAAATAAACTAAAATAAATAAAAAATAAATTAAATTAACTAAATAAACATAAACCTATGAGTTTACTTAATTTAAAAAAAAAATCTAAACCTAAAATCTTAAAACCCTAAACCTAAATCCTAAACATAACTAAACCTACAACTAATCCTAAACCTAAAATTCTAAACCCAAAACCCTAAACCTTAAACCCTAAACAATAAATCCTAAATCCTAAACCCTAACCCTAAACCCTAAACCCTAAACGATAAACCATAAAAGCCTAAACCCTAAACCCTAAATCACGATTGAGCTGATTTTTATGAAAGTTTATCTTAAAGAAGTCAACGAAGAGGTTGAGAAATATGAAGTTGGTACTCCTGCCCATGTTGGTCTTGTTGCACCTATTGATGTTGTGGTTTCCTCAGGTCGCATTGATTTGGATCCTTCATAGACCTCTTTCTTCCAGGTTCTGCTGAAATTATCACCACAGTGGAGCTGATTAAAAAAGGCGATTAGGTGGAATCTTCAGAGGCTGCTCTCCTCGCTAAGCTGGGGACTAGGCCATTCTCTTATGGCCTTATCATCCAGTCTATGTATGATGATGGTTCAGTGTTTAGTCCTGAGGTGCTTGAGCTTACTAAAGATGATCTCATCGAGAAGTTTTTGGCTACCCTTTTAATGATCACTTCTCTCTCATTGGCCCTATCTTATCCCACCCTTGTTGTATTGTCCCACATGTTCATCAATGCTTACAAGAATGTCCTCACCATCAAGATTGCCACTGATTAAACATACCCGCAGGCTGAGAAGGTTAAGGAGTATTTGAAAGATCCTAGTAAATTTGATGTGCTACTTGTGCGATGCTTCTACTCTACAATCTAGTAATCGTATTAGAAGAAGGAAGAGCCTCTTGAGTTCGATGTTGATATGGGTTTGCTTGTTCGACTAAGCTTTGTTGTCCTTCTATAAAATCAAATTTTATTATCTCTAGGAGTTGAAATCAATTTTTGAAATACTATTTTTGTAAATTTTTTAATTACATTTTATTTTATCCTATTTTATTATTTGTTAGAGGATAACGTCTCATTTTATTTGGTAATTTCTTGTCTATTATGGAATCATTTGAGTTTAAAATTTAAAAAAACCTAAACCCTAAACCCTAAGCCTTAACAGTAAACCATAAACCCTAAGCACCAAACCCTAAACCTAAATCTAAAGTAACTAAATAAATTAAAAAATAAACCTGAACCCTAAAACTTAATAAACCTAAGCCTAAACCCTAAGAATGGGCAGAACCTTGACAGTAGGAACATCACCATCAGGCAAGCTCAGTCTAGATCTAGCGGTGGAGGCGAAGGAGGAGGCAACAGTAATCGTAGTGTTGGTGGGGGATCTAGAGGTGCTGGTGGATATGGAGGTGGTTGTCAGAGTAGTGAGGGTTATAGAGGTGGGAGGAGCAACGGAGGTTACAACCGTGGTGGTGGTGAAGGGAAAGATCGGGGATATGATGGTGGATCCCTCTACTCGAGAGGCCTCGGTGGTTCTGATGGGAACTAGAGAAATTGAAGAATGGTCGATCTGGTATGCTGCTTATAGAACTATGTCTTTATAGTAGAGAAGGTTCTAGTTATCTAGGGCTTTTGATTTGCTCTATGCGTGCTCAATTTTGATCTATGTCATTGCTTGTGTCTTAAAAAACTTGGTGTGTTACTTGGTTGATGAAATTGAGAAGAAGAAATGTCGAATTTTTCTTTATTAAATAAAGCCCTAATCCAAAACTAAACTCAAACACTAAATCCTAAACCCTAAAATAAAAAAATAAAAAACCTAACCCTAAACCTAAGCCCCAAAACTAACCCTAAACCCTAAACCCTAAACAAACCTAAAAAAATCCTAAACCCTAAACCCTAAACCTAAACCCTAAATAAACCCTAAACCCTAAACTCTAAACCCTAACCCTAAACACTAAACTGTAAAAGCATAAACCCTAAAACCCTAAATCGTAAACCTAAACCCTAAACCCTAAACTCTAAAGCCCAAATACTAAACCTAAATTTAAAGTAACTAAAAAAATTAAAAAATAAACTTTAACCCTAAAACTTAATAAACCTAAACTAAAACCCTAAGAATGGGCAGAACCTTGACGGCAGGAACATCACCATCAATTAGGCTCAGTCTAGATCTGGTGATGGAGGCAAAGGCTGATGCGTCGATTATTGGAGTGGTGGTGGGGGATCTGGAGGTGCTGGTGGATATGGAGGTGGTGGTCGGTGTAGTGGTGTATATGGAGGCGGGAGGAGTGACCGAGGTTACAATCATGGTGGTGGTGGAGGGAGAGATCGGGGATATGATTGTGGATCCCTCGAATAGGTAGGCAAGGGTGGTTTTGATGGGAACTAGAGAAATTGAAGAATGGCTTATGGAACTATGTCTTTACTATAACGATTGTTCTAGTTATCTAAGGTTTTTGATTTGCTCTATGTGTGCTCATTTTTTATCTATGTCATTGCTTCTATCCTAGAAAATATGGTGTTACTTCATTGATGTAAACGAGAAGAAGAAATGTTGAATTTGAATTTCTTCTCTGTTTAAAAATACAAAAGCCCTAAACCATAAACTAAAACTTGAACCCTAAACCTAAAACCTAAACCCTAAACCCTAAAAATACATTAAAAAAACCCTAACCCTAAAACTAACCTAAACCCTAAACCCTAAACCTTAAAACCCTAAACACTAAACCTAAAAAGACTAAACCCTTAACCTTAAACCACCAAAATAAACCTAAAAACCCTAAAACCCTAAAAAACCTAAAAACTTAAACCTACTAAAACATAAAATAAAATAAGTAAAACCTAAACTAAAAAAAAATAAAATAATAAAATAAAATAAAACCTAAAATAAAAAAAATAAAATAAGATAAAAAAATAAAACCACTAAAATAAATAAATAAAAACCTAAACTAAACTAAAAAATATAAAATAAACCTAAATAAAATAAAAAACTAAACAAAATAAAATAAAATAAACATACAATATAATAATAAAACTAAATAAAAAACCTAAACCTAAAAATAAACCTAAAATAAACCTAAAATAAATAAAATAAATCTTAAAAACAAAAAAAAAAACCTAAATCTAAAATAAACAAAATAAATAAACCTAAACCTAAAATAGACTAAACTTAAATAAAGAAAATCTAAACCTAAACCTAAAATAAACTACCAAACCTAAAAAGAAATAAATAATAAAGGCTAAACCTTAAACTAAAGAGAAAAAAAACCAAAACCTAAAATAAAGAAAATAAAGAAATAAACCTAAACTAAATAAACTAAAAATAAATAAATAAACCTAAACTAAAATAAACTAAACCTAAACCCAAAACTAACTAAATAAAATAAACTAAAATAAACCTAAAACTAAACTAAAAAATAAAACCTAAAAATAAACTTAAAATCTAAACCTAAAAAAATCAATTAAAAACCTAAACCTAAACCTAAAAATAAAAAAACTTAAACCTGAAAAATAAAATAAAAACAAAATTAAACTAGAAAATAAACATAAACCTAAACCTAAACCTAAACCTTAACCTAAACCTAAAAAAGAACTAAAATAAAAAAACCTAAATTAAAATAAATAAACTTAAAATAAATAAAATAAACTAAATAAAAATAAAAAACAAAGCAAAGTAAAAATATATAATAAAATAAACTAAAATAAATAAATAAAAACAAAATAAACAAAAAAACCTAAACCTACTAGTTCTTGGTTTCAATAAACCTAAACCCTACCACTAAACTTTAAATCCTACCCACCCAAACCTTAAATAAACTCTAAACCCTTCCTTAAATCCCAAACTTCCTACCTAAACACTAAAATAACCTAAATCAACACTAAACTACTCCTATTCCTTAACTCTAAAACTCCTAAACTGGTAGAAAAACTATAAACTAAACACTACTCCTACACTAAACCTCTCTCTTAAACTAAAATCATCCTAAATAAACTGCCTAAACATGACTGATCCTACTAATACCTCCTACCAAACCTAAACTCTCTAAACCTAAACCTAAAAAAACCACAAAACCTAAAACCTAAATAAAATCCTAAACCCAAAATCTAAACCAAATAAAACCTAACTTAAACTATACACTAAACCTAAACTAAAATAAAACCTAAACCCAAACTCTAACCTAAAAGAATAACCAAAACCCAAACCCAAAAAACTGACTCTAAATAAACCTAATAAACCCAAATACCTAAACATAAACCTAAAGTAACTAAATAAATTAAAAAAATAAACCTAAACCTAAAACTAACAAACCTAAATAAAGATAAGAATGGTAACCTTGATGGAAGGAACATCATAAACCATGCTGCTAAGTTGGAGGTGGAGGCAGGTTATACTAATGGTGGGGATTTGGAGGTGCTTGTGGATATGGTAGTGGTTAAAAGGAGCAATAAGGTTTACACATGTAAGATCTATATGATGGTGGATCTAACTCCTGGTTCTAAATGGGAATTGGAGAAACTGAAGAATGGTCGATCCGATCTGCTGCTTATGGAACTATGTCATTATAATAGAGATGATTCTAGTTATCTAGGGTTTTTATTTTGCTCCATGCATGCCCATTTTTTATATATGTCATCAGTCTAGAAAACTTGGTGTGTTACTTGGTTGATGAAATCGAAAAGAAGAAATATTGAATCTAAATTTATTCTCTGTTAAAAAATAAAAATGCTAAGAACTAAAACCTAACCCTAAACCTAAAACCTAAAACCTAAACCTAAATCCTAAAATAAAAATAAAAATAAAAAATAAAAACCCTACCTAAACCCTAAACCCTAAACCCTAAACCCTAAACCTTACTAAACCTAAAAACCATAAAAACCAAAATCTAAATAAAAAAAACTTAAACTAACCTAAATTAAACTTAAATTAAAATACATAAAAAAAAAAACCTAAACTAAACCTAAACCTAAATCAACCTAAACCTAAACCTAAAATAAAAATAAAATAAAAAATAAAAAATAAACTAAAATAAAATAAAAATAAACTACTAAAAAATAATAATAAAAATAAAATAAAAACTAAATGAAAAATAAAATTAAAATAAACCTAAAATAAAATTAAATGAAAACTAAATAAAAACCTAAACCTAAAAAATAAACCTAAAAATAAATAAAAAATAAATCCTAAACCTTAAACTGAAAAAAAAACATAAACTTAGATTAAATAAAATAAAATAAACCAAAACCTAAACTAAAATAAACTAAACTAAAATAAATAAAACTTAAACCTTAACCTAAAATAAACTAAACCTAAACCCTAAACTAAATTAAATAAAATAAACTAAAAATAAATCTAAATGTAAACTAAAAACTAAAACCTAAAAATAAACCTAAAACCTAAACCTAAAAAAATAAAATGAAAATATAAACCTAAACCTAAAAATAAAAAGTTAAACCTAAACCTAAAAAATAAAATAAAAATAAAACTATACTGAAAAATAAACCTAATCCTAAACCTAAACCTAAAAATAAACTAAAATAAAAAAACCTAAACTAAAATAAAAAAACCAAAAATAAATTAACTAAATAAAATAAAAATAAAAATTAACCTAAATAAAAATAATAATAAAATAAAATAAAGAAAAAATAAACTAAATAAACTAAATAAACCTAAACTTATGAGTTGATTTAAAAAAAAGTAAAAAATAAAAAAAAATAAAAAAATAATAAAATGTAATGTTAAAACCTAAACCGTTAAACTAACCCTAGACCTTAAACCCATAACTTTAAAACCCTAAACCCTAAATCGTAAACCATAAACCATAAACCCTAAACCTTAAAACCCTAAATCACAAACCCCAAACCCTAAACCCTAAACCTAAAAACCCTAAAAAAAATCTTAAACCCTAAACCCTAAAATAAAAAAAATCTAAAAAAACTAAATAAAACCAAAGTAGAAATAAAATAACATAAACCTAACTATAACAAAAATAAAAAACCTGAACCTAAATATAAAAATAAAATAAAATAAAAAATAAAAACTAAACTAAAATAAAATAAATAAAAACCTAAAATAAACTAAAAAAATAAAATGAACCTAAAAATAAAAAGTCTAAATAAAATAAAAACTAAACATAAAATAAAAATAAAATTAACTTAAAATAAAATAAAATAAAAACTAAATAGAAACAAAAACCTAAAAAATAAACCTAAAAATAAATAAAAAATAAAACTTCAACCCTAAACTAAAAAAAACCTAAATCTAAAATATTAAAATAAACCTAAACCTAAGATAAAATAAACTAAACTAAAATAAATAAACCTAAATAAATAAACCTAAACCCTAAACTAAATAAATAAAATAAACTAAAAATAAACCTAAAATAAAACTAAATTGAACTTAAAATAAACCTAAAATAAAACCTAAACCTAAAATAAAAAAAATAAAAGATAAACCTAAATAAACCTAAAAATAAAATAAACTAAACCTAAAAATAAAATAAAATAAAACTAAACTAAAAATAAACATAAACCTAAACCTAAACATAAAAACTAAATAAAACTAAATAAAAAATTTTTTAAAACTAAAATAAATAAACTAAAATAAACCTAAATAAAATCAAAAATTTAAAATATATAAACAAACTAATAAACTAAATAATGCAAACCTAAACACTAAACCCCTACCAACCTAAATCTTAAACCAGCCTAAACTTAAACCCTAAACTAACCATAAAACCTCCCTACCTACCCTCTAAACCTGACACTCTAAACCCTGACCCTAAACCCTAAACCCTAAAACCCTAAACCCTAAAATTGTAAATTGTAAACCCTAACCCTAAACCATAAACCTTAATAGCATAAACCCTAAAACCCTAAAACCTAAACCCTAAACCCTAAACTCTAATCCTTAAGCCCTAAAGCTAAACCTAAAGAAACTAAATAAATTTAAAAATAAAACTAAACCCTAAAACCTAATAAATCAAATTCCTAAGAATGGCAGAACCTTGATGGCAGGAACATCACTATCAACCAGGCTTAGTGTAGATCTGGCGGTGGAGGCAAAGGTGGAGGCGATGGTTATCGTAGTGGTGGTGGGGGGTCTGGAAGTGTTGGTGAATATGGAGATGGTGGTCGGGGTAGTGGTGGTTATGGAGGCGGGAGGAGCACCGGAGGTTACACTGGCTAAAGATCATGGATATGATGGTGGATCCCTAAGATGTGGGTTGTTCATAGGAACTAGAAAGCGAAGAATAACCAACTCCTTAACTGTCTTTATAAGATGATTCTTGTTATCTAACTCAGCTCATCA
This sequence comes from Cymbidium sinense, assembly GCA_021442155.1. Classification (NCBI taxonomy): domain Eukaryota; kingdom Viridiplantae; phylum Streptophyta; class Magnoliopsida; order Asparagales; family Orchidaceae; genus Cymbidium; species Cymbidium sinense. Next base: position 84,521,690 of record CM038214.1, on the reverse strand, counting down.
TGTCATCTCTGTGTCTTAGAAAATTTGAGTTGAAAATCAAAATAAGAAATGTTGAATCTAAATTTATTCTCTGTTAAAAAAAAACCAAAAACCCTAAACCATAAAATAAAGCCTAAACCATAGACATAAAACTAACCCTAAAACCTACACCCTAAACCGTAAACCTAAAACCCTAAACCCGAAAGCCCAAACCTAAATATCATAAATCGTAAAACCCCTAACCCTAAATCGTAAACCCTAAACCTTAAACCTTAAACCTAAAACCCTAAAACTTACAACCCTAAACCCTAAACTATAAACCCTAAACCATAAAAACCTAAAAATGTAGACATAAAGTAAATAAATAGAAAAACCTAAACCTTAATAATAAACTTAAAAATAAAATCTAACAAATAAATAAAAAATAAAACCTAAACCCTAAACTAAAAAAAGCTTAAAACTAAAATAAAAATAAAATAATCCAGAAAAACTAAAATAAATAAAACCTAAACTAAACTTAAATAAAAACTAAACCTAACTAAACCCTAAATAAAATAAAATAAATTAAAAATAAACCTAAACTAAACTAAAAAACAAAACTTATAATTAAACCTAAGATAAAAACCTAAACCTTAAACCTCAAAAAATAAAATAAAAACCTAAACCTAAACCTAAAAATAAAAAATAAAACTTAAACCTAAAAAAATAAAAATAAAAATAAAATTAAACTAAAAATAAACCACAATCTAAAACCTAAACCTAAAAATAAAACTTACTAAAAAATAAAATAAATAAACTAAATATAAGTAAAAGAAACCTAAATAAAAATAAAATTAAATAATCTAAAATAAATAAATAAACTAATAAACCTAAACCTATCGGTTTACCTTTAAAATAAATGAAAATAATAAAAAAACAAAAAACCATAACTACCCTAAACCCTTAAATTAACCTAAAGCCTAAACCCTAAATCCTAAACCCTAACCTAAAAACCCTCTTAAACCCTAAACCCTAAACTGTCCCTCTACCCAACCCTCCCTACCCTCCCTATCTAAACCCTACCACAACCTCTATAACCCACCCCTGAGCCCTCCCAAAAACCTAACTTAACCTCCTAAGCTACCTAAAAATAAAATTAAAAAACTAAAATAAAATAAATAAAATAAAATAAAACTAAACTATGAACTAAACTTAAACCTATGTAATAAATAAAATAAAAATAAAATAAAAATAAAAAACCTAAAAAATAAAATAAAATAAAATAAAAAAAATAAAATTAATGAAACCTAAAAAAAAATAAACCTAAAAATAAATAAAAATAAAACCTAAACCCTAACCTAAGAAAACATAAACCTAAAATAAATAAAATAAAATAAACCTAAATCTAAACAAAAATACTAAACTAAAATAAATAAAACTAACCTAAAATAAACTAAACCTAAACCCAAACTAAATAAAATAAAATAAACTAAAACATTAACCTAAAATAAAATAAACCTAAAATAAAAACTAAACTTAAAAATAAAATAAAACCTAATCCTAAACCTAAAATAAAAATAAACTTAAACCTAAAAAATAAACTAATCTAAAATAAGCATAAACTAAACCTAAACCTAAAATAAATTAAAAATAAAAAACCTAAACTAAATAAAATACACATAAAATAAATAAACTAAACTAAATAAAAATTAAAAATAAACCTAAATAAAAATAAAAAGTAAAATAAACTAAAATTAATAAAAAATTAAATAAACTTAAACTTACAGGTTTAGGTTATTATTATTTTTAAATAATTAAAAAACACATAAACCCTAAATCATAAACCATAAACCCTAAACTTTAAAACTAACCCTACACTGACCCTATGCTGACCCTAAACCCTAAATCCTAAACCACTAACTAACCCTACCATACCCTAAACCCTAAAACACTACCCAAAGCTATAACTACCACTCCCTAAACCCACAAACCTCCCTAAACTAAATATTAACCTTAAAACTGACCTAAACTCTACCCTAATCATATTCCTAAACTAGAAATCATTACCTAAAATACCCAACCATAAATCCTACCCTAAACCCTACTAAATATAACACTAAAGTAAACCCTAAATGGTAACCTACCTTAAACCTAAATCTAAAATAAACTTAAACTAATAAAATAACTAAATAAAATAAATAAATAAACCTAAACTTAAATAAAATAAAATAAATAAAATAAAGAAACCTAAAATCAAACCTAAACTTAGCCTAAATAAATATAAAATAAAATAAATAATAAATAAAATAAATCTAAACTAAATAAAAATAAACTAACCTGGAATAAAACCTAAATAAAATAAAGACTAAATGTAAAATAAAAAAATAAATAAACCTAAAATAAAATAAATAAATACTAAATAAAACCTAAACCTAAAATCACTAAAATAAATAAATAAAACCTAAACCCTAAACTAAAACTAATCTAAACATAAACTAAAATCTAAACTAAATAAGCTAAACTAAATAAATAAAACCTAAACCTAAGCCTAAAATAAACTAAACCTAAACCTAAACCTAAACCTAAACCTAAACTAAATAAAATAAAATATCTAAAATAAACCTAAACCTAAACTAAAAATAAAACAAAAAATAAACTTAAAATAAAACCTAAACCTAACATAAACCAACTAAAAATGTAAAAATAAACACCTAAACTAATAAATAAACTAAAATAAAATAAATAAACTAAATAAAATAAAAATAAACCTAAATAAAAATAAAATAAAATCAAATAAATTAAAATAAACTAATAAAATAAACTAAACCCCTCTTTTGCTTAATTTAAAATCCTAAACTTAAATCCTATAAACCCACCTTCCCTAATTATCTACCCACCCTAAACCATAAACCTTAAATCCTAAACCCTAAACCCAACTATAAAACACTAAACCCTAAACCCTAAAAAAACCACAAACCCTAACCAAAACCTTCAACCTAAACCCCACAAACCTAAACCCTAAACCTAAACCCTAAACTAACCCTAAAATCTAAAACTTAAACTAACCCTAAACCCTGAATTAACCCTACACCCTAAACCCTAAGAATGGGCTGAACCTTGTTGGTAGGAACATTACCATCAACTAAGCTTAGTTTAGATCTAGTGATGGAGATGAAGGTAGAGGAGGTGATTATCATAGTGGTGGTGGGGGATCGGGAGTTGTTGGTGCATATTGAGGTGGTAGTCAGTGCAGTGGTGGTTATGGAGGCGGGAGGAGCAACGAAGGTTACAGCCGTGGTGGTGGCGGAAGGGAGAGATCGGGGATATAATGGAAGATCCTGCTACTCAAGAGGTAGGGGTGGTTCTGATGGGAACTGGAAAAATTAAAGAAGGCTGATTCAATCTCCTACTTATGGAACTATCTTCATAATAGAGATGGTTCTACTAATCTAGGGTTTTCAATTTGCTTTATGGTTTGTCATCTTTTATCTATGTCATCATTGGTGTCTTAGAAAACTTGGGGTGCTACTTGGTTGATGAAATCGAAAAGAAGAAATGTTGAATCTGAATTTGTTTTCAATTAAAAAAATTCCTTAAACTCTAAACCCTAAACTAAAATTTAAACCCTAAACCTAAAACCTATCCCTAAACCCTAAACCCTAAACCCTAAACCCTAAACCCTGAACCCTAAAAACCCTAAACTTTAAACCTTAAACCATAAAATCCTAAACCCTAAACCCTAAAACCCTAAACCTAAACCCTAAACCCTAAACCCTAAAACCTACAACCCTAAACCCTAAACACTAAGCCCTAAACCCTAAACCCTAAACTATCCTTAAACCTTAAACCCTAAACTAACCTTAAACTTAATCCTAACCCTAAACAAACCTAAACCCTAAACCTTGAATAAAGATGTCATTAGCAATAGATCCAAAGAATGATCTAATCCTAACATAATTTTGGTAGCTAAAGAAATTGCTTCAAGAGACTTTCCCTTGACTATTAGAGATTTGAATACCCTAAACCTTAACCCTAAATCATATTATAATACCATATATTATAGTATAATGTAGCATCACATATTGGAGTATGTACTGATGTGTTTTTGGATGTTATAAGATATTTTAAAATGTTTTAGTATATTATGGTATTGTTCCTTATAGTTTATATTAATATAAATTATAAAAATATTGATTTAATAATCATATGATGAAATTTGTTAAATTTGAAGTGAGAATTAGGTCATAGTACCAAAGGTGTGCTACACTACTTATAAACTAAAAAGTAAGATTTTATGTTCAAAATAAATATTATATGTTGTAGCATAGTATATCATCATATATCATAATATATTGTTCTATGCATTTTAAATTCTTTTAGTATTTTACAATCATGCAGTCAAGCCTACAATAGAATTACTTATAAAAATGTTGATTTAGACTTTAAAATGATGGAATTTGGCCAACTTCATAATAGGTAGATCATGGCATCATAATATCTTGTTTCAATTTAAAACATGTAAGTGATACGAACAAAATATAATTTTTTTTTTTATTTAGACTAATTTTATGATTGTTTATCTTAAGAAATCCCTTGTGATATGATATGCAATATAGTATAATATAATATGCTATAGTGTATTATAATATAGGATGCCATAACATAGTGTAGCATCATGCATTATAACATAATATTATGTATTACTACTTATTGTTTAGCATATTTTAGTTTGTTATAGTATGATGTAGTAGAGTTTGTACTGGTATAATTCATAAAAATATTGATTGGTCAAATTTAAGGTAAGCTTTAGAGAACATCATTGGGGGTGTGCTATGGTGTGTCATTTAATCAAAAGAATGAATTTTGCATCTAAAATAAATGTTCATTTTTGAACCAAATTTTATAAATTGTTTGTTTAAAGTGATTCATTTTAAGGTGTAATGTAAGATAATATATTTTATGAAAGCATATTAAAATATAATGTACATAACAATATAACTTCACATACATATGAATGTGGTGGTGTGTTACTAAATGTTATTGTACATTTTAGTATGTTTTACTTTTGTTATAACACATTGGGTCAAAACTCACAAAAATGTTAATTTGAAGGTTGAGATGAATTTGGCCAAATTCATGGCACACACCAAGAAGAAACAAAAAAATTATGCTATTTTGTACCATTTCTAATAGAAAATTAACAATTTTACATCAAAAATCAACATTATTCATATTTTGAGAAAATTTTGTTATTTGTTCCTTTTAAGTAATTCTAATGAGGTGTAATGTTTGACAATATATTATATTATAGAAAATTATAATATAACATCATATATTATAATATAATATAGTGTGTTAATTCACACTATATTGAATGATATTGTATAATTAGTTTGAACTTGCACCATCACAAATCATAAAATGTTGATTATAATGTTAAGATTATGTAATTTGAAGGAATACATTGTTAGGCTTTTAGTTGAAGAAATAAGAGAAGAAATAAGATTTGTTGAGAATTCCATGTTAAGGACAAGGAGGGAGATCGCTAGGGGTCACACATGCATTGGACAGACATGTGATATGTCGATGGCATAGAATAAGAAAATCTACTATGGATAAGGTTTGAATTTGATTTGATTATATGATTTTTAGAAAGAAGATCTATTGGGGATAAGAATCTATAATCCACCAGGGATTAAGATCAAATTGACTTTAATTTATTTTGTTTTAATTGAAGTGGAGGCATATCTGCTAGAGATATGGGCTCGAGTCCACTAGGGATCTGGTATATGAACCTTCCACTAAGAAAGTGGGTTTAGGCTATCCAATGGGGATTGAGATTTGAGTTTGATTTTATAGATTAATTTGAAGATTTATCTGCTAGAGATAAGAGTTTGGTTGGATTGCTTTGATTTAGACTCTACTGGGGGAGTTGGTTTAATTTCGCTCCACTAGGGAGGTTGGTTTTGAATTTAATTTTTTTGCTTGACTTGCTTATATATGATTTGGGGCTCCAATGGGGAGAAGGGTGTGATTTAACTCCACTGGGGAAAATTAGATTGGGTTTAATTTACTTTGAGTTAATGTATGGGCCTTGTCGGTGTGCAATGGACCCACTAAAAAAGGGCTATATCAACCTTAACCTTCCTCAGGTTTACAAATCCCAAGGGAGAGTCTACCAGCTATGGGGTAGAGCTAGCCAACATAAGGGGTTGCCTTTTAGTGTGCAACAGATGTGCTAGCAAGAAGGCATAGCAAACTTACATCTTCTAATATGAGGAATAATTGCTGGGGTGACTTGTTGGATGCACAACAAATAACCACTAGGGCGACTCTTGGTGAATTTTTCGGGACTTATGTCAACTTAAAAGTAGTCAAGATTAATTTTATCTTAATTTCATGTGATTTGATATGGTTTGTTTAATTTAGTTTTATTTCAAATTGATAGCATATTTGTTGGGGATGTGAGCTCGATCAAATTTGATAAATTTAATTTATGGACGATGTTGGTATGCAATGAACCCATTGAGAAGGGGCTATATAAAACTTATCCTATCTTAGATTTACAAATCTAAAGGGATAGTCTACTGGCCATGGGGCAGAGCTAGTCAACCTAAGGGTTTCCTTTTGGTATGCAATGGTTGTGCTAGGAAGAAGGTGTAGCGGACTTACATCTTCTAAAGCAGGGAACAACCACTTGGGTGACATGTTGGTAGCAAAATAAATAGAATCCAATTTAGGGGCAACTATTGAGTGAATGTCGTTGGGGACTTATATCAACTCAAGAGAAGTTAGTTGATTCCTATAGGGAGTTTTATTGACATTGCCCTAAAGATAGGATGCCTGCTTGGGAAAAGGTACCACTAGGGGTGTCCTTTTAATTCGCAAGTGAATATATATTTTATTTATATTTTTGTGTGGACCATATTGGTGTGCAAAGGACCACACTGAGAAGGGGCTGTCAGCCCTGACCTATCTCAGATTTACTGGACCAAGAGAGAATCTGCACATCCACAAGATGGATTCTCCAACCATAGCGGTGGTTACTAAGAAAGGAGAATTGTCCAATCCGATAGTAACCTAGGTAGTGTCTAAATGGGGTCACAATGGATGTGATCCAAATATAGTGCCCATAGTGAAGGTAATGCTAAGGGCATTATCACGAGTAAGAAAAAGCTTATAGGTGCATGGCCAACTCAAGAATAAAGCATAGCACTTACATCGCCGCCTGATGTATCCTAAGGAGGGAAAACCAACCAACCTAAGATGTATCCGTCAGCATGAGTTGTGTTTCCATCGATAGTAACTAACCAACCTAAGGTAGTGATTGGAAATGATCAATCAAGAAAGCGTGGGCTACAACTTTACAAGTGAATTGATCATCAAGATAGTTTTATTGAGGGATAGATGCTATCTAACCTAGAGCAACTAAGCAGGAGCCGAGGAAGGACTGCATCCAAACTTGAAATAGTTAGAAGGAGCTAGGGACTTATGCTAAACCTCAAATATACAATCGGTGTATGAAAGCTAATCCAAGATGAAAGCGTAGTAGACTCACATCCTCTTAAATGAAGCCAACAAGAGGTAGCTTACTAGCCACACAGTAAGGCCTACCAAACTAACAAGGTGCTCGTCAGTGTGCAAGGCCAAGTAAGAAGGAAAGTATGGCATACTTACATCCTCCAAAGTAAGAAGACCACTGGGTGACACATTAGTTGGGTAGCACGTCAGCCCGACCTGGAGTAGCGACTGAGTGAGTGCCTTTGGGCACATTTCTCAACTCAGGGTAGCCCGAGATAAAAGATATGTGTTTGTTTTATATATTTTTGTGTACTTTTTATTTGTGTTATGTCGATGAAGGATAAGACCTCGGGTTCTTACACTACCAAACACATCATGGTGAATTCACAAATAAGAATAATTTCAACATGGAAGAGATTGAATTTGAAATAGAATTTTCATTAATGATAATTATTTTTAAACATGATTTATAATATTTCTTTAAGTAGAGCATGTTGATTGGAAGCATTGAGTGCTCACCCTTATGATTAATAAACTGATAAGATCCTCCTTAGTAAGCCTTCTCTATGGAAAAAGGGCCTTCCCAAGTGGGTTCAAACTTGCCTCCTATCTTACGATGGGCAATAATCGATCTCCTTAGAACTAAAATAGGCTCTCCTACTTGAAAAGCTCTAGGATGGACCAACTTTTTATGAGTTTAAATTATTTTAGCTTTGTACAACTCGAGTTTTGGCATGCTCGCAGGCATCTCTCCTCCAAACTTTTGAGCTCTTATAACCCTAACTTGGCATCTGCTCTGTTGTGATCTTGTTACCCAAAGCTATCCTTAGTGATGGGAGTTAGACTTCTAATGGTAGAATATATTCGAACCCATACACTAAGGAGAAAGAAGTAGACTGAGTTAGAGTTCTATATGTGGTGCGGTAGGCCCATAAGGCTTCAACTAACTGCTCAAGCCACTATCACTTGTTATTTTCGAGTGTCTTCTTCAATATTTGGATGAGAGCTTTGTTGAACGCTTATGCTAAGCCATTTTCCCTCAGGCAGTTGATGGTAGAATATCTCCAATCTATGTTGTATCTATGGACAAAGTAGTTGATCTCTTTCTTGAATGTATTATCGATATAATTCATCGAACTCACAATATATGATATGGTTCCTAAAACCTAGAGCACATCTTTGAGTTGTTACCTCTTTGAGTAGAATCGCATTCCCCATTTGGAAAGTGTAGCAACTAAGAGGAATCGATGACCCTTAGAAGAAGGATGATCAATCAAACCCATTAAGTCGGTACCCCAACACTTGAATATCCATGAGGCTAATGTAGGATGTAGAATGTTGGGTGGTTGGTGTAGGTCCACACCGTGTCTTTCACATTGGTGGCATCGCCTTGCCGTATCCATGCAATCTTTGATCATCGACTGCTAGTAGTGTCCTAGTCTCTTGATCTTCGCATTCATCTTCAGACCGAATTAGTTAGCTTCACATAATCCTGAGTGTATCTCAATCATGATCTTATTGGCTTTGTGCTTGTCTAAACAATGTAATCAAATATGAGTGAAAGACCACCGGTACAAGACACCATCTATAAGAGTGTAGGAAAGTGCTCTCTGCTCCATCTAATGGGCTTGGGACTTCTCTTGAGGTAGTTTGCCTTTACTTAGGTAATCCATGAATGGTTTCCTCCAATCTAACTCCTCGTCCTTCTTGGCATGGAAACCTCCCTTCAAGAGAGTACTTTTTGATGAGTTTAATATCAATAAAGGATAAGGCTTGTCTATTTTGGAGCTTTCTTGATATAGACTCATCATCCAAACATGCCAACCCTTTGACAAGCTTGGCTAAAGAAAAAAATATGATGTTCTCTCCTCGAGGAATCTTATAAATGATAACCTCTAGGATTTGGGCCAACAACTCCATGGTGTACTTCTAGTAGTGATGGAGCTTGGGCTTTATAAACCTTGTAGGATATAACGATTTGGTTGATAAATAGCTTAGAATCCCCAAAGATGTCGATATTCTAGATGCTTAGAGTAATGAATAATTCTAGATTGGCAATTAGAGCCTCATATTTAGCTTCGTTGTTGGTGCAAAGATTAGACAGATGATATGAGAATATCATCACATCATGGTCTAGAGTTAAGAGAACTATTCTTACTCCTGCCATTCTTGGAATAGTAGATTATGGTTCTTCTCCTCTTTAAGAAGTACATCTCCTAGTGGTGAATGCTAGTTTCCCATAAGTTCATGATTTGTTCATCGGGAGATCATCACTAAGCAGAGAGTCAGTATGAAGTGGGTGTGCTGCTAACAAATCTTCTAGTGCTTGCCCTTTCATCATGCAGAGGGGTACGAAGGTAACGTCAAACTGCAAGAGGATCATGGTCCATTGTGCCAACCATTTGGATAGCATCAACCATGTCATGTGATATTGTAGTGAATTGATCCTAGATTAAGTTCACCTTATGAGGAAGCATGTAGTGATGTAGCTTTTGTGATGCAAAGATTAAAGCTAAGCAATATTTCTCAATGAGTGGATAATTAGCCTCAGCAGAGATTAGATGATGATTGAGGTAGTAGAGTGTGTTTTCCTTCCCTTCAGCTTTGGCTTGGGCCAACAAAGCACCAAGGGAGTCATTTAACACAACAGTGTAAAGTATGAGTGACTTGCATGGGATAGGGGCTAGTAGAACTAGTAGCATCATCAGCTAATTCTTGATGTACTCAAAGGTATGCTCACACTTATCATCCCACTTGAACTTGGCATCCTTTTGGCAAGTGCTGAAAATGGTTGACATCTTTTTGATAGGTTGGATATAAAGCATCTTAGATAAGCCAACCACCCTTATAATGATCTAAGTTGAGTTAAACATTTAGAGAGTGGAATTTCTAATATTACTTTATTCTTCTCCGGATCAATTTTTATTCCCTGGTGTTGGACAATAAACCAAAGGAATTTCCCTGAAGCTACTCCAAATGCTCACATAAGGGGGTTAATTTTGAGGTTAAATTGTCTTAATTGTTTGAAAACTACTCTTAAGTCAAAGAGATGGTATTCATTCTCTCTACTTTTGACCATGAGATCATCGACATAGCACTCAACTTGATGATGAATGAGTTCATCGAAGATTCAAATCATAACTGTTGGTATGTAAGCATTTTAAGGCTGAAAGGCATGATCTTATAGCAATAGATTCTGATCAGGGTTCTAAAAGAACTTTTTATTTCATCTTCAGGCGACATCTTTATTTTGTTATATCCAGATGATCCATCCATGAAATAGAAGACTGCATGAGATTAGGCCATTCTTTTTCGTAACTAGGACGATGATGGCTAACCAGGTAGGGTATTTTTCTTCCCGGATGAAGCCATCATTGTTCAATTTCTTGACTTCATAAATGACCTGTTGTTCTATGTCTAATCGTATACGTCTAGGAGCTTGCTTGATACGATCAGCAGTAGGCTCTATTGCTAGTTTATGGACCGCTACATCAAGAGCGAATCCATGAATCTCTTCATAACTCCATGCAAAGTAGTCCTTAAACTTAGTTAATAGCCTAACTAAGTCATTGGTTTCAATTTCATCCAACAAAGAACTAATGTATGTCGAGCGTGAATCTTCTTCAGTTCCTAAGTTGATTTCTTTGCGCTCATCGATGGTTGACTTGATCTCTTCTTCAAATTTTGACAATGCATCTTTGACTTCAAAGTCATCTAGATCATCAGAAGTTTTTAATCATAGCTCCTCATATGAGTTAATGTGATTTGAAAAGAACCTATATGATTCCAAATGTTTGGTGATGACTAAGCACTAATCATCATCATCGATTGGACCCACTATATCGAATCCTAGTCCCGGTCTTGATTGAGAGCTTTTGCATTTATTCTTCCATATTCTTTCAAAGTATTCTGACCTGTGCTTTGACAAAGTATATGGGATTAACCCTTTCTTTGCTAAATTATGTACACAAAGTAAGTACTAATCAAAAGGTAATTCTATTAAATATTTATATGAATGATCCTCAATTTCTACATCAACTTCTTGACTTGAGAATGATGCTCCCAGAAAAAAACTTCTGATTTCACACCTGTGGATGACTTAAAGGCTTCTTTACCTACCAAACCCTCATCCTTTTTAGAGGAAAGTGGGGTTAGAGCTAAGGTTCCCAACTGATGCCTAACTGTTTCACATATAGACTTCGATACACTTATGCTTTGCTTTAGAGTCGGTCTTCATCGCTATCTGGCCCAAGTGTCACCTCTAAGGGAATCTACTATTGAGAAGAGCTAGCTAGTGTGCTAACCATATAAGACTCATCCTACGAACTAGATTATAAGTCTATATGGATAGTAGGTGTATTCACTAGCTAGGATATTTCTTATTGGGTGGCCAATAAAGTGGTTTTCCACCCCTAGGACTACCTCTCTGCCTCTTCCTCACTGTGGAGGTTAGGTCGTTTGATCCATATGTTTGAATAGTGTAATGAATGGTGGGTGAAATCTAATGTCAGGCTCCACTTTCTCCTCCAAGTCTATTTTCTCTCCCATTTATTTTCTTTTTCATTTTTTCTTTTCTTTTCTTTTTCTTTTTCTCTTTCTCTTTCTTTTTCTTTTTTCCTTTTCTTTTATTTCTAAACTTTAGCCAAGTTTGTAAGAATAGACTTGCTAATTTTGAGGGAGGTAGTAAGCCGCATCCTCATATATGCTGACCTCATGAACTATAAATGGCTTGAGATCTCCTTTGACATAGTAGACAATCTCACCTCTCACGAACTTCATTCACTGATGTAGAAATGATGGAACTATGGTGTTCTCATGTATCCATGGTCTCCCAAGAAAAGTGTTGAAAGATGTATTTGAGTCTATAATGTGAAACTTGGCTTCAGTCTTCCAATCATTTATCTCTAAGGGCAACACTATGGAGCCTAAGGCCTGTTGACCTCACTTTTGGAATGCAAATTCAATCTTTCCATCTTAGACTTAGGAGTCTTGTAGACACTAAGACTTCCCTAGTCATAAGACACTTCTAACAATTAGGAAAACACTTAAAATAAGCCTAAAGACTTAGAAGGGTTAACCATAGAATTAGGTTATGCCTTAGGGATTAGGATATTCCACCTTCCTTACAACCCAAATCCAATTGTTCACTTTCTCAAACCAAACCTCAAGTTCAATTCCAACATCAGATTCAAATCCAAATCCAAAGCCAAATTCTAAAACCAAATGTTCGAAGCCCTTGATCAAATCCAAACTTAAAACCCTTCCTATGCCATATGATCTATCCCATGGACTTAGCAAAATCTTCATCCAAATCAATACAAAATCAATTTATATCTTCAATCATGTTCCCAAATATAAATCAAATCTACATTTAAATGATCAAAACTAAATAAAACTAAATCAAATTAAATCAAAACCTTTCCTAAGCCATATGACCTATCCCATGGACTTAGCCAAATCTTAATCCAAATCAAGTCAAACTCAATTGATTTTCCCACAAATCAATCATATTTTCAATTATCTTCATAAATTCAAATGAAATATACATTTAAATCATCAAAACTAAATTAAACTAAATCAAAATCCAAACCTAAGCCACATGACCCAACTCTATGGACTTAGCCAAATTCCTTCATTCCTAAACTTAAATTCAAATGATTTTCTCATGAATCAATCATGCCTTCAATAATATTCACAAATATAAATGAAATCTACAATCATAAACCAAACTAAAATCAAACCTAACCCTTTTGACTTAAAATGTTTAAATGAACCCAAACTCATTTAAACCCAAGCCAACTGCAATTGAATTTATATATCAATCCCAAATCCATATATAAACTCAACTAAATCAAAACTCACCAAACTCAATCCAACTAAACCCAGTTTGTCCGACCCAAAGTGGCCAATTTGACCTATTTGAGCCAAGTTCTAATCCTACCCAAATTGGATTGAACCAAGCCCATCAAAACTCCCATCATGATTGATCACCAGGTTGATCAATTATCATAAATTGTCAAACAAGTCAACTTGGTCATTTGACCAAGTCAACCCCTTAACCTATATGAACCCAAACTAGCCAAATTGCAACCTAAGCCAAATCTCTTGAAACCAATGATTCATACCAAATCAAAATCAATATTTGAATATGACTTGACCTTCAATTGAGTCAAACCAAACCCAATTGACCCTTTTGACCCAAGTTGACCTAAATTGACCTAAAAGACCAATTGGGTCAAATCAAAATATAAACCAAATTGATTGTAACCAATGGCTCAAGTTCATTCCAAATTGATTGTTGAACTTGACCAAAGCCATGATTTCACCCAATTGACCTACTTAGCCCAAAGTGACTTATATGTTCAAGTTGGCTTAAATCAAAACAAAATCCAAATTAATTGAAACCAAAGCCTACAATCATCTTTAATTGGTCAACTAAACCCAAACCAACACCTAACCCAAGTTTGGCCAATTGTCATCAAATTAACCCATTTGACCCAAATGAATTCAAATGAGCCAAAATCAAATCTAAGCCAAACTAAACCAAACCATTTAAACTAAACATCCAAATGATCATATGAACTTGACCCAACCCTTGGTTTGACCCAATTTGACCAATTGGTCAACTTGACCCAACCTAACCCAATTTGACCTAAATGAGTCAAATTGAGCCAAACATAACCAAATCAACTCCAATTGACTTGAAATTTGGGCTAACCCACTTTTGGCTCATTTTGAATCTGGCTAAATTAAATTCAATGCCAAATGATCATTCTACCCTTGGGTCAAAGGCATCACTTGAGATAAATCACCCATGTAAGTGGTCATTTCCATTCCTTGCCACTTGGTACTCTCCCAATGGTCCACCTAGGCACCTAAGACACTACCCAACCAGACCCAAGGGGTGGTTGGGTTGGCTATGATCAATTGGAGGTGAGATCACCTCACCCTCCCAACATTTGAAACCCATAAGACACCAATGATTCTTCCTTAGAAGCAACCTCCACACCTTCAACCAACCAAGCCGAGCCAACGCACCTCCTCCCTGCCACCCATAACTCCCTGAGATGGCTGGACATCCATTAGATGCCAAACCCAATCCCACCATTTAATCAAGATGAAGGGGGGTATACACCCTATCATTTCCACTCAAACACACACAAAAAGCAATCCTCAGAGCCCTAGCTACCCAAGACGGGTCGCTAGAGCCATTCCCTAAGCTCCAAAGTTTGTTCCTCGATCAGAAAATGCCATTCCAGTCCATCCCGAAATAGGACACTCCCATTTTTGACCTAACTTCCCCATTTATCCATCAAACTCAAATTAACTTTGAACGCACCTTCCCTAGGCCTCGTCGAGCAGGAACGTATCATCTTCCAAGCTTCTTGAGCACCGGAGGTGGTACTTCTATCAAAGCTGAGCTCCAAATCATAGGTTCATGGCCTTTCGAGTGAACATCAAAGAATTGATCCAATTGCTACTCAACAGGGCTTTGTCTCCACTAGATGAAGCTTCCTCAATCATTCAAGCTATCGGTCTTGAGCTCCAGTGAGGTATGCTTCCAAAACCAATCCTTAGGCAAAAATGGGTTGGAGCTTTTGAAGAAAACTTGCATCTCATGTGATCATGACCATTGGATCCCCTCCGATCGATGTCGCGGAAGGTGTGGATCCTTTTGAGTTGATCCAAGCTTGGGTAAGCTTGGATTAAGTGAGCAATGGCAAAATCATTCTTCCTCACTGTTGATTAGATCATGCACCATTTTACATGATCAATGGATCATGATTAGATCCATTATCGATTTGATTTAATCCTATTAAGCTATGGGATTAATCATAGCCATTCAATCTTAGATGGATGAACAAAAGCGTCCACGCCATGTAGGCTGAGTTGATAAGTTTTAAGTAGCCAATCGAAGGCCATGTGGAAAGTACGCCATCATGTGCCAATGATTAGGCTTTAGTTAGGCTTATTTAATCATTTTAATGGCTAAACTTTAAAAATTATAGATAAATCAAAAAATGTAAATAAATACTCATTTTAATGGTATTTGAGAGGAGAATTAATTAAAAATGATCTTAACTAATTTTGAATGGTAATTATGATTTAATTACAAAATTAATTAGCTTAATTACTCATTAATTACTTGAGCAATTAATCCCAAATTTTATGGGTTAATTTAATGGGATGATCTCTGCCTCCCGAGCTTTTCTTGGGATTTATTGCTCACTTAATTAGAGAAATTGACTAATTAAATCGTAACTACTCTTCTAAGTTAATTAATGATTAATTAATTCCATGAACAGTAATAAATTGGTTAATTAAGTTTATTAATCATTATTCAATAAGTAAACTAAGGAATAGGTTGGGACCCCTTTCACCAAGTTCATTTCACCCTTTTTAAAATGAAATTAATTAAGATTTAACCAATTAATTAAATCACTTAATCAAATTGAAATCATAATCACATCAACTTAATTAATTAAATTGGAGTACATCTTTAGTGTTTAATAACCCAAAGGAGTTTAATGAAATTAGTCCACATGTGTGAGAAAACCATAAGAGTAATTAATTAAGTCCCTTAATCTAATTAACTATTAATCATGAGCCAATTGCATTAGGCCCCTTTATTTCTTAGGATCACAGTTTATTTTCCATGCATATCATGTTGGCTCATAATTATTTAGTTAATTACTTTAAGGTGACATGTAAGGGTAATTAATTCATCTAATTAAGGGTTCAACTTAATTAACCCATAAAATCAACTTAATTACATTTCCTTAAATTAAATCAAATCACTAATGTGGGAATGGGTTTAAAATAGCAAGTGATGATTTCTCTTCTCCTTTTAAATCAAATCAATCCAAAACTTAATTAACAAAGAAGCTTTGGTTTACTTGAAATAATCTTATTTGATTTGATTGTCCTTAAGAACTAGTTTTTGAATGAATCACAAGCTTATATTTCATTGTCCTTTTCCAATCATGTTAAATTTAGTATGTCATTTGAATCCATGCATCCATCTTTTCAAAATCTAGTAAAATAAAATGGATTTCCTTATGTAAGCTTGCATGTGTTGAATTAATTTAATATATGGCTATTATCACTATTAAATCCAAATGTTTTTTTTCAAAAGTTTATAAATGATTAATAATGTGTTATGATGCTAATTATAAATACATAAGAAATGCATGTGCTTATAACTTAAGTGTATGAATGTTGAGTTCTCTTTCCTCTATTCATGTGTTGATTTATATAAGATTGAATGGTAATATATATCTAGACATCCCGGGAACACGAGGTTTTAGCTAGCCTAAGGAGGTCATTTGATTACTCACTTTCTTGGTTTAACAATGGCATGTACCCATTTGATTTCATTTCTATGTATTTCAACATTAGAATTTGATAGAGTTTTAATTCATATATATAGATGATTCAATCAAAAACATATACAATCTTTGCATGGTTTTCTTTCCTCATTTATGTATACATCCATGTGTGTCCAAGAAAAGCAAGTACCGACATCCTGGGATATGAGGCTTTAGTTAGCCCCAAGGAGGTCATTTGATTACCTCACTTCCCTAGTTTAACAATGACACGTACTTTCCTATATCTTTGTACATGTATATGTATATGTGATTATTGAATGAAAATCCTATTTTACATTAAAATTGCATGCATTCATAATTGACTAAGTGGTTGAATTAATTTTCCATATGATTTGGAGCTTACTTCCTATGTTCATGTATACAAATTTACATATGTTTGATTGCAAATAGATATAAAGTCTAGACATCCTGAGAATACGAGGCTTTAGCTAACTCCAAGGAGTTCATTTCATTGCCTCACTTCCTTGGTTTAACAATGGCACAAGCCTATTTAGTTTCATTCTTATGTCCTTTTTGTATAAGAATTTGGATAAAGTGTTAAATTAATTTGTTTAAATAATTCAATCAAATAAAATATAAATTCTAAACATACACATACATTCATCATTTAAGTGTGCTAAAATATGTTGCATGTATAGATACACTTAGATTAAATCATATGCACATGTTACATGTGATGGAAAGGAATGATTTAATATATGTCATGGTAGTAATTCAATTAAATTAATCTTAAGATGCCTTTCATTTTGAATAGGATTATTTAAAGTGAACCTAAACTTAGGATTAATTAAATCATTTAATAAGCCATTCACTAAAGAGAACTAAATCAAGTTAATATACTTTAGAAAGTGACTTAAGGTAGGGATGAGGCAATCCTCTTTTCCTCTTTATAACACTTAGTTGCTAAGTGTAATCAAATGAAATAAAAGAAAACACAAAATTCTCAAATCAATTAAACTACTTCAAGTGAAATCAACCTTTCATGTTAAATTGAATCCTTCTACACTTAGAAAATACACTAATGCCTATCAACAATTACCACAAGCCTTAATTAAGTCACATTAGAATTAAGTCACCACTCTAGCTCTGGGTGGATGTGGTATTTTATTTTATGATGTGGTTATTTTCTTTATAGACTGGATGATAGCCCAATAGTAGCCTAATCATATTTTCTGCAGGGGATTATGCTTAAGGGATGCTTAAAAATAAATGTGAATGCTTTTTTTGTAGGTTGCTTAAATCCTTAAGCATAATCCAAGTTAGATGCATTTAGCCATGTGGTGCTAAGACAAAATTATAAATACAACCGCTTGGGATTATATGTATATTTAGCTAAACTCTATTTTATCGGATAGTTAGATTTACTTTTCCCACATAAATATAATTTTAATAGGAATTAGATTAGTGCTATGGGGATTGGGATGAGCAAGCCAAAAATGCTTTATCTTGGGGTGCCCTATGATGCCTTCGAAGCAAGCACTATTCAAATCAATGAAGGAACCAAATCAGAAATGGAGATAAGAAGAAAGAAGACCACAATAGCGTTTAATACAATTATAATTACTCTTTCATATTCAGGTTGTATAATTCGATGAGGTATAATTCTTAAATGCTTAGAAAGCCTTAGGGATCTCATGTTTGATGTGTTGAATGCAAGCATCATTAGGATCCAACCTTTAGAGCATGTGAACTTTACTTTTTAATCATTTTGCCGAGAGTTTAGAGACAAAAGTAAGACCATTCATTTTATGTGTTTGAAGTGAATAGTTTTGATTAGGTCAAATGGCATAGTGATTTGATTGCACCTATCAAGCCATGATTAACTCGTGGGTCATTTGATCTTTGATCAAATGATCACGATTAATCCAATATTTTATTTATTATTAAATTCAATCAGATCTAATAAAAGATTTAATCAATCTTTAGAATAAAAAAAAGAAAGAAATAATATGTGATCAAACAAAATCCAAAAAAAATGTACAAATTAAATTATCATAAAATTTAAGTAAAACTTTGTATAAAAAAAATAACTAAACCAATAACATTATAAATATTATAATCAAATATAAAAATTTGTATGAACATAATTTATTAATGTCAATTATAAAAATCAATTCAATCCCTAATTATTATATGTTCATCCTAAAAGTCAAAAAGAAAATTTAGTTATGAGTGATATTCTTCATTATAATTAATTTAACTATTGATTTGAATTGAATAAGCTTTATTTGATTTGTTATTCATATAAAATATTGGAGGAAAATAATTAGGATATCTTTCTCATTTGGAGGATAATTAATCAATTTGGCATATTAAGTAAGAAAATTTGATTAATTAATTACTGATTTGATTAATCAAATTAAAATTACAATCATATATGATCTTCATTAATTAATTCATGAGTTGATCTTTAGGTGTTTATTAGCCTAAAGAGAGTTAATGAAATTATAATTTATCCATATGTGTGGGAAAATAATAAAAGTAATTAATTAAGTTTTTTAATCTAATTAATAAATAATTGTGAACTAATTTCTTAGGATCATTGCATGTATATCATGTTGGCTCATAATTATTTAATTAGTTACTTTAAGGTAACATAGGTAAGGGTTAATTAGTAGATTTAATGCATATTACAACCTACTTAATCCATAAAATACACTTAATTACATTTTATTAAACAAAATCAATTCACAAATATGGGAATGGGTTAGGATCAACAAACTTTCCTTCATTTTATTAAATCAAACCGAAACATAAAAGTTAAAAGTGACACAAGAAACTTTAGTTTCCTATAATGATTTTATTTGATATAATTATCTTTAAGAATTAATTTAATTGAACGAAATCATGTGTTTATGTTTAGTTATTCTTCTCCAATCATATTAAATGTTGTATGTCATTTTATTCATGCATTCATCTTTTAAGAAATTAACTAAATCAAATGGTTACCCTTATGTCAAGCTTTCATGTGTTGATCTAATTTAATATATGTGTGGCTATTATCACTATTATATCCAAGTTATTTTCAAAAGTTTATAAGTCAACTATTCTATTTGGAGTGATAATAGTTATAAATATTTATAAGCTTGCATGTCTCTATGGCTTAGAACATGTGATATGGAGTTCTCTTTCTTTAGTATATATGGATTTACATAAAGTTTGAATGTTAACATGTGTATAGTCCATTTGAGAATGACACAACATTTGTTTAGATTCATTCTTATGTCTTTCTATGTTAGAGTTTAGATAGAACTTTAGCTAACATGTATAAATAATTCAATTGAAAGAAATACAACTTTTGCATGATTTTCCATTCTTGTAGTCACTTGTACATTCATGTGTATTCAAGAATAGTGGGTATATCTAGTCTGACATTCTAGGGATGCAAGGCTTTAAGGAGGGTTTTACCTCTGGTTTAACAATTAAGTATCCGCTTAAAACTTTTATACATTTCTATGTGAATTTAGCTAATGAATGAAAATTTCTTATTCAACTTTAGCACACATGTATAAATAATTCAATTTAAAGAAATACAACTTTTGCATGATTTTCCATTCTTGTAGTCATTTGTACATTATTGTGTATTCAAGATTAGTGGGTATATCTAACTGGACAATCCAGGATGTGAGGCTTTTGTCCCAAGGAGGTCTTCATTAATGGCCAAGTATCCACTTAAAACTTTTATACACTTGTATGTGCATTTAGCTAATGAGTGAAAATCTCCTTTTCTACAAATATACACATCTACATTCATCATCTAAGTGTGCTAAAACATATTGTATGTCTAGGTATATTTAGGATTAATATCATATGCATGTTACATGTGATGGAAATCAATGATTGAACATATGTCATGTGATAGTAATTCAATTGAATTAATCTTAAGATGCTTTTCATATTAAATAAGATTATTTAAAGTGAGCCTAAACTTAGGATTAAGTTAAAATGTGTAATAATCCATTCACTAAAGAGAACTAAATGAAATTAACATGCTTTAGAAAGTGGCTTAAGGTGTTATGTAATCAAATGAAATAAAAGAAAACACAAATTGAAATTCTCAAATCAATTAAATAACTTTAAGTGAAACTAACCATTCATGTGAAATTAAATCTTTCTATACTTAGAGAACTACAACTCTAATTCCTAGTAAGACATACCACACAAGCCATAACACACACATTAGAATTAAGTCACTACTTCTAGCTTTATGTTAGGGCAATGTTTGGTATTATGTATATTTTAGTTTGTGATGTATTATTGTAGATTGGATCTTAGGGTGTATGCTTCGTAGACTAGATGATAGGCTGTGATTAGCCTAATCATGTTTTTTACATGGGATTATGCTTAAGGTGCCTCATAAAAATAAATATAAATGCTCTATTTGCAGGTTGCTTAAGCCCTTAAGCATAATCCAAGTTAGGACGGGTGGGCTTAGTTAGCCATGTGCATGGTGCTAAGTCCAAATTATGATATAACTGCTTGGGATTGTATGTATGTTTAACTAACCTCTATTTTGCAGGTGTAGTTGGATTTACTTTTCCTATTCTTAATGTAATTTTGCAATTAAGAATTAGGATTGGTGCTATGGGGGATAAGGATGAGCATTGGCTAGAAGGCTTTATCTTGGGAGGCCATGTGATGCCTTTGAAGTGGAGCAAATCAAATCAAAAGAAACAAATGAAGACATGTAGAATGAAGAATGAAGAATGAAGAATGAAGACCCCACATAGTATAAATTCATTATAAATTATAATTATTATTTTGTACTTTTGTTGTATAAGGGTAGAGCTCGGCTACCCATCTTTTCTTTCGGTTGTAAATGATTTGACCACATCAGCCTTTTATTTTATCACGATAGATATAGAAATTGGTTGATGATTTATTTAGGATTTGTACTAGAAATGGCATGCTTTCCATAGTTTCTTAAATGATTGATGTTTGAATGTATGGCCTAGATGCGATTAAGCTCATTGGGAAAAATAAATCTTTTACCCAACTATAACTCATAACTAAAGTTTTAAATAATTCATAACCTCACATAAAGCCTAGGAATTAAATCAAGATAATTAAAAGATTTAGTAACCCCTTAGCTGAATGTTGTATATCTCACATCATGCATGCTTATTGCTTCACTCTTACTAAGAGAGGGTTTCCATCCTTTCATGATAGGGGAAGGCTTGACCTTTGAGGGCCTCCTCTATGGAGGAAAACACCTATTTCTCATTGATTTAGCCAATAATCTAACTTCATCATGCATAGGCATACAAAATGCTAAAACCTTTGTCAAAATAATGTGTCTAAAATAAAATAAAATTTAAAATATTTGCATTTGTAGATTAAGTCATTACTCATACCACTCATGCTCTAGTCTCTTAGGGAGTGGGTTTAAGGAATTTTATCTCTTTCTAAATTAATAATAGCCTAACTATATTCTAAATGCATAAGACTTGTCTTACATGGTTTTAAAATTATTGAAGTAGTTAGCTGGCAGCCAATCCAGGCAGTTATAAGCCCAGCGACAAGGTGGTTTATTCTCTCTTGTGGAGGTAAACCTTATGCCCATTTTTGCTTAGACTTAGGTAGTGCTTTTGCTTATTCCAAAGCTCCCTAGATATAGGGTCTATGGTTGATGTTTCCTTTGAGATATTAGCATAAATTCTCACCTCTTAGGCATTTACACATCCTTGTGTTGTTTGATTATAAGTCATAGCTTTATAATAAAATGTCAACTTCAATAAAATTAATCCCTTCAACTTCAAACATATAAAGCCCAACTATAGGATAGATTGGAATGCTCACTAGGCTTATTTCCTACTCATTCCCTTTGGCTTCGATAATAATTCTTCTCCTTGAACAATCATAATTGATTTTCCTATATAAACAATCTTTTGATAGTCTAGCCTTGAAATCTTTGGAGACCTTAATTTCTACTTTAATTGAGAGTATTCCTAAGGAATTCCCATTCTTTAAGATGTAATTAACTATGGGGGCTTCATCCATAGGGAACTTAATGAACTCAGCTTAAAATAAATATTACTTTACTTCTCCATGTAAAGTAGGGGAAAGATCTCTAGTATATTCGAAGACCCATCATGCCTTGGGAGTCCTTATTAGGTGATTAAGTCCATTATAAGGTGATGATTTCTATCTTTTAAGATAGTACATCATTCCTTAATGTTGTACTTGATCACTTCAATAAGTACTCCCTAAGATCTACTTGGTGTCAAACATCTAAAAAAATAGTGTAATTAAATTTTTAATGTTATGGCTAAAAATTGGAAAGCTCCTACACATCCTGATAATTTGATTAGGGGGATGAATAGGATCTAGTTTAAACTGAAATGACTGAAACAAAATATGGTTTGGTGGAATAAGTATTATTTTAAAACTCTATTTGCTAATATCAAGGATATGGAAATTTTGGTTTGTGATCTTGAAGTTTCTATTATGATGGAACCTTCTAGGATTATGGGCTTGAATGAGGCAAAGGATAAACTTGTTAATTTTCAAAATATGGAAGAAACTTATTGGCGTCAAAAAGCTGCTAGTAAACATATTATGGATGGTGACAGGAATACTAGGTATTTATATTCTTTAGTTAATAAAAAGAGAGCTCTAAATAATATTCAAAAAATTAAAAATGATAATCGAGTATGGATTATAGAGAATAATGATATTAATGATTCAGTTATTAATTATTTTAGAAATAAGCTTAATAAGAGTTTCTCTTATGAAGCTATTTCTAAATTATGCTAGATTCCTTCTATTATTACCAATGACAAAAATGCTTTGCTTACTATTTTGCCTAATGAATATAAAAATTTTAAAGTTCTTAATAGCATAAACATAGATTTTGTTGCTGGATCAGAGGGTTTCACTACTCAATTTTTTCAAAAATGTTGGTTTATTATTAAAAATGATTTGATTGATGTTATGGTTGATTTCTTTATTGGTAATCCTTTTTCTAGATATTTTTCTAGCACTTCTATTATTCTCTATACCTAAGAAAGATAATCCGGACACTTGGAGTGAGTTTAGACCTATTAGTCTTTGCACCTTCTTCAATAAGCTAATTTCCAAAATTATTGCCAATAGGCTTAGTTCTTTTCTTCATAAGTTTATCTCTCTCAACCAAACTAGTTTTGTTAGAGGTAGATCTATTTCTTATAATATTTTACTTTTCCAAGAATTAATTCATGATTTAGATGTTAAGACTAGAGGTGGAAACATTCTTTTCAAATTAGATATTAATAAAGATTTTGATAATATCTCTTGGGATTTCCTTTTTCATGTTATGAATTTATTTGGGTTTTCTAATAAATTTATTTTTCTATTAAAATTTGTATTAATAATGCCTGGTTTTTTATTTTGCTTAATGGGGAAACTTTTAGTTTCTTTCCTTCCTCCCATGGCTTAAGGGAAGGGAATCCTTTATCTCCTACTTTATTAATCATTGATGTTGAATTCTTATCTAGGAGCATGAATGATTTATTCTTAAATAATCCAAGTATGTATTACAAAACTATCGGTGGTCTTCTTCTTTCCCATTTAAGCTTTGTGGATGATTTTATTATTTTTTGCAATGCTTCTATTCATCATATGAAGAATCTTAAGAATTTTTAAATACATTTGAGAAAGTGGTCTTACTATCAATAATAACAAAGCTATTTTATTACTTCTTCCAAGATTCCAATAATAAAATCAATCAAATCCCGCATATCACTAATTTTAAACATCAACATTTACCTCTTAAGTACTCGGGTGCTCCTATTTTTAAAGGTCCAAAATGATCACATCTTTTTGATGAGTTAATTAAAAAAATTTTAAATAAAATTTATGTTTGGGAATTTCATTTACTCTCCTTTGGTGGCAGGCTCATTGTTCTTAAAAGCACTCTCAATTCAATACCACTATATGTGATTCAAACTATTATTCCTACTAATTCTACTCTTATCATAATTGATCTCTTGCTTAATAAATTTTTTTGGGGATCCATTAATTCAATTAAAAGAATGCATTGGACATTCAAGTATAAATGTTGTGGTCCTTTTGGTGAAGGTGGTCTTGGTTGCAAACATATTCTTGAAGTGATTACTGCCTTCTCTTATAAGCTTTGGTAGAATTTTAGAAAGAATGATAGCCTTTGGGCTAATTTTATGATGAAAAAATATTGCCAAGGTAAACACCCTCTTATCTGTGCTTTTAAAGTTGGTGACTCTCTACTTTGGAAAAGGCTTTGCTCCATTAAATGGGTTATTGAATCCTTAATATCTTGGGGTATGCATTCGGGTTCATCCATCTTTTGGCAAGACAATTAGATTGGCAATGACTCTATTGACTATTTTTTATCTACACACTTTACTACTGCTATCAAAGTTAACTCTTTTTAGCTTAATAACAATTGTAATGAAAACAAACTTGAGAATTATATTTCTATTTCTCTTTCTCTTTTTGATAATTTTAGAAACATCCCTATTTTTTCTAACAAACTTGATCAAATTCTTTTTAAGCTCACTTACAATGGTGATTTCGTTCTTAAAGAGGTTTGGAATTTTATTAGAGATAACAGGAACTTCTCTAATATTTTCATTAAACTTTGAAATGATATCATTCCCATTTCTTATTCAGTTTTAGCTTGGAGGATTTTGAAAAACTTTATTCGTGTAGATTTCTTGCTCTCGAATAAAGGGTTTTATTTACCTAAACCATGCCTATTGAAAATGTTAATCATGTTTTTGTCAATGGTGTCATTGCTTCCAAATTATGGATATGGTATGATGATTTATTTAACACTAATTATTTTCATGGTTCCTTTTCTTTATATCAACTTCTTGAAGCTTGTTTCCAAAAAACTGTGAAAGGTCATATCAAAATCTTAATTTCTATTACCTATATTTGGTTCATTTGTATGGATAGAAGTGATGCTAAATATCGTGCTATTCCTGTGAATCATAAAAGGATCCTGGCTAGAATTAAAGAAAAAATTCATGGTTTGTTTAATGCTAATTTAATTAGTACATCCATTTTATATGTTACAAATTTGTGGCTAAAAAATTAGGTCTCATTATGCCTAATGTTTCTTTCAATAAGGCTATTTGGATTATCCATTGGATCAAATCTAATGATAACTTTATTAAAATAAATACTTATGGTTCATTTTCACCTAATAAATATGGTTGTGGTGGTATTATTAGGGATTTCAAAGGTACTGCCATTTGTGCTTTTGCTTATCCCTTCAAAGCCTATTTCGTTATTTATGCTGAGCTTATGGCTGTTAATAAAGCTATTGATATTTTTTGAACAAAGGCCTATTTAATATTTTGATTGAATTTGACGCTCTTCTTTTACTTAATATGCTCAATTCTAATAAAATGGGGAATGCTGACTTATTTTATCTCCTTAATCACACCAAAACCGTCCTGTCTCAAGTTTGCTACAAAATTTCTCATATTCTTCATGAAGGTAATACTTATGCAGATTTTCTAGCCAACTTGTGTGGTAAATTAAATGAGCTCACTATATTAGATAATCAAAACTTACCTAAGCTGGTTTTGTTCTTTCCCATATTGGGATTTCTCCTTGCTGTTCTACTTTAGGGTCTTGCCTAACCTTATTTTCTATGAGTGTTGCCATGTTTGGTGGATCCTGTTGTTTGTTTCTACCCTCTGCCTAGTTATCTTGGATGGTTTTTGTTTGAAGGGTTCTATTAGTCTTTTTATTTCTATCTTAGTGTTGGCATTTTTGGTGGTTGATGCTTTCCTTTCTTATTTTGGATCGGTGACTATTGATTGTTGAATGTTCCCTTCCTTATGTTCCCTCTAATTGATGTTTTGTAATTGTTGCCTTCCTCTTTTGTCTTTGGTGATGGCTATTTCTTCTCTGGAAGGGACCTTATTTTGCTCTGGGTAGGTTCCTTTCCTCCATGGTTTGTTGGTGGTGGGTTGGTGGACCTCCTAGGCTTGCCTTTCCTTGATTTTTGCCGGTTGGGTGATTACCATAATTATTTCTTATTGTTTTTGGTGGCCTCCTATTGGGTGGTTATGGCTATGCCTGCTATCGATCTTTCCCTCTAAATGAGGTTTGCCTCATATCTGGATTGGTTGCTTCATTATCTGAGTTAGATCTTCTATTGTTGTGATGGTTGGTTGGGTGGCCTTGTTGGCTGGCTGGGTTGATTAGTTGTGTTGGTTGGCTGGGTTGGTTGACTGGGTGTCTATGTCAGCTGGTCTTACCTCCTCAATTGGTGGCAGATTTGGGGGGTTGTTGGTGCTTTATCTTTGGTTTTGATTTACTGGAGGTTTTTTGCATTATTATTTTTTTTGTTGTTGATTGGGCTTTGTGGTCGCTTTGTTTTGGTTTGGTTCTTTTAGTTGTGTTTTCGATCTACTCTTGTAATGGTTTTACTCTCTTGGTTGTAGCTGCTTATCTTTAGCTTTTTTCCTATTTAGGCGGCAACTTAGCTATGGGTCTGTTTTGTCCTATCATAAATGTTGTTTGCAGGTGG
The DNA here is from genome assembly GCA_021442155.1 of Cymbidium sinense. NCBI lineage: Eukaryota > Viridiplantae > Streptophyta > Magnoliopsida > Asparagales > Orchidaceae > Cymbidium > Cymbidium sinense. Next base: position 84,494,318 of record CM038214.1, on the reverse strand, counting down.
ACTGGGTGGCATTATTGGTTGTTTGCTTCTATTTTATTGCTGGTGAGCTCTTATGGTTTTTAGGGTCTTTGTTTTTGGTTTGATGTCATTTTGGATTGGCTGGTTGAAGGCTATATAGAGGCTATTGTTTTTGCCTTGGTGTCAGTGGTGACTTGGGTGTCTTGATTTTATTTTGGCTATGGGTATTACCTCTTTTGATGTATTTTGCTCTCCTTGTTTCCTAATACCTACCTCTTTTTGATGGTGGTTTTGCTATTACACTGGTTCTTGGTGGTAGCCTTGCTGGATGCTCCTTTGGTCTTTTTGTTTATCTATCTTGGTGGAGGTGTGGCTCCCCATTTTATCTCTTACTTCTGCCGCTATTATCCTCCCTGGATTGGATTGGTGGTTGTTGTTGCTATTAACTGTCCCCTCTATTTGGGTATTAGTTTGCTATTGCTTTCAGGACAATCTTAGGATGGTTCTTTGGCTTTGGGCCTATCTTTTCTAGACTGTGTTGTTATCCCTATTAATGATGCTTGCACTTTTTGGTATTTCTCTTTTATTTTTGTGTTGGCTTTGGTGGCTTTCCTACTATATTACTGTTGTCCCCTATGGATGGTTAGTCTGCTTTACTAGGCTTGGTTATTTTGGTGGCTTTGTGCTTGGATGTTCTATTTACTGGTTGGAAGACTTTATGTTGATGATGATGCCTACATGAGGTATGCTATTATGAGCCTTGATGTTTCTCTCTCTTTCTTCTTTTGGTTGTTAGCACTATTTATAATTGTAACCCTTCTTCTCAAGTTTGAATGCTTACATATAGTGTTGCTCCTTGAGATGATTGCAACTAAGCCTGAGCCTTTTCTTTACTTTGCTCTTTCTCTTTGCTCTTTCTCTTTATGCTTACTTAATTGTACTCATCCTTTCCTTAGTATGTTGTAGATTTCTTTTATAGGTTGGCAATCTTGCAAGTGGATTTTGCTGTCATCAAAGAAAATTTTGCTGTTACTTATATGGATCTTTTGTTGTTACTAATTTGGTTTTTCTTTTGCTTTTCTTTATTTATGATTGTAATTATTTGGGGATTCATCTCTTTAGGTTTTATTGTAGCTCTTTGAGCATTAGTTTAGAGATTTATCCCCTTTAAGGACTTTGTACTCCTTATTTTGTGGAAATAAAATTCCCATAATTTTCTCAAAAAAAACCCTAAACCCTAAACCCTGGTTCATAAACCCCAAACCTTAAACATAAACCTAAAGTAACTAAATAAATAAAAAAAATAAACCAAAACCCTAAAACCTAATTACCCTAAACCTAAATCTAAACCCTAAGAATGGGTAGAACCTTGATAAAACATCACCATCAATCGCTATTTAGATCCTATGGAGGCGAGGCTGAAACCTATCAGTGGTGGCTATCGTAAGTGTTGGTTGATATGGTGGTTATGGAGGTGGAGGAGTAATAAATTTATACCTGGGAGAGATTGGGGATATGATGGCGAATCCTACTACTCAAGAGGCATGGTTGGAGACAGTTCTAGTTATGGAACTGTGTCTTTACAATTGGAGAAACTGAAGAATGGCCAATCCGACCAATATGGAACCTACTTATAATAGACCTTATCTAGGATTTTTTATTTGCTCTATGTGTGCTCATTTTATCTATGTCATCACTGTGACTTAGAAAACTGGTTGAAAAATCAAAAGAAGAAACGAATCAATTTGTTCACCTAAAAAAACCATAAATCATAAAACCCTAAACTAAAACCCAAAAACCCTAAACCCTAAACCCCAAACCTAAAACCCTAAACCTAAACCCTAAACACTAAATCCTAAAAAACTACAACCCTAATAAAACCCTAAACTCCAAACCTAAACCTAAAATTAAAATAAATTAACTAAAACCTAAAACATAAAACCTAAAAAATTAAATAAACCTAAAAAAAAACCTAAATAAAATAAAAAACTTAACCTACCTAAGTAAAATAAAAAAATAAAATAAAATAAAAACCTAAACTAAAACCTAAACTTAAAAATAAAATAAAATAAAAAAATAAAACTAAAATAAAATAAAATAAATTAAAACCTAAACTAAACTAAAAAATTAAAAAAAAACCTAATAATGAAATACCAAAATAAAATAAAAAATAAATTAGATAAAAATAAAATAAAACCTAAACCTAAACCTAAAAATTAAAAATAAAACCTAAAACTAAAAAATAAAATAAAAATAAAACTAAACTAAAAAATAAACCTAAACCTAAACCTAAACCTAGAAAATAAACTAAAATAAAAAACCTAAATGAAATTAAATAAACCTAAATAAATAAACTAAACTAATTAAAAGAATGAACCTAAATAAAAATAAAAATAAATTAAACTAAATAAACCTAAACCTATCGGTTTACTTAATTTAAAAAAAAAACTCTAAACTCTAAACCCTAAACCTTATACCCTAAACCCTAAAAACCCTAAACCCTATATCCTAAACCCTAAACCCGAAACTTACAACCATAAACCCTAAACTTACAACCTTAAACCCTAAACTCTAAACCCTAAAAAACCCTAAACCATAAACCCTAAACCCTAAACCTACAACCTACAACCCTAAAGCCTAAACCGTAAACCCTAAACCCTAAACCTTAAACCTTAAACCCTAAATCCTAAAAGACCATAAACCTTAAACCCTAAACTAACCCTAACCCTAAAACCCCTAAACCCTAAACCATAAATGTTAAACCCTAAACCCTAATCATAAATCCTAAACCATAAAACCCTAAACCCTAAGATCCTAAACTCTAAACCATAAATCCTAAACCGTAAACCTTAACCATTAACACTAAACCATAAACCCTAAACTTTAAACTTAAACCTAAAGTAACTAAATAAAAAAATAAATCTAAACCCTAAGAATGGGCAGAACCTTGACAGTAGGAACAACACCGTCAACCAGGCTGAGCTTAGATCTTTCGATGGAGGTGAAGTTGGAGGCGGCAGTTATCACAGTGTTGGTGGGGGCTATGGAGGTGCTGATGGTGGTTGAAGAAGTGGTAGTTATGGAGGTGGGAGGAGCAACGAAGGTTATAGCAGTGGTGGTGGTCGAGAGAGAGATTGTGAATATGATGGTGGATCCCACTACTCGAGAGGTAAGGGTGGTTCTGATGGGAATTTAAGAAACTAAAGAATGGTCGATCGATCTGCTACTTATGGAACTATTTATTTACAGTAGAGATGGTTCCAGTTATCTAGGGTTTTTGATTTTCCCTAAACCCTAAACCCTAAAACCTAACCCTAAATCCTAAACCCTAAGAATTGGCGACAAATGAACATCACCATCAAACTTAGTCTAGATCTAGCTGGAGGTGATGGCGAGGGTGGTAGCGTGGTGTGGGGATTTGGAAGTCTTTGAATCTGAGGTGGTGGTGGTGTGGTGGTTATGGAGGGGGGAGGAGAGATAGTGGTTACAATCATGGTGGTGGCAGAGTGAGAGATTGGAGATATGATGGTGAATCCCGCTACTCAAGAGGTCAGGGTGGTTCTGATAGGAAATGAAAACAAGAAAGGTCCCTATTTATGGAACTGTCTTCTGATAGAATTCTAGTTATCTAGGGTTTTCAATTTTATGCGTGCTCATTTTTTATCTATGTTGTCACTTATGTCTTAAAAAAACTCAATTTGTTACTTGGTTAATGAAATCGAAAAGAAGAAATGTTCAATCTGAATTTGATCTCTGTTAAAAAATCAAAAACCCTAAACCCTAAACTAAAATCAAAACTCTAAACCCTAAACCCTAAACCCCAAACCCTAAACCCTAAACCCTAAACCCTAAACCCTAAACCCTAATCTAACCCTAAACCCTAAACCTTACACCCTAAAAAGCTAGAAACCTAAACCTAAACTAAATAAAACTTAAAATTAAAATAAATAAATAAAATTTAAAGCAAAATAAAATAAAAAACAAAATAAAATAAAAACCTAAACTAAAACCTAAAATGAAAATAAAATAAAAAATAAAAACTAAAATAAAATAAAATAAAATAAAACTTTAACTAAGCTAAAAATAAAAACTAACCCTAAAATAAGAATAAAATAAACCTAAAATAAAATAAAAACTAAATAAAAAACTTAAACCTAAAAAATAAACCTATAAATAAAACCTATAAATAAGAAAATAAACCTAAACCACAGGAAAAAAACCCAGCTAAAATAAAATGAAACCTAACTAAAGTAAATAAAACTTAAGCCTACTAAACATAAACCCCAAAGCAATCTTAAACCACACCAAATTAACTGACCTAAAATAAACCTACTTAAACTAAACTTAACCAGTGAGCCCTAAATCGTCCATGACCTGACTACTGAGCCCTCAAACCATGGGATCTGTGCCATGGGCCACTAAACTAAAAAACTCTAAACAATTATAAACCAAAATGACCCTGAAACCCTAAACCTAACTTTAGCTGACTACACTAGGCTCTAAATCTAAACCTGACCCAGGCCCTAAAGCCTGGGCCCTGCTAAATGATACTAAAATACTGAGCCTAAATGAACTACCATTTGTTCTATTAATTAAAAACCCTACTAAATAAGGCGACCCAAAACCTAAAATCTACCACACTTAACCCACCCTAGGCCCTAAACCCCAGGCCTAAATTAACCCTAAATCCTGAGTCAAGGCCCTGGAGTCATATTCAGGCCCCAGATAACCTAACTCCAAAAACTACCATACCACTATTAACTACCCTAAAACCCACCACCACCACCACCCAACCCAGGCCACTGAGCCCTGGGCCTACTGACCCCCCCCACTTAAAAAGCTACCAGATCAAAACTAACCCCTAACCCTAGATTCTAAAGCATAAACCATAAAATCATAAACCTAAACCCTATATAAACCCCAAATAAACCTAAATCTAAAGTGCTAAATAATTTTAAAATAAATTGAAACCACTTAATACTAAACTAAACCTAAACCACAAGAATTGGTAGAACCTTAACGACAGGAACATAACCATAAAATAGCTCTTGTGGTTTTTTTGGTCCTATTTTAGGAATTATTATTTGTGGTTGGCTGCTTGAGGGGTTTTTATATGGCTGTTGTCTTGCCTTGGATGCTTGTGTCATGGCTTGGTGTTTTAGGATTTATTTTGGCTGTTGGTATTGACTCCCTCTAGTTTATTTGGCTCTCCTTGTTTCATGATATTTACCTCTTGGTTGGTGGTGGTGGATTTATTGTTCTTTTGGCTGCCTTGGTGGTAGTTTTGATGATAATTTTGGATTCCTTCTTGGCCTTTCTGTGCTATGACTTTCCTCTCTCTAGTGGTGCTTATCTCCTACGATTTTGCTATTTGGTGGAGGTTTTTCCCTTGGATTTGGATTTCTATGGCTTTCCTCTCTATGTTATGACTGTTTTGCTCGATTGTGTTGTTTGCCCTATTTATGCTGACTGCCCTTTTTTTTTGTTTCTCTTCTTATTGGTGGTGGCTTCGGTGGAGTTACTGCTTGTTTTATTTTAGCTCGGCCACTGATCCTGTTGTAACTTCTAGGATATTGGCTTTAAGTGGTTGGTTTATTGTGGGTTTTGGTTGGTGGGTTGGCTACTGGATGGCTGCTAGCTTGCTATTTTTTGTGTTTATTTGGTGCAGGAACTGGATCACTATGGACTATTTTGCCTTCAATGGTTGCTTATATTAAGAATGCTGGCTATGATGGCCTAGGTGTTTCCTCATATGTTCGCTCTGGTTGGTAGTGTGCATATGATTCTCATGAAGGTTGGATGCTCATATGTATTGATGCCCCTTGAGATGATCTTACACAAGCCTGAGCCTTCTCTTTCTCAGCTCTTTCTAAATTGTTTACTTTATCTTTTTCCCTTGAGCTATGACCATTTCCTTTGTAGTGTTTTCTAGAATTCTTTTGCAGGTTGGAACTTCACAAATGGAATCATCTTTACCTCAACTCAATCTTGTTGATGTGGATCTTACATATCTTAACTTCTCAAAGGGATCATGGTCGCTAGTCTTTTATTGCTTTCTTGAGTTATATTAGTCTTATTTAGTGTCTTTTCTCATTTTCTTTTAAGCTGTTGTATTTCATCTTTAATTTTTTTTCCATTGTACTTGATGGGAGTTTAGCTCTTTAGGTTTCTTGTAGCTTTATGAGTAGTAGAACTTTGAGCTTTACCCCAAGGACATTGTATCCTTTATTTTATGGTAATAAAATTCTAACTTTCCCAAATAAAAAAAAAAAACCCTAAACACTAAGCCAAAAAAATAACCCTAAAACAAACCTAAAAAACTAAAACCTAAACCTAAACTAAATAAAACCTAAAAATAAAATAAAAAAATACCTAAACCTAAATAAAATAAAATAAAATAAAACAAAAACCTAAACAAAAACATAAACCTAAACCTAAACCTAAACCTAAAAAGAAAATAAAATAAAAAATAAAAAATAAACTAAAATAAAAGAAATAAAAACCTAAACTAAACTAAAAAAAATAAAAATCCAAAATAAAATAAAACTAAACCTAAAATAAAAATAAGATAAACCTAAAATAAAATTAAATAAAAACTAAATAAAAACCTAAACCTAAAATATAAACATAAAAATAAATAAAAAATGAAACATAAAACCTAAACTAAAAAAAACCTAAAAATAAAAAATTAAAATAAAATAAACCTAAATCTAAACTAAAATAAACTAAACTAAAATGAATAACCTAAAGCTAAAATAAACTAAACCTAAAGCTTAACTTAAATAAATAAAATAAAAATAAAATAAATAAACCTAAACTAAAAATAAACCAAAATAAACCTAAAATAAAAAAACCTAAAAAAAATGAAATAAAAACCATCTAAACCTAAAAATAAAAATAAAATTAAACTAAAAAATAAACCTAAACCAATAAAATAAACTAAAATAAAAAACCTAAATTAAAAAAAATAATCCTAAAATAAATAAACTAAACTAATTAAAATAAAATAAACTAAAAATAAAATAAAATAAAATAAATAAAATAAAAAATAAAATAAATAAACTAAATAAACCTAAACATCCTGGTTTGCTTAATTTAAAATAAATAATAAATAAACCCTAACCTAAAAATCCTAAATACTAAACCCTAAATCCTCCACAAAACTAAACCACTAAAATACCCTGACCCCAAATCCTACAACCTAAAAACCCAACCCCAGGCCACTCCTAAACCCTAACCCTAAAACCTAAACTATAAACTATAAAACCTAAAGATAAAATAAATAAATAAAAAAACTAAATAAAATAAAAGAAAAAAATAAAACCCACTAACTGACCTAACCACAAAATAAAATAAAATAAAAAAAATATTCTAAACTAAATAAATAAATATAAACATAAACTAAAACTAAAACAAATAAACCTAGATAAAATAAAATAAAAACTAAATAAAACCTAAAATATAAAAAAAATAAAACAAACCCTAAAAATCTAAACCAAAAAATAAATAAAATAAAAAATAAACTGGCTAAACTAAAATAAATAAAAAACCTAAACCTAAAATAAACTAAAACACAACTAAATAAAATAAAATAAATTAAAATAAACCTAAACTAAACTAAAGAAATCATAAAATAAACTTAAAATAAAACCTAACAAAAAAATGAATAAACTACCTAAACTGAACTGAGCCCAGGCACATGCCAGGCTTAATGATGCTGCTAGGTTTTTTGTTTAAACTAAACAGGCCTTTGACCTGAGCCTAAACCCTGATCCACAGATCTGAGCCCTAAATCTAAACCTGGGCTCTAAACTGGGCCACAGGCCCACTGAGGACAACCCCAGGCTCAAAACTGGGCCCAGGCCTGAGGCCATGATCCCCAGGCTGCTGGTGGTCTCCACAACCACAGATCTGGGCTAAACAGATCCTGGGCTAGACCATAAACCTGATCCTGACCCAGGCACTTAATGAAGATCTTGACCCAGGCACAACTGAGCTACTTACCAGGCAAAAATGAGCCCTGATCCCAAAAACTACCACTGAGCGTTAAACCCTGACCTGGGCCCTGAGCCCTACCACAAACCATAAACCACAAAACCTATGCTAAATAAAGAGAAAAAATAAAACTTAAAATAAAACTTAAATAAACTAAACCTAAGTAAAATAAAATAAAATAGAAATAAAAATTAAATTAAAATAAAATAAATAAAACTAAACTAAAAAAAAATAAAATAAACCTAAAATAGAAACCTCGATAAAATAAAACTAAACTTAAAATTAAAAAATAAACTAATATAAAATAAATTAGTAAATAAAACCTAAAAATAAATCTAGTAAATAAAAATAACATAAACCCTAAACTACGAGAAATAAAACCAAAAATAAAAATAAAATAAAATAAAATTAAATAAACAGAAAAAAATAAAATAAACAAAACTAAAATAAATAAAACCTAAACCTAAACCTAAATTAAACTAAACTAAACTTAAACCTAAACTAAATAAAATAAAATAAGCTAAAAATAAAGCCTAAACTAAAATAAAACCTAAAATAACCACCTATAACTAAACCTAAAAATATATAAAAACCTAAACCTAAATAATAATTAAACATAAACCTAAACCTAAAAATAAAATAAAATAAAACTAAACTAAAATGGACTAAACTAAACCTAAAAATAAACTAGATAAAACCTAAAATAAATAAATAATCCTAAAATAAAGAAACTAAACTAAACAAAATAAATTAACCTAAATAAAATAAATAAAATTAAAATTAAAATTAAAATTGAACTAAATAAACTAAACCTATGGGTTTCTAAATTTTATTTTTTAAAAAATGCCTAACTCTAAACACTAAAACCACAAAACCCTAAAATCCTAATCTCTAAACCCTGACTCTAAACCCTACCATAACCACAAACCCTGACCTGACATAAACTTAAGAATATAAACCAAGACCACAAACCCATAAAACCAGGCCCAAACCAAACTAAACCCTACCATATAAACTCTAAAAAACTGGCTAACTACCCACCCCAAATCTAAATCTTAAAACCCTAAATCCTAACCAAACCCTAAATCTAAACCTAAACCTAAACCACTAAACCCAAACCCAAAACCTAAACTTGAAACCTAAGCCTAAAACCACAAACCCAAAACCCACAACTAACCTAAACTGACCTAAAACCATGAACCCTAAGACCCTGAACAAACCCTAAACCCCAAACCACCCCAAACCCAAACTAAAAACCCCAAACCTAAAGTAACTAAATAAATTAAAATAAACCTTAACCATAAAACCTAACTAAATCTAAATCTAAACCCTAAGAATGGTGGGGCTGATGGTAGGAACATCACCATCAGAGGCTAAGTCTAGATCACGGTGATGGAGGCAAAAGGTAGGCGGATGCTGCTGGTGGTTATAGAGATGGGAGGGCAATGGAGGTTCTGACCTTGGTGGTGGAGAGGAGAGGTTGGGGATGATGGTGGATGTTGCACAAGAGGCCAGGGGTGGTTTTGATGGGAACTAGAAAGCGAGGAATGGTTGATCGATCTGCTACTTATGGAATTTCTGCGGTAGAGGCTAGTTATCTAGGGTTTTGATTTGCTCTATATGCTCATTTTTTTATCTATGTTGTTTCTTGTGTCTTACAAAACTTGGTGCATTACTTGATGAAAATGAAAGATGAAATATCAAATATGAATTTGTTCTTTATTAAAAAAAAAAAATAACCAAAACCCTAAACCTAAACTAAAACCTGAACCCAAACTAAACCCAAACCCAAACCCTAAACCCTAAAACCCTAAACCCTACCCAAACCCAAAACCACGAAACCCTAAAGCTTAAAACCCTAAATAAAACCTAACAAAAACCTAAACCTTAAAATAAAACCTAAATAAACTAAACTAAACTAAATAAACTTAAATAAAACCTAAACTAAATAAATCTAAAATAAACTTAAATAAACCTAAATAAATAAAGTAAACCTAAATTAAAGAAACCTAAACTAAAAATAAAATAAAAACTAAACTAAATAAACTAAATAAAATAAACCTAAACCCTAAACTCCTTAACTCTGATTTCATTTTCCCCTTCGTCAATGCATCCCCTTCTTACATTTTGGAGGATCCTTCATCATTCTCAACTAATTTCTAGAGTTTTTTCAATCTCTGGCTGCTCGCGTAATGTGTGTCTTCTGATTATGGCTGTGGTGACCTCGACCAACAATTTATGCCATTTTGGATGATCTGGCTAGGGCATCTGATATTGTGGGAATCACTAACCTAAACCCTAAATCCTAAAACCCTAAATCCAAAACCCTAAACCCTAAACCCTAAATTCTAAAAATCTAAATACCTAAACCTAAACTAAATAAAACCTAAAAATAAATAAAATAAAAAACCTAAACATAAAAAAATAAAATAATAAAATAAAATAAAAACTTAAACGTAAACCTAAACATAAACCTAAAAAAATAAAATAAAATAAATAAAACTAAAATAAAATAAATAAAACCTAAACTAAACTAAAATAAAATAAAATAAACTTAAGAATAAAAACCTAAATAAAATAAAACTAAGCATAAAATAAATAAAATAAAATAAAATAAAACCTAAACTTAAAAAATAAAACTAAAAATAATGCCTAAAAATAAATAATAAATAAGACCTAAACCATAAACTAAAAAAACCAAACCTAAAATAAAAATAAAATAAATATAAACCTAAACTAAAATAAACTAAACTAAAATAAATTAAAACCTAAAATAAAATAAACTAAACTAAATAAAAATAAACTTAAGCAAACTAAAATAATGCCTCAAAATATACCTAAAATAAAAACTTAAAACCTAAACCTAAAAAAATAAAATAAAAACCTAAACATAAACCTAAAATAAAAAGTAAAACCTAATCCTAAAAAATAAAATAAAATAAAAACTCAAGTAAAAAATAAACCTAAACCTAAACATAAACATAAAAAATAAACTAAAATAAAAAACCTAAACTAAAATAAATAAACCTAAAATAAATAAACTAAACTAAATAAAATAAAAAAATAAACTTAAATAAAATAAAAAATAAAGTAAACTTAAATAAATAAAAAAAATAAAATATGCTAAAAAAATAAAACATTTTGATTTATTTAATTTAAAAAAAAACAAACCCTAAACCTAAATCTTAAACCTAAAACCATGTAAACCAAAACCCAACCTTAAACCCCAAACCCTAAAGTAAAAGTAACTAAATAAATTTAAAATTAACCTAAACCCTAAAACCTTATAAAGAAACCTAATCTAAACCCTAAGAATGTAACCTTAGAACATCACCATCAACCGGGCTCGGTCTAGATCTGGGGTGGAGGCAAAGCGAGGGAGGCATGTTGTCATAGTGGTGGTGATCGAGGAGTGAGTGGATATGGAGGTGGTGGTTCAAGTAGTGGTGTTTATGGGCGGGAGAAGAGTAAAAGTTATGGTGGTGGCGGAGGGAGAGATAAGGGATATGATGATGGATCCCACTATTTAAAAGGCCAGGGTGGTTACGTGTGAGAAAGCGAAGAGCAGACGATCTGATCTGGCTATGGAACTGTCTTTATAAAAGAGATAATTCTAGCTATCTAGGTTTTGATTTCCTTTATGCATGCTCATTTGATCTATGTCACTGTGTCTTAGAAAACTTGGTGTGTTACTAGGTTGATGAAATCAAAATAAGAAATGTTGAATCAATTTGTTTTGTTAAAAAAAAAAAACCAAAAACTCTAAACCCTAAACTAAAACTTGAACATTAAAAACTAAACTCAAAATCTAAACCCAACCATAAACCAAAACCCTAAACCCTAAAACAAAACCTAAACCCTAAACTAAACCCCAAACCCCAAATACAAAACCCAAAACCCTACTTCTTAAACCCTAAACTCTAAAGTTAAAAAACCTAAACCTAAACAAAATAAAACCTGAAAATAAAATAAATAAATAAACCTAAATGAAAATAATGTAAAAAAATAAAATAAAATAAAAACATAAACTAAACCCTAAACCTAAACCCAAAAGAAAAAAAACTAAAATAAAATAAAATAAATAAAACCTAAACTAAACTAAAGAATAAAACCTAAATAAAATAAATACTAAACCTAAAATAAAATAAAATAAAATAAAACTAAATAAACTTAAACTAAAAAATATAAATAAAATAAACCTAAAAAAACCCTAAAAAAATTAAAAAATAAACCTAAACTAAAATAAAATAAACCAAAATAAATAAACTAAATCTAAACCTAATTAAACTAACCTAAACCTAAACTAAAATAAAATAAAATAAACTAAAAAACCTAAACCTATATGATATAAAACCTAGATTAACCTAAATAAAACCTAAACCTAAAAAATAAAATAAAATAATGCTAAACTAAAATAAACCTAAAAACAACCTAAACATAAACTAAAATAAAACCAAAGCAAAATAAAATTAAACTTAATAAATAAAATAAACCAAACTAAAAAATATAAAAGTAAAATAAATAATAAATAAAATAAATAATTAAAGAAACTGCCAGGTTTTACTTAAACAAAATAAAAATAAACCTTAACCCTAAACCAAACCCTAAACCACTAAATCTAACCCACCACTCCTAAACTCCAACCACAGATCCTCCCTCACCCAGACCCCACCCAAATCCACCCTAACTCAAAACTCTAAACCTAAAGCTAAACCCCTTTAAACCCAAAAAACTATAAATTAAAAACTTAAAATAAAAAGATAAATAAAATAAAATAAAACCTAAGATAAAAATGTTCCTAAAAATAAAACCTAAAAAATAAAATAAACTACCATAAACTAAAACTTAAACTAAAAATAAAATAAACATAATAACTAAATTAAATAAATAAAACCTAAACTAAATATAAGATAAAATAAACTAAACTAAATTATAAAAAATTAAACTAAATAAATCCTAAACACTAAAAAAAAAATAAAACCTAAACTAATTTTACAAATATAAAATAAAGCCTAAATGTAAGAAATAAAATAAAAATAAAACAACATAAAGATAAACCTAAACTTAAACCTGAACCTAAAAACTAAACTAAAATAAAAAACCAAAACTAAAATTAATTAGCCTAAAATAAACTAAATAAAATAAAAAATAAAATAAGCTAAACAAATTAAAAATGAACTAAATAAACCTAAACCTATGGTATATAATTTTAAAATAAAACAAAATAAAAAAAAACATCATAAAAAAAAAAACCAAGCCATACCCTAAAACTAACCTAAACTTAAACTCTAAACCCAAACCTAAAAAACCTAAACCTAAAATATAAAATAAATGTAAACCTAAAAATAAAATAAAAATAAAAATAAACTAAAAAATAAACCTAAATGAAAACCTAAACTTAAAAAATAAACTGAAATGAAAAACTTAAACTAATAAATAAACCTAAAATAAATAAACCAAACTAAATATAAATAAAAAAACCTAAATACAAATAATAAATTAAATAATATAAAATAAAAAAGAACTAAATAAACTAAAAATACCTAAATATACTGGTTTATTTAATTTTTTTCTTAAGAAAAACCTAAACTTTATACCCTAAACCCTAAATCCTAAACCTAAACCCTGAGCCCTAAACCTTAAAATTAACTTACACCCTAGGCCCTAAACTAACCCTACCACTAAACCTGACCCCAAAACCTAAGATCCAACATGGAAATGGACCTAAAGATAAAATAAATAAATAAACACTAAATAAAATGACTAACCCTAAAACTACAAACTAGGCCTAAAATAACTAAAATAAACCAACTAAACTTAAATTAAAATGAACTAAACTAGATAAATAAAACATAAACTACTAAAAAAACCCTAGGCCAAGCCAAAAAAATTAAAAAAATAAACTAAATCAGACCTACTAAAAAATAAAACCTGAAATACTTAAAATAAAAACCTAAAACCGAAAAAAATAAAATAGAAACTAGGCACAAAACTTAAAAGAAAAAAAAAAAAAAAAATACCTAACAAAACTAAACTAAATGTAGCTATAAACTAAACAAACCCTACCACAATGGTAATCCTAATCTGAAAACAAATCCTAAACCCTAAACCCTGCCCAGCCTAAACCACAAATCCACCCAAACCATAAACCTTAACTCACAAACTATTGTTCTGATTGTTCGGGTTATTTTTCTAGTTACTTTTGGTTGTCCTTTCTCTCTTGGTTTTGCTCAGCTACTTAGATGAGTTGTGTGACCTTAAGGGCTCTTTATTTTTTTTGTTGTAGCTTGGAGAACTATTTTCCTACGACTATCTATCCTTTCTTTAGTGTTGTTCTAGATGAGTGTAAGGTTGGATGCTTTTGGATTGTTATATCTTATGAATATTGGGTGTGCCTCCTGTGATACTGAGGTTCTATTTTAAATTTGTGTTCTGAACTGGAAGGCTGCAAACTATTGGTTGGATGTTTTTTGGACTTGGCTGATGATGAATCTATTAGGGTTCTTATTTTTGACTGTCTCTGATTGTTGGATTATTTGTGATCCTAAAGGGATCTTAGTTTTTCTATTTTTGTCTATTGTATCTAGCTGTTTAAACTGGATTCTCATGTCCTTGGATTTGGATTGGTGGTTGTTTTCTATGACTTTCCCTTGGGATTTTTTTAATGTTTGTGATTGGATGACTCTTCTCTTTCATCGATGGTTCTAAGTCTATTGATTTGAACCCTTGGCGTCTTGGTGGCTTGCGGGTGAGCGCCTTGATATTGGATTGGGTGCTCTAGGTAGATGGTTTGGCCAAAAGAGTATTTACTATGTTATAATTTTCTGATCTATTTGAGTGTTTGGAATCGACTACTTACTTTCCCATTCTTCTCTTGGTTTCTACCTATTGGGATTTTCATTTTTATGCGTGTGAACTTCTTCCCTTTCTATTTTGATGGTTGCTTTACTTCTATCATTCTTGATGTTAGTCTTCTTGTTCCTCTAGATATTATTGTTTCTAGTTTTTACATGTTCATTTAATGAATGACCTTATCAAATAAGGTCCTCCTTTTTCCTTTATTTGGTCTCTGTTTAGTCCTTCTTCCCATATTGTGAGGTTTGCTCCCAGCAACTATGATAGCAATTCTTGGTGGTGGCTTTGGTGGTGCTCCCTCTGGTCTAATGCTTTCCTAGTGGGTTACCTCCTTGCTCTTTCTTGAGTTTAATATATCGATTATTGGGTGTTTTATGGTTATATTTACTATTTGAAGTTTTATGTTTGTGCGATATCATTATATAAGGTGCTACAAGAGGTATGCTAGCAATGATGGCATTGATGTTTCCCACTCCTTCTTTTGGCTGGTAGTGATATATGTAATTGTAACCCTTCACTTGAAGCTTGGATGCTTACATATAGTGCTACTCCTTAAGACAATTATAATTGAACCTGAACCTTTTCTTCATCTTTTTACTTCTTTCTGCTCCTGTATTTTATGCTTAATTAACTATTTCATTATTTATACTCATCCCTTTACAAGCTTGTTGAAAATCTCTGGTACAAGTTGGGAAACTTTGGCTCCTTGATTGTGCTAGTTTCAAAAAAAGCAGAGGAAGTTTGCTATTGATTTCAAGGATTATTTTTGGTGGACCTTTGTTTCTTTTTTTATAAGCATACTTTCATTATCTATTGTATTAGCTAGGGGGCTTATCTCCATAGGACTTTTTGTACCTCTTTGAACATTTGCTTAGAGATTTTCCCCCTCTAAGGACTTTGTAACTTTTCTTTGTAGCAATAAAATTTTTCTAATTTCCCCCAAAAATAACCCCTAAAACCCTAAACCCTAAACCCTAAACTAACCCTAAATCTTAAATCCTAAACTCTAAACCATAAACTAACCCTAAACACTAAAAAAAAATCCTTCACCAACCATAAATCACCTTAAACCCTAAACCCAAACCCTAAACTAGCCAAACACTAAACCCCAAATCTTGACCCCAAATCTACCAAAAGCCCTAAAACCAGAGCCCTAAACCCAAATCCTACCCTAAACCCTAAAAATCCTACCCTAATTCCTAAAACCTAAACTAAACTAAATAAAACCTAAAATAAAATAAATATAAAACCTAAACCTAAATAAGTAAAATAATAAAAATAAAATAAAACTTAAACAAACTAAACTAAACCTAACCTAAAAAATAAAATAAAATAAATTGATATAAAATAAATAATAACCTAAATGAAATAAAATAAAATAAACCTAAGAATAAAATCTAAATATAATAAAACTAAGTAAAATAAAAATAACATAAAATAAAAAAACTAAATAAAACTAAACCTAAAAATAAAACTAAAAAATAAACTAAAATAAATAAACATAAAACATGAACCCTGGCTAAAAAAAATAAACTTAAACCTAAAATAAAATAAAATAAATCCCTAAACTAAAATAAACAAAACTAAAAACATAAAACCTAAACCTAAAATAAACCTAAACCTAAACTAAATAAAATAATATAAATTAAAATAAACCTAAACCTAAACTAATAAAACCTCAAAATAAACATAAATAAAATCTTAAAACCTAAACCAAAAATAAAATAAAATAAAACCTAAACCTACCTACAATAAAAATAAAACCTAAAAAATAAAATAAAATAAAATTCAACTAAAATAAACCTAAACATAAACTTAAACCTTTAAAATAAATTAAAATAAAAACCTGGCTAAAATAAATAAACCTAAAATAAATAAACTAAACTAAATAAAATTAAAAAATAAACCTAAATAAAAATAAAATAATATAAACTAAAATAAATAAAAATAAACTAAATATACTAAATAAATCTAAACTGGGTTATTTAATATTTTTTTAAAAAAACCTAAACTAAACCACAAACCATAAACCCTAACCAAACCTATAAACATAAACCTAAACCCTAAACTATAAACCATAAACCCTAAATCCTAAACCCAGCCTAAACCCCAAACCTAAACCTAATGGTAAAGTAACTAAATAAATAAAAAAAATAAATTGAAACCATAAAACCTAATAAACCTAAACTAATCCTAAACCCTAAGAATGGCGGAGAACCTAGCAGAACATCACCGTCAACTTGGCTGGTCTAGATCTGGTGGTGGAGGCAAGCGGCGTGGTTATCAGGTGGTGGTGGGATCGGAGGTGCTTGTGGATATGGAGGTGATGGTCGTAGCAGTGGCAATTATGGAGGTGAGAGGAGCAACAGAGGTTACATTCATCGAGGTGGCGGAGGGAGAAATATGCGATATGATGGTGGATCCCGCTACTTTGAGTGGTTTTGATGGGTCTTAGAGAAATGAAGAATGGTCGATCCGATCTGCTTATGGAACTATGTCTTTATAATAGAGATAGTTATCTATGGTTTTTGATTTCCACAATGCGTGCTCATTTTTGATATATGTCATCACTTATGTCTTAGAAAACTTGGCGTGTTACTTGGTTGATGAAATTGAAATGAAGAAATATTGAATCTAAATTCATTCTCTATTATAAAAAGAAAAAAACCAAAAATTGTAAACTCTAAACTAAAACTTGAACCTTAAACCTAAAACCTCAAAACCTAAACCCTAAATCCTAAAACTAAACCTAAACCCTAAACCTAAAACCCCAAAACCACAAATCCTAAACCCAAGCCTAAAGCTAAAAACCTAAACTAAATAAACTTAAAAAAAAATAAATAAAAAACCTAAATTAAAATAAAATAATAAAATAAACTAAATTATAAACATAAACTAAAATCGAAACCTAAACCTAAAGCAAAAGAAAAGAACTAAACTAAAATAAAATAAATAAAAATTTAAACAAAACTAAAAAAATTAAAAACCAAAATAAAATAAAACTAAACCTAAAATAAAAATAAAATAAAATATAAACTAAATATAAACTAAATATAAACCTAAACCTAAAATAAACCAAAATAATAAATATAAATAAAACTAAACCATTAACTAAAAACCTAACCTAAATAAAATTTAAATAAAATGAAAGCTAAATTAAAATAAACTAAACTAAAATAAATAAAACTTAAACTAAGCCTAAAATAAACTAAAACTAAATCTAAACATAAACTAAATAAAATAAAATAAATGAAAAATACACCTAAACCTAAATAAAATAAAACCTAAAATAAACCTAAATAAAACATAAACCTAAACCTAAAATAAAATAAAACTAAACCTAAACCTTAAAAATAAACATAAACAAAAATAAAATAAAATAATACTAAACTAAAAAATAAATTTAAACTTAACTTAAACCTAAATAAAATAAACAAAATAAAACCAACTAAAATAAATAAACCTAAAATAAATAAACTAAACTTAATAAAAATAAAATAAACCAAAGTGAAAATCAATAAAATAAAATAAATAAATTAAATAAAATAAACCTGTTTTTTGGACTTTAAAATTAAAAAAAATAATAAAATAAAAACCCTAACCCCAATCCTAGGCCAGGCCCAAACTGACACAAAACCCCCAGACCACAAACCTGAGCCCTGAGCACACGAATCCTAGGCAGAGGCCACTGACCACTGACCTGGGCCACAGGCCCTAAACCTAACCCCCAGGCCCTATCAGAGCCCTAAATCCAAATCCTGAGCCATGAGCCCTGACCATGGCCACTGAGCCCTAGGCCCTCATTACTGACCACAAACAGGCCACTAGGCCACATGGCTGAACAGGCCTGGGCTAAGTGCTAAAGCCCAGGCCACTGAGCCCTGAGCATGGAATCATAAATCCTAGGCCACAAATCTAAGACCTAAACCCTAAAAACCTAAGAGCTAAACAAATAAAGAAAAACATAAAATGAAAGATAAAACCTAGGCACAAAGATATAGATTTAAATAAAACTTGAAATAAACATAAATCAAAAAAGCTAAAATAAATTAAATGTACATAAATAAATAAATAAACTAAATAAAAAAAATTATTAAAGATAAAATAAAATAAAATAAAAAATAAACTAAATGAGCTTAAACTGGTTTCTAACTTTAAAGATCCTAACCCAAACCTATAAATCCTGACCTGAGCCCTGACTAGGCCCTCAAACCACAACCACTGAGCTAGCTAGGCCCTCCAGCCTACCTGACCACACCTAACTGAGCCTAAACCCAGGCTGACCCAAACCCTCAAATAACCTTAGGCAACCACTGACCTGAGCCTGAACCCAACCCAACTTTAAAGCTAAACCCTAGGCCCTAAATAATCTGGCTTTACCTGCTGACCAAAAATGCTAACACTACCCCCAGGCCCTGAGCCTTAACCCTACACCTGAGCTAACTTTCAGACCTATAACCTGGACTGATCCCAGGCCACAAACCTGGGCCTAAAAAAAACCTAAAACTAAACAAACTAAATAAAATCTAAAATAAAATAAATAAAAAACATAAACCTAAATAAATATGAAATAAAATAAAATAAAACCTAAATTGAAACCTAAAAACCTAAAATAAATAAAATAAAGAATAAAATAAACTAAAATAAAATAAATAAAAAAAACTAAACTAAAAAAAAATAAACAAATGTTTAAAACCTAAATAAAATAAAAACTAAGAGTTAAAATAAAAAATTAAATAAATAAAATAAAATAAACTAAAATAGTAAAAACTTAAACCTAAAAAATATACTAAAAATAAAACTAAAATAAATGAAATAAAAGCTAAACTATAAACTAAAAAACTAAACCTAAATAAAATAAAATAAACAACATATAATAAACCTAAACCTAAACTAAAATAAACTAAATTAAAAAATAAACTAAACCTAAACTAAATAAACTAAACATACTAAACCTAAACTAAATAAAATTAATCAAACTAAAATAAACATAAAAACCTAAAATAAAACCTAAAATTAAAAATAAAACCTAAAACCTAAACATAAAATAAAATAAAAATAAAATAAATAAAAAGTCAACTTAAACTAAACAAAAAAAAAAATAAAATAAAAAAACTATAATAAATAAACCTAAAATAAATAATAAACTAAATAAAATTAAAAATAAAATAAACTAAATAAATAAAAAATAATCTAAATAAAACCTAAACTGGTATACTTAATTTTATAAAAATAAAAAAATAAAATAAAAAAACTTACCCCAAGCCCAAACCTAAAGTAACCTACCCAAACTTAAACTAAACCTAAACTAGCTAAAAAAAAAATAAAACCTAAACCTAAAAAAAATAAAATAAAATAAAACTAAACTAAAAAATAAACATAAACAAAACCTAAACAGAAAATAAACTAAAATAAAAAAACCTAAAATAAACATAAAATAAATAAAAGTAACTAAAAAAAACCTAATAAAAATATAAAATAAAATAATTAAAATTAAATAAAAAATAAATATAAACTAAATAAACTAAACTGTCGGTTTGCTTAAATTTTTTTTAAAAAAAAAAAAATAAAAAACCTAAACCCTAAAATCTGAAATAAACTAATAGGCCCCAAAAGTAACCCTAACCCTGACCTTAAACTCTAAACCCTAAACCCTAAAGCCTAAACCTAAACCTAAACTAAATAAACAAAAAAATAAAATAAAATTTAAACTAAACAAAATAAAAAAATAAAATAAAATAAAAAACCTAAACTAAAAAAAAAAAAACCTAAACTAAAATAAATAAAATAAAAAAAACTAAATAAACTAAAATTAACTAAACTAAAAAAAATAAAACCTAAACCTAAAACTAAAATATAAACTAAACCTAATCCTAAACTAAAATAAAACAAAATAAATAAAAAAAAAACCTAAAAAAATAAAACCTAAAATCAACTTAATTAAATGCTTTTTGATTTAATTATATTTCTAAATTAACCCACAAAATCAACTTAATTACATTTCCTTAAATTAAATCAAATCTAATGTGGGGTGGGTTTAAAATAAAATTTAATGATTTCTCTTCTGTGCTTTAAATCAAATTAAATCCAAAACTTAATTAATAAAGAAGCTTTGGTTTGATTTAAATAATCTTATTTGATTTGATTTTCCTTAAGATCTAGTTTGGTTGAAGAATCACATCTAATATTTGATTGTCCTCTTTCCAATCATGTTAAATTTGGTATGTCATTTGAATTCATGCATCCATCTTTTCAAAATCAAGTAAAATAAAATGGATTTCCTTATGTAACACTTAAGCTTGCATGTGTTGATTTAATTTAATATATGCATGGCTATTATAACTATTAAATCAAATGTATTTTTTAAAAGCTTATAAATGAATAATAATATGTGTTATGATGCTAGTTATAAATACATAAGAAATGCATGTGCTTATAGCTTAAGTGTTGAATGTTGAGTTCTCTTTCCTCTATTAATGTATTGATTTATAAAAGATTGAATGGAAATGGGTATGTACTCACGGACATCCAGAACACGAGGCTTTAGCTAGCCCAAGGAGGTCATTTGATTACCTCATTTCCTTGGTTTAATAATGGCATTACCCATTTGATTTCATTCTTATGTATTTCAACATTAGAATTTGGATAGAGGTTTAAATCATATATATAAATGATTCAATCAAACAAAATATACAATCTTTGCAAGATTTTCTTTCCCTCATTCATGTATACATCCATGGTGTCCAAGAAAAGCAGGTATGTAGTCTAGACATCTCAGAAATATGAGGCTTTAGTTAGCCCCAAGGAGGTCATTTGATTACCTCACTTCTTTGGTTTAACAATGACACATACTTTCCTATATCTTTGTACATGTATATGTATATGTGATTAGTGAATGAAAATCCCATTTTACATTAAAATTGCATGCATTCATAATTGGCTAAGTGGTTGAATTAACTAGCCATATGATTTTGGAGCTTACTTCCTATGTTTATATATACTAATTTAAATATATTTGAATGAAAATGGGTATATAGTCTAGACATCTCGAGAATATGAAGCTTTAGCTAACTCCAAGGAGGTGATTTGATTTCCTCACTTCCCTGGTTTAACAATGCCACATGCCTATTTAATTTCATTCTTACATCCTTTTTGTATAAGAATTTGGATAAAGTTTTAAATTAATATGTTTAAATAATTCAATCAAATAAAATATAAAATCAAAACATACACATAAATTCATCATTTAAGTGTGCTAAAATATATTGCATGTATAGATACACTTAGGATTAAATCATATGCATGCTACATGTGATGGAAAGGAATGATTTAATATATGTCATGTGGTAGTAATTGATTAAATTAATCTTAAGATTCTTTCATTTTGAATATTATTTAAAGTGAACCTAAACTTAGGATTTATTAAATCATTTAATAAGCCATTTGTTAAAGAGAACTAAATCAAATTAATATACTTTAGAAAGTGACTTAACGTATGGATGAAAGAGGGCAATCCTCTTTTACTCTCTTTATAACACTTAGTTGCTAAGTGTAATCAAATGAAACAAAAGAAAACGCAAATTCAAATTCTCAAATCAATTAAACTACTTAAAGTGAAATCAACCTTTCATGTTAAATTGAATCCTTCCGCACTTAGAAAATACAACACTATTGCCTGACAAGATGAAACACACAAGCCTTAATATACACATTAGAATTAAGTCACCACTTCTAGCTCTAAGTTAGGATGGTGTATGATGTAATGTGTTTTGTTTTATGATGTACTATTTTAGATTGGATGTTAGGGTGTATGCTTTGTAGACTGGATGATAGGCCAATATTAGTTTAATCATGTTTTTTGTAGGGGATTATGCTTAAGAGATCTTAAAAATAAATGTGAATGCTCTTTTCGCAGGTTGCTTAAATCCTTAAGCATAATCTAAGTTAGGATCGGTGGGCTTTGTTACCCATGTGTAGGGTGCTATGTCCAAATTATAAATTCAATTTCTTGGGATTATATGTATATTTATCTAACCTTTATTTTGGTGTAGTTAGATTTACTTTTTCCATGTAAATGCAATTTTTGCAATAGGAATTAAGATTAGTGCTATCGGGTATTAGGATGCGGTAATAAGGAAGGCTTTGTCTAGAGTGCCTATGATGCCTTTGAAGCAAGAACCATCAATCAAGAAGAACCAAATCAGAGATACGAAAGAAGATCCCCATAGCATTTAATACAATTATAATTATTCTTTCATACTCATGGTTGTATAAGGGTAGAGCTCGACTACCCATATTTTCTCTCTTTGGGTTGTACGGCAGTACCCGAATGCACTGACCTTTTATTCTTTTATGATAGTTTATATAATTGTTTGATGTTATGTTTACGTTATGCATCAGGATGGCATGCTTTCATAGTTTCTTAAATGATTAATACTTTAATGTGTGGCTTGGATACGATTAAGTTGTTAGGATAAAAATAACTTTTTTACCCAACTAATCACTCATAACTAAATTTTAAACAACTCATAACCTCGTTATAAAGCATAAGACATAAATAATATAATTAAAAGATTTAGCAACCCCTTAGTTGTTGGGTTGAATGTTTCACATCATGCATGCTTTCTCTCTTGAACATGAAGGATCTCCATCCTTGCACCATAAAGGAATGCTTGACCTGAGGGCATCCATTGTGGTGGAGAACACCTTCTTCTAGTTGATTTGACCCATAACCTATTTCATCATGCATTTAGGCATAAGAAATCCTAAAGCCTCTGTCAAAAGTGTCTAAAATGAAATAAAATTTGAAAGATTTTGCATCTATAGATTAAGTCATATGATCATATGCTCTAGTCTCATAGGAGTGTGTGTTTAGGACTTTAGTCTCTTTCTAATTAAATAACTACCATGGCTATCTTGCAATTCATAAAACCAGACTACTTAGTTTTAAAATCATAGAGGGAGTTAGCTGGCGACCACTCCAAGAGACTATAAGTCTAAAAGTAAGATAATTTATTCTCACTTGTAGAGATAAACCCTAATGTCCTCCTGTCGCTTAGATTTAGGTCATGCTTTAGCTCATACTAAAGCTCCCTTGATTTAGGATCCAAGATAGCTATTTTCTTTAAGCTATGAGCATATATCCTCACCTCTTAAGCATTCCCACAACCTTGTGTTGGTGGACTATAAGCCCTAGTAATCTAATAAAATTTTAACTTAAAACATATAAATCTCCTCAACCTCAAAATTATAAAGCCCAACCATAGGATAGATTGGAATGCTCACTAAGCTTCCTAGTATCATGAGAATTTCTTACTTATTTCATTTGGATTCCAAAAATAAGTCTTCTCCTTGAACTTTCCCAATTGATTTTCCAAATACAACTAATCCTTTGATAGTCTAACCTTGAAATGTTTGGAGATGATAATTATCTACTTTAATCGAGAGTATTCTTAAGAAATTTCATTTGCTAAGATGTAATTAACTATGGAGGCTTGCCTCCATAGGAACAAGAACTAGTTTAATATAAACCTACTTTATTCATCCATGTAAGTAGGGAAAAAAAAAATTCAAGACCATATGCCTTAGAGTTATTATGTGATTTGGTCCATTGTAGGGTGATGTCTCTATCTTTGAGATAGTACATCATACCTCAATGTACGATCACCTTAAAAGTACCCCTTGCATACATCAAAATAACATAACCCTCTGCTTGTCTCATCTTGTTCATTTCTCTCAACATCATCCTTTCTTTTAGTTTGGAGATGTCGATCCTCAAAGACAAGGGTTCTTAGACTCATAATGTTGGTTTTTGGTCCAGCAAAACTTTGAATACTTGCTATTTAGCATCCACTATAATGTAAAGCGTTATGCTGGTCATCCTAAGAGTAAGTTTTCATCACTGAATGTAACTCTTAAGATGTCCATCGAGTGGCAAGCCTTCTCTTTAGTAGCGGTCAGTTGAGTTAAATATATCTCTAGATCAAGTAAGGCTTTGATTAGAAATTCCCTCATCTCTTTAGATAAGACAAGGGCATCGTATATGCTTAACTTAGCTCAAAACTTTGTTAGGAGAGCTAGGACATTGTAATCATCTCTAGCTTGGTCCTCCACAATCATATCCATGGGTGGAGCATCCTGTAAAGGGGCTATCTGCTCAAACACCTTATGCAGCTTGGTCCTAGATGATTGGTCAGGAAAGGAAAACTGTTTGGCTTCCTCTTGTAGGCTAGCCGCCTTGTTGATTAATTTCTCGAATATTTTTATGGTAAAGCCCATAAGCATGAAGGCGACCAGGCCATGGATATTCTTGAGAAGAATCTCAATGGCATGCGATGCAGAGAGTTGTAGTTTGCATTTCATGCTCAGGTTGCATCACCTAAGAATGTAATCATTAAGTGATTCATTTAGTTTATGTTCCTCTGCAATGAGGTCGCCTATAGTCACCCTCTACTGAGCTCCAGCAAACCTCTTGATGAAGAGGTGCTCCAACTCAACAAAGTCTTCACCGAACCATTGGGTAGCTCGGCGTACTAATCAAATGCAACACCTGACAGACGGCTAATGAAAAGGAGAAAGAGGAGCGATCGCCACCTGTTGCAACAAATAATTCTAAAGTGTGCAATGTTATCATGGGTTCCCACTGCCATCAAAGATCTTGAAGGATGGTGGCACAAAACCCTAAATAAAATAAAAACTAAATAAAAACCTATACCTAAAAAATAAACCTAAAAATAAAACCTCAAAATAAATAAATAAAAAACCTAAAGCTAAAATAAATAAAATAAAATAAACCCTAAACACTAAAAAACCCTAAACCCTGAACCCTAAACACTAAAAAACAATAGACCCTAATCCCTAAACATTAAATCGTAAACCCTAAGCCCTAAACCCTCAACCCTAAACACTAAACCCTAAACCCTATACCCTAAACCCTAAACCCTAAACCCTAACCCTAACCCTAAACCTTAAACCCTAAACCCTAATGCCCTAAACACTAAACACTAAACTAACCCTAAACCCTAAACCCTAAACCTTAAAAGCCCTAAACACAAAAGCCTAAAGCCTAAACCTTAAAGCCTAACCTAACCCTAAACCCTAAGCTAACCTTAAACCCTAAACCCTAAAGCAAAAACACTAAACCCTAAAATATAAACCCTAAACCCTAACCCTAAACCCTAAACCCTAACCCTAAACCCGAAACCCTAAACTTTAGAACTCTAAACCCTAAATCCTAAACCCTAAACCCTAAAAACCTAACAACCTAAACCTAAACTAAATAAAACCTAAAAATAAAATAAATAAATAAACCTAAACCAAAATAAAATAAAATATAATAAAAACATAAACTAAAACCTAAACCTAAACTTAAACTAAAAAATAAAATAAAATAAAAAATAAAAACTAAGCTAAAAGAAAAAAACATAAACTAAACTAAAAAAATAAAATAAACCTAAAAATAAAAAACCTAAATAAAATAAAAGCTAAAAGTAAAATAAAAATAAAATAAACATAAAATTAAATAAATAAAAACTAAATAAAAACCTAAACCTAAAAATAAACATAAAAATAAAACCTAAAAATAAATAAATAAATAAAACTTAAACATTAAACTAAAAAAGAATTAAACCTAAATTAAACAAAATAAAATAAATCTAAACCTAAATAAATAAAATCTAAACCTAAACCCTAAACTAAATAAAATAAAATAAACTAAAAATAAACCTAAACCTAAACAAAAAAATAAAACCTAAAAAGAAACCTAAAATGAAAAATCTAAAATCGAAACCTAAAAAAATAAAATACGAACCTAATCCTAATCCTAAAAAAATAAATAAAACCTAAACCTAAAAAATAAAATAAAAATAAAACTAAACAAAAAAATGCAAACCTAAACCTAGACCTAAAAACTAACTTAAAATAAAATAAATATTCTTAAAATAAATAAACTAAACTAAATAAAATTAAAAAATAAACTTAAATAAAAATAAAAAATAATATAAACTAAAATAAATAAAAAAATAAACTAAATAAATCTAAACCTATCAGTTTACTTAATTTTTTTTAAAAAAACCCTAAACCCTAAGCTAACCCTAAACCCTAAACCCTAAAACCCTAAAACACAAACCATAAACCTTAAACCCTAAACCCTAAACCTTAAAACCCTAAATCCCAAACCCAAAACCTTAAACCCTGCACAATAAACCCTAAACATAAAACCCTAAACCCTAAATCCTAAACCCTAAAATCCTAAACCCTAAACACTAAAATCCCTAATCCCTAACCCTAAACCCTAAACCCTAAACCCTAAAAACCTAAATACTTAAAAAATAAAATAAAAATAAAACTCAACTAAAAAATAAACCTAAACCTAAACTTAAATAAACTAAAATAAATAAACATAACATAATTAAACTAAACTAAATAAAAATAAAAAAATAACCTAAAGAAAAAATAAAATAAACTAAAATATAATAATAATCAAAATAAACATAAACCTAATGATTTACTTAATTTAAAAAAAAACCTACCCTAACCCTAAACCTACCAGTTACTTAATTAAAAATCCACCACAAATCCTAAATCCTAAACCCTAAACCCTAAATCTTAAACTACCACTTAAAAACCCTAAACTAAACCTGAACAAACCATAAACTATAAATCCAAATGACCATAACCCCCAAACCCTAAAACCTACTAAACCTAAAATAAAACTTAAAACCTAAATGTAAAAAATAAAATAAAAATAAAAGTCAACTTAAAAATAAATTTGAAATTAAAAAATAAACTAAAATAAAAAAATTTAAACTAAAATAAATAAACTAAACTAACTAAAACTAAAAAAATAAATCTAGTAAAAATAAAAAATAAAATAAACTAAAATAAATAAAAAATAAATTATGTAAATTAAAATGAAAACCCTGGCGTTACCCAAACACTAAACTCTAAACCCTTCCTACAACCCTACTAAATCCAAACCATAAACCACTAACCCTAAAACCTAAACAAAATCCTTGTAAACCTACCCTAAACTAGGCCAACCCAAACCTACCACTAAACTAAACCAAAACATAAACCCTAAACCCTAAACCCTAAAACCTAACTAACCACTGACCCTAAACTATACCCTGACCCAAAATCCTAAACCCTAAAATCTAAACTTAAAAATAAAATAAAAGACTCACTAAAAAAACTAAAACTTAAACCTAAAATAAACTAGATAAAAAATTATACTAAAATAAATAAACTATTGATAAACTAAAGATTAAAAATAAAATAAACTAAAATAAATAAATAATATAAATCTTAAACTGGCTTAATTTTAAAAACATACTACTAAACCCTTACCAAACCCTAAACTTTAAGGTTTGCTTAATTTTAAAAACTCCCTAAATCCTAAATCCTAAGCCCCACCTTAAACCTACAAAATCCACAACTAAACCCTACAAACCATAAACTAAAACACATTGTAAACCTAAACCCTAAAGCTGAGCCATCAAAACCTGACCCTAAATGACTCAAAGCTGACCCTACCCTAAACCCTAAACCCTAAACTTTACCCAAAACTAAAGCCTAAACACTAAACCCTAAACCACAAGCTAAAATAACCTAAAACCCTAAATCATAAACTTTAAACCCAACCCTAAACCCTAAACTAAACCAAAACCTAAATAATAAAATAAAAATAAACTTTCTATTAAACCTAAACTTAAAATTAAACTAAAAACCTAAACTAAAATAAATAAACCTAAAATAAATAAACTAAAATAAATTTAAAATAAACCTAAGTAAAATAAAATAAATAAATAAAATAAAATAAATAAAATAAACTAAAAAAATCTAAACTTAGGTTTGCTTAATTTTTTTTTAAAAAAATCCTAAACCTAAATCTTAAAGTTACCTAAACCATAAAGCCTAAACCTATAATAACTACAACCCTAAACCTAAACCCTACCTAACCCTTAAAACATAGATCTGGCTAAAACTAAACCCTGGCTAAACCCAAAACTAAATCTGAATCTAAACCTCCTAAACCCTAAGCATAAACCTTAAATCCTAAACCCTAAACTAAATGAGCCTAACCCCCTCTAACTTTACCCCACCCTCTGATCACTAAACCCCAAATGAAACTAAATAAAATCTAAAATTAAATAAATAAAACTAAACATAAAAAATAAAATAAAACCTAAACTAAAATGTAAACCTAAACTAAACCTAAACATAACCATAAACTTAAAATAAAATAAAATAAAATGAAAATAAATAAACTAAAATAAAATAAATATGTAAACTAAAAAATAAAATAAACTTAAAAATAAAAAACCTAAATAAAATAAGAATTAAATGAAAAATAAAAACCTAAACCTAAAATATAAACTTAAAAATAAAACCTAAAATGAATAAAAAATAAAACATAAACCTTCTAAAAAAATCCTAAACAACAAAATAAAATAAACCAACTAAAATAAACTAAACTAAAACAAATAAAATCTAAACCTAAATGTAAATTAAAAAATAAAGCCTACAAATAAAACCTAAAAATTAACCTAAAATAAATTCCTAAAACCTAAACTTTAAAAAATAAAATAAAAACATAAACCTAAAAATAAAAATAAAACCTAAACCAAAAAAATAAAATAAAAATTAACTAAACTAGAAAGTAAACCTAAACTAAAACCAAAACCTAAACCAAAAAAATAAATAAAAATAAAAAGCCTAAACTAAAATAATAAACCTAAATAAATAAATAAAACTAAGTAAAAATTAAACTAAACCTAAATAAAAATAAATATAAAATAAACTAAAATAAATAAATAAAACTAAAAAAACATAAACCTACAGATTCACTTAATTTAATAAATAAATAAAACCCTAAACGCTAAAACCTAAAACCCTAACCTAAACTAACTACTAAACCTAATCCTAAACCTAACCCTAAACCCTAAACCCAAAGCCTAAACCCTAAAAACCTAACCTAAACCTAAACACTAAAAATAAAATAAATAAAACCTTAACCTAAATAAAATAAAAATATAATAAAATAAAACTTTTAACTAAAACATAAACCTAAAATAAAATAAAACAAAAAAAATAAAAACTAAACTAAATTAAAACAAATAAAAAAAAAAACTAAAAATAAATAAACATAAAAACCTAAATAAAATCAAACCTAAATATATAAAAAACCTAAAGTAAAAAACCTAAAATAAATAAAAATAAAACCTATAACCTAACTAAAACAACATAAATCTAAAATAAACAAAAATAACCTAAACTAAAATTAAAATAAATAAATCCACTAAACCTAAAATAAACTAAACCCAAACCCTAAACTAAATAAAATAAAATAAACTAAAAATAATCCTAAACCTAAACTAAAAAATAAAACCTAAAAATAAACCTTAAATTAAAACCTAAAACCTAAACCTGAAAAAATAAAATAAAATCATAAACGTAAACCTAAATAAAACCTACACCCTAAATCTAATAATAAATAATAAAACCTAAACCTAAAATATAAAATAAAAATAAAACTAAGCTAAAAAAGAGACATAAACCTAAACCTAAACCTAAAAAATAAACTTAAATAAATAAACTAAATTAAGTAAAAATAAAAAATAAACCTGAATAAAAATAAAAAATATGCTAAATAAACTAAATAAACATAAACCTATCGGTTTACTTAATTTTAAATAAAAAAACCCTAAACCCTAAACTTTAAACACTAAATCCTAAACCCTAAACCTACAAACCTAAACCAAAATAAACCTAAACCCTAAATCCTAAAATCTTAAACTAAGCCTAAACCCTAAACCCTGAAATCCCTAAACCTTGAACCCTAAACCCTAATCTAACCCTAAACCCTAAGCAGAGGGGTGACAAAAATTAACTCGATACGATAACTCGACATGAACCTGACTCAAAAAATCGGGGTTTGGGTTGATGCGAATAATTTTCAGGTTGGGTTTTGGTTGAAGAAATTGATCTTTTTGATTTTTTGAGTCTAGTTCGGGTTCACCCACCAACTCAAAATTGACTCGATTTTGACCCGCCAACTTAAATTTGACTCGAAATTGACCCGAGAACCCGAAATTGACCCAATTTTTACAGACGAACCTAATTTTGACTCAATTTTGACTTAGAAAAATATATATAAATAGATCATTCGAGTCATGTGGTGTCAATTTGGTTGAAATCAGGTCGAGTTCAGGTCAAAGTTTTGGACTCACTTTGAATAAACAGGTCGAGTTCGGGTTAACCATATTGAAGTCGGGTCAAATTCGGGTTAGACCAGAACCCAACCCATCGACCCGAATTGACACCACTACCTAAGCTAACCCTAAACCCTAAACCCAAACCTAATAAACCAATACTAAACTAATAATAATAATAAAACTAATAATAAACTAATAACTAATAATAATACCTAACTAAAACTAATAAAATTAATTAAATAAATAATTATAGAACTAATAATAGACCTAAAAACTAAAATTAATAAAAATAACTAAAACTAATAATAATAACTAAAACCTAATAAACTAACTAAAAACATTAAACCCTAATAAATAAACTAAATTAACTAATTAAATAATAATAATAAATTAATAAACTAATTAAAATTAATAATAATAATAGTAATAATAATAATAATAATAATTATAATATAATAATAATGATAATAATAATAATAAATAATAAATAATTAAACTAAACCTAAATTAATAAAACCAAATAAATAAAACCCAATAATAAACTAAAATTAAACAAAACTAAAAACCTAAAACCCACTAATAATAAACTAAACTAAACCCAAAATCTTAATAAAACTAACTAAACTAAGAATAACTAATAAACTAAAAACTAGTAAAATAAAACTAATAAACCCCAAAACTAAAAATAAACTCTAAAACTAAATAAACCTCGAAACAAAAACTAATAACTAAAATAATAAAAATAATAATACACTAAACTAATAAACCTAAACCTTAAAAAAGCTAATAACTAACTAATAAACATAATGGGAACAAAAACCATAATAATAATTAAACTAAACTAATGAAACTACCACGGATCCTTGGTTAAAAAAAACTAAACCCTTAACACTAAATCATACCCTAACCCCTAAACCCTAAACCTAAACCCTAAAACCTAAAAACCCACAAACCTAAATACCTAAACATAAATAAAATTTAAAATAAATTAAATATACAAAACCTAAACCTAAATAAAATAATAATAATAAAATAAAAAACTAAAACTAAAACCTAAACATAATCCTAAGAATAAAAAACCTAAATAAAATAAAAACTAAACATAAAGTAAAAATAAAATAAACCTAAAATAAAATAAAATAAAAACTAAATAAACACCTATAGCTAAAAAATAAACCTAAAAATATAAAAAAAAATAAACACCACTAAAAAACATTTACCCAAAATCAAAATAAAATAAATAAAACTAAATAAATCTAAACCTAAATTAAAATAGATTAAACTAAAATAAATAAAACTAAAACCTAAACCTAAAATAAACAAAACCTAAACCTAAACTAAATAAAATGATATAATTTAAGAATAAACCTAAATAAACTAAAAATAAAACAAACCTAAAATAAAAAACCTAAAACGTAAACCTAAAATAAATAAAATAAAACCCTAAACCTAAACCTAAAAAAAAATAAAACCTAAACGAAAATAAAATAAAAATAAAACTCAATAAAAATAAACTTAAACCTAAAAATAAATAAAATAAAAACATAAAATAAAATAAATAAACCTAAAAGCAATAAACTAAACTAAATCAAAATAAAAAAATAAACCTAAATAAAATAATAAATAAAAAAACTAAAATAAATAAAAGGTAAACTAAATAAATAAAATAAACTAAGCTCAGTTTAATTTTTTTAAAAAATCCTTAAACCCTAAATCCTAAACCTGAAACCATAAACCCTAAACCTACAACTCTAAACCTATAACCCTAGACCCTAAACCCTAAATCTTATATCAAAAAATTATTTTAAAAAAAAAACCTAACCCTAAACCCTTAAACTAACACTAAACATTAAACCCTAAACCTAAACCTACTGATTTATTTAATTTCAAAAAAAAACTCGTTAACCCTTAACCCTAAACCTTCAACCCCAAACGCTACACCTACAACCCTAAACCAACAACCCTAAACCCTAAAACCCTAAACCCTAAAACCTAAACTAACAACCCTAAATTCAAAACACTAAACCTTTAAATCCTAAACCCTAAAACCTAAACACTATACCCTAAACCCTAAACACAAACCTGAGCCTGAACCCTAAACCTTAAAACCCTAACCAAACTAAAACCTAAATAAGGAACCCTAAACCCTAAAAACCTATAAACCTAAACCTAAACTAAATAAAATTGAAAAATAAAATAAATAAAAGAACCTAAACATAAGTAAAATATAATAACAAAATAGAATAAAAACTTAAATAAAAAACTAAACCTAAATATAAATTAAATAAAAATAAAAACTAAACTAAAATAAAATTAAAAAAAAACCTAAATAAAACCTAAAACCATAAAACCCAAAATACTAAAACCTTAAACCATAAAACCTAAATCTTAAACCCTAAATCCTAAATCCCAAAAACCATAAACCCAAAAATCTAAACCCTAAACCCTAAACCCTAAACCCTAAACCCTAAACTCTAACCCTAAACCATAAACCCGTAAAAGCATAAACCCTAAACCCTAAACTCTAAACCATAAAACCTAAACCCTAAACCCTAAAAACTACCCTAAAAAACACAAACCCTAAAACCTAAAAAAACCTAAAACCTATAAAATAAAATAAATAAAATAAGTAAAATAAAAATCTAAACTAAAACCTAAACCTAAACCTAAACCTTAAAATAAAATAAAATAAAATAAATAAAAACTAAACTAAAATAAAATTAATAAAAACCTAAACTAAACTAAAAAAAATAAAATAATCATAAAAATCAAAAACCTAAATAAAATAAAACCCAAATGAAAAATAAAATAAAATAAATCTAAAATAAAATAGAATAAAAACTAAATAAAAACCTAAACCAAATAATAAACTTTAAAATAAAACCAAAAAATAAATAAATAAAATAAAACTTCAACCCTAAACTAAAAAAAACATAAACCTAAAATAAATAAAATAAAATAAAACTAAACTTAAACTAAAATAAATAAAACCTAAACCTAAACCTAAAATAAACAGAACTTTAACCCTAAACTAAATAAAATAAAATTAACTAAAAATAAACCTATACCTAAACTAAAAAATAAAACTTAAAAATAAACCTAAAATAAAAACCTACAACCTAAACCTAAAATAATAAAATAAAATCTAAAGCTAAACCTAAAAATAAAAACTAAACTAAATTAAAATAAATAAAAACCCTAAACTAAACTGAAAAATAAAAATAAAAAAAACCTAAATAAAATCAAACCTAAATGTAAAAATAAAATAAACTAAAAACCTAAAGTGAAAAAAAACCTAAAAATAAATAAAAATAAAACCTATAACCTAAACTAAAAAAAAAACATAAATTTAAAATAAACAAAAATAACCTAAACCTAAAATTAAAATAAAATAAATAAATCCTAAACTTAAACCTAAAATAAACTAAACCCAAACTCTAAACTAAATAAAATAAAATAAACTAAAAATAAACCTAAGCCTAAACTAAAAAATAAAACCTAAAAATAAACCTTAAATTAAAACCTAAAACCTAAACCTGAAAATATAAAATAAAATCATAAACGTAAACCTAAATAAAACCTACACCCTAAACCTAATAATAAATAATAAAACCTAAACCTAAAATATAAAATAACAATAAAACAAAACTAAAAAAGAGTCATAAACCTAAACCTAAACCTAAAAAATAAACTAAATTAAGTAAAAATAAAAAATAAATCTGAATAAAAATAAAAAATATGCTAAATAAACTAAATAAACATAAACCTATCATGTTTACTTAATTTTAAATAAAAAAACCCTAAACCCTAAACTTTAAACACTAAATCTTAAACCCTAAACCCTAAACCTAAACCTTAAACCCCAACCCTAACCCTAAACCCTAAATCCTAAAATCCTAAACTAAGCCTAATCCCTAAACCCTGAAATCCCTAAACCTTGAACCCTAAACCCCAATCTAACCCTAAACCCTAAGCATAGGGGTGTCAAAAATTGACTCGATATGATAACTTGACATGAACCCGACTCAAAAAATTGGGGTTTGGGTTGATGCAAATAATTTTCAGGTTGGGTTTCGGTTGAAGAAATTGATCTGTTTGATTTTTTGAGTCTAGTTCGGGTTCACCCACCAACTCAAAATTGACTCGATTTTGACCCGCCAACTTAAATTTGACTTGAAATTGACCCGAGAACCCGAAATTAACCCAATTTTTACACACGAACCTAATTTTGACTCAATTTTGACTTAGAAAATATATATAAATAGATCATTCGAGTCAAGTCGTGTCAATCTCGAAAGTTCAGTCAAAGTTTTGACTCGTTAATAAACAGTCGAGCTTAACCATATGAAGGGGTCAAATTCGACCGAACCCAACCCATCGACCCGAATTGACACCACTACCTAAGCTAACCCTAAACCCTAAACCCAAACCTAATAAACTAATACTAAACTAATAATAATAATAATAAAACTAATAATAAACTAATAACTAATAATAATACCTAACAAAAACTAATAAAATTAATTAAATAAATAATTATAAAACTAATAATAGACCTAAAAACTAAAATTAATAATAATAACTAAAACTAATAATAATAACTAAAACGTAATAAACTAACTAAAAACATTAAACCCTAATAAATAAACTAAACTAACTAATTAAATAATAATAATAAATTAATAAACTAATTAAAATTAATAATAATTATTATTATAATAATAACAA
Source organism: Cymbidium sinense (assembly GCA_021442155.1). Lineage (NCBI taxonomy): Eukaryota > Viridiplantae > Streptophyta > Magnoliopsida > Asparagales > Orchidaceae > Cymbidium > Cymbidium sinense. The sequence goes on along the minus strand of CM038214.1, from coordinate 84,458,568 downwards.
TAATAATAATATAATAATAATAATAATGATAATAATAATAATAATAATAAACTAATAAATAATTAAACTAAACCCTAAACTAATAAAACCAAACAAATAAAACCCAATAATAACTAAACTAAAAACTAAAATTAAACAAAACTAAAAACCTAAAACCCCTAAACTAATAAGCTAAACTAAAACTAAATCCAAAAACTTAATAAAAACTAACTAAACTAAGAATAACTAATAAATTAAAAACTAATAAAATAAAACTAATAAACCCCAAAACTAAAAATAAACTCTAAAACTAAATATATACCTCAAACAAAACTAATAACTAAAATAATAAAAATAATAATACACTAAACTAATAAACCTAAACCTTAAAAAAGCTAATAACTAATTAATAAACATAATAGAACAAAACCATAATAACAATAACTAAACTAAACTAATGAAATTGACTAATCCCTGAATCCTTTTAGTTTAAAAAAAAACCCTAAACCCTTAACACTAAATCATAAACCCTAACCCTAAACCCTAAACCTTAAAACCCAAACCCTAAAACCCTAAACCTTAAACCCTAAACCCTAAACCCTAAAAACCTAAATACCTAAACATAAATAAAATAGAATTAAAAATAAATTTAATATACAAAAACCTAAACCTAAATAAAATAAAATAATAAAATAAAATAAAAACTAAAACTAAAACCTAAACATAATCCTAAGAATAAAAAACCTAAATAAAATAAAAACTAAACATAAAGTAAAAATAAAATAAACCTAAAATAAAATAAAATAAAAACTAAATAAAATCTTATAGCTAAAAAAAAACCTAAAAAAATATAAAAAATAAAACCTACACCCTACACTAAAAAAAACATTTACCCAAAATCAAAATAAAATAAATAAAACTAAATAAATCTAAACCTAAATTAAAATAGATTAAACTAAAATAAATAAAATTGAAGCCTAAACCTAAAATAAACAAAACCTAAACCTAAACTAAATAAAATGATATAATTTAAGAATAAACCTAAACCTAAACTAAAAAAATAAAACCTAAAAATAAACCTAAAATAAAAACCTAAAGCGTAAACCTAAAACAAATAAAATAAAACCCTAAACCTAAACCTAAAAATAAAAAGTAAAACCTAAACTGGAAAAATAAAATAAAAATAAAACTCAACTAAAAAATAAACCTAAACCTAAAAAATAAATAAAAATAAAAAACATAAAATAAAATAAATAAACCTAAAAGAAATAAACTAAACTAAATCAAAATAAAAAAATAAACCTAAATAAAAATAATAAATAAAGTAAACTAAAATAAATAAAAGGTAAACTAAATATATAAAATAAACCTAAGCCTATCAATTTACTTAATTTTTTAAAAAAATCTTAAACCCTAAATCCTAAACATGAAACCATAAACCCTAAACCTACAACTCTAAACCTATAACCCTAGACCCTAAACCCTAAATCTTATATCAAAAATGTTTTAAAACTAACCTAAACCCTAAACCTTAAACTAACACTAAACACTAAACTAAACCTAAACCTACCGATGATTTAATTTCAAAACTAACCCTTAACCCTAAACCCTCAACCCCAAACACTACACCTACAACCCTAAACCTACAACCCTAAACCCTAAAACCTAAACTGACAACCCTAAATTCGAAACACTAAACCTTTAAATCCTAAACCCTAAAACCTAAACACTATACCCTAAACCCTAAACCCTAAACACAAAAACCTTAAACCCTAAACCTTAAACCCTAAACCCTAAAACCAACAACCCTAAAACCTAAATAAGGAACCCCAAACCCTAAACCCTAAAAACCTATAAACCTAAACCTGAACTAAATAAAATTGAAATATAAAATAAATAAAAGAACCTAAACATAAGTAAAATATAATAACAAAATAGAATAAAAACCTAAATAAAAAACTAAACCTAAATATAAATTAAATAAAAATAAAAACTAAACTAAAATAAAATTAATAAAAACCTAAATAAAACCTAAAACCCTAAAACCTAAAATACTAAAACCTTAAACCATATAACCTATATATTAAACCCTAAATCCTAAATCCCAAAAACCATAAACCCAAAAATCTAAACCCTAAACCCTAAACCCTAAACCCTTAACCCTAAACCCTAAACTCTAAACTCTAACCCTAAACCCTAAACCCTAAAAGCATAAACCCTAAACAATAAACCCTAAAACCCTAAACCCTAAACCCTAAACCATAACCCTAAACCCTAAACCCTAAACCCTAAAACCCTAAACCCTAAAGCCTAAACCCAAAACCCTAAAGACCTAAAAACCTAAAAACCTAAACCTAAAAATAAAATATATAAAATAAATAAAATAAAAATCTAAACTAAAACCTAAACCTAAACCTAAACCTTAGAATAAAATAAAATAAAAAAATAAAAACTAAACTAATGTAAAATTAATAAACACCTAAACTAAACTAAAAAAATAAAATAATCATAAAAATCAAAAACCTAAATAAAATAAAACCCAAATGAAAAATAAAATAAAATAAATCTAAAATAAAATAAAATTAACATTAAATAAAAACCTAAACCAAATAATAAACTTTAAAATAAAACCAAAAAATAAATAAATAAAATAAAACTTCAACCCTAAACTAAAAAAACATTAAACCTAAAATAAATAAAAATAAAATAAACCTAAACTTAAACTAAAATAAATAAACCTAAACCTAAACTTAAAATAAATAGACTTTAACCCTAAACTAAATAAAATAAAATTAACTAAAATAAACCTATACCTAAACTAAAAATAAAACTTAAAAATAAACCTAAAATAAAAACCTAAAACCTAAACCTAAAATAAAATAAAACCTAAAGCTAAACCTAAAAATAAAAAATAAAACCTAAACCTAAAAAGTAAAATAAAAATAAAACTAAACTAAAAAATAAACATAAACCTAAACCTAAACCTAAAAGATAAACTATAATAAAAAAACCTAAACTAAAATAAATAAACCAAAGAAAACAAAATTAAAAAATTAACCTACATAAAAAAAACTAAAACAAATAAAAAATAAACTACATAAACCTAAACCTACTAGTTTACTTAATTAGACAAAAACCCTATACCCTATAGCCTAAACCATAAATCCTAAACCCTAAATCCTAAACCTTAAACCCTAAAATAAACCCTAAACCCTAAACCTAAACCTACAATCTTAAATCATAAACCCTAAACCATAAACCCTAAAGCTAAACCCTAAACTCGAACCCTAACCCCAACCCTTAAACCCTAAATCCTAAATTCCATGCTCTTATCTTTGCTTGGCTGGTTTGCAGTAGAATTTTTGTTGTTTCCCTCTGGTGACTCTTCTTGCTGGTCTCATTAATCCTCTAAATCTGGTTAAAAATTTGGATTACCTGACATTGATGGTTCTCTTTCATTTGAGTTGGGATTATCATGCCATGGAGCCTAATATGATGACATATAATTTGCATGTGATCCCCTTAACCACTTTGCTCTTTGTTCTTTTCTTCTACTCAGATACTTTGCCTATGTTTGCGTGTATTATGGCTCAAATCTTCATCAAATGGTTGCTATAATGATGATGGTGTGATGATTTCACCCTTTTGGTTTGGTAGTAGCTCTTGTGATGTAACCCTTCTTTGGATGCTCATATTTGCACTTGGTTTTGGTGTGATAGAGCCTGAGCTACCTCTATCACACCTATTTATTATTACCATTCTCAAAATTTGCTGCTCTTTGTTACCACTTTCTCTGTATTATCTTAACTATTCTAACTTCTTTCATGTGCTTTTCCTTTTTTCTCTTGCAGGTTACTCCATTGTGTCATGCATTCTCACATCCTGCAGAACATTGACCCTTATCCTTCATTTTTCTTATATATGTTAATCAATTTGTATATTTTGCTTGCTTAACTCGTTTCTTTTACTTTTGGATGTACTTGGATAGGGGATTTACTCCTTAGGCTGATTGTAGCTCTTTGAGCAATAGTTCTGGAGTTTATCCCCTTTAAGGACCTTGTAACCCATTTTTTGTGGCAATAAAAGTTCCCCTATATGGGGTTTCCCAAAAAAAAAGCCAAAAACTGTAAACCCTCAACTCTAAACTAACCCTAAACCATAAACCACAAAAAGCCTAAAGCTTAAAGACTAAACATTGAACCCTAAATTCTAAACCCTAAACCCTAAACAAACCCTAAACCCTAAGCTAACTCTAAACCCTAAACCCTAAACCCTAAACATTAAATCTTAAACCATAAACCCTAAACCCTAGACCCTAAAACTAACACTAACACTAAACCCTAAACCTACAACCCTAAACCCACAACCTAAATCCTAAACCATAAACCTTAAGCCCTAAACCATAAACCCTAAAACCCTAAACCCCAAACTCTAAATGAACTCTAAATCCTAAACCCTAAACCATAAATAAACCCTAAACCTTAAGCTAAACCTAAACCCTAAACCCTAAAATCCCAGAACCCTAAAACCTAAACACTATACCCTAAACCCTAAACCCTAAAACATAAAACCCTAAAACTCTAAAACCCTAAACCCTAAACACTAATTCCTAAACCCTAAACCCTAAACACTAAAAACCTTAAACCTAATCCTAAACTAAATAAAATCTAAGAATAAAATAAATAAAAGAACCTAAACCTAGAACAACAACAACAACAAAAATAGCAAGCCTTAATCCCACTAAGTGGGGTCAGCTACATGAATCCTTCGTCTCCATTGTGTCCTATTATCTATCAAATTCTCATTTAAATCAAGTATACTAAGATAATTTTTTATACATCTTAACCAAGTCTTTTTAGATCTACCTCTACCTTTCTTAACATAAGGCAAATCTAATGCATCTACTCTCCTAATCGGGTCATCGGACGGCCGATGCTTTAAGTGGCCAAACCATCTAAGGCTACTCTCCCTAATCTTATCTACCACTGGAGCTACTCCAACTTTTTCCCGAATACACTCATTTTGCATTCTATCTCTAAGAGTAAAGCCACTCATCCACCTAAGCATCCTCATCTCTATAACACTTAACTTTATCTTATGCTTCTCTTTTATTGGCCAACATTCTACACCACAAGTCATTGCAGGTCTTACCACCATCTTATAAAATTTTCCCTTAAGCTTAAGTGGAAATTTTCACATAATAGGCAGCATTCCTCGAACCATCCAACTTGAATTCTACTAATAAAATCTCCATCTATTTCACCATCATTTTGAACAATAGAGCCTAAATATTTAAAATGCCCACTCTTATTAATGACTTGTTCACCTAATGTCACAACACTACCACTAGAACTTCTACAACTAAAATTACACTCCATATATTCAGTTTTAGATCTACTTTAATGAAAACCTTTAGACTCTAGAGTTGACCTCCATAATTCAAGTTTCTTGGACTCCTCTCTAGTCTTATCAACAAGAAGAATGTCATCGAAAAGCATACACCAAGGAACATCTTCTTGTAAATGCCTAGTAAGAACATCCATAACTAAAGTAAAAGGATAAGGGCTTAAAGGTGATCCTTGATGTAATCCAACTGAAATAGAAAAATATTTTGTCAATCCTCCTTGTGTTTGGACACAAGTAACAACTTTAGTATACATATCCTTAATGACTTAAATATAACCAATATTAACTCTTTCTATTCTAGAACATCTCTTGAAACTTTATCATAAGATTTCTCTAAATCAATAAATATCATATGTAGATCCTCCTTACTTTCTCTATGCTTCTCCATCAAACCCCTTAATAAATGCATAGCATTCATAGTAGATCTACCGGGCATGAAACCAAACTGAGAGAAACTTCAGATCATCGTAACTGTGCTCAATTACTCTCTCCCATAATTTTAATGTATGGAACATTAACTTAATTCCTCTATAATTTGCACACTCTTGTACATCACCTTTATTCTTAAATATAGGAATCAACAAACTCTTTCTCCACTCATCTAGCATCTTTTTAGTCTTGAAAATGACATTAAAAAGATTTGTAAGCCAAGAAATTCCTTGATCTCCTAAACATTTCCACACTTCTATTGGAATATTATCCGGTCCTATTGCTTTTCCACATTTCATTTTCTTTAAAGCTTCACTAACTTCAGATTTACTAATACAATGATAAAAATGAAATTCTCTATTTTTGTTTAGGGTATTAAGGTTGCTAAAATCAATCATACTTTCAGATCCTTCATTGAAAAGTTTATCAAAATACCTCATCCACCTATTTTCAATATCCTTTTCTAAAAAAAAGCATTTTATTACTTTCATCCTTAATACACCTCACTTGAACTATGTCTTTACTTCTCCTATCTCTTTGGTTGGCTAACTTATACATACATCTTTCACCTTCTTTGGTATCTAATCTGTTGTATAAATCACTAAAAGCTAAATTTTTTGCATCATATAGTGCTTTCTTAGAATCTCTAAAAGCCACTTTATATCTTTCCCAATTCTCTGAGTTTTTACATCTAAACCAAGTTTTATAACAATACTTCTTATTTTTTATCTTTTCTTGCACATTCTGACTCCACGACCAACTATTTTTATTAAAAGAAGCTTTTCCTTTTCATTCTCCAAGCACATCTTGAGCAACTTGCTTAATATCACTTGTTATTTTTTCCCACATAATGTTAGCTTCCTCATGAACATCCCCAATTCTAATCTCTTGAAGTTTGCTCTTAAAAATATTTTTATTTTTATTCTTTAAGTGTCCTCATCTAATTCTAGGATAACAATTTGGTTTATATTTTCTCTTACAACCTTTTATCTTAAAATCTAAAACTAACAATCGATGTTGGGTACTTAGATTTTCACTTGGAATGACCTTACAATCTTTACAATCTAAACAATCTATTTTTCTTATCAGAAAATAATCAATCTGTGTTTTACTATATCCATTTTTATAAGTAATAATATGTTCATCTCTTTTATTAAATAAAGTGTTAGCAACAACAAAATCATAAGCTAAAGCAAAATCTGATATAGTCCTACCTTCTTCATTAGTCACTCCAAATCCATAACCACCATGAATACTTTTAAAATCTTCTACCACTCTACCAACATGTCCATTTAAATCTCCTCTAATAAGTACTTTTTTCTTCAAGAGGTGTCTTTTGTATTAATCCCTCTCATTCATTCCGAAATTTTTCTTTTGTACTTACCTCCAAACCTACTTGAGGAGCATAGACACTTATAACATTGATAATCTTAGTATCAACAATAATCTTTAATGCTATAATTCTATCTCCACATCTTAATATTTATAACATTATCCTTCAAACTTTTATCTATAATCACACCTACACCATTTCGACTTTACCTGAATACAAAAGTTTAAAACCTAAACTATTAATCTCCTTGGCTTTCTCCCCAACCCATTTAGTTTCTTGAACACATAAAATATTTATCTTTTTATGAGCCATAATATCTATTAATTCCATTAACTTACATGTAAGAGTACATATATTCCAAGATCCTAACCTAATTCTAGTTTCATGGACTAACTTCTTTGCCCGATCCATAATGTGGGAACCCTTGCTTATTTAACACTCGGCCAATGCGGGTCTACACATTTTTCACTATATTCAAATACAGCCGCCTTAACTTCCAAGATAACACAATGATTTAAAGGATTCATGTCATGATTATTTTGACAAGTTTTACGCTGGTTGTCGACTACCTAACGCAACCCTTCACTTTTCACATCCGGACTTGGGACCGGCAATGGTAGTGTTAAAAGAACCTAAACCTAAATAAAAGAAAAAAATTAGATAAAATAAAATTCTAAACTAAATCATAAACCTAAACCTAAAAATTAAATAAAATAAAAAAATGAAAAACTAAAATAAAATAAATAAAAATCTAATATAAACTAAAATATAAAATAAACTTAAGAATTAAAAATAATAATAAAATAAAAACTAAATGTAAATTAAAATAAAATAAACCTAAAATAAAATAAATAAATAAAAACCTAAACCTAAAAAAATAAACTTAAAAATAAAACTTAAAAATAAATAAAAATTAAAACCTAAACCCTAAACTAAAAAAAAGAAGATAAACTTAAAATAAAAATAAAATAAACCTAAACCTAACCTAAAATTAACTAAACCTAAACAAAATAAAATAAAATGAAACTATAAACCCTAAATCCTAAACCCTAAATCTTAAACCCAAAATCCTAAAACCTAAACCTACAACCCTAAACCCTAAACACTAAACCCTAACCCTAAACCCTAAACCCTAAAAGCATAAACCCTAAAACCCTAAACCTTAAATCCCTAAACCCTAAACAGTAATTCTAAATCCTAAACCCTAAACCCTAAACCCCAAAACATAAACCTAATCCTAAAGTAACTAAGTAAATTAAAAAATAAACCTAAACCTTAAAACCTAATAAACCTAAACCTAAACCTAATTCTTAATTGGGAAAACCTTCAAAGAAGAACATCCAACCCAGATCTCAATGTGGAAAGCGAGGTGATAGTTATCGCAAATGGTGGTGGGGATCCAGGTACTGGTGGATATGGAGGTGGTGGTTGGAGCAATGGTGGTTATGTATGTCGGAGGAGCGAAGGAGGTTACAACCATGGTGGTGGCAGAGGGAGAGATTGGGGATATGATGGTGAATCCGCTACTGACGCCGTGGTTCTAATGGGAACTAGAAACCCAAGAATCGATCTAATGCTATGGAACTATGTCTTCTTGAGAGCTTCTATTTAGGGTTTTGATTTGCTCTATGCATACTCATTTTTTATCTATGTCATCACCTGTGTCTTAGAAAACTTTCTGTGTTACTTGGTTGATGAAATCATAAAGAAAAAATGTTGAATCTGAATTTGTTCTCACTTAAAAAAAACCAAAAACCCTAGACAATAAACTAAAACCTAAACCCTAAACTAAAAAAAGCCTTAACCTAAAATAAAAATAAAATAAACCTACACTAAAATAAATAAAACCTAAACCTAAACCTAAACCAAAACTAGATAAAATAAAATATACTAAAAATTAACCTAAATGTAAACTAAAAAATAAAACCTAAAAATAAACCTAAAATAAAAACCTAAAACCTAAACCTAAAAAAATAAAATAAAAACATAAACAAAAACCTAAAAATAAAAAATAAAACCCAAACCTAAAAAATAAAATAAAAAAAAATTAAACTAAAAAATAAACATAAACCTAAACCTAAACATAAAAAAAACTAAAATAAAAAACCTAAACTAAATTAAATAAACATAAAATAAATAAACTAAATTAAATAAAAAAATAAACCTAAATCAAAAGAAAAAAATAAAATAAATAAAAAATAAACTAAATAAACCTAAACCTACTAGTTTACTTAATCATTTTTAAAAAAACCTTTTAAACACTAAACCTTAAACCCTAAACCCTAAATCCTAAACCCTAAACCCTGAACCCTAAAACTAACCCTAAACCCTAAACTTTAAATTTACAATCCTAAACCCTAAATACTAAAAACCCATATACCCTAAACCATAAATAAAAAAATAAAAAAAACTCTAACCTTAAACCATAAACCCTAAAACTATCCCTAAACCAAAAACCCTAAAACTAACCCTGAACCCTAAACCCTAAACCCTAAACCCAAAAACACTAAACCCTAAACCCTAAACCCTAATCCTTAAACCCTAAACCCTAAACCCTAAACCATAAACCCTAAACCCCAAAACCTAAAAACCAAAAAGCCTAAACCTAAACTAAATAAAACTTAAAAATAAAATAAATCAAAAAACCTAAACCTATATAAAATAAAATAAAATAAAACCTAAACTAAAACCTAAACATAAACATAAACATAAAAATAAACATAAACCTAAACTTAAAAATAAAATAAAAATAATAAATAAAAAATAAATGAAAATAAATAAATAAAAACCTAAAAGAAACTAAAAAATAAACAAAACTAAAAATAGAAAACCTAAATAAAAAAACCCCAAACATAAACAAATAAAATAAATCTAAAATAAAATAAAAACTAAACTAAATAAACAATTAAACCTAAAAAATAAACCTAAAAATAAAACCTAAAAAAAAAAAAAATAAAACCTAAACCATAAATAAAATAAAAAATTTAAACCTTAAATAAACAAAATCAAATAAACTTAAACCTAAACTAAATTAAATAAATCCTAAACCTAAACTTAAACCTAAAATAAATTAAACCTAAACCCTAAACTAAATAAAATAAAATAAATTAAAAATAAACATAATCCTAAACTAAAAAATAAAACCTAAAAATAAACCTAAATAAAAACCTAAAACCTGAACCTAAAAAAATAAAATAAAATCCTAAACCTAAACCTAAAAATATAAAATAAAACCTAAACTTAAAAAATAAAATAAAAATAAAAATAAATAAACCTAAATAAAAATAAAAATAAACCTAAATAAAAATAAAAAATAAAATAAATAAAAAATAAACTAAATAAACCTAAACCTACATGTGTACTTAATCTAAAAAAAACCCTAAAACTAACCCGAAACTCTAAACCTTAAAATTATAACCCTAAACCCTAAACCCAAAACCCAAAACCCAAAACCTTAAACCCTAAGCCCTAAATGCTAAACCCTAAACCCTAAACCCTAAACCCTAAACACTAAACCCTTAACCTCAAACCTAACCCTAACCCTAAACCCGAAAACCCTAAAACACTAAACCCAAAACTCTAAACTAACCCTATACCCTAAAACCTAAAACCTAAAAACCCTAAACCCGAAAGCCTAAACCTTAAATCCTAAACCCTAAACCCAAAACTAACCCGAAACCCTAAGCTAACCCTAAACCCTAAACCCTAAACCTTAGACCCTAACCCGTAAACTCTAAACACTAAATCCAAAACCCTAAACCTTTAACCCTAAACCTAAACCCTAAACCATAAAATCTTAAACCCTAAACCCCAAACCCTAAACCCTAAAAACTTAAAACCCTAAACCTAAGCTAAATAAAACCTAAAACTAAAATAAATAAAAAATCCTAAACATAAATAAAATAAATAAAATAAAAATATAAACCTAAACCTAAATGTAAAATAAATTAAATAACTAAAAATAAACTAAAATAAAATAAGTAAAAACCTAAACTAAACCAAAAAAATAAAATAAACCTAAGAATAGAAAACCTAAATAAAATAAAAACTAAACATAAAATAAAAATAAAATGAACATAAAGTAAAATAAAATAAAAACTAACTTAAAACCTAAACCAAAAAAATAAACCTAAAAATAAAACCTAAAAGTAAATTACAAATATAACCTAAACCTAAACTTTAAAAAATAAACTTAGACCTAAAATAGAAAAATAAAAAAACCTAAACCTAAACTAAAATAAACTAAATTGAAATAACTAAAACCTAATCTTAAACCAAAAATAAACAAAACCTATACCTAAACCTAAACTTAAAATAAACTAAACCTAAACCCTAAACCCTAAACTGAATAAAATAAAATAAACTAAAAATAAACCTAAACTTATACTAAAAAATAAAACCTAAAAATAAACCTAAAAATAAAAACCTATAACCTAAATGTAAAAAACTAAAATAAAAACCTAAACCTAAAAGCAAAAATAAAAAATAAAATCTAAACCTAAAAAATAAAATAAAAATAAAACTCAACTAAAAAATAAATCTAAACCTATACTTAAACCTAAAAAATAAACTAAACTAAATACAAATAAAAAATAATCCTAAATAAAAATAAAAAAATAAAGTAAACAAAAATAAATAAAAAATAAACTAGATATATTAAATAAACCTAAACCTACCAGTTTACTTAATTTTAAAAAAAAAACCTTAAACCCTAAATCCAATACCCTAAACTCTAAACTCTAAAGCCTATACCCTAAACCTACAACCCTAAACCCTAAACCTTAAAAAACCCTAAATTTTAAACCCTAAAAAACCCTAAACACTAAACCCTAACTCTAAACCCTAAACACTAAAAGCATAAACCATAAAACCCTAAGCCTTAAACCCTAAACCCTAAACCCTAAACCCCAAACCCAAACCCTAAACCTCAAACCCTAAACATAAACATAAAGTAACTAAATAAATAAAAAAATAAACCTAAACCCTAAAACCTAATAAACATAAACGTAAACCTAAACTCTAAGAATGGGCAGAACCTTGAGAGCAGGAATATCACTGCCAACCCAGTCTAGATCAAAGATTGGAGGCGAAATGATACATTATCGTAGTGGTGGTGGGGGATTTGGAGGTGCTGTAGGATATGGAGGTCATGATCGGAGTAATGGTCGTTATCGAGGTGGTAGAAGTGATGGAGGTTACAGTTGTGGTGGTAGCTGAGGGAGAGATTGGGGATATGATGGTGGATCTTGCTACTCGAGAGGTCGGGGTGATTCTGATGGGAACTGGTGAAACTGAAGAACGGTCGATCCGATCTACTACTTATGGAACTCTGTCTTTACAATATAGACAGTTCTAATTTTTTAGGGTTTTTGATTTGCTTTATGTGTTCTCATTTTTTATCTATGTCGACACTTGTGTCTTAGAAAACTTGGTGTGTTACTTAGTTGATGAAATCAAAAAGAAGAAATGTTGAATGTGAATTTGTTCTCTGTTAAAAAAAACAAAAACCCCTAAACCTCAAACTAAAACCTGAACACTAATCCTAAAACCTTAACCCTAAACCCTAAGAATTAAATCCAAAAAATCACAAAACCCTAAACCCTAAAGCCCTAAACCATAAACCCTAAATCTTAAACCCTAAACCTTAAACCCCAAACCCTAAACCCTAAACCTTAGACTAACCTTAAACCTTAAACCTTACACCCTAAACCCTAAAAAGATAAAACCTAAAAAATAAATAAATAAACCTAAACCAAAATAAAGAAAAATAAAAAGATAAACTAAAACCTAAACTTAAAAAATAAAATAAAATAAAAAGTAAAAACTAGACTAAAATAAAAGAAATAAAAAGGTAAACTAAACTAAAAAAATAAAGAAACCTAAATAAAATAAAAACTAAACCTAAAATAAACATAAAATAAACTTAAAATAAAATAAAATAAAAACTAAATAAAATCTAAACCTAAAAAATAAACCAAAAAATTGAACCTATAAATAAATAAATAATAAAAGCTAAATGGTAAACTAAAAAAAGCTAAACCTAAAATAAAAAGAAAATAAACCTAAATCTAAAAAAAACCTAAATTAAAATAAATAAAACCTAAACCTAAACTTAAAATAAACTAAACCTAAATCTAAACTAAATAATATAAACTAAACTAAAAATAAACTTAAACCTAAACAAAAAAATAAAACCTAAAATAAACCTAAAACCTAAACCTAAAAAAATAAAATAAAAACCTAAACTTAAACCTAAAAAAAAAATAAAACTTAAACTTAAACAAAAAAAATAAAAATAAAACTAAACTACAAAATAAACCTAAACCTAAACCTAAACCTATAAAATAAACAAAAATAAAAAGCCTAAAGTAAAATAAATAAACCTAAAATAAGTAAATTAAACTAAATAAAAATAAAAATAAACCAAAATAAAAATTTAAATAAAATTAACTAAAATAAATAAAAGATATACTTAATAAACTAAATAAACCTTAACCTACAAGTTTACATAATTTAAAAAAAAATTAAAAAATTAAAAAAATAAAATAAAACCTAACCCTACACCCTAAACACTAACCCCTAAAACCCTAAACCATAAACCCTAAACACTAATCATAAACCCTAAACCCTAAAACCCTAAACCCTAAACCCTAAACCCTAAACTCTAAACCCTAAAACCTACAACCCTAAACCTTAAACCCAAAACCCCAAACCCTAAACCCTAAAAACCTAAACACTTGAACTTAAATTAAATAAAACCTAAAAATAAAATAAATACCAGAACCTAAACCTAAATAAAATAAAATAATAAAATAAAATCAAAACCTCAACTAAAAACTATAATTAAACTTAAACCTAAACCTAAACCTAAACCTAAACTAAATAAACCTAAACTTAAATCTAAACGAAACCTAAACTCCTAAACTATAAACTAACTTAAACTAAACCTAAACTAAACTCTAAACTATAAAACCTAAACCTTAAACCTAAACTCCTAAATAAACTAAAACCTAAACCTAAACTCCTAACCTTAACCTAAACTCAAAACTCCTAAATTATAACTATAAACCTAAACTCTAAAACTAAACTCCTAAACCCTAAAACCTAAAACTTAAACCCTAAACCTTAAACTAAAACCTTTAAACCCTAAACCTTAAACCCTAACCTAAACCTTTAACCCTAAAACCCTTGCTACCTTAAACCCTAAACCTAAAACCCTAAATATGGCAGTCCACTGAGCCCTGGGCCCTAAATCACTGAGCCACTCTCCACCCTGACCTTAAACTTAAAATCTTAAACCCTGATCCTAACTCCTAAACCTTGGACTAACCCTAAACCTTGCCAAACAAACCACTAAACCCCTACACAACTAAACAGATCCTAAACCCTAAACAAAAATCCTACTAAACCCTAAACCTAAATTCCTAAACCCACAAAACAAAAACCTAAACCTACTAAATAAATAAAAAATAAAATAAAATAAAACCAATAACATAATAATAAAATAAAACCTAAACTAAACTAAACCTAAAGAAAATAAAATAAAAGTAAAATAAACTATATTAAAATTAATAAAACCTAATCTAAACTTAAAATAAAATAAACCTAAGAATAAAATCTAAATAAAATAAAATAAAATTTAAAATAAAAAATTAACCTAAAATAAAATAAAATAAAACTAAATAAAACCTACAATATAAACCAAAAAATACCTAAAATAAATGAAAATAAAATCTAAACCCTAAATAAAATAAAATCTAAGCTTAAATAAAAATAAAATAAACCTAAACCTAACTAAAATAAACTAAACTAAAATAAATAAAATCTAAAATAAAATATAATAAACTAAAAATCAACCTAAACATAAACTAAAAAAACTTAAAAATAAACCTAAAATAAAAACCTAAACCTAAAAAAAAAAGATAAAAACCTAAAGCTTAACCTAAACCTAAACCTAAAAAAAATAAAAATAAAACTAAACTAAGAAATAAACCTAAACCACAAAATCTAAAAAAATAAGGAAAAAAAGCCTAAAATAAACTAATAAATGTTAACTAAACTAAATAAAAATAAAATTAAAAAATAAAATAAACTAAAATAAATAAATAATACTAGCTAAACTAAATAAACATAAACCTTCTAGTTTATTTAATGTGAAAAAATAAAAAATTAAAAAAACCCTAACCATAAACCCTTAACCCTTAAACTAACTCAACAGCCTAAATCTAAAATAAATAAATAAACCCTAAACCCTCAACCCTAAACCCTAAAACCCTAATCCTAAACCCTAAACCCTAAACCTAAACCCTAAACCCTAAAACCCTAAACCCTAAATCCTAAACCCTAAAACGTACAATCCTAAACCCTAAACCCTCAACCCCAAAACCTCCTCTCATGCTCCTCTCGGCAATTTTGAGTTCCCCTCGATTGGATTGGCCATTCGGCTAATTCGCTTCTCTGCTCTTTGGTATCGGGCTCCCAGTATGTGGCGTCCTTGATTAGAACAATGGCGAGGCTCTCTGAATCCGGCCCGTCGCCTCTCGAGCTTTGCTCTCACTCTGGTTTTGGATTTGATTGCACCTGCTAATGCACCTGTTGTTAAATCATTCAAAGATGCTTTATCTGGTAAGATCTCTAGCTCGAATGCTTTGGTTAATCTCATTTTGACATCTTATCATGGATTGTTGGCAGTAATGTGTTCAGATCAAGATGTTGAGAAACTTGCTAAGCCCTTCGAGTTCTCTTTGGTGGGTAAATTCTCCCTTAGACGCCCGACTCTTGATAATATTTGCTCTTTCTTTCATAGTTTAAAATTATCGAGTACTTTCTCTATCGGATCGATCCCGTCACATTCTTATTCAACTCTCAAATGATTTAGATTACTAAGTTTTCTCGTCGTTCTTACTTTGTGCATAATTGTCAAATCTATTGAAATGGTCGCCTCTTTGATGTCAAAGAGGAATCTCCCATTGTCCCTCTTTGGCTTGCTTTTCCTAACATGCGAATACATTATGTCACTCATCAAGTTTTGTTTCTTGTTGCGCCTTTTGGTAGGCCTCTCCAAATAGACCAAGCAATAGCCACTAGATCTAGGCCATGCATTTCGTATTCTCGTTGAGATAGACATCACAAAAAAATATCCCAAAGAGGTCTGGATTGGCTCCAAAAAATTTGGATATAATCAAAAAGTTGAATTCGAAAATTTTCTTGTCTTTTGCACTCACTACAAGATTCACGGGCACGATCACTCAGAATGCTTTGTGCTTCATCCTAATCTCAAAAAAAATTTACCACAGAATATGAATACCATTAATGGGGCTGGAAAACCAATACTCTAGCATATGTGCCCTCAAAAGAACCTCTCCTCCCTACACCTCCTACTGATCTGTCTAGTGGAAAACACTCTAACCTTGGTACTAAAATAGCCATTGAGGGGTGTGACGATACCAATGGCAATTTACCTAACCCCACCCCTGCTAGCAATAATTTGGTTTCCCACGATAGCTCTTTGCTTCATTTAAATCCTGTTGAAAATCTGAACGGTAGCCTTATATTGGACACCCAATTAAACAATTTGAATGGGAATCACATAATGGACCAAAACAATGATGACCCTATGGCTTCAGAACATATTGAGAAAGATATTTATATTACGAATGGTGCCAGAACTTCCCCATCTATTTCCCTTCAGAGTGATAATCAATTGAACCCAATTTCTCACACTCTATCCGATACGGAAGAAGGAGAAATCCCCTCTTCTAAAACATTGATAAATTCTTCTACTATTTCAGAACCCAAAAATCAATCACTTTTTGATGGAGATAATTTGGATTCTGATAGACCCTTTCAAATTGTTAAAAACAAAAAACCCTACAAAGCAAAATTTTCTAATAATAACTTCACTAGAACCACTCGTTCTTCTTTCACCCCACACAAGTAATGTGTCATCATTTCTCTCCTCTCTTTCCTTTCTTTTTTCCTTTTACCTTTTGGTTGTCCCTTATGATTAATTTTCTTATTTGGAATATCCGGGTTGTGGGTCTCTTCCTGTTCGCAATCATGTTAGGAGTCTTTGTCATGCTCATAATATCAAGTTACTTGTTCTTATTGAACCTTTCATTAATTCTTTTAAGATTACTTTTGTCGCTAGATCCCTTGGTTTTCATAATTTCTTCTTCAATCTTAATAATAAAATTTGGTGCTTTTGGCACAACTCCATCACCATTTCCATCATTGATGATCTTGACCAATTGGTTAATGTCAAAATCTCCTTTGGTGACTTATCTTTTGGCTCTTTTATCTATGCTTCTTGTAATAGAGCGGTAGGAACATCCTTTGGAATCACTTACGCTCCTTCTTTTCCTCTAACCTTCCACGGTTGGTTGGAGGTGATTTCAATACTATCATAGTTCGGAAAGAAGGGGAGGATGTTCTCCTAACCTTCATTCCATGGAGGACTTCTCAAATATGATCCTTGATTGCAATCTGATCGACATTAGTTTCACTGGGTCTAACTTCACGTGGCACAACTCTAGACTTTGGCAGCGTCTTGATAGGACCCTCTTTAATTCTCTTTGGATCAATCAGTGGCCTACTACCATTGTTGAGCATTTGAGTAGAACTTTGTCTGACCATGCTCCTCTTTTGATTTTCTTCAAAAATCCCCCCCTAACCCGTCTACTCCCTCTCCTTTCAGATTTCAAAATATGTGGACCCAACATAGTGACTTCACCAATGTCACTAATTGGATGGCCCTATTTTCCTGGATAATTCTATTAAAGGTATGACTCGTCTTTGGCTTAAGCTCAAAAGACTTAAACAAAATCTCAATTGGTGGAACAAACACATTTTTAAAAAACCTTTTCACAAATCTTAAAGCTATGGAACAAGAGGTTTGTTCTCTTGAAGAGGTCTCAAGCGATCCCAGAAACTTGAGGAGTTGAACATTGCCAAGAATAACTTGGTTAATTATCAAAACATGGAAGAAACCTATTGGCATCAAAAGCATAAGCAAGCATATTCGATGGTGAAACACCGTATTTTCATGCCATTTGTAATAACAGAAAGCCTTAAACTTCGATTAAGAAAATTAAGAACTATAATGGTGAATGGATAACCGATATGATGATATTAAGGATTACGTCATACATCATTTCCAAACTTTATTAAATTCTAATCCCTTCCTGGGAACTTTATCAAACACACATCTTATCCCTTCTATGATTAACGGTGAGGATAATCATTTACTCACTATGTGTCCTTAGAACGAGATTAGTAATACTCTTAAGAACATGAACACGACTATTCTTTGACATCGACCCACTTCTTTCAGCATTGTTGGCCATTTATTAAAAGCGACTTAGTTGATGTTATTGATTTCTTTGATGGTAATCCTATTCCCAAATACTTTTCAAGCACTTCTATTGTCCTTATTCCCAAAACAATCCACGAATCTTGGGGATTTTAGACCGATTAGTCTTTGCACCTTTTTTCAAAAACTCATTGCTAAATTAATAAATAATAGGCTTAGCCCTCTGCTTCCTAAAATCTTCTCCCCAAATCAAACTGGTTTTGTTAAACATAGAGCAATATCGGATAATATTCTTCTTGCTCATGAGCTGGTTCATGACATTGATGTCCCTTCTAGAGGAGGCAACATCTTATTCAAACTAGACATCGCTAAAGCCTTTAACAATCTCTCATGGGATTTTCTCTTTCAAATCCTGAATTTTTTTTGGTTTTTCGATAGTTTTATCCAGTTATAAAAGGTGTATCACAAATGTCGGTTTTGATTATCATGAATGGTGAGTCCATAGGTTTCTTTCCTTCTAGCCATGGTTTGAGGCAAGGTGACCCACTATCACCTTCTCTTTTTATCATCGCTATTGAATACCTGTCAAGGAGCCTTAATGATCTTTTTGCTAATAATCTTAATATGTCTTTTAAAACTCATGGAGGTTTCCCTATTTCTCATCTAAGCTTTGCAGATGATTTCATTATCTTCTGCAACGACTCCCTTCAACATGTTAAAACCATTAAGAACCTCCTAAATGATTTTGGTAAAGTTAGTGGTCTTTTTCTTAATGAAGGAAAATATGGTTTTATTCTTTCAACTAAGATTCCTCCTAATAGACTTAACCAAATATCCAAAATTACTAATTTTAAGCAAACTCAACTCCCTCTTAATTACCTTGGGGCTCCGCTTTTTAAAGGCCAAAAAAGATCACACCTTTTTGATGATCTAATTAAAATTTCTAACAAAATCTCGGTTTGGGAATTTCATTTACTCTCTTTCGATGGTAGGCTTACCTTGATCAAGAGCACTCTAAATTCCATGCCTATATACCTTCTTCAAACCATTGTGCCTACCAACTACCATCAATAGAATTGAGCGTCTCTTAAACAAATTTTTCGGGAACCAATACCTCCTCTAAAAGAATGCGTCATCTTGGTCTAAAAGTTGTGGTACACTTGAAGAGGGAGGTCAGGATGTAAATCCATCAAAGAAGTTATCAATGCCTTCTCCTACAAACTTTGGTGGAATTTTAGAGCAAAAATAGTCTTTGGGTAATTTCATGACTTCTAAATATTGCCAGGGTAAACATCCTCTCATTTGTCCCTTTAAATCAGGTGATTCTCCTGTGTGGAGAAGACTTTGTTTTGTCAAATGGGATGCATAATCCTTAATTTTTGGGGCATAAACTCTGGCAATTCCTTCTTTTGGCAAGACAACTGGAGTGGTTGTGGATCCATTGATGACTTACTCTACACTCACCACTTCCTATTAGAGTTAATCATTGCAAAACCACAAGTGGAACACTAGTAAGATTCGATTCTATTCCTTCCACTCTCTTAAATATGATTCCTAATATTCCAATCACTCCTAACAATCATGATCAAATTATCTTTAAGCTATCTCATAATGGGGATTTCAACCTTAAAAATGTGTGGCTTCACACTAAAGACACTCAGGATTCTTCTATTGTGTTCTCCAAAATCTAGAATAACAATATCCCCTCTTCTTACTCTATCCTAACTTGGCGTATCCTAAAAAACTTTATTCCTGTTGACTCTTTGTTGTGCGGTAAAGGGTTTTATTTACCCTCTAAATGTCAATGTTGCTCTCATATTGAGAATGTTAACCATGTTTTTGTTAATGGGGCTATTGCCTCTAAAATTTGGATTTGGTATGATGATCTATTCAACCATCAATTTTAATTGTTCTTTTACTTTATATCAACTTCTTGAAGTTTACTTTGACAATGCAATTAAAGGTCATATTAAAATCATAATCGCCATTACTATTATTTGGTTCATATGGATGGACCAAAATGAAGCTAAATATCGTGGGATTCATATGAATCACATGAGGATTATTGCTAGAACTAAAAACAAAATTTGTGACTTGTTTAAAGCCAATTTAATTCATCACATACATTTTAAAGGCGTAAATCTGTAGCCAATAAAGCGGGCCTCAACCTTCCGGCCTTACTATCGAAATGATAGAATGGTTTTGGAAAAAACCTCTTGATCATATTATTAAAATTATCTCGATATCTCTCTCATAATGGCTCACGGTTGTGGAGGCATTTTTAGCGATTCTAAGGGTATAGTCCTATGTGCATTTGCTTATCCTCTTATTTCCGACTTGTCCCTTATCGAGCTTATGGTCCACAAAGCTCTAGAAATTTGTCTTCAAAATGGTCGGCTTAATATTTGGATAGAGGTGGGGCTCTTCTCTTGATTGACCTTTTGACTTCTACCAATATGAGCAACGCTTGTTTGTACTACCTCCTCAAGTAAACTAGGGCTCTTCTCTCTCAATTGAATTTTACCATCACTCTTATGTTTGAAGGTAACGTCTTGATTACCTTGCAAATTTGGGTGTGAGATTAGGCTATCATCTTCTTTGATCAATTTACATTACTTGCATGGTCAGTTAACTTGGACAATTGCTTCCTTACATCAGAATCTAATTCTCCTCTTCGCCTCCCTTTTCTCTGGTTTTCTGTTTCCTTGTGTTCTTTATGGATACTCCTCATAGATATCATTATTGTCTTGTGCTCTTTGCCATGACTTGCTGCCTTTACCCCTTCTCTTTTAGTTGGAAGCATTCTGTTTTTGGCATTTACAATATTATGGGGCAGATGTTGAACTATATGCACATCAATATCTTGAATTGGAACCCAGTTGAGCCTTGTGTTTTTGGTTTTATAACTACAATCCCACTTGGGACTTTAATTTCATTGATA
Source organism: Cymbidium sinense (assembly GCA_021442155.1). Classification (NCBI taxonomy): domain Eukaryota; kingdom Viridiplantae; phylum Streptophyta; class Magnoliopsida; order Asparagales; family Orchidaceae; genus Cymbidium; species Cymbidium sinense. The sequence continues at coordinate 84,437,169 of CM038214.1, read as the reverse complement.
CATTCATTTCTAAACGAGAGAATTAACCATTCTTTGGAGGAAGTTATCTATTTTTTGATGGGCTTAGATTTTAGTTCTAACTTCTTTCACCCAGTTTCTCTCGACAATATGGCTTGGAGCATTTTACCTATGTTGCTTCTAGGCAACAGATTAGTGTGCATTATGTTGGTTGCATTTTTTATTTTAATGATTATAATATTTCTTTGGCTGATGCTTACATTCCTTGGGACTCTTTCCTCCTTAAAGGCCTAATTCATAAAGGTTTCAACACTTATCTTTGAAAGGATTTTGGTTATTGTTCAGACTTTTCATGCATTTTGCTTATATAATGCTAACCTTAGCATGCTTTCAAGGAAAGAAATTGTAATACCTGTCTCTTTTAATGGTTATTTTGGTCTGAAATCCTTATCTTGGAATGGATTGGGCTTAATTACTTTTGGGTTTTGGAGGTTTGTATGGTTGTTTGTTGATTTATTTGTTGATTTGGTTTTAATCCCTTTGGGTTCCTGCAGAATTTGCTTCTCCGTTCCTCCGGTCTTAGCAAGTTCGGTTTTGGACCTTTGTGCCTTAAAATTCTGCTTGGTAATGAAGTCTTCTTATCCCTGCAGAATGGATTTCCTGTTGTTTGCTCCTTTTTCTTCTTCTTACTGTGTTTACCCTCCTCTTTCTGTTTCATTTATGCTCTTGTTGTTAACATTTGGGTTGGTGTTGGACTTTACTATAATTGTTTTCACCCTTCATGCTTTGAGGAGATCATGAAAATCAAGATCATTCTCTTCTTCTTATATGTAATGAATCTATCTATATTCTGATTATGATTATGTTATCCAGCTTAATGTGACAAAGCAACCCTCTTGTTCTTAGGGTGCTATTGAGCACCTATTGGTTTTTTTTATTCTTGTTATTTTGATTGGGATATCCCATCTCTAATATCCCTTTGCGAATGGAATTGTGTTATTTTTTCAATACTAGTCTTCTTCGGTCTTGCTTCCCATGATCAGGTTTGGAGTTTTCAAGGGATTATCATTGTGCATCTGGCGAGATTGAGCTTCTCTAAAATTGTCCATCTTTTCTTTTAGATTCGATTGCTACCACACGGGATGTTGTTGCTTTTCCTTGTTGTTCTCCCATCCTATGCTATGATTGGAACATGTACAACTTGAAGCACATTTCTTTGTTATGCTTGGAATTAATCAATGATTTATCTTATATGCATAATTGGGTTGACAAACCCATTACTATTGTCATTACCCTTGGCGTAATTGGGTTATGGTGAATAAGCATCCGACGTCGATTTCTCTGTCACTTACTAGATAGGCTTATGGTGGGGAGCTATTCATTATCTATCCTTTCCTTCTAGATATATGTTTATGGGTGGAATCTTGGGACTTGTTGGTTTTAACTACCTTGTTGGTTGGTCACGGATCAATACCCACCTTTCGCCTGGGCTTTGGATTATTTTGTTACTGACAAGTCTCTATTGATTGCTTGGTAGATTTTGCTCTAAACCACCTTACTGGTTTATTTTATGCCTATCATTGAAATTCATTGTTCTACCTTTTCTACTACTGTTTACTTCATCCTTTTTCTATCAAACTTGTAGCTATTATTTTGATTATACTGGATGAGTGGCATCATGGCTAAGTGGTTTTGCTATTTTGGTTGTCTCTTGTCTTGGAGATTTACCTTTTGTTTTACCTTGTCACCTCAGTTGGCTCTTTCTTTGTTGGTTGTAGATTTTTGGGGACTCATACCACGAAATTTATTTCGACATTCTTGTCGATGGTGAGGGTTTTGGTGATTTTCGATTTCTTTGCCTTGATAATTGTTTTTTATTATTTATTTGTTTATCTATTATTGCCATGTTTACTCGATTGAGGAGTTTTATGGCCAATTTGCTATATCTTCCTATCTTGGATGTTGTCTTAAGCGTAGCTATTTTCGGATTTTAATGTTGAGACTCATTTCAATTCACTTGTTGATTATTTTTTTATGGGTTCCAATGTTGTATTAGCTGTTTGGTTGTTGGGGTTGGCTTTCTGATTACCCATGCAATTTATCTCCTATTTTTTCCATCACCTACCTCATTTCTACGGTTGTGCGCTTATGATTTATTAAAGAATGGTATTATGGCCAATTTAGTCCCTTCCTATCTTGGATGTTGTTGCCTTTTTTCTTTGTCTTTCTCTGGATTGATTGTTGGTGGATTATCCGAATGGAGGCCCGAATCTTCTATTGGGCTCGCTCTAACTTTTTTTTTGGGTGCTTATTTTAATTAGTTCGATTCATTCCACGTGTTGAGCTATGCTATCTTCCTTTACTATTGCTTTCTCCGGGACATTAATAAGGGGATTGTTTCTCGGTTGTTTTCCTTGAAAGATTCATTTACATATCATGTGATTGGGATGGTGTTAATTATAAGCTCATTGACTTATTTAACAGGTTTTTAGCAAGTTGTCTCCTCTATAATTTTCTTATGGAGGGATTATATGCTGAACTAATTTCTTTCCTGAATATGGATATTCATGAGATTCTGGCTAAGATGGCTCACTCACTTATATTTATGTATTCTCATGTCAAGATGACTATATTGATGATATTTTTTCTTGAATGAGACTCCTTATCCTTCAGCTCTTAGCAATTACCTATGTATTTTAGATATGATTTTGCTTAGGTTTCTGCGTAATAAAGCTCACAAGAATATCAACAAGGTGCTACCTTCTCACTGGTTTGTTGGCTATGATGGCGTGATGATCTCACTCCCTATTGGTTGGTAGTAGCTCATGTGATGTAACCCTTTTCAAGTTTGGATGCTCATACTTGCATCCCCAACGGATGTGATTGAGCGAGCCTTCTCTATCAATTCCTTACTAACATACTCATATTATGTTATTTTCCTCACCTTTTTGTCTATTACCTTAAGCTCTAATCTCCCTCTTATTATAACTTTGAAGGTGATTCTCTCTCATTCTTTTGCAGTGCTCCAGTTATCATGCATTCCCACATCCTCAGAGCATTGGCTTTAATCTTACTTTAGCTTATTATGTTAATCATCTTGTATCTTTTGATTGATGCTTTTTACTCTTGGATGTACTTAGGATTACTCCTTAGGCTAATGTAGCTCTTTGAGCATTAGTTGGTTTATCCCCTTTTAAGGACCTTGTAACCCTCTTTTGTGGCAATAAAATACCTACATGGGCTTCCCCAAAAAAACCCTCAACCCCAAACCCCAAACCTAAACTACCCTAAACCCTAAACCCTAAAACCAAACATAAAAACTAAAACCTATAAAACCTAAACCTAAATAAAACCTAAAAATAAAATAAATAATAAAACCTAAACCTAAATAAAATAATAAAAATAATAATAATAACTCTAAAATCTAAACCTAAACTAAACAAACCTAAACCCTACTAAACCCTAAACCATAAACCCTAAAATCCAAAATAATAAACCCTAAACTTAACCCTAAACCTAAACCCTAAAACCTACAACCATACCTAAACTAAACCCTAAACCCTAACCCCAACCCAAACTAAACTAAAAAAACTAAAAAACATTAACCTAAACTAAATAAACCTAAAATAAAATAAATAAGAACCTAATCTTAAATAAAATTAAAATTAAATAGACCTAAACTAAAACTTAAACCTAAACCTAAATCTAAACCTAAACCTAAAATAAAATCTAAAGAAAACCTAAATAAAATAAAACCCAAATGTTAAATAAAAATAAAATAAACCTAAAATAAAATAAAATAAAAAATAAATAAACATCTAAACCTAAAAAGTAAACCTAAAAACAATTAAAAAATAAAACATAAACCCTAAACTAAAAAAAAAAACCTAAACCTAAAATAAACAAAATAAAATAAACCTAAACCTAAGCTAAAATAAACTAAACTAAAATAAACCTAAACCTAAACTTAAAATAAACTAAACTTAAACCCTAAACTAAATAAAATAAAATAAACTAAAAAAACCTAAAGATATACTAAAATAAAAAACTAAAACCTAAACCAAAAAAAAAATTTAAAATAAAAACCTAAACCTAAAAATAAAAAAATAAAATCTTAACTTAAAAAATAAAATAAAAAACTAAACTAAAAAATAAACATAAACCTACACCTAAAAAATAAACTAAATTAAAAAAACTTAAACTAAAATAAATAAACTTAAAATAAATAAACTAAATTAAATAAAAATAAAAAACAAAAGTATAAAAAAATAAAATAATAAAATAAACTAAAATAAATATAAAATAAACTAAATAAACCTAAGCCTATCTATTTACTTAATTTTTTTTAAAAACCCTAAACCATAAATCCTAAATCCTAAACCCTAAACCCTAAACCCTAAAACTAACCCTAAACCCTAAACCTACAACCTTAAACCAACAATCCTAAACCCTAAAACCTAAAAATCCTAAAACCAAACCTAAAATCCCAAACCCAAATCGTAAACTGTAAGCTAACCCTAAACCTAAACTCTAAACCCTAAACCCTAACCCTAACCCTGAACCCTAAACCCTAAACCCTAAACCCTAAACCCTAAACTTTAAAACCCTAAACCCTAAATCCTAAATACTTGAAAACATAAACCTAAACTAAATAAAACCTAAAATAAAATTAATATAAAAAAAGCTAAACCTAAATAAAATAAAAAATAAAATAATATAAAAACCTAAACTAAAACCTAAACCTAAACCTAAACTTGAAAATAAAATAAAATAAACTAATAAAAATAAATTAAAATACAATAAATAAATTGTAAACTAAACTAAAAAATAAAATAAACTAAGAGTAAAAATCTACAAAAAAAATGAAAACTAAAGGTAAAATAAAAATAAAATAAACCTAAAATAAAATAAAATAAAAACTAATTAAAAACTTAAACCTAAAAAATAAACATAAAAATAATTAAAAAATAAAATCTAAACCATAAACTAAAAAAAGCCTAAACCTAAAACAAAAATAAAATAAACAAAATAAAATAAGCCTAAACCTAAACTAAAATAAACTTAAAATAAAAACCTAAAATCTAAACCTAAAAAAATACATAAACCTAAACCTAAAAAATAAAATAAAAATAAAACTCAACTAAAAAAAAGGTAAACTTAAATCTCAACCTAAAAAATAAATTGAAATAAAATACCTAAACTAAAATAAATTAACCTAAAATAAATAAACTAAACTAAATAAAAAATAAAAATAAATAAAATAAAAATAAAAATAAAAAATAAATTAAAATATATAAAAAATAAACTAAACATACAAAATAAACTTAAACCTATGAGTTTACTTAATTTTAAAAAAAGAAAAAAACCTTACCCTAAATCCTAAACCCTAAACCTACAACCCTAAACCCTAAACCCTAAAAATTCCTAAACCCTAAAAGCATAAACCCTAAAATCTCAAACTTAAAACCCTAAACCCAAAACCCTAATCCCTAAATGCTAAACCCTAAACTATAAACCCAAACCCTAAACCTTAAACCCTAAACCTCAAACCATAAACTTAAATCTAAAGTAACTAAATAAATTAAAAAAATAAACCTAAACCCTAAAACCTAATAAACCTAAACCCTAAGAATGGGCAATACCTTGATGGTAAGAACATCACCGTCAACTAAGCTTAGTCTAGATCTGACGGTGGAGGCTAAGGCGGTGGCGGCAATTATCAGCAGTGGTGGTGGGGGCTCTAGATCTGGTGGATATAAAGGTGGTGGTTGGAGCAGTGGTTGTTATAGAGGTAGGAGGAGCGATGAATGTTATAGCCATGGTAGTACCGGAGCAAGAGATCGGGGATATCATGGTGAATCCCACTACTCGATATGCTAGGGTGGTTCTAATGGGAACTAGAGAAACCATAGAACAGTCAATCTGATCTGCTACTTATGGAACTTTATCTTTATAGTAGAGACGGTTCTAGCTATCTAGGGTTTTTATTTGCACTACGCCTACACATTTTTTATCTATGTCATTGCTCGTGTCTTAGAAAACTTGGTGTGTTACTTGGTTGATGAAATCAAAAAGAAGAAATCTTGAATCTAAATTTGTTCTCTTTTTAAATTTAAAAAAAAAAACCAAAACCCTAAACCTTAAACTGAAACCTGAACCCTAAACCTAAAACCTAAACCCTAAACCCTAACCCTATACCCTAAAATAAAAAAAATAATTAAAAAGATTTAAAAAAAAAACTCTAACCCTAAAATTAACCCTAAACCTACAACCTACAACCCTAAACCCCAAACACTAAAACCCTAAACCCTAAAAACCTAATTCAAAAACCCACCCTAAACACAACACTAAACCTAACCTAAACCAATATAAATAAAACCCTAAACGTGACCTAAACCCTAAAACCTAAACCTAAAATAAAATAAAAGTAAACTCAACTAAAATATGCTAAGCAATCCTAAAAAAAATAAAAATAAAATCTTGAAACTAAAATAAATAAAACTAAACTAAAATAAAATAAACCTAAATAAAATAAAAATATAATAAATAAAATAAATAAAAGAATCCTAAACTACACTCCACTACCTACCCCTACCCTAAACCCTAAAAACCTTCTCTAACCCTAAACCCTACCATAAACCTAAACCCTAAACCATAAAACCCTCAATCCTAAATCTACCAACCACCCTAACCCTAAACCTAAACCCTACACAAACTAAAATAAAATTAACTAAAATATACCTAAACCCTAAAACTAATAAACTTAAACCTAAACCTAAACCCTAAGAATAAACCTGGCAGAACATCACATCAACTAATGATGCAATAAGCGAAAGCGGCGCAATTATCATAGTGGTGGTGGGGGATCTGGATGTGCTGGTGGATATGGAGGTGGTGGTCGGAGTAGTCGTGGTTCTGGAGGTGAGAGGAGCGATAGAGGTTATAGTCGTGATGGTGACGGAGGGAGAGATTGAGGATATGATGGTGGATCTCGCTACTTGAGAAGCCAGGGTGGTTCTGATGGGAACTGGAGAAATTGAGGAATGATTGATCTAAACTACTGCTTATAGAACTATGTCTTTACAGTAGAGACGGTTTAGTTATGTAGGGTTTTTAATTTTACTTTATGCATGCTCATTTTGGATCTATGTCGTCGCTTCTATCTTAAAAAACTTGGTGTCTTACCTAGTTGATGAAATCAAAAAGAAGAATTTTTTATTTATTAAGAAAAAAATGAAAAACCCTAAACCCTAAACTAAAACTTAAACCCTAAATCTAAAACCTAAAACCTAAACCTAAACTCCTCTAAACAAAAAGCCTAACCTCCTAAAAGCCACAACCTAAACTCACCACTACCACCTAATAACTACCCCAACCCTAAACCCATACCCACCACACCCCCCAAATAAACAAACCCAACCCAACCCTAAAATCATGAAAAAACAAAACTAAACTAAATAAAACTTAAAATAAAATAAATTAAAACCTGAGCTAAATAAAATAAAATAATAAAAATAAAATAAAAAATAAACCTAAACTAAACTAAACCTAAAATAAAATAAAATAAAATATAAACTAAACTAAATAAAATAAATAAAAATCTAAACTAAACTAAAATAAAATAAACCTTAAAATAAAACCTAAATAAAATAAAACTAAATGAAAATAAAAATAAAATAAACTTAAATAAAATAAAATTAAATAAAATAAACATAAAATAAAACTAAAAAATAAATAAAAAATAAAACCTAAACCTAATGCTAAAAAAAACCTAAATTTAAAATAAACAAAATAAAATAAACCTAAACCTAACCTAGAATAAACTAAACTAAAATAATTAAAACATAAACCTAAACCTAAAATAAACTAAACCTAAACCCTAAACTAAATAAAATAAAATTAACTAAAAAAAACCTAAACCTAAACTAAAAAATAAAATTGAAAAATAAACCTAAATTAAAAACCTAAAACTTAAACCTAAAAAAATAATATCAAAACCTAAACCTAAAAATAAAACCTAAACCTAAAAAAATAAAATAAAAATAAAAATAAACTAAAAAATAAACATAAACATAAACCTAAACCTAAAAAAAACTAAAATAAAATACCTAAACTAAAATAAATAAATATAAATTAAATAATAAACCTAAATAAAATAAAATAAAATAAATAAAAAATAAATTAAAAAATTAAAAATGTAAACCTATTGGTTTAAAATTAAATAAAATAAACTAAACAACTAAACGAGCTTACTAAACCCTAAACCAAAAAATAAAAATAAAATAATAAAATAAATAAAATTCTAATCATGACCTAAAATTAACCATAAACCCTAGCCTACAACCCAACCGTGATCCCTAAAACCCAGACCCAAAACCCTACCTAACCCAAAACCCCAAACCCTAGCCAAACCATAAAACCAGGCAAAGCCTACACTAAACACTAAACCCTGGGCCACTGACCCTAACCTAAACCCTAAACCCTAAACACTGGACTCAAAATGCTACCACTGAGCCACCACCCTAACTCCCTGCACCCTAAAACTAAAAAAAAGATAAAATCAAGGCTCACTAAAATAAACCTAAACCTAAACATAAACATAAAAATAAACTAAAATAAAAACATAAACAAATAAATAAATTAAACTAAATAAAATAATATAAACAAAATCTACTGGTTCACTTTTTTTTAAAATAAACTAAATAAACCTACATAAACTAAACTAAACCTATAAACTTAAACCCTAAACCTAAACTAACCCTAAACCCTAAACCCTAAAAGCATAAACCCTAAAACAAACCCTAAACCTTAAAATCTAAACCCTAAAAAACCAACCCTAAACTCTAAACCCAAACCCAACCCTAAACTAAACCTAAAGTAACTAAATAAATTAAAAAATAAACCTAAACCCTAAAACCTAAACAAACTTAATCCTAAACCTAAACCCTAAGAATGGGCAAAACCTTGATAGAACATAACAACCATGTCATCCATCCGGTGAGGAGAAAAAGTGGAGGCAGCGGGTATCGTTGTGGTGGTGAGGAATCTAGAGGTGGTGGTGGTCAGAGTAGTGGTGGTTATGCAGGCAAGAGGAGCAATGGATGTTACAGATGTGGTGGTGACGGTGGCAGAGTTCGGGGATATGATGGTGGATCCCACTACTCGAGAGGCCGGGGTAGTTCTGATGGGAACTAGAGAAACTGAAGAACGACCAATCCGAACTATTGCTTATGGAATTGTGTCTTTACAGTAAAGACAGTTCTAGTTATCTAAGGTTTTTGATTTGCTTTATGCATCCTCATTTTTGATCTATGTCATTGCGTGTGTCTTAGAATATTTGGTGTGTTACTTGGTTGATGAAATGAAAAGAAGAAATATTTAATCTTAATTTGTTCTCTATTAAAAAAAAACCAAAAGCCATAAAGCTTAAACTAAAATCTGAACCCTAAACCTAAAACCTAAACCGTAAACTAAAACTTAAACCCTAAACCTAAAACCTAAACCCTAAACACTAAACCCTAAACCTTAAACCATAAAAATAAAAAAATTTAAAAAAACCTTATCCCTAAACCTACAACATTAAATCTTAAATCCCAAACCCTAAAACCTTAAACCCTAAACAGTAAGCCCTATACCATAAAACCCTAAAACCTAAACCCTAAATCATAAACCCTACCTACCCTAAACCCTAAAACCTACAACCTTAAAACTTATACTAAACCAGACCCAAACCCAAACTCCTAAACCATAAAACTAAAACCTAAACCTAAATAAATAAACCTAAAAAAATAAAATAAAAAAATCTAAACCTAAACAAAATAAAATAAATAAAATAAAATAAAACCAAAACCTAAACCTAAAAATAAATAGAATAAAACTAAAACTATCTAAAATAAATAAATAAAACCTAAACTAAACTAAAAAATATAATAAACCTAAAAAATAATAAAAAACCTAAATAAAATAAAAACTAAATGTAAAATAAAAATAAAATAAACTTAAAATTAAATAAAATAAAAACTTATAAAAACCTAAACCTAAAAATAAACCAAAAAATAAAACCTAAAAAAAACTAAAAATAGAACCTAAACCCTAAACTAAGAAAAAAAACCTAAACCTTAAATAAACAAAATAAAATAAACCTAAACCTAAACTAAAATAAACTAAACTAGAATAAATAAAACCTAACCTAAACCTAAAATAAACCAAACCTAAATGCTGAACTGAATAAAAGAAAATAAACAAAAAATAAGCCTAAACCTAAAATAAAAAATAAAACCTAAAAATAAACCTAAAAAAACAAAATAAAAACCTAAACTTAAACCTAAAAAATAAAATAAAACCTAAACTTAAAAAATAAAAATAAACTAAAAAATGAACATAAACCTAAACCTAAATAAGCTAGAATAAAACCATAATAAAGTAAAAATAACCTAAAAATATAAACTAACCAAATAAAAAATAAATAAATAAATAAAATGAAATTAAAATAAACTAAAAATAAATAAAAATAAACTAAATAAACTAAACTTACCTTTGTAATTAAAACCCTAAATCCTAAACTCTAAACCCTAAATCCTAAACCCTACCACCCCACTTAACCTAAAAACCATAAACCCTATAAATCTAACACTAAACCCTCTACCCAAAACCCACTAAACCACTAAATCTTAAATCTAAACTCTCACTAACCTAAACCAAATCCATAACCTTAAACACTACCCTTCCACTAAAACATAACCACCACTAACCTCTCTACCCTAAACCACTAAACCATACCCAAAACCTAAACCCTAAACCTTGGTAAACCTAAACCCCACCTAAAATACCACCAAATAAAACCTAAAATTAAAATAAATAAAAAAAGTAAAACCTAAATAATATAAATAAAATAAAATAAAATAAAAGCCTAAACTAAAACCTAAACTTAAACCTAAAAATAAAATAAAATAAATAAAACCTAAAGTAAACTAAAAATAAAATAAACCTAAGAATAAAAACCCTAAATAAAATAAGAACTAAATGTAAAATAAAACAAAAATAATAAATAAACTAAATAAAAACCTTAACCTAAAAAATAACTTAAAATGAATAATAAATAAAATGTAAACCCTAAGCTAAAAAAAACCTAAACCTAAAATAAAAATAAAATGAACCTAAACCTAAACTAAAATAAACTAAACTAAAATAAATAAAACCTAAACCTAATCCTAAAATAAATTAAACCTAAACCTAAACCTAAACTTAAACCTAAACTAAATAAAATTAAATAATCTAAAAATAAACCTAAACCTAAACTAAAAAATAAAACCTAAAAATAAACCTAAATAAAAACCTTAAACCTAAACCTATAAAAATAAAATAAAAACCTAAACATAAACTTAGAAATAAAAAATAAAACCTAAACTTAAAAAATAAAATCAAAATAAAACTCAACTAAAAAATAAATCTAAACTTAAACTTAAATTTGAAATATAAATTAAAATAAAAAACTTAAACTAAAATAAATAAACCAAAAATAAATAAACTAAACTAAATAAAATTAAAAAATAAACCTAAATAAAAATAAAAATATATTAAACTAAAATAAATAAAAATAAACTAAATAAACCTAAACCTACCAGTCTACATAATTCAAAAAAAAAAATTGTTAAACTCAAAATCCTAAACCCTAAACCCTAAAACCTCAACCTACAACTGGCTCTAAAAAACTAAAACCTACTAAACCCTAAAAACCCAAAACCCTAAATAACCTGTCCAAACCCTAAAACTAAACCTAAAAACATAAAACCTAAAACCAATATAAAATATAAAATAAAATAAAATGAAAAACCTAAAATAAAAAAAGTAAACAATAAAAACTAAACTATAATTAAATAAGTAAAAACTTAAACTTAACTAAAAAATAAAATAAAACTAAGAATAAAAAACCTAAATAAAACAAAAACTAAATGTAAAATAAAAATAAAATAAAATAAAAACTAAATTAAAACCTAAATTAAAAAAATAAACACTAAACCTTAACTAAAGAAAAACTTAAACCTAAAATAAACAAAATAAAGTAAACCTAAACCTACAAAAAAAATGTAAAGTAAATAAAACTTAAACCTAAACCTAAAATAAACTAAACCTAAAGCATAATTAAAAAAATAAAATGAACCTAACATAAAAACCTAATACCTAAACCTAAAATCACAAAATAAAACCCTAAACCAAAACCTAAAAATAAAAAATAAAATGTAAACTAAAAAAAAATTAAAAATAAAACTAAACTAATAAATAAACATAAACCAAAACCTAAACCAAAAAATAAACTAAAATAATAAACCTAAACTAAAATAAATAAACCAAACTAAATTAAAATGAAAAATAAACCTAAATAAAAATAAAAAATAAGCTAAACTAAATTAAATAAAAAATAAACTAAATAAACATTAGCCAACTAGTTTACCAAATTTTTTTTAAAAAAAAAACTCAAAATCATATAACCCAAACCTAAAAAATCCCTAAATCTTACAACCCTAAAACTAACCTAAACCCTAAACCTTTGACCTGACTCTAAACTTTAAACACTAAACCCTAACCTGACACTGAGCCCTAACCTTAAACCTAAAATCCTAAAAGACTAAATCTAAATTAACTGAGCTAGGCCCTAAAGCCACCCTAAAACCCTAAACTAAAACCCTTAAACCTACCAATTAAACCTAAACCTAAACTAAAATCAAACCACTGAACCCAAAAACTCTAAACCCTAAAACTCTAAATGATAAAGCCTAAAATATACTCTAAACCCTAAACCTAAACCCTACCACAACCTAAAACCTAAACTAAATAAACCTTAAAATATAATTAAACATAATCCTAAATAAAAATAATAAAATAAAATAAACTAAAACCTAAACCTAAAGCTAAAAATAAAAGAAAATAAAAATAATAACCAAAATAAAATAAAATTAATAAAAACTTGAACTTAATTAAATAAATAAAATAAACCTAAAAATAAAAACTTAACGTAATATCAAAATAAAATAAACCTAAAATAAAACTAAATAAAAACCTAAACCTAAAAAGTAAAGCTAGAAAGAAAGAAAAAATAAAACCTAAACCCTAAACTAAAATAAACTAAATGAAAATAAATAAAACCTACACCTAAACTTAAAATAAACTAAACCTAAACCTAAAAAATAAACCTAAACCTAAACTAAAAAATAAATTGAAAACATAAACCAAAACCTAAAAAATAAAAATAAAAAACCTAAACCTAAAAAATAAAATAAAAATATAACTAAACTAAAAAATAAACATAAACCTAAACCTAAACCTAAAAAATAAAATAAAATAAAAAACTTAAAATTAAAATAAATAAACCTAAAATAAATTAACTAAATAAAATAAAATTATAAAATAAACCTAAATAAATAAAAAATAAAATAAACTAAAATAAATAAATAATAAGCTAAATAAACTAAATAAACTTAAACCTATCAATTTACTTAATTTAATAAAAAACCTAAACCCTAAACCCTAAATCCTAAACCCTAAACCCTAAACCCTAAACCTACAACCCTAAACCCTAAACTTTAAATCCTAAACCCTAAACCCTAAACCTATAAATCCTAAACCCTAAACCCTAAACCATAAAACCCTAAACCCTAAGAATGGGCAGAACCTTGATGGCAGGAACATCACAGTCTACTAGGCTCAGTCTGGATTTGGTGGTGGAGACGAAGGTGGAGGTGGCTGTTATCATAGGGGTGGTGGGGGATCTAGAGGTGCTGGTGGATATGGAGGTGGTGGTCGGAGCAGTTGTGGTTATGGAGGTGGGATGAGCAATGGAGGTTATAGTCGTGGTGGTGGAGGAGGGAGAGAGGATGATGATGATCCGCTACTGGCGTGGTTTTTTTGATAGAAACTTGAGAAGAAGAATGGTCGACTGACCTTCTTATGGAACTATATCTTACAGTAGAGATGGTTCTACTTATCTTGGGTTTTTGATTTGTTCTATGCGTGCTCATTTTTTATATATGTCATCACTTGTGCCTTAGAAAACTTGGGGTGCTACTTGGTTTATCAAATTAAAAATAGAAAATGTTGAATTTTAATTTGTTCTCTATTAAAAAAATCTTAAACCTTAAACCCTAAACCCTAAACCTTAAACCCTAAACCTAAAACCTAAACCTTAAACCCTAAACCTTAAACCCTAAATCCTAAACCCTAAACCCTAAAAAATAACCCCTAAACCCTAAACCATAAACCCTAAAACCCTAAACCAAAACCCCTAAACCTAAACTAAAACCTAACCTAAAAACCTAAACTCAAACCAAACCTAAATACAAATTTTAAACACCACCTAAACCTAAACTTAAATAAAGATTTAAAATAAACTTAACCCCTAACCTAAACCTTAAACCCTAAAATAAAATCTACTAAACCTTAAACCCTAAACCTAAACCTAAACAAACTAAACCTAAACCTAAACAAAACCTAAACCCTAAACCCTAAACCCAAAACCCCAAACCTAAACCCTCTAAACTAGTCCTAAACTAACCTAAACACTAACCCTAAACCCTAAACCCTAAACAATAAAGATATTATTAGTAAAGAAGAATTTAATCCTAACATAGTTATGGTAGCTAAAGAAAAAAGAGTTTTCGCTTAACTATTAGAGATTTGAATACCCTAAACCCTAATCCTAAATCATATCATTATACCATATTATAGTATAATGTAGCATCATATAGCATGTAGTGATGTGTTTTTGGATGTTATAAGATGTTTTGAAATATTTTAGTATATTATGGTATTATGCCCTATAGTCTACATTAATATAAATTATATAAATATTGATTTAGTAAATTTGATGATGAAATTTATTAAATTTGAAGTGGGAATTAGGTTGTAGAACCAAAGGTGTGTTGCGCCACTTGTAATCTAAAAAGTAAGATTTTATGTTCAAAATAAATATTATATGTTGTCGCATAGTATAGCATCATATATCATAATATATTATTCTACACATTTTAAATTCTTTTAGTATTTTACAATCATGCAGTCGAGCGTACACTAGAATTATTTATAAAAATGTTGAGTTAGACTTTAAAATGGTGGAATTTGGCCAAATTCATAATAGGTATAGCATGGCATCATAATATATAATTTTAATTTAAAATATGTAATTGATACGACTAAAATATATACTTTTTTATTATTTAGACTAATTTTATGATTTTTTATCTTAAGCAATCCCTTGTGATGTGATATGCAAATATAATAAAATATAATATGTTATAGTGTATTACAATAAAGGATACCATAACATAGTGTAGCATCATGCATTATAGCATACTATTGTGTATTACTACTTGTTTTTTAGCATATTTTAGTTTGTTATAGTATGATGTAGTAGAGTTTGTAATGGTATAATTCATAAAAATATTGATTTATATGCTGAGATGATGGGATTTGGCCAAATTTAAGGTAAGCTTTAGGGAACATCATTGAAGTTATGCTATGGTGTGTCATTTAATCAAAAGAATGGAATTTTGCATCTAAAATAAATGTTTATTTTTTAACCAAATTTTATAAAATTTTTGCTTAAAGTGATTCATTTAAAGGTGTAATGTAAGATAATATATTATATGAAAGCATATTAAAATTAATTGTGCATAGCAATATAACTTCACATATATATAAATGTAGTGGTGTGTTACTAAATGTTATTGTACATTTTAGTATGTTTTACTTTTGTTATAATACATTGGGTCAAAACTCACAAAAATATTAATTTGAAGGTTGAGATGGAAGAATTCGGCCAAATTCACACAATTCGGCCAAATTCACAGCACACACTAAGAAGTAATGCCAAAATTATGCTATTTTGTGCCATTTCTAATAGAAAAATAATAAATTTACAACCAAAATGAACATTATTCATATTTTGAGAAAATATTGTTATTTGTACCTTTTAAGTGATTTTAATGAGGTGTAATGTTAGACAATATATTATATTATAGCAAATTATAATATAACATCATATATTATAATATAATATAGTGTGTTAATTCAGACTATAATATGTTTAGCATGATATTGTATAGTTAGTTTGAGCTTGCACCATCACAAATCATAAAATGTTGATTACAATGTTAAGATGATGTAATTTTAACGAATACATTGTTAGGCTTTTGGTTGAAGTATTAAAGGTGTGCATAAGAGAAGAAATAAGATTTGATGAGAATTCCATGTTAAGGACATGGAGGAAGATCTGCTAGGGGATCACACATTCATTGGACATGACATGTGAGGGGGCTATGTCGAGGGCATAAAAGAAAAAAATTTACTGGGGATAAGGTTTGAATTTGATTTGATTATATGATTTGTGAAAAGAAGATCCACTAGGAATAAGAATATATATTCTACTAGGGATTAAGATTGAATTGACTTTAATTTATTTTATTTTAACTGATGTGGAGGCATATCTGCTAGAGATATGGGGTCGAGTCCCCTGGGGATCGGTATATGAACCTTCCACTAGGGATGCATGTTTGGGCAATCTGCTAGAGATTGGGATTTGAGTTTTATTTCATAGATTTGTTTAGGGATGTATCTGTTGGGGATAATAGATTTGTTTGACTTCTTTGATTTAGAATCCACTGGGGGAGTTGGTTTAATTTGGCTCCACTAAGGTGGTTGGTTTTGAATTTGATTTATTTGCTTGACTTGTTTATATATGTTTTGGGAAACCACTAGAGAGAAAGGAGTGATTTAACTCCACTGGGAAAAATCAGATTTTGTTTAATTTAATCTGAGTTAATGTATGGACCCTGTCAGTGTGCGATGGACCCACTAAGAAGGGGCTATATTAGCCTTGACCTACCTCAAGTTTATAAATCCAAAGGGGTAGTCTATCGGCTATGGGGTAGAGCTAACCAACCTAAGGGGTTTCCTTTCGGTGTGCAATGGCTATGCTAAAAAGAAAGCATAGCAGACTTACCTCTTCCAAAGATAGGAACAACTGTTGGGGTGACCTATTGGATGCATAACAAATCAAACCTGACTTAGGATGACTACTAAGTGAATGCCACTGGGGACTTATGTCAACTCAAAAGTAGTCAAGATAAATTTTAACTTAATTTCATGTGATTTGATATGGTTTGTTTGATTTTGAATTGAGGGCATATCCACTAGGGATGTGAGCTTGATAAAATTTGATAGATTTAATTTATGGAGCATGTCGGTGTGCGATATACCCACGAGAAGGGACTATATCAGACCTATCCTACCTTAGATTTATAAATCTAAAGGGATAGTCTACTGGCTGTGGGGTAGAGCTAGCCAACCTAAGGGGTTTCCTTTCGGAGTACAATGGCTGTGCTAGGAAGAAGGCGTAGGAAATTTCCATCTTCTAAAGCATGGAATAACTGCTACAAAGACCTGTTGGTAGCACAACAAATCGAACCCAGCTTAGGGGCGACTACTGAGTGAATTCCAATGTGGACCTATATCAACTCAAGAGTAATTAGGTGATTCCTATAGGGAGTTTTGTAGACACTGCCCTAAAGATAGGATGTCTGCTTGGGAAAAGGTACCGCTATGGGTGTCCTCCTAATCAACAAGTGAATATATTTTTTATTTATATGTTTGTATGGACCCTATTGGTGTGCAATGGACCATACTGAGAAGGGGCTATGTTAGCCTTGACCTATCTTAGATTTACTGGACCAAGGGAGAATTTGCACATCCATAGGATGGATTCTCCAACCACAAGGGTGGTTACAAGGAATGGGGAACTGTCCAATATGATAGTAACTTGGGTAGTGTCTAAATGGGGTAGTGAAGGACATGATCAAATATAATGCCCACAGGGGAGGTGCTAATAGGGGCATTATCCTAAGCCTTCAAAAAGAAAGCCTATTTGTGTATGATGGCTAACTCAAAGAGAAAGCATAGCAACCGTACATCTTCCATGAGTGATGTATCCTAAGGTGCGAGAACCAACCAACCTAAGGTGTATCCGTCAGCATAGTGAAAACCAGCCAACCTAAGGTGCCCGTCAATGTGCAATGATTAACCTAGAAAGAAAGCATGTAGTCTTACAACTTTCCAAGAAGAACTGATCATCGAGATAGTCTATCATCGGTGGGACAGATGCCATCTGACCTAGAGCGACTACTAAGTGGAGCCCCGAGGAAGGACTGGACCCAGACTTGAAGCAGTCAAGAGGGAAGGAGCCGCTAGGGGACTTATTTAAAATCTCAAATATACTCGACCCAGTCAGTGCATGAAGGCTAATCCAAGAAAAGGTGTAGCAAACTCACATCCTCTTAAATAAAGCCAACATGAGGTAGTTTACTGGCCACGTAGTAAGGTCTACTAAACTAATACGATGCTTGTCGGTGTGCAGTGCCCAAGTAAAGAAGGAAAGCATAGCATATTTACATCCTCCAATGCAAGAAAACCACTAGTGTGACAAACTAGCAAGGTAGCACATCTGCCAGACCTAGAGCAGCTATTGAGTGAGTGCGGCTAGGAGCATTATCTCAACTCAGAGTATCCCGAGACAAAAGATATATGTTTTTTTTATATGTTTGTGTGTAGTTTGTGTTTGTGTTGTGTCGATGAAGGATAGGATGCTGCTCGGGTTCCTTGCACCTACCCTAACATCATGGTAGATTCACAAACAAGAATATTTTCAACATAGAAGAGATTGAATTCAAAATGAAATTTTTATTGATAATAATTATTCTCAAACATGATTTATAATATTTTTTTAGTAGATCCCATTGATTGGAAGCATTGGGCACTCTCTCTTATGATTAATAAGCTGATAAGATCCTCCTTTATAGGCCATCAATATGGAAAAAGGGCCTTTCCAAGTGGGTTTAAACTTACCTCCCATCTTAGGATGGGCAACAATCAGTCCCCTTAGAACTAAAATAAGCTCTCCTACTTGAAAAGTTCTAGGACGGACCAACTTGTTGTGACCTTGAATCATTTTAGCTTTGTACAACTAGAGGTTTTGGCATGCTTGTAGTCATCTCTCCTCCAAACCTTTGAGCTTTTTTAATCATAACTTAGCATTCTGCTCTATTGTGATCTTGCTATCCATAACTATCCTTAGTGATGGGAGTTGGACTTCTAATGGTAGAATGACTTCAGGCCCATACACTAAGGAGAAAGGAGTAGACTGAGTTGGAGTTTTATATGTGGTGAGCTAGGACCATAAGGCTTCAACTAACTATGCTTGTTATTATCGAATATCTTCTTCAGTATTTGGATGAGAGTTTTGTTGAAGCCTTTTGCTAAGTCGATTTCCCTTGGGTAGTTGATGGTAGAATATCTCCAATCTATGCTATGTCTCCAGGCAAAGTTGTTGATCTCGAGCTCTTGAATGTCGTACCATTATTAGATATAATTCATCGAGGCACTCCAAACTTATATACAATATGGTTCCTAAAAATTTGGAGCACATGTTGAGCTATGACCTCTCTGAGTGAAATCATCTTCACCCATTTAGAAAAGTTGTTAGTAACTAAGATGAATTGATGACCCTTGGAAGAAGGAGGATCAATTGGACCCACAATGTCGGTACCCCAACACTCGAGTGGCCATGAGGCTAATGTAGGATGTAGAATGTTGGGTGGTTAGTGTAGGACCACACCATGTATTTAACATTGGTGGCATCGCCTAGCCATATCAATGCAATCTTTGATCATCAATGGCCAGTAGTATCCTAGTCTCTTGAACTTGGTTTTCATCTTTAGATCAGAATGGTTGGCCCCACATAATCCTGAGTGTACCTCGACCATGATCTTACGAGCTTCGTGTTTGTCTAAATAAGATAACTAGATATGATAGAAAGATCGCCGATATAAGACATCATCCACAAGAGTGTATGAAAGTGCTCTCTACTTCATCTGATGGGATTGGGACTTCTCTTGAGGCAGTTTTCCTTTATTTAGGTATTCCATGATTGGTTGCATCTAATCTAACTCCTCATCCTTCTTGGCAATGGAAACCTCCCCTTCAAGAAAGTACTTTTTGATGAGTTCAATATCAATAAGGGATAAGACTTGTATATTTTGGACATTTATTGGTATGGACACATCCTCTAGACATGCCAACTCCTTGGCAAGCTTGGCTAAAGCATACTCTATGGAATTCTCTCCTCGAGGAATCTTATAAATGGTAACCTCTAGGATTTGGGCCAACAACTCCATGGTGTAGTTATGGTAGTGATGGAGCTTGGGCTTTATAACCTTATATGACTCAAACACTTTGGTTGATAACTAATTCAGAATCTTCAAAGATGTTGATGTTCTGGATTCTTAGAGTAACATCTAACCGATAATCAGAGCATCATATTCAGCTTCATTATTGGTGCAAGGATTGGACAGATGATATGAGAATCTCATCACATCACAGTCTAGAGTTAAGAGAACTATTCGTACCCCTGCCTTTCTTGGAATAGTAGATTATTGTTCTTCTCATCTTTGAGAGGAAGCAGCACCATCAATGTACATCTCCCAGGGGTGAATGCTAGTATCCCGTAAGTTCAAGATTTATTCATTACTAAGTGAAGAGTCAGCAGGAAGTGGGTGTGCTGCTAAGAAATTGCTAGCCCTTATCCTTTCACCGCATGGAGGGGTATGAAGGTAATGTCAAACTGTAAGAGGATCATGCACCATCATGCCAATTATTCAGATAGCATCAGCCATGTCATGAGATATTGTAGTGGATTGATGATAGAGATTAAGTTCACTTTATGAGGAAGCATGTAGTGTTGTAGCTTTTGGGATGAAAAGATTAAAATTATGCAATGCTTCTCAATGGGTGAATAATTCACCTCAGTAGGGATTAGACGATGGTTGAGGTAGTAGAGTTCATTATCCTTCCCTTCATCATTGGCTTGGGCCAACAAAGCACCAAGGGAGTCTCCGAGCAAAGTTGTTGATTTCGGTGCTCTTGAATGTAGTACCACTATCAGATATAATTCATCGAGGTAGTCTGAACCTATATATGATATGGTTCCTTAAAAATTGGAGCACATGCTGAGCTGTGACCTCTCTGAGTGGAATCATCTTTGCCCATTTAGAAAAGTAGTCAATAGCAGGCAAGATGAACCTATAACCCTTGGAAGAAGGAGTATCAATTAGACCCACTATATTGGTACCCCATCACTCGAATGGCCATGAGGCAAATGTAGGATGTAGAATGTTGGGTGGTTGGTGGAGGACCACATTGTGTATTTGACATTGGTGGCATCTCCTACCCATATTAATGCAATCTTTGATCATTGATGGACAGTAGTATCCTAGTCACTTGATCATGGCTTTCATCTTCGGGACAGATTGGTTGGCTCCACATAATCCTCTGTGTACCCCAGTCACGATCTTACATGCTTTATGCTTGTCTAAACAACATAATCACATGTGATTGAAAGACCATCGGTACAAGACACCATCTATAATAGCATAGGAAAGTGCTCTCTGCTTCATCTGATGGGCTTGGGACTTCTCTTGAGGTAGTTTACCTTTATTTAGGTAATCCACGCATGGTTGCCTCCAATCTAACTCCTTCTCCTTCTTGGCAATGGCAACCTCCCATTCAAGAGACTACTTTTTGATGAGTTCAATATCAATAAGGGATAAGATATCTATTCTGGACCTGTATTGATATGGACTCATCCTCCAGACATGCCAACTCCTTGGCAAACTCAGCTAAAGGATATGCTATGACGTTCGCTCCTCAAGGAATCATGGTGTACTTGTGGTAGTGATGGAGCTCTTTATAACCTTATAGGACCCAGCGATTTGGTTGATAATTAGCTGAGAATCCCCAAAGAAGTTGATGTTCTGGAAGCTTAGAGTAATGGCAAACTCCAGACCCCTAATCAGAGCCTAATATTTAGCTTTATTGTTGGTGTAAAGATTGGATAGGTGATATGAGAATCTCATCCCATCATGATTTGGCATTATGAGAACTATTCCTACCCCTACCTTTCCTGAAATAGTAGATTGTGGTTCTTCTCCTCTTTGAGAGGAAGCCACACCATTAAAGTATATCTCCTAGTGGTGAATGATAGTATCCCCTAAGTTAATGATTTGTTCATCAGGGAGATCATCACTAAGTGGAGAGTCAACAAGAAGTGGGTGTGTTGCTAAGAAATCTGCTAGCACTTGTCCTTTCACGGCATAGAGGGGTATGAAGGTAATGTCAAACTGTAAGAGGATCATGAACCATCGTGCCAATCATCCGGATAGCATCAGCTTTGTCATGAGATACTTTAGTGGATTTATCCTAGAGATTAAGTTCACCTTATGAGGAAGTATGTAGTGCTATAGCTTTTGGGATGCAAAGATTAATGCTAGGCAATGCTTCTCAATGGGCGGATAATTAGCCTCAGTAGGGATTAGATGACAACTGAGGTAGTAGAGTGCATTTTTCTTCCCTTTATCATTGGCTTAGGCCAAAAAAGCACCAAGGGAGTTGTCTAACCCAACAGTGTAAAGTATGAGCGGCTTGCCCGGGATTGGGGCTGCTAGAATCGACAACATCATTAGGTATTACTCAATGTCTTCGAATGCATGCTCACACTTGTCATCCCACTTGAACTTGGCATCCTTTTTGATAAGTGCTGAGAATGGCTGACATCTTCCTGGGGGGGGGGCATTTCTAATATCGACTTGAGCTTCTCTGGATCGATTTCGATTCCCTGGTGTCAGAAAACAAAGCCAAGAAATTTCTCTGAAACTGCTCCAAATGCAAACTTCAAAGGGTTCATTTTGAGGTTAAATTGGCTTAATTGTTCAAAAACTACTTCAAGTCAAAGAGATGGTCTTCCTTTTCTCAACTTTTGCCCACGAGATCATCGACATAGCACTCGACTTGATAATGAATGAGTTCATCAAAGATTCGAGTCTAAAATAAAATAAAAGCCTAAACTAAAACCTAAACCTAAACCTAAAAATAAAATAAAATAAACTAATAAAAATACATTAAAACAAAAAAATAAAAACCTAAACTAAACTAAAAAATAAAATAAACCTAAGAATAAAAAACCTAAATAAAATAAAAACAAAACATAAAATAAAAATAAAATAAACCTAAAATAAAATAAAATAAAAACTAAATAAAACTTAAACCTAAAAAATAAACTTAAAAATAAAACCTAAACCTAAACTAAAATAAACTAAATAAAAATAAATAAAACCTAAACCTAACCTAAATAAAATAAAATAAAATAAATAAACCTAAACCTAAACTAAAAAATAAAATCTAAAAATAAACCTAAAATTAAAACCTAAAACCTAAACTAAAAAATAAAACCTAAAAATAAACCTAAAATAAAAACCTAAAAAAATAAAATTAAAACGTAAATTTAAACCTAAAAATAAAAATTAAAACCTAAACGTAAATAATAAAATAAAAATAAAACTCAACTAAAAAATAAATCTAAACCTAAACATAAACCTAAAAAAGAAACTAAAATAAAAAACCTACACTAAAATAAATAAACCTAAAATAAATAAACTAAACTAAATAAAAATAAAAAATAAAATAAACTAAAATAAATAAAAAATAAGCTAGATAAACCTAAACTTGCCAGTTTACTTAAATTAAAAAAAAATACACTAAACCCTAAACCCTAAACGCTAATCCTTAACCCTAAACCCTAAAAGCATAAACCCTAAAATCCTAAACCATAAACCCTAAACCCTACACCCTAAACCTTAAACCCTAACCCTAAACCCTAAACCCTAAACCCCAAACCCTAAACCTAAACCTAAAGTAACTAAATAAATTAAAAAATAAACCTAAATCCTAAGAATGGGCAGAACCTTGATAACAGGAACATCACCGTCAACCAAGCTCAATCTAGATTTGGCGGTGGAGGTGAAGGCAGAGGTAGCGATCATCGTAGTATTGGTGGGGGATCTGGAGGTGGTGGTCGGAGCAGTGGTGGATATGGAGGTGGGAGGAGCGACGGAGGTTATATCCGTGGTGGATCCGGCTACTCAAGAGGTCAGAGTGGTTATTATGGGAACCAGAGAAACAGAAGAACGGCCGATTTGATCTGCTGCTTATGGAATTATGTCTTTACTGTAGAGATAGTTCTAGTTATTTATGGTTTTGATTTGCTCTATGCATGTTTATTTTTTTATCAATGTCATTGCTTGTGTCTTAGAAAACTTGGTGTGTTACTTGGTTGATGAAATCGAAAAAAAGAAATGTTGAATAAGAATTTGTTCTCTATTAAAAAAACCAAAAACATAAACCCTAAACTAAAACCTGAACCCTATACCTAAAATCAAAACCCTAAACCCTAAATCCTAAACCCTAAACCCTAAAAACTCTAAGCCCTAAACACTAATCCCTAAATCCTAAATCCTAAATCCTAAACCCTAAACCCTAAACTGCAAATTCTAAACCCTAAACCCTTTCCCAACCCTGAACCCTAAACCTTAAAAAGCTAAAAACCTAAACCTAATAATAAAATAAATAAAAAAACTAAAACAAAAAATATATAATAAAAACCTAAACTGAAAATTAAACTTAAACCTAAACCTAAAAAGAAAATAAAATAAAAAATAAAAAATAAACTAAAATAAAATAAATAAAGACCTAAACTAAACTAAAAAATAAAAAACCTAAATAAAATTAAAACTAAACCTAAAATATAAATAAAATAAACCTAAATTAAAATAAAATAAAAACTAAATAAAAACCTAAACCTAAAAAATAAAACTTAAAAATAAATAAAAAAATAAAACCTAAACCCTAAACTAAAAAAAAATAATCTAAACCTAAAATAAAAAATAATAAACCTAAACCTAAACCTAAACCATAAATAAAATAAATAAACTAAAAAATAATTCCTAAAAATAAACCTAAATTAAAAACCTAAAACCTAATCCTAAAAAAAGTAAAATAAAAACCTAAACCTAAAAATAAAAAGTAAAACCTAAACCTAAAAACTAAAATAAAAATAAACCTAAACTAAAAATTAAACTTAAACCTAAATTTAAAAAAAAAAATAAAAAATAAAAACTAAACTAAAATAAAATAAATAAAAATCTAAACAAAACTAAAAATAAAAGACCTAAATAAAATAAAAACTAAACCTAAAATAAATATAAAATAAACTTAAAATAAAATAAAATAAAAAAAATAAAACCTAAATCTAAAAAATAAACCTAAAAATAAAACTTAAAAGCAAATAAAAAATAAAACCTAAACCGTAAACTAAAAAAAATCTAAACCTAAAAAAAAAACCTAAACCTAAAGTAAAATAAATAAAAGCTGAACCTAAACCTAAAATAAACTAAACCTAAACCTATACCTAAACCATAAATAAAATAAAATAATCTAAAAATAATCATAAACCTAAGCTAAAAAATAATACCTAACAATAAACCTAAAATAAAAACATAAAACCTAAACCTTAAAAAAATAAAATAAAAACCTAAACCTAAACTTAAAAATAAAAAATAAAACCTAAATCGAAAATATAAAATAAAAATAAACCTTAAACTAAAAAATAAATTAAAATAAATAAACCAAAAAATAAATAAACTAAAATAAATAAAATAATAATAAAATAAACTAAAATAAAAAAAATAAACTAAATAAACCTAAACCTATAAGTTTACTTAATTTAAAAAAAAAATAAAATAATAAAAATAAATAAATAAATTCTAAACCGTAAATGCTAAACCTTAAACCCTAAAATCCTAAACTGTAAACCCTAAACCCTAAACCCTAAAACTTGCAGCCCTAAACCCTAAACCCTAAACCCTAAACCATAAATCCTAAATCCTAAACCCTAAAAACCTAAAAAGCTAAACTTCAACTAAGTAAATCCTTTAAATAAAATAAATAAATAAATACCTAAACCTAAATAAAATAAATAAAAATAAAATAAAATAAAAACCTAAACTAAAACCTGAACTTAAACCTAAACCTAAAAATAAATAAAATAAAAAATGAAAACTAAAATAAAATAAAATAAATAAAAACCTAAACTAAACTAAAAAATAAAATAGAACCAAAAATAAAAAACCTAAATAAAATAAAAACTAAACATAAAATAAAAATAAAATAAACCTAAAATAAAATAAAAGAAAAACTAAATAAAAATGTAAACCTAAAAAATAAAATCTAACCCCTAAATCCTAAAGCCTATACCCTTAACCCTAAACTGCAAATCCTAAACCTCAACTAAACCCTAATAAGGACCACACCAAAGACTCAGACACGGATCCCATCAACTCCGCAAGGTTAAGCTTGGCGAGCAAGATAGGATGGGTGACCTCCCGGGAAGTCCTCGTGTTGCACTCCTAAAAAAAGAAAGAGAGAAAAAAGAAAAAAAAAAGTAAAGAAAAAAAAACTAACCCTAAACCCTAAATCCTAAAAAGCTAAAAACCTTAACCTAAATTAAATAAAACCTAAAAATAAATAAATAAATAAAATCAAAACCAAAATAAAATAAACTAAACTAAAACTATATACTTATACCTAAACCTAAAAAGAAAATAAAAACTAAAATAAAATAAAATAAATAAAAATCTAAACTAAAATAAAAAAAATAAAAAAGCTAAATAAAATAAAAACTATACCAAAAATAAAAATAAAATAAACCAAAAATAAAAATAAAATAAACCTAAAATAAAATTAAATAAAAACTAAATAAAAACCTATACCTAAAAAATAAACCTAAAAATAAAATCTAAAAACAAATATAAAATAAAACCTAAACCTTAAACTAATAAAAGAAATTTAAACCTAAAATAAAAATAAAACAAACCTAAACCTAAACTAAAATAAATAATACATAAACCTAAACCTAAACCTAAAATAAACTAAACCTAAACTAATACCTAAATCATAAATAAAATAAATTAATCTAAAAATAATCTAAAACTTAAAATAAAAAATAAAACCTCAAAATAAACCTAAAATAAAAACCTATAACCTAAACCTAAAAAATAAAATAAAAACCTAAACTTAAACCCAAAAATAAAAAATAAAACCTAAACCTAAAAATTAAAAAAAAAACTAAACTATAAAATAAACCTAAACCTAAACCTAAAAAATAAACTAAAATAAAAAACCTAAAACCTAAACTCTAAACCCTAAAACCATAACCCTAAACTTATAACCGTAAACCCTAAACCCTAAACCCCAAACTTGAAACTCTAAACCCAAAACCCTAAACCCTAATCCCTAAAAACCTAAAAACCTAAAAACCTTTGTAATTAACATCACTCCATTCATTATAATTGATTTAAGAGCTTTTTTTTAAAATAACATTTGATTTAATAATGATAATAGCCACACTTATTTTAATTAAATCAACACATGCAATTAGACATAAAAGAAACCATTTCTTTTAGTTTATTTTAAAAGAAATGAATGCATGATTACATATGGCAAGTAATATTTAACATAATTGGAAAGAAGTAAAGGGCCATAAGCATATAATCTCATTCATTCTAATTAATTCCTAAGGACAATCACACTAAATAAAGCCACTTAAAATAAACCAAAATTCTTTATTGAGATTTCTTCGTTATGTTTGATTTGAGTTAAGGAAAGTGAAATAGGTTTGCTGGTCCTAATCCCATTCCCAATGTGTGAGTTAGTTTTGGTTCAAGGAAGAAGTAATTAGGTTAATTTTTATGGTTTAATTAGGTTAGGGTATGAATTAAGTGGATTAATTAACCCTTACCTACATCACCTTAAGTTAATTAACTAATCAATAATGAACCAATATGATATGAAACCACATGGAAAAGTAAACTTGCAATGCTCCTAAGAAATGAAAGGGGCCTAATGCAATTGGCTCATGATTAATAATTAATTAAGCTTAAGGGATCTAACTTAACTACTTTTATGGTTTTCTCGCACATGTGATCTAACCATAATTCCATTATATCCCCCCTTTGGGTTATTGAACACCAAAAGAGCTACCCAAGATTAAAAATAGAGAAAAAGATTCAATTGAATTAATTAAGTTCATTAATTAACAAATTAAACCTTAATTAATCTTAACTAATCAAAATGAGATTAGCTTCGAGAAAGAGACAAAGAAGGGAGCCTAAGTCTCAACCCCTAAATCCTTTTAATTAATTAATTAAGGTTCACATATAATTTGGATTTTGATTAATCTTAATAATTTATTAATTTAAGTAAGTAAACACTTAACCTAAGCCTAAAAACTTAAAAGGGTTAACTATAGGATTAGGTTATGCTTGAAGGATTAGGATAATCCACCTACCCTACAACCCAAATCACATCAATGTTCACCTTCTCAAACCAAACCTCAAGTTCAATTTAAACATCAAATTCAAATCCAAATCTAAACCCAAATTTTAAAACCAAATGATTGAAACCCATGATCAAATCCAAACTTTAAACCCTTCCTAAGTCATAGGACCTATCCCATGGACTTAGCCAAATCTTAATCCAAATCAATTAAAAATCAATTGATTTTCTCATAATCAATTTATATCTTCAATCATCTTTCTCAATATAAATCAAATCTACATTCAAATGATGAAATCTAAATCAAACTAAATCAAATTAAATCAAAACCCTTCCTAAGACACATGACCTATCCCATGGACTCAGCCAAATATTAATCTAAATCAAGTCAAACTCAATTGATTTTCTCACAAATCAATCATATTTTTAATAATCTTCACAAATTTAAATGAAATATACATTTAAATCATCAAAATTAAATCAAACCAAATCAAAATCCAAACCTAGCAGGACCCAACTCTATGGACTTAGCCAAATTCCTTCATTCCAAAACCCAAAGTCAATTGATTCTTTCATGAATCAGTCATACCTTCAATCATATTCACAAATATAAATGAAATCTACAATCATCAAGCTAAACCAAAATCAACCCAAGTTAAATCCAACTTAACCCTTTTGACTTGAAATGTTCAAATGAACCAAAACCCATTTGAACCCAAGCCAATTGCAGTTTAATTTATATATTAATCTCAAATCCATATATAAACTCAACTAAATCAAACTCAACCCAAAATCAACCCAATTAAACCTAATTGATCCACTTAACCCAAAGTGGCCAATTTGACCTATTAGAGCCAAGTTCTAATTCTACCCAAATTAGATTGAACCAAGCCCATCAAAACCTCTTATCATGATGGTTGATCACCCTAAGTTGATCAATTATCACAAATTAGGTCAAACCAAGTCAACTTGGTCATTTGACCAAGTCAACCCCTTAATCCATATGAACCCAAACTATCTAAATTGCAACCTATGTGAAATCCCTTGAAACCAATGATTCTTACCAAATCAAAATCAATATTTAAATATGACTTCACCTTCAATTGCATCAAACCAAACCCAATTGGCCCTCTTGACCCAAGTTCACCCAAATTGACCTAAAATACCAAATTAATTGCAACCAATGGCTCAAGTTCATTCTAAATTGATTATTGAATTTGATCAAAGTTATGATTGGACCTAATTGAACCCAATTGACCTACTTAGCCCAAATTGATCTAAAGGTTTAAGTTGGCCTAACTCAAAACCAAATCTAAATTAATTGAAACCAAAGCCTATAATCATCTTCAATTGGTCAACTAAACCAACAACCCAAAATTTGGCCAATTTTGTCAAATTGGTCGACTTAACCCATTTGACCTAAATGAATTCAAATGATCCAAAATCAAATCTAAGCTAAACTTTACCAAACCAATTGAACCAAAATAGCCCAAATGATCATATGAACTTGACCCAACCCTTAATTTGACCCAATTTGACCAATTGGTCAACTTGTCCCAACCTAACCTGGTTTGACCTAAATGAATCAAATTGAGCCAAACCAAATTAACTCCAACTAACTCAAAATTTGGGCTAGCCCACTTTTGGCTCATTTCAAATCGGCCCAATTCAAATCTAATGCTAAATGATCATTCTACCCTTGGGTCAAGGGCATCACATCAAACAAATCACCCATGTAAGTGGTCATTTCTATTCCTTGTCCACTTGGTACTCTCCCAATGGTCCACCTAGGCACCTAGGACACTTTCAACCTGACCTAAGAGGTGGTTGGGTTGGCCATGACCATAGGAGGTGAAATCACCTTACCCTCCCCATTGGAGCATTTGAAACCCATAGGACACCCATGATTCCTCTTTGCCAGCCACCTTCACACCTTCAACCAACAAAGCCGAGCC
The DNA here is from genome assembly GCA_021442155.1 of Cymbidium sinense. NCBI lineage: Eukaryota > Viridiplantae > Streptophyta > Magnoliopsida > Asparagales > Orchidaceae > Cymbidium > Cymbidium sinense. The sequence continues at coordinate 84,406,990 of CM038214.1, read as the reverse complement.
AACTCACCTCCTCCTTGCCTCCCAAGACTCCCTAAGATTGTCGAACGGCCACGAGAAGCTGAACATAATCCCATCGTCCAATTAAGATGAAGTGGGGTGCCGGTCGGGGGGTTGTGGTATGCACCCCCTCGTTTCCACTGAAACACACACAAAAATCATTCTTCAGTGCCCTCGCTACCCAAGATGAGCCACTAGAGCCATTCCCTAAGCTCCCAAGCTCATTCCTAGATCAAAAAATGCCATTCCCGTTTGTCCCAAAATAAGACACTCCCATTTCTGACCTAACTTCCTCGTTTCTTCATCAAACTCAAATTAACTTTGCATGCACCTTCCCTAGGCATCATTGAGCAAGAATGAATCATCTCCCAAGCTTTCTGAGCACCAGAGGTGGAACTTCGATCAAAGCCAAGCTCCAAATCATCGGTTCATGGCCTTCTGAGTGAACATCAAGGAATTGATCCAATTGCTGCTCAACAGGGCTTCATCTCCACTAGTTGAAGCTTCCTCAATTATTCGAGGCGCTGATCTTGAGCTCCTGTGAGGTATGCTTCCAAAACTGATCCCTAGGAAAAAATGGGTTGGATCTTTTGAAGAAAACTTGTATCTCATGTGATCTTGACCGTTGGAACCCCTCTGATCGATGTTGTGAAGGTGTGGGATCTCTTGGAGTTGATCTGAGCTTGATTAAGCTCGAATCAAGTGAGCAATGGCAGACGGACTCCATTTTCCCTCACTCGAGTGACATTAGATTGTGCACCATCCATTTTGTGTGATCAAAATGGATGGTCATGATTAGATCTGCTAGATTGATCTGATTTAATCCTATTCAGTTGTGGGATTAATAGTAGCCGTCTGATCTTAGATCTGACGGCGTACAAGATATCATCCACTACCACCACATAGGCGCAGAGTTGGATAAGTTTTAAGAAACCAATCACACGGTGCCACGTTGAAAGTATGTCGCGTCAGCACGCCATGTGGCACCAATAGGATTAGGCTTTAATTAGGCGTAATTAATCATTTTTAATGACTGAAACTTCTAAAAATAAAAAAAAAATCATAGAGAAATAAAAAAATTGCAAATAAATACTCATTTTAAAGGTATTTTAGAGGAGAATTAATTAAAAATTATCTTAACTAATTTTTAATAGTAATTAAGGTTTAATTACAAAATTAATTAGTTTAATTATTTTTTTAATTACTTGAGCAATTAATCCCAAATTTTGTGGGTAAATTTAATGGGATGACTTGTGCTTCCCATGATTTTCTTGGGATTTATTGCTCACTTAATTAAGAAAATTGTCTAATTAAACCTTAACTACTCTTTTAAGTTAATTAATGATTAATTAATTCCCTGAACAATAACAAATTAGTTAGTTAAGTTTATTAATCATTGTTCAACATTAAGTGAACTAAGGAATAGTGTTGGGACCCCTTTCCCTAAGTTCATTTTACCCTTTTTTAAAATGAAATTAATTAAGATTTAACTAATTAATTAAATCACTTAATCAAATTGAAATCATAATCGCATGAGACCTTAATTAGTTATGTCATGGGGTAGATCTTTAGGTGTTTAATAACCTAAAGGAGTTTAATGAAATTATGGTTAGTCCACGTGTGTGGGAAAACCATAAGAGTAATTAATAAAGTCCCTTAATCTAATTAACTATTAATCATGAGCCAATTACATTAGGCCCCTTTTATTTCCTAGGATCATTACAAGTTTATTTTCTATGCATATCATGTTGGCTCATAATTATTTATTAAATTACTTTAAGGTGACATAGGTAAGGGTAATTAATTCATCTAATTAAGGGTTCAACTTAATTAACCCATAAAATCAACTTAATTACATTTCCTTAAATTAAATCAAATCACTAATGTGGGAATGGGTTTAAAACAACAAGTGATGATTTCTCTTCTTCTCTTTAAATCAAATCAAATCCAAAACATAATTAATTAAGAAGCTTTGGTTTGCTTTAAATAATCTTATTTGATTTGATTATCCTTAAGAACTAGTTGGTTTAATGAATCACATGCTTTTATTTGATTGTCCGCTTTCCAATTATGTTAAATTTGGTATGTCATTCGAATTCATGCATCCATCTTTTCAAAATCAAGTAAAGTAAATTGGATTTCCTTTATGTAAGCTTACATGTGTTGATTTAATTTAATATATGTGTGGCTATTATCACTATTAAATCCAAATGTATTTATCAAAAGCTTATAAATGATTAATAATATATGTGTTATGATGCTAGTTATAAATACATAAAGAAATCATGTGCTTATAGCTTAGAATTGTATGAATATAGTTCTCTTTCATCCTATTCATGTGTTGATTTATATAAGATTGAATGGTAATGGGTATATAGTCTAGACATCCCAAGAACACAAGGCTTTAGCTAGCCCCAAGGAGGTCATTTGATTACTTCACTTGCATAGTTTGTTACTAAGTTGATGAAATTAAAAGAATAAACGTTGAATCTAAATTTGTTCTCTGTTTAAAAAATAAATAAAAAATAAAAACCCTAAACCTTAAACTAAAACTTGAACCCTAACCCCAAAACCTAAACCCTAAACCCTAAAACTACAACCAAAAACCCTAAACCCTAAAACCTATAACCTTAAATCCAAAACCCTAAACCCAAACCCTAAACCCTAAACCCTAAACCCTAAACTCTAAACCATAAACCCTAAAAACCTAAAAACCTAAACCTAAACTAAATAAAACTTTAAAATAAAATAAATAAATAAACTTAAACCTAAATAAAATAAAAAATAAAATAAAATAAAAACCTAAACTATAACCAAAACCTAAACCTAAATTTAAAAATAAAATAAAATAAAAAATGAAAACTAAAATAAAATAAAATAAATAAAAACCTAAACTAAACTAAAAAATAAAATAAACCAAAAAATAAAAGACCTAAATAAAATAAAAATAAAGTAAACCTAAAATAAAATAAAATAATAACTAAATAAAAACCTAAACCTAAATAATAAACCTAAACATAAAACTTAAAAATAAATAAATAATAAAATCTAAACCCTAAACTAAAAAAAAAAAACCTAAACCTAAAATAAACAAAATAAAATAAACATAAACCTAAACTAAAATAAATTAAACTAAAATAAATAAAACCTAAACCTAAACCCTAAACTAAATAAAATAAATTAAATTAAAAATAAACCTAAACCTAAACTAAAAATAAAAACTTAAAATAAACCTAAAATAAAAACCTAAACCTAAAAAAATAAAATAAAAATCTAAACCTAAACCTAAAAATAAAAAATAAAAACTAACCCTAAAAAATAAAATAAAAATAAAATTAAACTAAAAAATAAACATAAAACTAAACCTAAACCTAAAAAATAAACTAAACTAAAAAGCTTAAACTAAAATAAATAAACCTCAAATAAATGAACAATACTAAATAAAAATGAAATGTAAACCTAAATATAAATAAAAAATAAAATAAACTAAAATAAATAAAAAATAAACTAAATAAACTTAAACCTATTGGTTTACTTAATTTTAAACAAAAAAAAACCCGAAACCCTAAACTCTAAAAAAAAACCCTAAACCCTAAACCTGCAACCATAAATCCTAAACCCTAAACCCTAAACTAACCCTAAGCCCTAAACCTTAAACTAACCCTAAACCCTAAACCCTGAAACCCTAAAGCCACCCTGAAAACCCTAAACCCTAAAGCCTAAACCCTAAACTAACCTTAAACCTTAAGCTAACCCTAAACCCTAAACCCTAAAAACCCTAAACACTAAAGCATAAACACTAAATTTAAACTAAATAAAATAAAACAAATTAAAAATGAACTAAACCTAAACTAAAAAATAAAACCTAAAACAAAAACCTAAAAAAACAAAATAAAAACCTAAACTTAAACCTAAAAGTAAAAAATATAACCTAACCCTAAATATTAAAATTAAAACAAAACTAAACTAAAAAAGAAACATAAACCTAAACCAAAACCTAAAAAATAAACAAAAATAAAAAACCTAAACTAAAATAATTAAACCTAAAATAAATAAATTAAAAAAATAAAAAAATTAACATAAATAAAAATAAATAAATAAATAAACTAAAATATATAAAAAATAAACTAAATAAACCTAAACATATCGATTTACTTAATTTTTTAAACAAAACCCTAAACCCTAAACTCTAAATCCAAAAACTTACACCCAAAAACTAACCCTAAACCCTAAACCCTAACCTAACCATAAACCCATACCCTAAACCCTAAACCCTAAACTCTAACCCTAACCCTAACCTTAATCATAGGCCTAAACCCTAAACCTTAACCCTAAAACCCCAAACCATAAACCCTAAATGAACCCTAAACCATAAACTCGAAACCCGTAACCCTAAAGGCCAAACCCTAAACACTAAACCCTAAACCCTAAACTAATCCTATAATCTAAACCCTAGACTAAACACTAAAACCCTAAACCCTAAAGTTTAAACACTAAACCCTAAACCTAAACCTAAACCTAGCCCTAACCCCTACCTTAAACAAGAACCCTAAAACCTTAAACCTTAAACCCTAAACCCTAAAAACCCAAAACTCTAAACCCTAAACCCTAAACCCTAAAACTTAAACCATAAACCCTAAACCCTAAGCCCTATACCTTAAACCTTATACCCCAAACCCTAAATCGTAAACTCTAAACCCTCAACTAACCCTAAATCCTAAACCCTAAACCCTAAAAAGCTACAAACCTGAACCTGAACTAAATAAAACCTAAAAATAAAATAAATAAATAAACCAAAACCAAACTAAAATAATAAAATAAAATAAAATAAAAACCTAAACTAAAAAAAAAATAAACCTAAAATAAAATAAAATAAAGATAAAAAAAATAAAAAATAAAAAAAATAAAATAAACTAAATAAAAAAATAAAACATAAAAATAATAAAATAATAAAACCTAAACCCTAAACTAAAAAAAAAACATAAACCTAAAATAAAAATAAACTTAAACCTAAACCTAAACTAAAATAAACCTAAACCTAAAATAAACTAAACCTAAACCTAAACCTAAACCCTAAATAAAATAAAATAATCTAAAAGTAAACATAACCTAAACTAGAAAAATAAAACCTAAAAGTTAACCTAAAATAAAAACATAAAATCTAAACCTAAAAAAATTAAATAAAAACCTAAACCTAAACCTAAAAATACAAAATTAAACTAAAACCTTAAAATAAATTAAAGAAAAAACCTAAACTAAAATAAATAAACTAAACAACAACAATAATAATAACAACAAGCCATTATCCCACTAAGTGGGTTAGCTACATGAATCCTTCGTCTCCATTATGTCCATTTATGTGTCAAATTCTCATTCAATTCAAGTATACTATGGTTATTATTTAATCATCTTAATCATGTCTTTTTAGGTCTACCTTACGTTTCTTTACATAAGGAAAATCTAATGCATCTACTCTCCTAACTGAGTCATTGGACGGCTGAAGATTTATGTGGCCAAACCATCTAAGGCCACTCTCTCTAATTTTATCTACCACTAGGGCTACTCCAACTTTATCCTAAACATACGCATTTCACATTTTATCTCTAAGAGTAAATCCACTCATCCACCTGAGCATCCTCTTCTCTGCAACACTTAACTTAGTCTGATGATTCTCTTTTATTGGCCAACATTCAGCACCATAAATCATTGCAGGTCTTACCACCATCTTATAAAATTTTTCCTTAATTTTAAGAAGTACTTTTCTATCACATAATAGGCCAAGTGCATTCCTCCACTTCAACCATCCAACTTCAATTATACTAATAACATCTCCATCTATTCCACCATCATTTTGAACAATAGAGCCTAAATATCTAAATAGCTCACTCTTTTTAATGACTTGTTCGCCTAAAGTCACAACACTACCACTATAATTTCTACAACTAAAATTACACTTTACAAATAAGATAAATTGAATAAAAATAAAAATAAACCTAAATAAAAATAAGAAAATAAACTAAATAAACCTAAACTTATCAATTTATTTAATTTTAAAAAAACCCATAACCCTAAATCCTAAAACTAACCCTAAACCCTAAACCCTAAACCGTAAACCTTAAAACCCTAAACCCTAAACCCTAAACCCTAAACCTTAAGTCCTAAACCATAAAACCCTAAACCCTAAACCTTAAACCCTAAACCCTAAACCCTAAACCCCAAACCCTAAACACTAAACCCTAAACTAAAAACTTAAAAACCTCAACCTAAACTAAATAAAACCTAAAATAAAATAAATAAAAAACCTAAACCTCGATAAAATAATAAAATAAAATAAAATAAAAACCTAAATTAAAACCTAAACTTAAACCCAAACATAAACATAAAAATAAAATAAAATAAAAATAAAAACTAAAAGAAAATAAAATAAATAAAAACAAAAACTAAACTAAACAATAAAATAAACCTAAATAAAATAAAAACTAAACGTAAAATAAAAATAAAAAAACTAAAATAAAATAAAATAAGAACTAAATAAAAACCTAAGCTTAAAAAATAAACCTAAAAATGATTAAAAAAATAAAACCTAAACCTTAACTAAAAAATACCTAAACCTAAAATAAACTATACCTAAACCCTAAATTAAATAAAATAAAATAAACAAAAATACACCTAAACTAAAAGTAAAAAACATAACCTAAAAATAAACCTAAAATAAAAACCTAAAACCTAAACCTAAAAAAATAAAATAAAAACCTAAACCTAAACCTAAAAATAAAAATAATACATAAACCTAAAAAATAAAATAAAAATAAAACTAAACTAAAAAATAAACATAAACCTAATCCTAAACCTAAAGAATAAACTAAAGTAAAAAATTGAAACTAAAATAAATAAACTTAAAATAAATAAACTAAACTAAATAAAAATAAAAAAACTAACCTAAATAAATATAAAAAATAAAATAAATAAACTAAATAAACCTAAACCTACCATTTACTAAATTTAAAAAGAAAGCCTAAACCCTAAATCCTAAACCTAAATCCTAAACCCTAAACCCTAAACTAACCCTATACCCTAAACCCTAAACCCTAACCCTAAAAACCCTAACCCCTAAAGCCTAAACTTTAAACCCTAATCTCTAAACCCTAAATTAATCTTAGTCCCTAAGATAACCCTAAACCTTAAACCCTAAACCCTAAAGACCTTAAATCTTAAAGCCTGAAAACTAAACCCTAAACCCTAAACCCTAAACCCTAACCATAAACCCTTAACCTTAAAACATAAAACCCTAAACCCTAAGTCCCTAAACCTTAAAATCAAAACCATAAACCATAAACCCTAAACCCTGAAAACCTAAAAACCTAAATCTAAAGTAAATAATACCTAATTACTATAAGAAAGAAGCATAAGAGATCAACCCCACCCGCTCCCCTGCTCTTGGCCGAGGTGCTCTCTGGAGATTCCATGTTCTCTTTCCTTTTCCTTCCGGCTTGGCTGTGTTTTGACCATTCCCGATCATTCCTTCTAGATTTCTACTCTTGGTTGGCCACTTATGTGAGTTTCCCTTGATCTTACAATGGCAAAGTGCCACTTTTCGCACAATTGAGCTCTTCGAACTTGGAGGCGTCGGCTAAGGCTTTCAATTTTCAAGGTAACATCGATCCGACTCCAGCCGTTACTGCGCCTGCTGTTAAGTCCTTCAAGGATGCTTTATCTGGCAAGAACACTTGCTCTAATGCTTTGGTCAATTTAATCTCACCTTCTTTTTGGGGAATGTCGGCTGTAATGTGCTCGAATCTTGATGTGGAAAAGCTGGTGAAGCCCTTTGAATTTTCATTAGTTGGTAAATTTTCATTGCGTCACCCTACTCTTGAAAGCATCTGATCCTTCTTTCATAGCCTAAAGCTCTTGGGTGTATTTACTATCAGATTGATTGATCCTAGACATATCTTTATTCAGCTATCTAATGATTTAGACTACTCAAGAGTCTTTGCTTGTCGCTCTTACTTTGTGTACAATTGTCAAATGAGGCTTTTGAAATGGTCTCCTCTATTTGATGTCAAAGAGGAATCCTCAATTGTTCCTTTATGGCTAGCTTTTCCAAAAATGAGTATACATTACATTACCCTTCAAGTCCTATTTGTAGTTAGGGCTCTCTTTGGTAGGCCCCTTCAAATAGATCAAGCCATCGCCACGAGATCGCGGCCATTAGTTGCTCGTATTTTGGTTGAGATTGATATTACCAAAAAGTACCCTAAAGAAGTTTGGATTGGTTCAAAAAAATTTCGGTATAATCAAAAAGTGGAATTTAAAAGTTTCCCTATTTTTTGCACACATTGTAAGATCCATGGTCATGATCACTCTGAATGCTTTGAGTTACACCCTAATCTTAAAAAGAAAAAATTGTCGGATCCTAATCCCTCTCTAACACATGAAAAAAATAATAAGTTTGCTTATGTACCTAAAGTTACTCAAAATGGAACTCACCCTCCTACCCCCTCTCCTTTATTACCTACAGATTTGCCTATTGGAGAACAATCTAAGCTTGATAAAAATAATGATATTGAGGTTTGTGAGGAAACTAATGATAACTTACCTAACATTGCTTCTACTTGTAATAAGTTGGCATCTCAAGACAATCCCTTAACTCATATGAATCATAATGGTGATTTCAATGGGAACCTCAAGTTGGATCAAAATCTCAAAACTAATTCTGGAATTATTCTGAAAAATTTTGATAATTTGGTGACGGATCAAAATTTGAATAGTACTCATGGAAATGAAAATGAATTTTGTGCTATTAATGGTGCCACAACCTCTCCTTCTATTACCCTACAGAATGATACACATGCTAACCCTATTTCTCAACCTAACTCTGAATCCGAAGAAGGGGAAATCACCATTAGGAATGCTTTGACAGATACTAGTCCTATTCTGAATATCACAAATCACTCTTTTTCAGATGGAGATACTTTGGACATAGATAGGCCTTTTCAAACTATTATTAAAAAAATCCCTTAAAGCTAGAATGTTCATTAATAGCTCCACTAGAACCACTCGATCTTCTCTAACTTTCCATAAATAATTGTTTCATGTTTCTCTTCTTCTTATTTTTCATTTTTTTAGTTATCTCTTATCTTTTCTTTCAAATTATTATGATCAATTTTCTTATTTGGAATGTTCTGGGTATTGGGACTCTCACTGTCCTCAATCATATTAGAAGCCTTTGTCATACTCATAACATAGCCTTACTTATTGTTATTGAGCCATTCATTCACTCTTCTAAGATTACCCATGTTACTAGAACACTAGGCTTTCAAAATCTCTTTTATAATATTAGTAATAAAATTTGGTATTTTTGGAATAATTTAATCAACATTTCTATCCTTGATGATCTCCAACAATTGGTTAATGTTCAAATCTCATTAGGTGAATTTTTTGCTCTTGGTTCCTTTATCTGTGCATCTTGTAATAGAGCTAGTAGGAACATCTTTTGGGATCAATTAAGAACTTTCACCTCCTCGATCAATAAACCCTGGTTGGTTGGGGGTGATTTCAACACTATTATCGCTTCCTCGAAAAGAAGGGGAGGTTGCTCTCCTAACATCCACTCCATGGAAGATTTTTCTAATATGATTCTTGATTACAATCTGATTGATATTAGTTTTTCTAGCTCTGACTATACGTGGCATAACTCTAGACTCTGGCAGTGGCTTGATAGGACCCTCTTTAATTCCCTTTGGATCAATCAATGGCCCCTCACTTCTATTGAGAATTTGAGAACTTTGTCCGACCATCCATATTGATCTACATCAAAACTCCTTCGATCTATATCCTCCCCACTCCTTTTAGATTCCAAAATATGTGGACCCAACATAGTGATTTCTTTAATGTTGTTTCCACTAATTGGATGGCCCTTATTCACCCGGACAATTCTGATAAAGGCATGATTCGTCTTTGGCTTAAGCTTAAAAGACTAAAATAAAACCTAAATTGGTGGAACAAGCACCATTTTATAAATCTTTTTGCCAGTCTAAAAAATATGGAACAATTAGTTTGCTCCCTTGAAGATATTGTGTTAACTGACCCTAGTAAGCTTGATGAGTTGAACACTGCTAAAGAAAACTTGATTAATTATCAGAATATGGAGGAAACCTACTGGCGGCAAAAGGTCGCTAGCAAACATATTACTGATGGTGACAAAAATACAAGATATTTCCATGCTCTTTTCAAAAATAGGAAAGCCTTAAACTCTATTCAAAAAATCAAAAATATTAACGAATGGATCAGCGATAATAATGAAATTAAAGATTCGTCATTCAACATTTTCAAAATTTATTAAACAACAACCCTAACTTAGAACCCCTCCAACACTCACCTGATCTCCTCTATGATTACTAATGATGAAAACCATTTACTCACTTTGCATCCTATAGAAACCGAGATTAGTAGTACTCTCAATAGCATGAACACTGACCCTGTTGCTGGCCCTAATGGCTACACTACTCATTTCTTTCAGCATTGTTGGCCTATTATTAAGTGTGACCTTGTTGATGCTATTGATTTCTTTGATGGCAACTCTTTACCTAGATACTTTTCTAGCACTTCCATTATTCTCATTCCCAAAACTAATAATCCTGATACTTGGGGAGATTTTAGACCTATCAACCTTTGCACCTTCTTTCAAAAACTCATTGTTAAATAAATTAATAATAGGATAAGTTTGCTGCTCCCTAAAATTATTTCTCCTAACCAAACTGGCTTTGTTAAAAGTAGAGCTATATCCGAAAATATCTTTCTAGCCCAAGAGCTGGTTCATGACCTTGATGTTCCTATCAGAGGTGGCAACATCCTCTTCAAACTGGACATCTCTAAGGCTTTTGATAACCTCTCTGGGATTTCCTCTTCAAATTTTCCATTTGTTTGGGTTTTCGATAATTTCATTCACTCATCAAAATTGTATTACCAATGTTTGTTCTCTGTTATCATGAATGGTGAGTCCCTTGGTTTCTTTAAATCGAGGCATGGCTTGAGACAAGGAGACCCCTTTCACCCTCTCTTTTTATTATTGTTGTTGAATATCTTTCGAGGAGCATGAATGATCTTTTCTACAAAAATCCTTCCATGTTTTTTAAAACTAAAGGTGGTCTTCCTGTCTCTCATCTTAGTTTTGCTGATGACTTTATAATCTTTTACAATGCCTCTATTCGGCACATTAAAACTATTAAGAGCCTTCTAAATAAATTTGGCAATGAAAGTGGTCTCTTTCTTAATGAAGGAAAATGTTCTTTCATTCCTTCCTCTAAAATCCCTTCTAATAGGATCAATTAAATCTTGAGAATTACTAATTTTCAGCAACATCAACTTCCCATTAATTATCTTGGGGCACCGCTTTTAAAGGTCTAAAAGATCTCATCTTTTGATGATCTAATTAAAAATCTCTAATAAAATTTGTTTGGGAATTCTATTTACTCTCTTTCGGTGGTAGGTTCACTTTGATTAAGAGCACTCTTAACTCCAAGCCTTTATATCTCCTCCAAACCATTGTGCCGACCATTTCTATCATTAACAAAATTGAGTGCCTCATTAACAAATTTTTTTGGGGCTCTAATAACTCCTCTAAAATAATGCACTGGACCTCTTGGTTTAAAAGTTGTGGCACCCTAGCTGAAGGTGGCCTTGGAAAGCCAATCAAAGAAGCCACCGCTTTTCCTATAAGCTTTGGTGGAATTTTAGAGTAACAATAGTCTTTGGGATAATTTCATGACGGCAAATATTGCCGGGTAAGCACCCTCATTTGTCCCTATAAAGTAGGAGACTCTCCTATTTGGAAAAGACTTTGTTCAAATGGGATGCAAAATCCTTAATTTTTTGGGGATTAACTCGGCTCCTCCTTCTTTTGGCAAGATAACTGACCGATGGGTCCATTGACGACTTACTTTCCACCCATTCCTCTGCCGCTATTAAAGTAAAATCTTTCTAGCAGAATAATATGTGGAACATTAGTAAGATTATTAATTATATTCCTTCCTTTCTCTTAAACAAGCTTACTACTATTCTTATCATTCCTACCAATCAAGACTAGATCCTTTTTAAGCTCTCACATAATGGTGATTTCAACTTTAAAAATGTTTGGATTCACATTAAAGAAACTCATGATTCTTCCAATGTGTTTCCCAATCTATGGAATAACACTATCCCTACTTCCTATTCTATTCTTACTTGGTGTATTTTGAAAAACTTCATCCCTGTTGATTCCTTGTTGTGGGGTAAAGGCTTTCAATTACCTTCAAAATGCCAATGCTACTTTCACATTGAGAATGTGAACCATGTTTTTGTTAACAATGCCATTGCTTCTAAACTTTGGATTTGGTATGATGACCTCTTTAACATTATCATTTTCAATGGCTCCTTAACTTTATATCAACTTTTTGAAGTTTATTTTGACAACACTATTAAAGGTCGTATTAAAGTCATAACTGCTATCACTCTTATTTGGTTCATATGGATGGATAGAAATGATGCAAAATATCATGGGATCCCTATGAATCACATGAGGATAATTACTAGAATTAAAAATAAAATTTGAGACATGTTCAATGCCAATCTCATTAAATACAAACAATTCAAAGGTTGCAAATTTGTGGAAAATAAATTGGGTTTTAACTTGCCGATCAACCCTACTGTAAACATGACAAGATTGTCTATTGGGTAAAACCTCTTGATAATACTATTAAAATTAACACTGATGGCTCTGTCTCTCATAAAGGTTCAGGCTATGGTGGCATTTTCAAAAATCTTAATGGTAAAGTCCTATATGCTTTTGCCTACCCCCTTGCTTCTTACTCTGTTTCAAATGCTGAGCTTATGGTAGTGTACAAAGCTCTCCGGATTTGTTTTCAAAATGGTTGGCTCAATATTTAGATTGAGGTGGATGCCCTCCTGCTAATTGATCTTTTGACTTCTACCAAAATGAGCAACACTGAATTGTACTACCTTCTCAAGAAAACTAGAGCTCTCCTTACCCAACTTAATTTTAGAATCACTCATGTATGGTGTGAGGGGAATGCATGTGCTGATTACCTTGCCAATCTGGGTGCTAGATTGGATGGTATAAACTTCTTTGATTAACTAACTATTCCTTGGTTAATCTAAATAATACTGCTCTCCCTTATCTCAGTAATCTAACCTCTGGCTTGATCTGTCTCAATTCCTGTTTAACAGCATGATCACTTTCTATTCAGTGTTGTTGTTTTCTTGGTATTTGCTGATACTTCATCCGCATATCCCTTGGTGTTTTTCTACTAATTTCTGTGGCATGTGCTGCTGGTTTAATTGCATTAATTCTAATTGGGGCCTTCCTATTTCTGCTACTTTCAATGATAAGGTGTTTATGTTCCTTTGGAATTTGCTGATGCATCATCCTTTTACTCCTTGTTAGCCATTTGCTGAGCTGTGTGACATATGTTGTTGGTTTACTTACCCCAACCTTGATTGGGGTTTTATTGTCAATGCTGATAAAGTGTTCATTTTTTGCTGTAGGGAGATATATTATTTAGTGCTTTATTTTTTGTTGCTGTACTCTTTGATCAACAGGAATAGATTTCAATCCCTTTCCTGGAATTATATTATGGGGTCCTTGCCTCAATGTTTAACTGTTATACCTCTGTATATATTTTTAGCTATTTTAATTGATATTCATCTCCTTATTATGGTTGTTGCCTCTACTATGTTGAATATCCTTATCTCCACATCCTGTAAGGAGAACTCTTGCACTAGCCTTGCTTTTATAACTCCTTCTCTACAGGATTGGAATTATCTCTGGACTTCTAATATTATTGATGCTGTGGGATTAGCTATTGGCATAATATTTTGTGTTTGGCTGGATATCAAAGATGATTGTTCTTTGAACCACTTAGTAATCTATGTTGTACTTATGTTACTTGCTGGTGTATCTTATGTTGGATGCAATATCTCTCCTAATGTTTTAATTACTGCTCTTTGGGTTTGTTTGTTGTATGCTTACCTCCTATTTCCTACCTGTAAGAAAGACACGGCATTTCTATTGTTATTATTAAGTTCTCTTTGAAGTTTAACCTTATGGTTTTTGGTTGTTTGTTGCCTGTTGTTCTCCTGAACTTCTTTGCTGCTTGCTTCTAGGATGCAGCTGATCAACTCATTTGTTATCCTTTCCCCTATGGCTCAAGTTTTGGGCACATCTCTGTGATTATCCAACTGTCTAATTGGAATTTAGCATATGCTTATGGGGTTTTGGATTGTCTTGTTCAGCTGGACTTTTTTGAGGTTATTGTTGTTTCTTTTGTTAGCAATTGGGCTGCTGCTAATCACCACTTTTCAGCTAGCTTTGGCCTGATCATTTCCCTATCTTTCTGGGACTAATCTTCTGTATTGTCTATTTGCAATGGAACATTTTATGGCCAACTTACTGTTATTTTTTATCTTTGTTGTTGGATTACCTGGAACATTAAATCCCTTGCTCAGCAAACTATTACTGGGGTTGTCTTGCTTGTTCAGCAGGGTGCTTTGCTGTTTGCTTTTCGAGTTGCTTTGTTGTTTGCTTTGGCTACCCTCATTTTGTCTAATTGCAATGCGTAGTTTTTTGGCCAACTTGCTGATATTTATTCTCTTGGATGTTGGCTCACTTGGCTCATTGATTCCTTTGCCCAGCTTGCTACTTCTGGGGTTGTCTTTCCTGTTCTGTAGGGTCCTTTTGGAGTTGTTTTGTTGATTGGTTTGGCTAACCTCATTTCCCCTACCTGCTTGGCGAGAGGCTACTTTTTCTTATTTTTTGTTATCTCATTGCAAGTTTGGACTTTCTTATTGGGTTTTCAATAAACCTAAAAAATAAGCTAAAATAAAAAACCAAAACCAAAATAAATAAACCTAAAATAAATAAACTAAACTAAATAAAAATAAAAAATGAACCTAAATAAAAAGAAAAAATAAACTAAAAAAATAAAAAATAAACTAAATAAACTAAACCTATCAGTTTTCTTAATTTCAAAAAAAAGAAACCCCTAAACCCTAAACCTAAACCCTCAACCCTCAACCCTAAACCCTAAACCCTAAACATACAACCCTAAACATACAACCCTAAATCCTAAACCTTAATCACTAGACCCTAAACCTTAAAAAAATATAAACCCTAAACCAGAAACCCTAACACTAACCCTAACCCTAAACCATAAACCATAAACCCTAAATCGTAAACCCTAAACCAACCCTAAACCCTAAAAACCATAAACCCTAAAGCCTAAACCCTAAACCATAACTCATCTTAAATCCTAAACCCTATACCCTCAAAACCCTAAATCCTAAAGCCTAAATAATAAACCCTAAACCCTAAGACCTAAACCCTAACCCTAAACCCCAAACCATAAACCCTAAACCCTAAAACCCTAAACCATAAACTCTAAACCCTAAACCCTAAACCTTAAACTTTAAACCCTAAACCCTAAAAAAAACCTAAACCTAAACTAAATAAAACCTTAAAATAAATTAAATAAAAAAACATAAACCTAAATAAAAAAATAAATAAAATAAAATAAAAACCTAAACTAAAACATAAACTTAAACCTAAAAATAAAATAAAATAAAATAAAATAAAATAAAATAAAATCAAAAGTAAACTAAAAAATAAAATAAAACTAAGAATAAAAAACCTAAATAAAATAAATACTAAAAATAAAATAAACCTAAAAAAATTCAGACTAAATGAAAACCTAAACCTAAATAAATAAAAAATAAAACCTAAACCCTAAACTAAAGAAAACTTAAACCAAAAATAAATTAAACTAAACAAAAAAAAACCCTAACCTAAACCTAAATTAAACTAAACTTGAACCTAAAAAAAACTAAATAAAATAAAACAAACTAATAATAAGCCTAAACCTAAATTAAAATATAAAACCTAATAGTAAACCTAAAATAGAAACCTAAAACCTAAACCTAAAAAAATAAAATAAAAGCCTAAACCTAAACCTAAAAATAAAATATAAGACCTAAACCTTATAAATAAAATAAAAATAAAACTCAACTAAAAAATAAACTTAAACTTAAAAACTAAACTAAAATAAAAAACCTAAACTAAAATAAATAAAGTAAACTAAATAAAAATAAAAATATAAACCTAAACAAAAAGAAAAAATAAAACAAACTAAATAAATAAAAAATAAACTAAATAAACATAAACCTACCGAGTTACTTAATTAAAAAAAACAAAATCCTAAACCCTAAACCTTAAACTAACCCTAAAACTTAAACCTTAAACACTAAACCCTAAACCCTAAACCCTAAACCTAACCCTAACCCTAAACCCTATACCCTATACCCTAAAACCCTAAACCTTAAACCTAAACTAACCCTAAACCCTAAACTAACCTTAAACCCTAAACCCTAAACCCTAAACCCTCAAAACCCTAAACTCTAAACCCTAAACCTTAAACCCTAAACCCTAACCCTAAACCCTAAACCCTAAAGCCTAAACCCTCAAATGCTAAACTATAAATTCATAAACCAAAAATCCTAAACCTTAAATCTTAAACCCTAAACCCTAAACCCTATAACACTAAAAACCTAAACCTAAACTAAGTGAAACATTAAATTAAAATAAATAAAAAACCTAAACCTAAATAAAATAAAAAATAAAAAAAATTAACTAAAACCTAAATGTAAACATTAAAATAAAATAAAAAATGAAAATAAAATAAAATAAAATAAATAAAATCCTAAATTAAACTAATAAATAAAATAAACCTAAGAATAAAAAATCTAAATAAAAGAAAAACTAAAAAGAAAATTAACCTAAAATAAAATAAAAATCTAAACCTAAACCTAAAACCTAAAAAGTAAATAAATAAAAAATAAAACCTAAACCCTAAACAAAAAAAAACTAATCCTAAAATAAAAATAAAATAAACAAAAAAATAAACCTAAACCTAAATTAAAATAAATAAACTAGAATAAATAAAACCTAAACCTAAATCTAAAATAAATTAAACCTAAACTTAAACATAAACTAAATAGAATAAAATAAACTTAAAATAAATCTAAAGCTAAATTAAAAAATAAAACCTAAAAATAAACCTAAAACCTAAAAATAAAAAAATAAAATAAAAAGCTAAACCTAAACCAAAAAAAATAAAATAAATGTAAAATTCAACTAAAAAATAAACCTAAACCTAAACAATAAACTAAAATAAAAGACCTAAAATAAAATAAATAAAATAAACTAAATTAAAATAAAAAATAAACCTAAATAAAAAGAAAAAATAAAAGACCATAATCTTAAATAAATAAAAAAAACTAAATAAACATAAACCCTAAACCCTAAACACTAAATACTTAATTTTAAAACCCTAAACCCGAAAAGATAAATGCTAAACCTAAACCCTAAACCCTAAAAACCCTAAAAACCCTAAACCATAAATCCTAAACCCTAAACCCTAAACCCTAAACATTAAACCCTAAGACCATAAACCCTAAAGCCTAAAACCATAAACCCTAAACCTAAGCCCTAAACCGTAAAACCTACAACCCAAAATCCAAAACCCCAAACCCTAAACCCAAAATAAACCCAAAACTAACCCTAAACCTTAAGAATGGGCAGAACCTTGACACCAAGAAAATCACCATCAATTATGCACAGTCTAGATCTGGCGGTGGAGGCAAAGGTGGAGGCGATGGTTATTGTAGTGGTGGTGGGATCCAGTGCTTATGGATATGGAGAGGCTGAGGGGGGAGTGATGGAGGTTACAACCAAGGTGGTGGCCGAGGGAGAGATCTGGGATATGATGGCAGATCCCACTACTCAAGAGGTGAGGGTGGTTCTGATGGGAACTAGTGAAACTAAAGAACGATTGATCTGATCTATTGCATATGAAACTGCGTCTTTATAGTACAGACCATTCTACCTATCTAGGGTTTTTTATTTGCTCTATGGGTGCTCATTTTTTATCTATGTCATCGCTTGTGTCTTAGAAAACTTAGGGTGCTACTTGGTTGATGAAATAAAAAAGAAGAAATGTAAAAAGAAAAATCTTAAACCCTAAACTAAAATTTAAACCCTAAACCCTAAACCCTAAACCCTATACCCTAAACACCCTAAACCCTAAGCATTAATCCCTAAACCCTAAACCCTAAACCCTAAACCTAAACCTAAACCACAAACCCTAAACCCAAAACCTAAACATAAAATCATCTAAACCTAAACAAAAACCATAAACCCTAAATCTTAAACTAACACTAAACCCAAAATTAACCCTAAACCCTAACCCTTGAATAAAGTTGTCATTAGGATTAGATCTAAAGAATGACCTGATCCTAACATAGTTATGGTAGCTAAATAAAATGTCTTCAAGAGACTTTCCCTTGACTACTAGAGATTTGAATACCCTAAACCCTAACCCTAAATCATATTATAATACCATAAATTATATTACAATGTAGCATCATATATTTGAGCATGAAGTGATGTGTTTTTGGATGTTGTAAGATGTTTTGAAATGTTCTAGTATGTTATGGTATTGTACCCTATAATCTATTTTAATATATATCATACAAATATTGATTTAATAAATTAGATGATGAAATTTGTTAAATTTGAAGTGGGTATTAGGTTGTAGTACCAAAGGTGTGCTACGCCACTTGCAGTCTAAAAAGTAAGATTTTATGTTCAAAATAAATATTATATGTTGTAGAAAAGTATAGCATCATATATCATAATACAATGTTATACTCATTTTAAATTCTTTTAGTATTTTATAATCATGCAGTCGAGCCTACACTAGTGTTATTTATATAAATGTTAATTTAGACTTTAAAATGGTGGAATTTGGCCAAATTCATAATAGGTAGAGCATGGCATCATATTGTATTATTTCAATTTAAAATATGTAAGTGATGTGACTAAAATAGAAAGTTTTTTTGTTTAGACTAATTTTATGATTTTTTATCTTAAACAATCCCTTATGATGTGATATGCAATAATATAATATAATATGTTATAGTGTATTATAATATAGGATGCCATAATATAGTGTAGGATCCTGCATTATAGCATACTATTGTGTTTTACTACTTGTTGTTTAGCATATTTTAAGTTGTTATAGTATGATGTAGTCGAGCTTGCACTAGTATAATTCATAAAAATATTGATTTATTGGCTCAGATGATGGCATTTGGCGAAATTTAAGGTAAGCTTTAGGGAACATCATTGGGGGTGTGCTATGTTGTGTCTTTTAATCAAAAGAATGGAATTTTGCATCCAAAATAAATGTCCATTTTTCAACCAAATTTTAAAATTTTTTGCTTAAGTGATTCATTTTAAGGTGTAAGGTAAGATAATATATTATATGAACGCATTTTAAATTAAAAGTTCATAACAATATAACTTCACAAAGATATGAATGTGGTGGTGTGTTACTAAATGTTATTGTATATTTTAGTATATTTTACTTTTATTATAATACATTAGGTCAAAACTCACAAAAATGTTAATTTGAATGTTGAACGAATACATTATTAGGCTTTTTCGTTGAAGTATTAAAGGTTTGCATAAGAGAAGAAAGAAGATTTGATTAGAATTCCATGTCAAGGACATGGAGGGATATCTGTTAGGGGATCACACATGCATTGGTCATGACATATGTGGGGTCTATGTTGAGGGCATAAAAGAAAAAAATATGTTGGGGATAAGGTTTGAATTTGATTTGATTATATGATTTGTGGAAAAAAGATCCACTGGGGATAAGAATCTATAATCCACCTAAGATTAAGATTGAATTGACTTTAATTAATTTTGTTTTAATTGATGTGGAGGCATATCTACTAGAGATATGGGCTCGAGTTCATTGGGGATCGGGTATATGAACCTTCCACTAGGGGAGTTAGCTATCCGAGGATTGAAATTTCAGTTTGATTTCATAGATTTTTTTGGGGATGTATCCACTAGGAATAAGAGTTTGGTTGGATTTCTTTGATTTAGACTCTACTATGGGAGTTGGTTTAATTTAGCTCCACTAGGGAGGTTGGTTTTGAATTTAATTTATTTGCTTGACTTGTTTATATATGATTTAGGGCTCCACTGAGGAGAACGGTGTGATTTAACTACACTGGAGGAAATCATATTGGGTTTAATTTAATGTGAGTTAATGTATGAACCCTATCAGTGTGAGATGGACCCACTAAGAATGGGCTATATCAGCCTTGACCTATCTCAGGTTTACAAAACCAAAAGGATAGTCTACCGGCTGTAGAGTAGAGCTAGCCAACCTTAGGGGTTGCCTTTCGGTGTGCAATGATTATGCTAGGAAGAAGTCGTAACAACATCTTCCAAAGCAAGGAACAACATTTGGGGTGACCTTTGGATGCACAATAAATCGAATCTGACTAGGGCCACTACTGAGTGAATGCCACTGGGGACTTATGTCAACTCAAAAGTAGTAAGGATTAATTTTATCTTAATTTCATGTGATTTGATATGGTTTGTTAGGTTTAGTTTGATTTTGAATTGAGGACATACCCGCTGGGGATGTGAGCTCTATCAAATTTGATAGATTGAATTTATGGACAATGTCGATTAGCGATGGACCCATATAGAAGGGGCTATATCGGACCTATCCTATCTCAGATTTAAAAATCCAAAGGGATAGTCTACAGGCCGTGGGGTAGAGCTAGCCAATCTAAGGGGTTGCCTTTCGGTGTGCAGTTGCTATGCTAAGGAAGAAGGCATAACAAAATTATATCTTCTAAAGCAGGGAACTACCCCTAGGATGACTTGATGCTAGCACAACAAATCAAACCTGGCTTAGGGGCAACTACTAAGTGAATGTCGTTGGGATTTATATTAACTCAAGAGTAGTCGACAATTCTTATAAGGAATTTTGCTGACAGTGACCTAAAGATAGGATGGCTGCTTGGGAAAAAGTACTACTAAGGGTGTCCTCCTAATCCACAACAAGGGAATATATATTTTGTTTATATGATTGGGTGGACCCTATTGGTGTGCGAGGGACCATACTGAAATGGGCTATATCAACCTTGACTTATCTTAGATTTATTTGACCAAGGGAGAATCTACACATCCACAGGATGGATTCTCTAACCATAGGGGTGTTTACTAGGAAAGGGGAATTGTCCAATCCGATAGTAACCCAGGTAGTGTCTAAATGGGGTCGCAAAGGATGTGATCCAAATATAGTGCCCACAGGGGAAGTACTATTAGGGGTGTTATCCTGAGCCCTAGAAAAGAAAGCTTATATGTGTACAGTGGCCAACTCAAGGAGAAAGTCTAGCAGACTTACATCTGCCATGAGTTGTGTATCCTAATGTGTGAGAACCAACCAACCTAAGGTGCATCCATTAGCGTGAGTGGCGTATCCATCAGCATAATGAGAACCAACCAACCTAAGGTGCCCATCAGTGTGTAACAATCAATCTGGAATGAAAGTGTATAGGCTTACAACTTTCCAAATGGAACTGATCATTGGGATAGTCTATTATCAGCGGGATAGAAGCTATCTGACCTAGAGCAACTTGTAAGCAAGGAGCCTCTAGGAAAGACTACACCTAGACTTGAAGTAGTCAGGAGGGAAGGAGCTACTAGGGGACTTATCCTAAACATCAAATATACTTGACAAAGTCAATACATGAATGCTAATCTAAAAAGAAAGCATAGTAGACTCACATCCTTTTAAACGAAGCCAACATGAGGTAGCTTACTAGCCATAAAGTAAGGCCTATCAAACTAACAAGGCACTCATCAGTGTGGCCAAGTAAGGAAGGAAATTGTAGAAGACTTACATCCTCCAAAGCAAGAAGACCACCGGGGTGACACACTAGTAGGGTATCACGTTAGCCCAACCTAGAGCAGCTATTGAGTGAGTGTTGTCGTGGGTGTTATCTCAACTCAGAGTATCCCGAGATAAAATATATGTGTTTGTTTTATATGTTTGTGTGTAGTTTGTGTTTGTGTTGTGTCGATAAAGGATAGAACTTTGCTCGGGTACCTTACAACTACCCTAGACACATTATGACATATTCACAAATAAGAATACTTTCAACATGGAAGAGATTCAATTTGAAATAGAATTTTCATTGATGTTAATTATTTTCAAAATTGATTTATTATATTTCTTTTAGTAGAACCAGTTGACTGGAAGCATTAGGTACTGTCCCTTATGATTAATAAGCTGATAAGATTTTCTTTGGTAGGTCTTCCCTATGGCAAAAGGGCCTTCCTAAGTGGGTTCAAACTTTCCTCCCATCTAACGGGCAACAATCAGTCTCCTTAGAACTAAAATAAACTCTCCTACTTGAAAAGCTATGGGACAGACCAACTTGTTGTGAGCTTGAATCATTTTAGCTTTGTACAACTCAAGATTTTGGCATGCCCACAGGTATCTCCTCCAAACATTCGAGCTCTTCTAACCGTAACTTGCCATTCTGCTCTATTATGATCTTTCTATGCATAACTATCCTCAGTGATGGGAGTTAAACTTCTAATGGTAGAATTGCTTTAGACCCATACAATAAGGAGAAAGGAGTATCGAGTTGGTGTTCTATATATGGTGCAGTAGGCCCACAAGGCTTCAAAACTAACTAGCATGCCACCATTTATGTCAAGTTCTTTAGTATTTGGATGAGAGTTTTGTTGAAGGCTTCTGCTAAGCCATTCACCCTCATGTAGTTAAGGGTAGAATATCACCAATCTATGTTGTGCCTCTGGGCAAAGTTATTGATCTCAGTGCTCTTGAGTATAGTACCATTATCAGATATAATTCATCAAGGCACTTTGAAGCTATATACGATGTGGTTCCTAAAAATTGGAGCACATGTTGAGCTATGACATCTCTGAGCAGAATCATCTTCACCCATTTGGGAAAGTAGTTATTAGCAACTAAGATGAACTGATGACCCTTGGAAGAATAAGGATCAATTCAACCCACAATGTCGGTACCCCAACACTAAAATGGCCATGAGGCCAATGTAGGATGTAGAATGTTTGATGGTTGGTGCAGGACCACACCGTGTATTTGACGTTGGTGGCATCGCCTAGTCGTATCCATGTAATCATTGATTATCGATGACTAGTAGTATCCTAGTCTCTTGATCTTAGCTTTCATCTTCAGACTAGATTGGTTGGCTCCACATAATCCAGAGTGTACCTCGATCATGATCTTATGGACTTCATGCTTGTCTAAATAACATAATCACATATGATCGAAAGATAGATTTAAGACACCATCCATAGGAGCGTAGGAACTTCTCATGAGGTAGTTTTCCTTTATTTAGGTAATCCATGATTGGTTTCCTCCAATCTAACTCATCATTCTTCTTAGCAATGGCAACCTCCCCTTCAAGAGAGTACTTTTTGATGAGTTCAATATCAATAAGGGATAAGGCTTGTATATTTTGGACTTTTATTGATATGGACTCATCCTCCATGCCAACTCCTTGGCAAGCTTGGCTAAAGCATATGCTATGACAATCTCTCTTCAAGGAATCTTATAAATGGTAACCTCTAGATTTGGGCCAATAAATCCCTAGTGCACTTCTGGTAGTGATGGAGCTTGGGCTTCATAACCTTATAGGACCCAGTGATTTAGTTGATAACTAGCTGAGAATCCCCGATGATGTTGATGTTCTGGATGCTTAGAGTAATAGCTAACTCTAGATCGGCGATCAGAGCCTCATATTCAGCTTCATTGTTGGTGCAAGGATTGAACAGATGATATGAAAATCTCATCACATCGTGGTTGGCGTTAAGAGAACTATTCCTACCTCTGCCTTTCCTGGAATAGTAGATTATCATTCTTCTCCTCTTTGAGATAAAGCTGCACCATCAAAGTATATCTCGCAACGGTGAATACTAGTATCCCTTAACTTCATGATTTGTTCATCAAGCAAATCATCACTAAGCAAAAAGTCGGGGTGGGTGTCGCTAAGAAATCACTAGCTCTTATCCTTTCACCGCACGGAGGGGTACAAGGTAATGTAAAACTGTGAGAGGATCATGGACTATCATGCCAACCATCTGGATAGCGTCAGTTGTGTCATGAGAAACTTTAGTGGATTGATGATATAGATTAAGTTCTCCTTATGAGGATGCATGTAGTGTTGTATCTTTAAGGATGCAAAGATTAAAGCTAGGCAATGCTTTCTTAATGGGTGGATTATTAGCCTCAGTAGGGATTAGACAATGGCTAAGGTAGTAGAGTGCATTTTCCTTCCCTTAATCATTGGCTTGGGCCAACAATGCACCAAGGGAGTCATCTAACACAACAATGTAAAGTATGATCGACGTACTCGGGATAGGGGCTGCTAGAATCAACAGAATCATCAGGTAATGCCTGATGTCTTCGAGGGCATGCTCACACTTATCATTCCACTTAAACTTGGAATTATTTTTGACAAGTTCTTAGAATACTCGGCATCTTCTCGATAAGTTGGATATAATGCATCTTAGAGATGCTTACCGCCCTTAGAATGATCTGAGTTGAGTTAAACTTTTAGGGGGTGGAATTTCTAATATCGCCTTGAACTTTTCTGGATCAAATTTGATTTCTTAGTGTTAGACAACAAACCTAAGGAATTTCCCTGAAGCTACTCTGATGCACACTCTAGGGGGTTCATTTTGAGGTTAAATTATCTTAACTGCTCAAAAACTACTCTCAAGTCAAAGAGATGGCCTTCCTTTTCTCTACTTTTCACCACGAGAACATCGACATAGCACTCGACTTGATGATGAATGAGTTTGTCGAACATTCGAGTCATAGCCCGCTGGTATGTAGCACCATCATTTTTTAAGGCTAAAAGGCATGACCTTATAGCAATAGATTCTAATCGAGATTTTAGAAGTAGTGTTTCTTTCATCTTCAGGTGCCATCTTTATTTGATTATATCCAGATGAGTCATCCACTAATAAGAAGACTGCATGAGATGAGGCAATGTCCACCATCAGGTCCAGGATTGGTAGTGGAAATTCATCTTTTGGACATGCCTTATTTAAATCCCTAAATTTGATGCATATGTGAATTTGGTCATTCTTTTTCTTAACAAGGATGATGGCTAACAAGGTAGGGTAATTTTCTTCCCGAATGAAGCCAGCATTGATTAGTTTCTTGACTTCATAAATGACCTATTGTTCTATGTCTAATCGCATGCGTCTAGGAGCTTGCTTGATAGTGTTAGCAGTAGGCTCTATTGCTAGTTTATGGACCGCTACATCAGGAGCCAATCCAGGCATCTCTTCATAACTCCATGTAAAGCAATTTTTAAACTCAGTTAATAGCCTAACTAAGTCATTGGTTTCAATTTCATTCAATAAAGAACTAATGTATGTCGAGCATGGATCTTCTTCAGCTCCTAAGTAGATTTCTATGAGCTCGTCGATGGTTGACTTGATCTCTTCTTTGAACTATAGCAGTGCATGTTTGACTTCAAAATCATCTAGATCATCTGAAGTTTCTAAGCCATATGAGTTAATGTGATTTGAATAGAACCTATCAGATTCCAAATGATTCATAGTGACTAACCAGTAATCATCATTATCGATTGGATCCACTGTACTGAATCTTAGTCCTAGTCTTGATTAAGAGCTTTTTCATTTGTTCTTCCATATTCTTTTGAAGTAGTTTGACCTATGCTTTGACCAAGTATGTGAGATTAAACCTTTCTTTACTAAATTATGAACACAAGGCAAGTACCGACCAAAAGATAATTCTATTAAATCTTAATATGAATCATCCTCAAGTTCTACATCAACTTCTTGACTAGAGGATGATGCTCCCAAAGAACCTACACCTTTCTGATGACTTAGGGACTTCCTTAACTACCAAACCCTTAGCTTTTTGAGAGGAAAGTGGGGTTAAAGCTAAGGTTCCCAACTGATACCTAACTATTTCACATATTGACTCGGATATAATTATGCTTTACTTTGGAGCCCGATCTTCATTGCTATCTGGATCAAGTGTCACCTCCAATGGAATCTACTGCTGAGAAGGGTTGGCTGGTGTGCTAACCATACAAGCCTCATCCTATGAACTAGATATTAAGTCTATATGGATAGAAGGTGTACTCCTAGTAACTGGGACATATCTTCTATTGGGTGGCCAATAAGAAGGTTTTCCACTCCTAGGAATGCGTCTGAACTGGCCTCTTCCTCTGCCAGGTGGAGGTCAAGTCATCCTACACATATGTTCTAATGGAGTAACAAACTGTGAGTGAAATCTAATGTCAGGCTCCAGTTCCTCCTCCAAGTCTATTTATGCTTCCTTTTATTTTCTTTTCATCTTCTCTTTTCTTTTCTTTTTATTTTTCTATTTCTATTTCTTTTTCTTTTTCTTTTTCTTTTTCTTTTATTTTAAAACTTTGGCCAAGTCCATGAGAATAGACTTGTTGATTTTGAGGGAGGTAGTAAGTTGTATCCTCATATATGCCGACCTCATGAACTGTAAATGGCTTGAGATCTCCTTTGACAAAGTCAACGATCCCACCTCTTACAAACTTTATACATTGATGTAGAGAGGATGGAGCTATGTTGTTCTCATGTATCCATGGTCTCCCAAGCAAAGCATTGAAAGATGTATCTAAGTCTGTAATGTGAAACTTGGCTTCGGTCTTCCAATCATCTATCTCCACGAGCAACACTATGGAGCCTAAGTCCTGTCGACCTCACTTTTGGAGTACGGATTCAATCTTCTCAAATTAGACTAAGAAGTCTTCTAGAAACTAAGACTTTCCTAGTCATAAGACACCTTTAATAATTAGATAAACACTTAACCTAAGCCTAAAGACTTAGAACGGTTAACCATAGGATTAGGTTATGCCTTAGGATTACGATAATCGACCTACCCTACAACCCAAATCCAATCCATGATCACCTTCTCAAACCAAACCTCAAGTTTAATTCAAATATAAAATTCAAATCCAAATCCAAACCTAAATTTCAAAACCAAATGATTGAATCCCATGATCAAACCCAAACTTTAAACCCTTCCTAAGCCATATGACCTATCCCATGCACATAGCAAATCTTAATCCAAATCAATCCAAAATCAATTGATTTTCTCATAATCCATTTTTATCTTCAATAAACTTCTAAATATTAATCAATCTACATTCAAATGATCAAAACTAAATAAAACTAAATCAGATTAAATCAAAACCCTTCCTAAGCCATATGACCTATCCCATGGACTTAGCCAAATATTAATCCAAATCAAGTCAAACTCAATTGATTCTTTCATAAATCAATCATATTTATAATCATCTTCACAAATTTAAATGAAATATACATTTAAATAGTCAAAACTAAATCTAACAAAATCAAAATCCAAACCTAAGCCACATGTCATAATTCTATGGACTTAGCCAAATTCCTTCATTCCAAAACCTAAATTCAATTGATTTTCTCATGAATCAATCATACCTTCAATCATATTCACAAATATAAATGAAATATTCAATCATCAAGCAAAACCAAAATCAACCCAAGTCAAACCCAACTTAACCTTTTTGACTTGAAATATTCAAATGAACCAAAACCCATTTGAACCCAAGCCAATTGCAATCAAATTTATATATCAATCCCAAATCCATATAGAAGCACAACTAAATCAAACTCAACCCAAAATCAAGCCAACTAAACCCAATTGGTCCACTTGGCCCAAAGTGGAAATTTGACCTAATTGAGCCAAGCACTAATCCTACCCAAATTAGATTGAACCAAGCTGATCAAAACCTCCCATCATGATTGTTGATCACAATAGGTTGTTCAATTATCACAAATTAGGTCAAACCAAGTCAACATGCTCATTTTACCAAGTCAACCCCTTAACCCATATGAACCCAAACTAGCCAAATTACAACCTAAGCCAAATCTCTTGAAACTAATGATTCATACCAAATCAAAATCAATATTTGAATATGACTTGACCATCAATTGAGTCAAAGCAAACCAAATTAGCCCTGTCAAACCAAGTTGACCCAAATTGACCTAAAAGACCAAATTGGGTCAAATCAAAATATAAACATAATTGATTACAACCAATGGCTCAAGTTCATTCTAAACTTATTATTGAACTTGACCAAAGCCATGATTGGACCCAATCGAACCCAATTGACCTACTTAGCCCAAATTGACCTAAAGGTTCAAGTTGGCCTAAATAAAAACTAAATCCAAATTAATTGAAACCAAAGCCTACAATCATCTTCAATTGGTCAACTAAACCCAAACCAACACCCAACCTAAGCCAATTTGGCCAATTTGTTCAAATTGTTCAACTTAACCCATTTGACCCAAATGAATTCAAATGAGCCAAAATCAAATCTAAGCCAAGCTAAACCAAACCTATTGAACCAAAACATCTCAAATGATCATATGAACTTGACCCAACCCTTGGTTTGACTCAATTTGACCAATTGGTCAACCTGACCCAACATAACCTAATTTGACCAAAATGTCAAATTGAACTAAACCTAACCAAATCAACTCCAATTAACTTGAAATTTGGGCTAACCCACTTTTGGCTCATTTCAAATCCGCCCAGATCAAATCCAATGCCAAAGGGTCTTTATACCCTTGGGTAAAGGGCATCACATGAGACAAATCACCTATGTAAGTGGTCATGTCCATTCCTTGGCCACTTGGTACTATCCCAATGATCCAACTAAGCACCTAGGACACTATCCAACCTGACCAAAGGGGTGGTTGGGTTGGCCATGACCCATGGGAGGTAAAATCACCACACCCTCCCAATTGGAGCATTTGAAACCCATAGGACACCCATGATTCCTCTTGGACAGCCACCTCCACACCTTCAACCCAGCCAACTCACCTCCTCCACGAGATGGTGATTCCAATAAATGCCAAACCTGATCCCATC
This sequence comes from Cymbidium sinense, assembly GCA_021442155.1. NCBI lineage: Eukaryota > Viridiplantae > Streptophyta > Magnoliopsida > Asparagales > Orchidaceae > Cymbidium > Cymbidium sinense. Next base: position 84,378,086 of record CM038214.1, on the reverse strand, counting down.
GTCCAATCAAGATGAATGGGGGGTATACACCCCTCTTCCACTCAGACAAACCCAAAAATCATTCCTTAAATCCCTAGCTACCCAAGACGAGTTGCTAGAGCCATTCCCTAAGCTCCCAAGCTCGTTTCTCGATCTAAAACTCAACTAAAAAATAAACCTAAACTTAAAAAATAAACTAAAATTAAAAATCTATACCAAAATAAATAGTCCTAAAATAAATAAACTAAAAAAAAATAAAAAATAAAAATAAACCTAAATAAAAATTAAAATCAAAATAAACTAAATTAAATAAAAAATAAACTAAATAAACCTAAACATACCATTTATTTAATTTAAAAAAAAACCCTAACCCTAAAAACTAGCCCTAAACCTTAAACCCTAAACCCTAAAAGCATAAACTCTAAAACCATAAACCCTAAATCGTACACCCTAAACCCTAAACCCTAAACCCTAAGCCCTAACCCTAAACCCTAAACCCTAAACCCCAAACCCTTAACCTAAACCTAAAGTAACTAAATACATTAAATAATAAACCTAAACCCTAACCCTAAACATTAAACCCTAAACCCAAACCCTAAACTTAAACCTAAAGTAACTAAATAAATTAAAAAATAAACCTAAGCCCTAAAACCTAATAAACTTAAACCTAAACCTAAACCCCAGAATGAGTGAACCTGATGAAGAAACATCATCACCAAGCTCGGCTAGATATATGGCGGTAGCGAAGGTGGAGGTGGCATTATAGTGGCGGTGGGGATCTAGAGATGGGTGGATATTGAGGTGGTGGTTGGAGCAGTGGTGGTTATGGAGGCAGGAGGAGCGACGGAGGTTACAGCCATGGTGGTGGCGAAGGTAGAGATCAGGGATATGATGGTGGATCCCACTACTCGAGAGGTCGGGGTGGTTCTGATGGGAACTAGAGAAACTAAAGAATGGCCATTCCGATCTGCTGCTTATGGAATTGTGTCTTTATAGTAGAGACGATTCTAGTTATCTCGAGTTTTTGATCTGCTCTATGTGTTCTCATTTTTTATCTATGTTATTGCTTATGTCTTAGAAACGTTGGTTTGTTACATGGATGATGAAATCAAAAAGAAGAAATGTTGAATCTTAATTTGTTCTCTATTATAAAAAAATAACCAAAAACCTTAAACCCTAACCGAAAACCTGAACCTTAGACCTAAAACCTAAACCCTAAACCCTAAACTCTAAACCTTAAACCCTAAACCCTAAACCCTAAACCTTAAACTCGAAACTCTCAACTAAGCTTAAACCCTAAACCATAAACCCTAAACCCTAAAAAGTTAAAAACCTAAACCTAAACTAAATAAAACCTAAAAATAAATTAAATAAAAAACCTAAACCAAAATAAAATTAATAAATAAAACAAGATAAAAACCTAAACTAAAACCTAAACCTAAACCTAACCTTAAAAAGAAAATAAAATAAAAAATAAAAACTAAAGTAAAAATAAATAAATAAAAACCTAAACTAAACAAAATAAAAAACCTAAATAAAATTAAAACATAACTATAAAATAAAATAAAAAATAAAATAAAATAAATAAAATACCAAAAAATAAACCTAAAAATAAATCAAACTAAAATAAAAACCTAAACCTAAAATAAAAATAAAGTAAACCTCAACCTAAACTAAAATAAACTAAACTAAAATAAATAAAACCTAAACCTAAACCTAAACCCTAAATTAAATTAAATTAACTAAAAAATAAACCTTAACCTATACTAAATAATAAAACCTAAAAATAAACTTAAAATAAAAATCTAAAACCTAAACCTAAAAAAATAAAATCAAAATCAAAACCTAATCCAAAAAATAAAAAATAAAACCTAAACTTAAAAAATAAAATAAAAATTAAACTAAACTAAAAAGTAAACATAAACCTAAACCAAACTGAAAAAAATAAACCAAACTAAATAAAAATAAAACATAAGCCTAAATAAAAATAAATCATAAGCCTAAATAAAATGAACTAAAATTAAAATAAACTAAATAAACCTAAACCTACTAGTTTGCTTTATAAAAACCACCCACCCTAACCCACCTAAAAATCCTCCAAACCCTACCTAAACCACTAACCTAAACCTCCATAAACCTAAAAACCTAAACACCACCACCAAATCCTAAACCCTACCACACCTAAACTACACAAATTCTAAACCATAAACCCTACCACCCTAACCCTACTCATAAACCCACTAAAACCCTAAACCTTAACCTTGTAAACACTAAACCCAATCTAAAAAAAAAGTTTAACCTAAACTAAAAAAACTAAAATTTAAAACCTAAACCTAAATATATATAAAAATAAAATTAAACCTATTAAATCTAAACCTAAACCCTAATAAAATTAAAAATAAAATTATACAAAAATAAAATAAAGAAAAACCAAAACTAAATTAAAAAAATTAAATAAACCTAAGAATAAAAAACCTTAATCAAATAAAAACTAAATGTAAAACCAAAATAAATTAAATCAAAAATAAAGTAAAATAAATACTAAATAAAACCTAAACATAAAAAATAAACCTTAAAATAAAACCTAAAAATACATAAAAAATAAAACCTAAACCCTAATCTAAAAAAAAATAAACCTAAACTAAAACTAAATAAAATAAAATAAACTAAAATAAATCTAAAACTAAAAAATAAAACCTAAAATAACCTAAAATAAAAACCTAATACATGAGCCTAAAAAAATAAAATAAAAACCTAAACCTAAACCTAAAATTAAAATGTAAAACCTAAACTTAAAAAATAAAATAAAAATAAAATTCAACTAAAAATAATCAAAACATAAACCTAAACCTAAATAATAAACTAAAATAAAAAACCTAAACTAAAATAAGTAAACCTAAACTAAATAGACTAAACTAAATAAAAATAAAAAAATAAACTAAAATAAAAATAAAATATAAAATAAACTAAAATAAGTCAATAAAATAAATAAATTAAAGAAACCTAAACCTATTAGTTTACTTAATTTAAAAAAAAAAAACCTAAACCCTAAATCCTAAAACATAAAAATAAACTAAATAAACCTACAACCCTAAAACCCTAAACCCTAAACCCAAGCATAAACCAACATTAAACCTAAACCCCACCCCACCCTAAACCCTCATAAACCCTAAACCTAAACCTAAACCCTAAACCCTAACCCAAAACCCAAACCCTGACATAAACTAAAGTAACTAAATAAATTAAAAAAAAACTAAGCAATAAAACCTAATAAACCTAAACCTAAACCTAACCCTAAGAATGAGCAACCTGACGGGAACATCAACGTCAAGCTGCTTAGTCTAAATCTAGCGGTGGAGGTGAAGCAGGGAAGTTATAGTGGCGGTGGGGATAGGTGCTAGTGGATATTAAGGTGGTGGTCGAGCGAGAGTGTTTATGGATCAGGAGCGAGAGGTTATACAAGTGGTGGTGAGGTTACAAACGTGGTGGTGGAGGAGGTAGAGATCGGAGCTATGATGGTGGATCACGCTACTCAAGAGGCCGAGGTGGTTCTGATGGGAACTGGAAAAATTGAAGAATTGTTGATCCAAATGGCTACATATGGAACTCTTCTGATTGACAGTTCTTACTTCTAGGGTTTTCAATTTGCTGCATTCTCATTTTATCTATGTCATCACTTGTGTCTTAGAAAACTTGGTGTGTTACTTGGTTGATGAAACCAAAAAGAAGAAATGTTGAATCTGAATTTGTTCAATGTTAAAAAAAAACCAAAAACCAAAAACCTTAAACTAAAACCTAAACCCTAGACCTAAAATATAAACCCTAAACCATAAAATCCCTAAACCCTAAACCCTAAGCTCAAAAATCCTAAACCTTAAACCTTAAACCCTAAAATTTAAATCCTAATCCCTAAGCCCTAAATCTTAAACCCTAATCCCATAACCCTAAACCCTAAACCCTAAACCTTAAACCCTAAACCTTCAACCCAAATCCTAAAAAAAGCTAAACCTAAACCTAAACTAAATAAAATGTAGAAATTAAATAAATAAGAAAATTTGAACTAAAACCTAAACTTAAACCAAAACTTCAAAAGAAAATAAAATAAAAAGTAAAAACTAAACTAATATAAAATAAATAAAAACCTAAATTAAACTAAAAAATAAAAAACCTAAATAAAATAAAAACTAAATTGAAATAAAAATAAAATAAGGCTAAAATAAAATAAAATAAAAACTAAATAAAAACCTAAACCTAAAAAATAAACCTCAAAATAAATAAAAAATATAACTTAATCCCTAAACTAAAAGAAAACCTAAACCTAAAATAAAATAAAATAAACCTAAACCTAAACTAAAATAAATTAAACTAAAATAAATAAAACTTAAACCTAAACCTAAACCTATCCCTAAATAAAATTAAATAAACTAAAAATAAACCTAAATGTAAAGTAAAAAAATAAGACCTAAAAATAAACCTAAAAAAAACATAAAACCTAAACTAAAAAAATAAAATAAAAATTTAAACCTAAACCTAAAAATAAAATAAAGCTTAAACCTAAAAAATAAAATAAAAATAAAACTAAACTAAAAAATAAACCTAAACCTAAACCTAAACCTAAAAATTAAATTAAAATAAAAAAACCTAAACTAAATTAAGTAAACCTAAAATAAATAAACTATACTAAAAATAAAAATAAAATTAAAATTAAAAACTAAATAAACTTAAACCTATGAGTTTACTTCATTTAAGAAAATAAAAAAAATTAAAATAAAAATAAAACTCTCCCACCCTAAATAACACTCAACCAGACCACCCTCCCTAAACCCTCTAAACCTTAAAACCCTAAACCCTAAACCTAAACCCTAAAACCATAAAACCAACCCTAAACCCTAAACCTAAACCCTAAACCCTAAACCACAAACCTAAAAAAAAAAAAAAATAACCTAAATAAAACTAAAAAATTAATAAAAACTAAACCTAAATAAAATAAAATAAAAATAAAATAAAATCTAAACTAAAACCTAAACATAAAAATAAAATAAAATAAAAACTAAAAACTAAAATAAAATAAAATAAATAAACTAAAAAATAAAATAAACTTCAAAATAAAAACTTAAATAAAATAATAAATAAATGTATAATAAAAATAAAATAAACCTAAAATAAAATAAAATAAAAACTAAATAAAAACTTAAGCCTAAAAAATAAACATAAAATAAAAAAATAAATAAAATAAACCTAAACCCTAAGCTAAAACTAAACCTAAATAAAAAAAAAATTAAAATAAACTTAAACTAAACTAAAATAAATTGATCTTAACCTAAACCTAAAATAAACTAAAAAAACTATATAAAATAAAATAAACTAAAATAAACCTAAACTAAACTAAAAAATAAAACCTAAAATAAAGATAAAACCTAAACCTAAAATAAAATAAAACCTAAACCTAAACCTAAAATTAAAAATAAAACCTAAACCTAAAATAAGCATCTAAACCTAAAATAAACTAAAATAAAACCTAAACTAAATAAATAATAAATAAATAAACTAAACTAAAGAAAAATAAAAATAAACCAAAATAAAATAAATAATAAAATAAACTAACAATAAATAATTAACTAAATAAACATAAAAACTATTGTTTTAATTTTAAAATCCATAAATAAAAAACCCTAAACCATAACCCCAACCTACCCTACTAACCCTAAACCCTAAAACCCTAAATAAACTAACCTAAACTAAATCAACCCCACCCTAAACCTAACCTAAACCTGGCCCCACCCTAAACTAAACCTACCTAAATCCTACCAAACCAACTATCTAAACCCTTAACCCAGATCCTAAACTCCTAACCCTAAATAAACCTCCTCCACACCCTACCCTCCTCCCCTCCAAACCATAAATCTCCTTCCCAACCCACCCACACCCTAAATAAACCCTAAACCTAAAACCTAAACCTCTAAACCTATTAAACTTCTAAAATAATAATAAACCTATAAAAAAATCTAAACCTAAATAAATTAAAATAAAATAAACTAAAACTAAAAAAAATAAACCTAAAATATAAAACTAAACATAAAATAATAATAAATCTAACATAAAATAAAATAAAATAAATAAATAAAACCTAAACCTAAAAATAAACCTAAAAATAAAAAATTAAAAAATAAATAAAAACCTAAAATAAAACTAATAAAACCTAAACTTAAAATAAAATAAAATAAACAAAATAAAATAAACCTAAACCTAAAAAAAATCGACTAAAAAATAAATAAATAAAACCTAAAAACCTAAATAAATAAAAATAAATACTAAAATAAAAACTGAACTAAAATTAAACCTTAAAATAAACCTAAAAAATCTAAAACCTAAACTAAAAGTAAAATAAAAACCTAAAACTAAACCTAAACCTAAAAATAAAAAATAAAACCTAAGCCTAAAAAAAAATAATAAAACTCAACTAAAAAATAAACTTGGACATAATAAATAAACTAAAATAAAAAACCTAAATAAAAATAAGTTAACCTAAAATAAATAAACTAAATTATAAAAAAAAATAAAAAAAAAATAAACTAAAAAAAAATAAAATAAACTCCAAATAAATAAAAAAATAAACTAATTACTAAACTATCATTTTTTTAAAACCTAAACCCTAAATCTAAACCCTAAACCCTAAACATGACCCTAAACAACCTAAACCCTAAACAAATCCTAAACCCTAAAAAACCACAAACCCTAAACCCTAAACCATAAACCACTAAACCCTAAACTAACCACAAGCCTAAAACCTAAACTACCTAAAACCCCTAAACCACAAACCTACTAAAACCCTAAATCATAAATAAATAAACTAAACTACTAACCCTAAACCCTAAGAATGGGTGTATAACATGGTAACATCAATACTAGGCTTAAAATCAAAAAAAAATGTTGAATCAATATGTTCTTAAAAAAAATCTTAAACCTAAATAACTAAAACTTGAAAATCCTAAAACCTAAGCCTAAACCAAACTAAACCCTAAAAAAACAAACCTAAACTAAATAAAACCTAATAATAAAATAAATAAAAAAACTTAAACCTAAATAAATTAAAAAAATAAAATGAAATGATAACCTAAACTAAAACCTAAACCTAAACTAAAAAATAAAAAAAATCAAAATCAAAATAAACTAAAATAAAAAAAATAAAAATATAAACTAAACTAAAAAATAAAATAAACCTAAGAATAGAAAACCTAAATAAAATAAAAACTAAACATAAAATAAACCTAAAATAAACCTAAAATAAAATAAAATAAAATCTAAATAAAAACCTAAACCTAAGAAATAAACATAAAATAAAACCTAAAAATAAATAAATAAAATAAAACCTAAACCCTAAACTTAAAATAAAAATAAAATAAACATAATAAAATAAACATAAAGATAAACTAAAATAAATAATACATAAACCTAAACCTAAAATAAACTAAACTTAAACCTAAGCCTAAACTAAATAAAATTTTAAAAGCTCTAAAAATAAACCTAAACCTAAACTAAAAAATAAAACATAAAAATAAACTTAAACTAAAACTAAAAAATAAATAAAACGAACATAAACCTAAAATTAAAAATAAAACTAAAATAATAAAAAAATAAGACTCAAAATAATAAACTTGAACCTAAAAATAATCTAAAATAAAAAACCTAAACTAAAATAAATAAATAAAATAAAACTAAACTAAATAAAATAAAAATAAAATAAAAAATAAATAAAATAAACTAAATAAACCTAAACCTATTACTTAATTTTTTTTAAAACCTAAATCCACCTAAACCCTAAAACCCTAAACCATAAAACCTACCCTAAACCCTAAACCCCTAAACTAAACCCTACCTAAAACCACCCTAAACTCTCCACCCTAAATCTTAATCCCTAAACCTAAAACCCTAAACCCTAAACCTACAACCATATGCCCTAAACTAACCCTAAACCCTAAACCCTAAACAAACTCTAATCCCTAAACCATAAACTAACTCTAAACCCTAAGAATGGGCAGAGCCTTGATGGCAGGAGCATCACAGTTGACTAGGCTCAGTCTAGATCTGGCGATGGAGGTGGCAATTTTTGTAGTTGTGGTGGGGGATATGGAGGTGCTGGTACACATGGAGGTGGTGGTCAGAGAAATGGTGGTTATGGAGGTGGGAGGAGCAATGGAGGTTACGACCATGGTGATGGCAGAGGTAAAGATTGGGGATATGTTGGCGGATCCCGCTATTAGAAAGGCAGGGGTGGTTCTGATGGGAACTGGAGAAACTAAAGAACGGCCAATCTGATCTACTTCTTATGGAACTATGTCTTTACAATAGAGATGAATCTACTTATCTAAGGTTTTTGATTTGCTTTATGGGTGCTCATTTTTTATCTATGTCGTCACTTGTGTCTTATAAAACTTGGGGTGCTACTTGGTTGATGAAATCAAAAAGAAGAAATGTTGAATCTGAATTTATTCTCTGATAAAAAAAATTAAAAAAAAGAACATCAAGCCCTAAACCCTAAACCCTAAACCCTAAACTAAAACTCAAACCCTAAACTTAAAACCTAAACCCTAAAAAGCTAATAACCTAAACCTAAGCTAAATAAAATAATAAAATAAAATAAAAACATAAACTAAAACTTAAACCTAAACCTAAACCTAAAAAGAAAATAAAAAAAATAAAAACTAAACTAAAATAAAATAAATAAAAACCTAAACGAAACTAAAAAGCAAAAAACATAAATAGAATAAAAACTAAAACTAAAATAATAATAAAATAAACCTAAAATAAAATAAAATAATAATTAAATAAAATCCTAAACATAAAAGATAAGCCTAAAAATAAAACTTAAGAATAAATAAAAATAAAACCTAAACCCTAAAATAAAAAAAAAAAAATAAACTTAAAATAAAATAAAATAAACCTAAAACCAAACTATAATAAACTAAAATATAATAATAAAAATCTAAACCTAAACTTAAAAGAAACTAACCTAAACCTAAATTAAATAAAATAAAATAAACTAAAAATAAAGCTAAACATAAACTAAAAAAATAAAACTTAAAAATAAACCTAAACTAAAAACCTAAAACCTAAACCTAATAAAATAAAAGCCTAAACCTAAACCTAAAAATAAAAATAAAACCTAAACCTGAAAACTAAAATTAAAATAAAACTCAACTAAAAAATAAACCTAAACCTAAAAAATAAACTAAAATAAAAAAACTAAACTAAAATAAATAAACATAAAATAAATAAATTAAATGAAATAAAAATAAAAATTTAAAGTAAATAAAAAGAAAAAATAAAATAAACTCAAATAAATAAAAAATAAACTAAATAAACTTAAACCTATCGGTTTACTTAATTTAAAAAAAAAACCCAAAACCTAAATCCTAAACCCTAAACCTACAACCCAAAACCTATAAATAAACCCTAAACCCTAAACCCTAAAACCTAAACCCTAAACCCTAAATCCTAAACTAACTCTAAACCCTAAACCCTAAACTTACCCTAAATCCTAAGAATGTACAAAAATTTGACAGCAGGAACATCACTGTCAACTAGGCTCAGTATAAATCTGGCGATGGAGACGAAGGTAGAGGCGACGATCATCATAGTGGTGGTGGGGGATCTAGAGGTGTTGGTGGATATAGAGGTGGTGGTTAGAGCAGTGGTGGTTATTGAGAGGAAGAGTGATGGACGTTATAGACATGGTGGTGGCGGAGGAGAGATCAGGGATAAGATGGCGGATCTCATTACTCGAGAGGCAGGGGTGGTTCTGATGGGAGTTGGAGAAATTGAAGAACGATTGATCTGATCTATTGCTTATGGAACTGTGTCTTTATAGTAGAGACGGTTCTACTTATCTAGGGTTTTTTATTTTCACTATGGGTGATCATTTATTATCTATATTATTGTTTGTGCCTTAGAAAACTTGGGGTGCTTCTTTATTGATGAAATCAAAAAGAAGAAATGATGAATCTGAATTTGTTCTCTGATAAAAAAACCTTAAACTCTAAACTCTATAATCTAAACTTAAACTTAAACCCTAAACAAAAACCCTAAACCCTAAACCCCAAGCCTTAAACCTAAAACCCTAAACCCTAAACCCTAAACTCTAAACTAACCTTAAACCCTAATCCCTAAATTGAATAAAGATGTCATTAGGAGTCATTCTAAAGAATGACCTAATCCTAACATAGTTATGGTAGCTAAAGAAAATTTCTTTAAGTGACTTTCACTTGACTATTAGAGATTTGAATACCCTAAACCCTAACCCCAAATCATATTATAATACCATATATTATAGTATAATGTAGCATCATATGTTTGAGGATGTAGTGATGTGTTTTTGGATGTTATAAGATGTTTTAAAATGTTTTAGTATATTATGGTATTGTGCCTACATCTATATTAATATAAATCATAAAAATATTGATATAATAAATCGATGATGAAATTTGTTAAATTTGAAGTGGGAATTAGGTTGTAGTACCAAAGGTGTGCTTCATACTATAGTCTAAGATTTTATGTTCAAAATAAATATTAAATGTTGTAACATAGTATAGCATCATATATCATAATATATTATTTTGCACATTTCAAATTCTCTTAGTATTTTACAATCATGCAGTCTAGCCTACACTAGCATTATTTATAAAAATGTTGATTTAGACTAAAATATTATTATAGGTAGAGCATGGCATCATAATATATTATTTTAATTTAAAATATGTAAGTGATACGACTAAAATATATAGATTTTAATTATTTAGACTAATATTATAATTTTTTAATCTTAAGCAATCCCTTATGATGTGATATAATATAATATAATATAATATGTTATAGTGTATTATAATATAAGATGCAATAACATAGTGTAGCATCATGCATTATAGCATACTATTGTGTATTACTACTTATTTTTTTAGCATATTTTAGTTTATTATAGTATGATGTAGAAGAGTTTGTTCTAGTATAATTTATAAAAATACTGATTTATAGGCTTAGATAATGGGATTTGGCCAAATTTAAGGTAAGCTTTAGGGAATATCATTATCGGTGCGCTATAGTGTGTCATTTAATCAAAAGAATGGATTTTTGCATCTAAAATAAATGTTCATTTTTCAACAAAATTTTATAAACTTTTTGCTTAAAGTGATTCATTTTAAGGTGTAATGTAAGATAATATATTATATGAAAGCATATTAAAATATAATGTACATAACAATATAACTTCACATATATATATGAATGTGGTGGTGTGTTACTAAATGTTATTGTAAATTTTAGTGTGTTTTACTTTTGTTGTAATACATTGGGTCAAAACTCACAAAAATGTTAATTTGAAGGTTGAGATGGAAGAATTTGGCCAAATTCATGGCACAAACCAATAAGCAACACCAAAATTATGCTCTTTGTACCATTTATAATTGAAAAATAATAATTTTACATCCAAAATGAACATTATTCTTATTTTGAGAAAATTTTGTTATTTGTTCCTTTTAAGTGATTTTAATGAGTTGTAATGTTAGACAATATATTATATTATAACAAATTATAATATAATATCATATATTATAATATAATATAATGTGTTAATTCACACTATAATATGTTTAGAATGATATTGTATAGTTAGTTTGAGCTTGCACCATCACAAATCATTAAATGTTGATTACAATGTAAGATGATATAATTTTAACAAATACATTGTTAGGCTTTTGGTTGAAGGATTAAAAGTGTGCATAAGATAAGAAATAAGATTTGATGAGAATTCCATGTCAAGGACATGGAGGGATATTTGCTAAGGGATCACACATGCATTAGACATGACATGTGAGGGGTTTATGTCGAGGGAATAGAAGAAGAAAATCTTCTAGGGATAAGGTTTGAATTTGATTTGATTATATGATTTGTGGAAAGGAAATCCACTGGGGATAAGAATCTATAATCCACTGGGGATTAAGATCGAATTGACTATTAATTGATTTTGTTTAAATTGATGTGGAGGCATATCTGCTAAAGATATGGGCTCGAGTCTGCTGGGGATCGGGTATATGAACCTTCCACTAGGGAAGAAGGATCAAGCTATCTATTGGGGATTTAGATTTGAGTTTGATTTCTTTGATTTTTTTGGAGAAGTATCAGCTAGGAATAAGAGTTTGGTTGAATTTCTTTGATTTAGACTCTACTAGGGGAGTTAGTTTAATTTGGCTCCACTGGGGAGGTTGGTTTTGAATTTGATTTATTTGCTTGACTTATTTATATATGATTTGGGGCTCCACTAGGGAGAAGAGTGAGTTTTAACTCCACTGAGGAAAATCAAATTGGGTTTGATTTAATTTGAGTTAATGTATGGACCCTGTCAATGTATGATGGACCCACTGATAAGGGGCTATATCAGCCTTGACCTAACTTAGATTTACAAATCCAAAGGGATAGTCTACCAGCTATGGGGTAGAGCTAGCCAACCTAAGGGGTTGCCTTTCGGTGTGCAACGGTTGTGCTAAGAAGAAGGCGTGGCAGACATACATCTTTCGAAGCTAGGAACAACTATTGGGTTGACCTATTGGATGCATAACAAATCGAACCTAACCTAGACCAACTACTGAGTGAATGCTGTTGGGGACTTATGTTAACTCAAAAGTAGTCATAGTTAATTTTATCTTAATTTCATGTGATTTGATATGGTTTGTTTGGTTTAGTTTGATTTTGAATTGAGGGCATATCCACTAGGGATGTGAGCTTAGTCAAATTTGATAGATTTAATTTTTGGACCATGTCGCTATGCGATGGACTCACTGCGAAGGGGCTATATCAGACTTGTCCTATCTCAGATTTATAAATCCAAATGGATAGTCTACTATCCGTGGGGTAGAGCTAGCCAACCAAAGGGGTTGCCTTTCAGTGTGCAATGACTGTACTAGAAAGAAGGCATAGCAGACTTACATTTTCTAAAGCAGAGAACAATCACTGGGGTCACCTATTGGTAGAATAACAAATTGAACTTGACATAGGGACTACTGAGTGAATGCCGCTAGGGACTTATGTCAATTCAAGAGTAGGCATGTGATTCTTATAGGGAGTTTTGCTGACACTGCCCTAAAGATAGTATGCCTTCTTGGGAAAAGGTATCGCTAGGGGTGTTCTCCTAATCCAAAAGTGAATATATATTTTCTTTATATGTTTACATGGACCCTGTTTGTGTGTGAGGGACCACACTGAGAAGGAGCTATGTCGACCTTGTCCTATCTCAGATTTACTGGACCAAAGAAAATTCTGCACATCCAAAAGGTTGATTCTCTTACCACATTATTAGGAAAGGGGAATTATCCAATCTGATAGTAACTTAGGTAGTGTCTAAATGGGGTTGCAAAGGGCATGATCCATGCCCAAAAGGGAGGTGCTGCCACGGGCGTTATCTTGAATGTTGGAAAGGAAAGCTTATAGGTGTACTCTGGACAACTCAAAGAGAAAGCATAGCTAACTTACATCTGGCATGAGTGGTGTATCCTAAGGTGCGAGAACCAACCATCCTAAGGTGTATCTGTCAGCATGAGTGGTGTATCCATTAGCATAGTGAGAACCAACCAACATAAGGTGCCTGTCGGTGTCAAATGATCAATTCGAAAAGAAAGCATGTAGGCTTACAACTTTCTAAGTGAAACTGATCATCAAAATAGTCTGTCATCGGTAAGACAGATGTTATCTGACCTAGAGCGACTACTAAGCGGGGAGCCCCGAGGAAGGACTGAACCTAGACTTGAAGCATTCAAGAGGGAAGGAGCTGCTTGGGGACTTATCCTAAACCTCAAATATACTCATCCTAGTTAGTGCATGAAGGTTAATCCAAGAAGAAAGGATAGCAGACTCATATCCTATTAATTGAAGCCAACATGAGGTAGCTTACCGGCCATGTAGTAAGACATACCAAACTAACAAGGTCCTCATCAGTGTGCAGTGGCCAAGTAAGGAAGGAAAGCATAGTATACTATCATTCTGCAAAGCAAGAAGACCATTGGGGTGAAACACTAGCAGAGTAGACGTACCAACCTAGAACTATTGAGTGACGCTACTCAACCTCGAGTAGCTCAAGACAAAAGATATGTGTTTATTTTATATATTTGTGTATAGTTTGTGTTTGTGTTGTGTCAATGAAGGATAGGATGCCACTCATGCCCCTTACACTTACCCTAAACATATCATGGTGGATTCGCAAACAAGAATACTTTCATCATGGAAGAGATTGAATTCAAAATAGAATTTTCATTAATGATAATTATTTTCAAACATGATTTATAATATTTATTTAAGTAGAGCCTATTGATTAAAAGCATTGGACACTCTCACTTATGATTAATAAGTTGATAAGATCCTCTGTGGTAAGCCTTCTCTATGGCAAAAGGGCCTTCCCATGTGCGTTCAAACTTGCCTCACATCTTACGACGAGCAACAATCAGTCTCCTTAGAACTAAAATAAGCTCTCCTACTTGAAAATATCTAGGACGGACTAACTTCTTATGATCTTGAATTATTTTAGCTTTGTACAACTTAAGGTTTTTGCATGTCCGTAGCCATCTCTCCTCCAAACCTTTGAGCTCTCCTAATTGCAACTTGGCATTCTACTCTATTATCTTGCTACCCATAGCTATCGTTAGTGATGAGAGTTGGATTTCTAATGGTAGAACAGCTTCGAACCCATAAACTAAGGAGTAGACTGAGTTGGAGTTCTATATGTGGTGCGGTAGGTCCACAAGACTTCAACTAACTGCTCATGTCACTGTCACTTATTATTGTCGAGTGTCTTCTTTAGTATTTGGATGAGAGTTTTATTGAAGGCATCGCCTAAGCTATTTTCCCTCAGGTAGTTGATGGTAGAATATCTCCAATCTATGTTGTGTCTCTGGGCATAGTTGTTGATTTCAGTGCTCTTGAATGCAATACCATTATCATATATAATTAGTCAAGGCACTATGAACCTATATACGATATGGTTCCTAAAAAATTGGAACACATGCTGAGCTATGACCTCTCTGAGCGAAATCGTGTTCAGCCATTTGGAAAAGTACTCAATAGCAGCTAAGATGAACTGATGACCCTTGGAAGAAGGAGGATTAATCACACCAACTATGTCAGTACCCCAACACTCAAATGGCCATGAGGCCAATGTAAGATGTAGAATATTGGGTTGGTGTAGGACCACACAATGTATTTGACATTGGTGGCATCGCCCAGCTATATCCATGCAATCTTTGATTATCGACGACCAATAGTATCTAGTCTCTTGATAATGGCTTTCATCTTCAGACCGAATTGGTTGGCTCCACATAATCTTATGTGTACCTCAGTCACAATCTTACGAGCTTCATGCTTGTCTAAACAATGTAACCACATATGATCGAAGACCACCGGTACAAGATGCCATCCACAAGAGTAAAAGGAAAGTATTCTCTACTTTATTTGATGGGCTTGGGACTTCCCTTAAGGTAGTTTTTATTTATGTAATCCATGAATGGTTGCCTTCAATCTAACTCCTCATCCTTCTTGGTAATGACAACCTCCCCTTCAAGAGTGCACTTTTTGATGAGGTCAATATTAATAAGGTATAAGACTTGTCTATTTTAGACCTTTATTGATATGGACTCATCCTCTGAACATGCCAACTCCTTGGCAAGCTTGGCTAAAGCATACGCTACAATGTTGTCTCCTTGAGGAATCTTACAAATGGTAACATCTATTATTTGGGCCAACAACTCTATGGTGTACTTGTGGTAGTGATGTAGCATGGGCTTCATAACCTTATAAGACCCAGGGATTTGGTTGATAATTAGCATAGAATCCCCAAAGATGTTGATGTTATAGATGATTAGAATAACGGCTAACTCCAGACCAGAAATCAGAGCCTCATATTCAACTTCATTGGTTGTGCAAGGATTAGATAGATGATATGAAAATCTCATCACATCGCAATCTAGAGTTAAGAGAACTATTCCCACCCTTGCCTTTCATGGAATAGTATATAATGGTTCTTCTCCTCTTTAAGAGGAAGCCGCTCCATAAAAGTACATCTTCTAATGGTGAATTCTAGTATCCCCTAAGTTTATGATTTGTTCATCAGGGAGATCATTAGTAAGCAGAGAGTTAGCAAGAAGTGGGTGTGCTGCTAAGAAATCCACTAGCGCTTGTCCTTTCACATCATAGAGGGGTACAAAGGTAATGTCAAACTATAAGAGGATCATGGTCCATCATGCAAGCCATTCATATAGCGTCAACCATGTCATGAGATTTTGTAGTGGATTGATCCTAGAGATTAAGTTCACCTGATGAGGAAGCATGTAGTGATATAGCATTTGGGATGCAAAGATTAAAGCTAGGCAATGCTTCTCAGTAGGAATTAGATGATGGCTGAGGTAGTAGAGTGTGTTTTCCTTCTTTTTGTCATTGGCTTGGGCCAACAAAGCATCAAGGGAGTCATCTAACATAGCAATGTAAAGTATGAGCGACTTGCATGGGATAGGGACTGCTAGAACTAGTGAGATCATTAGGTAATGTTTATTGTCTTCAAAGGCATGCTCACACTTATCATCCCACTTGAACTTAGTGTCCTTCTTGACAAGTGCTGAGAATGGCTGATATCTTTCGATAGGTTGGATATAAAGTGTCTTAGATACTCCAACCACCCTTGGAGTGATCTGAGTTGAGTTAAAATTTTAGGGGTGGCATTTCTAATAACTCCTTGATCTTCTCTAGATCTATTTCGATTCCCTAGTGTCAAACAAACCCAAGGAATTTCCCTAAAGCTACTTTGAATGCACACTTCAGGGGGTTCATTTTGAGGTTAAATTGTCATAACTGTTTGAAAACTACTCTCAAGTCAAAGAAATGGTCTTCCTTTTCTCTGCTTTTGACCATGAGATCATCGACATAGCATTGAACATGACGATGAATGAGTTTATTGAAGATTCGAGTCTTAGCCCGCTGGTATATAGCACCAACATTTTTAAGGTTGAAAGGAATGACCTTATAACAATAGATTTCGTTTAGGGGTTCTAAAAGTAGTTGTTCTTTCATCTTCAGGGGCCATCTTTATTTATTTATATCTAAATGAGCCATTCATAAAAGAAAATACTACATGAGATGAGGCAATGTCCACCACCAGCTCCAAGATTGGTAGTTGAAATTCATCTTTAGACATGCCTTATTTAAATCCCTAAAATTGAAGCATATGTGGCCATTCTTTTTCTTAACTAGGATGATGTTGGCTAACCATCTAAGGTGTTTTTCTTCCCAGATGAAGCCCGCATCGATCAATTTCTTGGCTTCATAAATAACCTATTGTTCTATGTCTAATCACATGCGTCTAGAAGCTTGCTTGATAGGGTTAACAGTAGGCTCTATTGCTAGTTTATGGACCGCTATGTCAGGAGCCAATCCAAGCATATCTTCATAACTCCATGCAAAGAAGTCATTAAACTCAGTCAATAGCCTAACAAAGTCATTAGTTTCAATTTCATTCAACAAAAAATTGATGTATGTTGTGCGTGGATCTTCTTCAGTTCCTAAGTTTATTTTATTGAGTTCATCGATGGTTGACTTGATATCTTCTTCAAACTTTGGTGCATCTTTGACTTCAAAATCATCTTGATCATCTAAAGTTTCTAAGCACAGCTCCTCATATGAGTTAATGTGATTTGAAAAGAACCTATGAGATTCCAAATGATTGGTGATGACTAAGCAGTAATTATCATCATCAACTATACCCACTGTACCAAATCCTAGTCTCGGTCTTGATGGAGAGCTTTTGCATTTATTCTTTCATTTTCTTTCAAAGTAGTCTGATCTATGCTTTGACCAAGTATGTGGGATTAACCCTTTCTTTGCTAAATTTTGAACACAAGGCAAGTACCTATCAAAAGATACTTCTATTAAATCTTTATATGAATCATCCTCAAGTTCTACATCAACTTCTTAACTTAAGGATGATGCTCCCAGAAAGAACCTCTGGGTCTTCACACCTATAGATAACTTAGGGGCTTCCTTAACTACCAAACCCTCAGCTTTTTGAGAGGAAAGTTGGGTTAGAGCTATGTTTTATAACCCATGCCTAATTGTTTCACATATAAGCATGGATACACTTATGCTTTGCTTTGGAGCCCGATCTTCATTGCTATTTGGCTCAAGTGTCACCTCCAAGGGAATCTACTGCTGAGAAGAGCTGGCTGGTGTGGTAATCATATAAGACTCATCCAATGAACTAGATTCTAAGTCTATATGGATAGCAGGTATACTCCTGGTAGCTAGGACATATCTTCAAGTAGGTGGCAAATAAGGAGGTTTTCCACTGGGGATCCTCAACTAGCCTCTTCCTCCTGGAGGTGGTCATGCTACCCATATGTTTGAATGAAGTAATGAACTGTGGAATTTAATGTCGCTCCACTTCCTCCAAGTCTTTTCTCCCTTTATTTTCTTTTTTTTCATTTTCTATTTTCTTTTCTTTTAATTTTTCTCTTTCCTTTTCTCTTTCTTTTTCTTTTTCTTTTATTTTTAAACTTTCTTGAAGTTTGTGAGAATAAACTTGTTGATTTTGAGGGAGGTAGCAAGCCCCATCCTCATATTTGTCAACCTTGTGAACTGTAAATGGCTTGAGATCTCCTTTAACATAGTAGATTATCCCACGTCTCATGAACTTCATAGACTGATGTAGAGAGGATGGAACTATGCTATTCTCATGTATCCATGGTCTCCTAAGCAAATTGTTGAAAGATGTATCCGAGTCTATAATGTGAAACCTGGCTTCGGTCTTCCAATCATTTATATCCAAGGGCAACACTATGAATCCTAAGGCCTATTGACCTCACTTTTAGAGTGCGGATTCAATCTTCCCATCTTAGACTTAGGAGTCTTCTAGACACTAAGACTTCTATATAATTAGGTAAACACTTAACCTAAGCCTAAAGACTTAGAAGGGTTAACCATAGGATTAGGTTATGCCTTAAGGATTAGGATAATCTACCTACCCTACAACCCAAATCCAATCCATGTTCACTTTCTCAAACCAAACCTATGTTTAGGTCAAACATCAAATTTAAATCCAAATCCAAGACCAAATTCCAAAATCAATTGATTGAAGCCCATGATCAAATCTAAACTTGAAACCCTTCTTAAGCCATATGACCTATCCCATGGACTTAGCCAAATCTTAATCCAAATCAATTGATTTTTCTCATAATCAATTCATATCTTCAATCATATTCCTAAATATAAATCAAATCTACATTCAAATGATCAAAACTAAATCAAACTTAATCAAATTAAATCAAAACCCTTCTTAAGCCATATGACTTATCCCATGGACTTAACCAAATATTAATCCAAATCAATTCAAACTCAATTGATTTTCTCCTAATCAATCAAATTTTTAATCTTCCTCACAAGTTTAAATAAAATATACAATTAAATCATCAAAATTAATTCAAATCAAATCAAAATCCAAACCTAAGCCTAACTCCATGGACTTAGCCAAATTCCTTCATTCCAAAACCCAAATTCAATTGATTTTCACATGAATCAATCATACCTTCAATCATATTCAAAAATATACATGATATCTACAATCATCAAGCCAAACCAAAATCAACCCAAGTCAAACCCAACTTAACCCTTTTGACTTGAAATGTTCAAATGAACTAAAACCCATTTGAACCCATGCCAATTGCAATTGAATTTATATATCAATCCCAAATCCTTATATAAACTCAACTAAATCAAACACAACCCAAAATCAAGCCAACTAAACTCAATTGGTCCACTTGACCCAAAGTGGCCAATTTGACTTATTTGAGCCAAGTTCTAATTCTACCAAAATTGGATTGAACCAAGCCTATTGAAACCTCCCATCATAATTGTTTATCACCCTAGGTTGATTAATTGTCACAAATTGGGTCAAACCAAGTCAACTTGGTCATTTGACCGAGTCAACCCCTTAACCCATATGAACCCAAACAAGCTAAATTGCAACTTAAGACAAATCCCTTGAAACCAATGATTCATATCAAATCAAAATCAATATTTGAATATGACTTAACCTTCAATTGAGTCAAACCAAACCCAATTGGCCCTCTTGACCCAAGTTGACCTAAATTGACCTAAAAGATCAAATTGGGTCAAATCAAAATATAAACCAAATTGATTGCAACCAATGGAAGAAGTTTATTCCCAATTGATTATTGAACTTGACCAAAGCTATGATTGGACCCAATTGAACCCAATTGACCAAATTAGCCCAAATTGACTTAAAGGTTCAAGTTGTCCTAAATCAAAACCAAATCCAAATTTATTGAAACCAAAGCCTACAATCATCTTGAATTGGTCACCTCAACCCAAACCAACACCCAACCCAAGCCAATTCGGCCAATTTGGTTAAATTGGTCAACTTAACCCATTTGACCCAAATGAATTCAAATGAGCCAAAAATCAAATCTAAGCCAAAATAAACCAAACTAATTGAAAAAATATCCCAAATGATCATATGAACTTGTCCCAACCCTTAGTTTGACCCAATTTGACTAATTGGAAAACTTGATCCAACCTAACCCAATTTGACCTAAATGAGTCAAACTGAGCTAAACCTAACAAAATCAACTCCAATGGACTTGAAATTTGGGCTAAGCCACTTTTGGCTCATTTCCAATCTGCCCAAATCAAATCCAATGCCAAATGATCATTCTACCCTTGGGTCAAGGGAATCACATGGGACAAATCACCCATGTAAGTGGTCATTTCCATTCCTCACGCTCCTAAATGGTCGAAGGCACCTAGGACACCAAGGACCCAAGGAAAGGTTGGGTTGGCCATGACCCATGGGAGGTAAAATCACCTCATCCTCCCCTTTTGAGCATTTGAAACCCATAGGAAACCCATGATTCCTCCTTGGCAGCCACCTTCACACCTTCAAACAACCGAGACGAGCCAACTCACCTCCTCCTTGCCACCCACGACTTCCAGAGATGATCGGATGGCCACTAGAAGCCAAACCTGATCCCACCATCTGATCAAGATGAAGGGGGGTATACACCCCCCTCGTTTCCACTCAAACACACACAAAAGTCATTCCTCAGAGCCCTAGCTACCCAAGATGAGCTGCTAGAGCCATTCCCTAAGCTCCCAAGCTTGTTCCTCAATCAAAAAATGCCATTCCCATCTGTCCCACAATAGGACACTCCCATTTTTGACCAAAGTTCCCCATTTATCAATCAAACTCAAATTAACTTTGCACACACCTTCTCTAGGCCTCGTCAAGCAAGAATGAATCATCTCCCAAGCTTCCCAATCACCGAAGGTGAGACTTCAATCAAAGCTAACTTTTGACCAAGCTTCTCGAAAGAGGGAAGGATAGTCTAACTCTAAATCAAAATGGAAAGGATCAAACTACTAGAGCTTTTATTTTTTATTTAGACTCAGAGAGCTTTCAATAGGAATAAAATCAAGAGCATCAGAAGTAGACAATATCTAAGTAGATCAACTTTCTCCATTAATTTCTTTTTGGGTGGAAGAACATGATAGAAATCAAGTAAAGTAAGCAGAGTAAGGTATTTAGTGCCCTTATCCACAGATACAATGCTCTTTCGGGTAGAAGAGGAGCTAGCAGAAGAGGTGGTACATGCAAAGTATCTGAACTCGATGGTATGGACTATCTCGGCAAGTATGGTGAGCTATTGCTGGGTCACACCTTCATTTATCCCTTGTAACTAGCAAACTTTCCTTGATGTTGAGCTTTCCCCAAGGAAAGCTTATTGATCTTAGAAATGATCTTCTTAGAGGTTTGGGATAGGGAGATATACTAACCTTCTTTGGTCTTAAGAGGATCGCAAGTATCCCCATGGATTACTCTAATAGAACTAGATGATTGTTCTAATAAGTATTCCCTAGGGATAAATATGGCTCTCAACTTGTAACTGTGCTCAAGCTAGGCCTTAAACGTGATACAATCCTCTGAGACATGGCCTAACATGCGATGGTGAGGGAAATAGCTAGGATCATCACTCTTGCCCACCTGCTCCGGCCTCTTAGGCTCTGGTAACTAATAGTCAGGTTTCTTTAAGAGATTCTTAAAGAATTTTGTAACTACCTCCCTCTTGAATGAATATGGATTATTTGATCTACTGGCAAGAGTAGGTGGAAAGTAGCTACCTGGCGATGGATATGAATATCGCTGTTGGGTAGGCAGCTAAGGTGGTGGAAATGGTCGTTGTGGCGACTGCGGTGGCCGGTATGATGGCTAAGGTGGTGGAAGAAGAGGTGGCAAAGCAAAGCTTATAGTCTCTCATTCTAAACCCTAAATTGTAAATCATAAACCCTAAACCATAAAACTAACCCTAAACCTACAACCCTAAATCCTAAATCCTAAATTTAAATCTAAATAAATCTAAATCTAAAACTATGTAAATCTAAATCTAAAATAAAAAATCTAAATCTAAAAAAAATCTAAATCTAAATAATTCTAAATCTAAAAAAATCTAAATAAAAAAATATAAATCTAAATCTAAATCTAAAATCTAAATCCTAAAAAAAATCTAAATCTAAATCTAAAAATCTAAATAAATAAATATAAATCTAAATCTAAAAATCTAAAATCTAAATCTAAATCTAAATCTAAATCCTAAAAAAAATCTAAAATCTAAATCTAAACCTTAAAAAAATCTAAAAAAATAAATCTAAATATAAATAAATCTAAATCTAAATAAATCCTAAATCTTAAATAAAATAATCTAAATCTAAATAAATCTAAATCCAAGATGTAACTTCTTCTTTTTCTTCTTCTTCTTCTTCTTCTTCTTCTTTGTCTTCTTTCTTCTCCTTCTTCTTCTTCTTTCTTCTCCTTCTTTTTCATATTTCATCATCATCATCTTCTTCTTCTTCTTCTTATTATGATTATTATTATTATTATTATTATTATTATTATTATTATTATGCATTCATGATTGCCATTTATTGTAATAAAGTTTCTAGATATTTTATTTGAGAAATAGAGAGAAACAGGTGTGGGTTCTCCTAACCAGGTTGCCTTATTAGAATTTCTACTCCACTATGTTGTAAGAGGAATTCCATCTTAACAATTAAGATCCTCTTAAGATACATACTAGAGAAAATTTTAGATGGGCGTTCTCCTCTGATTGGGATGGGTACCTTCCTCCCAAATGACCAAATGTCTACTTTTCAATCTATAGTTATGCACTCTCAAGGTGTTCCACATATATCTCCGCCATCCATAAATTTCATAATCACTCTATTATTATTCAAAAATGTCATCATCATCTGCAGTTCCAAACTCAGAGCTTTTTTAACTCTCAATAAAAAAGAAGAAGAAGAAACTGACAACAGAGTTCCTATCCAGCAATCAAAGGGTGAAATGAAGAAATTCAAGTTGGAATGTAATAATCTTTTTAGATAATCATGCAGATGATATGCCAAACATTTATTTCAAAGAAGAGCAAACACATGTATAGACTTTATCCAATGCTACAACCACAACGAAAATGTGAAAATCAAAGAAATTTTTTTAGAACATTACATCTACTATAGAGAGTTACTATCATTCACACTTTTGCCTGTTTGGTGAAGCATAACATCAATTTCATCTCCATCTTTCATTTTCAACTCGTCTGACATATGTTCACCACAAAGCCTACGACCTTCAAAGAAAAAGGCAATAGAATTGAAATCTATAGACCGGCGATCATAGTAGGCATTCATCAGCTTTTTTAGCAGTGTGTTGTTCTTTTTCCTGAAAAAACTTCATTCCTATTCTGGCCCTTGACCATCAAATTGATGTGCGCAGACTAGTCTGGCTTCTTGTCCTCCTACTCGCCTGTGCCTAACGTTCATCAACTGAAGCAGTACGCTCATTGTCTCCCTCTCCCGATACATTCAGATAAAATATGTCATTAATTTCAAGCGATTCAGTGTGTACGTACATCCATTGATAGCTCTTGATCATTGAATATGACATGAATAAACTCAGGACCAAACTATCAAATCTCTTCAAGTTCAGTAAAGATGCAGTTCAAGTCCTTACATATACTAGTGAAGGTGGCAATGTGGTGGCTATAGATAATGTCGATTCAGTGTGTACGTACATCCATCGATAGCTCATGATCATTGAATATGACATGAATAAACTCAGGACCAAAATATCAAATCTATTCGAGTTCAGTAAAGATGCAGTTCAAGTCCTTACATATAGTGGTGAAGATGGTGATGTGGTGGCTCTAGATAATGCTGATGAATTGCATGAAGCTATTTTAAGTCAGAGGATAAACCCTTTAAGAATAACAGTTCAGCTAAAACCTTCATGAACTAATGGTTCTAACTCAATACCAAATGGTGTGAGAACTTCTGAAAATAATTTTGACTTATCCGCAACAGACAGGAATCATGCTGAAGAATGTGTATATCATGGACAAGCAAAGCGTCACTTCATTTTAATTGACATATTTACTTGTAAGAAGCTTGAGGATGTTGTCCCTTCTTCTCATAACTGTGATGTTCCATATGCTACTCATACTAATTATCAGTTGATCGATATACATGAAGATGGATAATCAGTCTTCTGATTGAAAGTGGAAACACAAACGATGATTTGAGGCTCCCTCCTGATGAGGTTCTATTGAATATTACTGATATTTGAGAACTACAATATTCTGTGTATTACAAAACCTTGTTGGTTACTTAAAATGATCAAATATTTTTGTATGTTTTAACTTTTATTTATTCAATTAAATAATGGATCCAATTAGCCATTCAAAACAAAACCCTAAATCCTAAATCCTAAAAAACCCTAAACCCTAACCCTAAACCCTAAACCCTAAACCCTAAACCCTAAACCCTAAGCCCTAAAATCATAAATCCTAAACTAACCCTAATCCATAAAACCCTAAACTGTAAACCCTAAACTACCCCTATACCCTAAAAACCCTAAACCCTAAACCCTAAACCCTAAACCTTAAACCCTAAACCCTAAACTAACCCTAAACTCTAAGCTAACCCTAAAACCTAAACCCTAAAGCCTAAACATTAAACCCTAAACCTAAACCCTAAACACTAAATCCTAAAACCCTAAACCCTAAATCCCTAAACCCTAAACCCTAAACCATAAACCCTAAAAACCTAAAAACCTAAACATAACCTAAATATAACCTAAGAATAAAATAAAATAAAAACCTAAACCTAAATAAAAAAAACCTAAACTAAAACTTAAACCTAAACCAAAAAAAAAGTAAAATAAACTAATAAAAATAAATTAAAATAAAATAAATAAAAACCTAAATTAAACTAAATAAAATAAACCTATGAATAAAAAACCTAAATAAAATAAAAACTAAATGTAAAATAAAAATAAAATAAACCTAAAATAAAATAAACTAAAAACTAAATAAAAACCTAAACCTAAAAAAATAAATCTGAAAATAAATAAAAAATAAAACCTAAACACTAACTAAAAAAAACCTAAACCTCAAATTAATAAAATAATAAACCTAAACCTAAGCTAAAATAAACTAAACTAAACTAAATTAAACATAAACTTAAACTTAAAATAAACTAAACCTAAACCCTAAACTAAGTAACATAAAATAAACTCAAAATAAAATCTAAACTAAAAAATAAAACCTATATTAAAAACCAGAATTCTAAACTAAAAAATTAAAATAATAATGTAAACCTAAATCTAAAATTAGAAAATAATACCTAAACCTAAAAATTTAAATAAAAATAATATCAATAAAAAAATAAACATAAACCTAAACCTAAACCTAAAAAATAAACTAAAATAAAATAAGAAATAAAATAAATAAACCTAAAATAAATAATAAATAAAATAAATTAACCTAAACCTATCGGTCTACTTAATTTTAAAAAAAAATCTAAACCCTAAACTCTAAACCCTAAACCGAAAATCCTAAACCTTGAACCCTAAACGCTATACTCTAAAGCTAACCTGAAATTCAAAACCCTAAACTTACAACCCTAAACCTACAAACCTAAAAAACCTTAAACCCTAAACTAACCCTAAACTTTAAATGATAAAACCTAAACCTTAAACCCTAAACCCTAAACCTTAACCCTAATCATAAAACCCTAAATTGTAAACCCTAAACCCTTAAAACCCTAAACCCTAAAGCCTAAAACCTAAACCTTAGACCCTAAGCTAACCCTAAACCTTAAAAACCATAAAGCCTAAACACTAAACCCTAAACCCTAAACCTTAACCCTAAACCCAAAACTCTAAAGCCCTAAACCCTAAGACCCTAAACCCTACACCCTAAACCATAAAAACCAAAATTCCTAAACCTAAACTAAATAAAACATAAAAATAAAATAACTAAATAAAAACTTAACCTAAATAAATAAAATAAAATAAAATAAAGACCTAAACTAAAACCTGAACCTAAACCTAAAAAAAAAATAAAATAAAAAATAAAAATAAACTGAAATAAAATAAAGAAAAATCTAAACTAAACTAAAAAATTAAAATAAACCTAATAATAAATAACTTTAATAAAATAATACTAAATGTAAAATAAAAATAAAATAAACCTAAAATAAAATAAAGTGCAAACTAAATAAAAAACTAAGCCTAAAAAATAATCCTAAAAATAAAACCTAAAAATCAATAAAAAATAAAACCTAAACCCTTAACTAAAAAAAACATAAACCTAAAATAAAAAAAATAAATAAACAAAATAAAATAAATCTAGACCTAAACTAAAATAAAAAAACCAAAACCAAAACCAAAACCTAAACCTAACTAAATAAAATAAAATAAAATAAAAATAAACCTAAACCAAAACTTAAAAATAAAACAAAAAAAAACCTAAAATATAAACCTAAAACCTAAACCTAAAGAAAATAAAATAAAAACCTATACCTAAACCAAAAATAAAAATAAAAAAACTCAACTTAAAAATAAACCTAAACAAAAAAATAAACTAAAATAAAAAACCTAAACTAAAATAAATAAACCAATAATAAATATACTAAACAAAATAAAAATAAAAAATAAATCTAAATAAAAATAAAAAATAAAATAAACTAAAATAAATAAAAAATAAACCTAAATCTACCCGTTTACTTAATTTAAAAAAAAAACCTAAACCCTAAATCCTAAACCCTAAATCATAAAACCTAAAGCTAACACTAAATCCTAAACCCTAAACCGACAACCCTAAACCCTAAACACCAAACCCTAAACCCTAAACCCTAAACCCTATAAAACACTAAACCCTAAACCCTAAACCCTAATCCTAAACTCTAAACCCTAAAAGCATAAACCCAAAACTTTAAACCCTAAACCCTAAACCTTACACCCTAAACACTAAACCCTAAACCCTAAACTCTAACACTAAACCCTGAACCCTAAACCCTAAACCCTAATCCTAAACCTAAAGTAACTAAATAAATTAAAAGTAAACCTAAACCCTAAAATCTAATAAACCTAAACTTAAACCTAAACCCTAAGAATAGTAACCTCGATATGAAATCACCATCAGATCCTGGTAAGAAGAAGTTTAATGAATGGTGGGGATCTGGAGGTGAAATGGAAGTGGTGGTGGGTGGTGGCGGGAGGAGAGAGCGATAAAGGTTATATCTATGGTGGCGATAGAGGGAGAGATCGGGGGCATGATGTTTGATCCCACTATTTGAGAGCCGGGGTGGTTCTGATGGGAACTAGAGAAATTGAAAAATGGCTGATCTGATCTGCTGCTTATGGATCTGTGTCTTTATATTAGAGATGTCCCTAGTTATCTAGGGTTTTTGATTTGCTCTGTGCATCCTCATTTTTTTATCTATGTCATCGCTTGTGGCTTAGAAAACTTAGTGTGTTACTTGGTTGATGAAATTGGAAAGAAGAAATGTTGAATTTTAATTTATTCTCTGTTAGAAGAAAAAACCAAAAACCCTAAACCCTAAACTAAAACTTAAACCCTATAGCTAAAACCTAAACACTAAACCCTAAACCCTAAACCCTACACCATAAGCCCTAATCCTAAACCCTAAACCCTAAACCCTAAATGCATAAATCCTAAAACCCTAAACCCTAAACCCTAAACCCTATACCCTAAACCCTAAACCCTAACCCCAAACCCCAAACCCTAAATTCCAAACCCTAAACCTAAACTTAAAGTAATTAAATAAATTAAAAAAAAAATTTAAACCCTAAAACTTAATAAACCTAAACACTAAGAATGGGCAGAACCTTGATGGCAGGAAAATCATCCTCAACCAGGCTCAGTCTAGATCTAGTAGTGGAGGCGAAGGTGGAGACGGTGGCTATCACAATGATGGTGGGGGATCTAAAGGTGCTGGTGGATATGGAGGTGGTGGTCAGAGTGATGGCGGTTATGGAGGAGGGAGGACCGATGGAGGTCATAGAAGTGGTGGTGGCGGAGGGAAAGATCTTGGATATGATGGTGGATCCTGCTACGCAAGAGGTCAGAGTTATTTTGATGGGAAGTAGAGAAACTAAAGAACGACCGATCCAATCTACTGCTTATGGAATCATGCCTTTATAGTAGAGATAGTTATAGTTATCTAGGGTTTTTGATTTGCTCTATGCATTCTCATTTTTTATCTATGTCGTCACTTATGTCTTAGAAAACTTGGTGTGTTACTTGGTTTATGAAATCATATAGAAGAAATGTTGAATATCAACTTGCTCTCAGTTAAAAAAGACCAGAACCCTAAACCCTAAAATAAAACCAAAACCCTAAACCTAAAACCTAAACCCTAAACCCCAAACCATAAACCCTAAAAACCCTAAACTCTAAACCCAAAACCCTAATCCCTAAACCTTAAAACCCTAAACTGTAAACCCTAAACTTAAACCCTAAATCTTAAACCCTAAACCTTAAACACTAAACCCCAAACCCTAA
Organism: Cymbidium sinense; assembly: GCA_021442155.1. NCBI lineage: Eukaryota > Viridiplantae > Streptophyta > Magnoliopsida > Asparagales > Orchidaceae > Cymbidium > Cymbidium sinense. The sequence goes on along the minus strand of CM038214.1, from coordinate 84,349,152 downwards.
ACCCTAAACCTCAACTAACCCTAAACCCTAAACCCTAAAAGCTAAAAACCTAAACCTAAAAATGAAATAAATATAAAAACCTAAACCAAAATAAAATAAAAAAATTAAATAAAATAAAAACCTAAACTTAAACCTAAAAAAATAAAATAAAAATAAAAACTAAGCTAAAATAAAATAAATTAAAACCTAAACTAAAGTAAAAAAACCTAAAATAAATATAAAATAAACTTAAAATAAAATAAAATAAAAACTAAATATAAATCTAAACCTAAATAATAAACCTTAAAATAAATAAAAAATAAAACCTAAACCCTAAACTAAAAAAAAACCAAAACCTAAAATAAAAATAAAATAAACATAAGCCTAAACTAAAATAAGCTAAAATAAATAAAACCTAAACCTAAACCTAAAATAAACTAAACCTAAACCTAAACCTAAACAATAAATCAAATAAATTTACTAAAAATAAACCTAAACCTAAACTAAAAAATAAAACCGAAAAATAAACCTAAAATAAAAATTTAGAACCTAAACCTAAAAAAATAAATAAAAACCTAAACCTAAACCTAAAAATAAAAAATAAAACCTAAGCTTAAAAAATAAAATTAAACTTAAAAATAAAATTAAACCTAAACCTAAAAAATTTACTAAAATTAATAACCTAAACTAAAATGAATAAACCTTAAATAATTAAACTGAACTAAATAAAAATATAAATAAGCTTAAATAAAAATCAAAAATAATTTAAACTAAAATAAATAAATAAAAACTAAATAACCTAAATAAACCTAAATCTACTAGTTTACTTAATCAGAAAAAACCCATAACCCTAAACCCTAAACCTACAACCCTAAACCTAAACCCTAAACCTTAAAACTGTAGACCCTAAACCCTAAACCCTAGAACCATAATCCCTAAACCCTAAAGCCGAGAACCCTAAATCCTAAACCTTAAAACCTAGAACCCTAAACCCTAAACCCTAAAACATATAACCCTAAACCCTAAACCCTAAACCCTAAATCCTAAACACTAAATACTAAACCCTAAAAATATAAAAACCTAAAAGCCTAAACCTAAACAAAATAAAACCTAAAAATTAAATAAATAAATAAGCTAAAACTAAAATAAAATGAAAAATAAAATAAAATAAAAACCTAAAGTAGAACCTAAACCTAAACCTAAACCTATACCTAAACGTAAAAATAAAAAAAATGAAAAAATAATAACTAAACTAAAATAAAATAAATAAAAACCTAAACTAAACTAAAAAATAAAATGAACCTAAAAATAAAAAACCTATATAAAATATAAATTAAACATAAAATAAAAATAAAATAAGCCTAAATTAAAATAAAATAAAAACTAAAAAATAATAAGCCAAAAAAATAAATCTAAAAATAAATAAAAAATAAAACTTAAACCCTAAACTAAAAAAAATTTAAACCTAAAGTAAACAAAATAAAATAAACCTAAACCTAAACTAAAATAAAATAAATAAAACCTGAACCTAAACCTAAAATAAACTAAACCTAAATCCTAAACTAAATAAAATAAAATAAACTAAAAATAAACCTAAACCTAAACAAAAGAATAAAACCTAAAAATAAACCTAAAGTAAAAACCTTAAACCTAAACCTAAACCTAAACCTAAAAAAATAAATAAAAACTAAAATAAAATAAAAACCAAAATAAAATAAAATAAAATATAAAATATAAAATTAAAAAAATAAAATAAAAATACAACTAAATTGAAAAAATATGCATAAACGTAAACCTAAACCTAAAAAATAAACTAAAATAAAAAACCTAAACTAAAATAAATAAACTAAACTAAACAAAAATAAAAAGTAAACCTAAATAAAAAAAGAAAAATAAAATAAACTAAAATAAATAAAAAATAATCTAAACAAACTAAATAAACCTAAACCTACTTATATTTTTTTTTTTAAAAAAAAAAAACCCTAAACCTTAAACGCTAAAAGATAAACCCTAAATCCTAAACCCTAAACCCTAAATAATTAAACTAAGCCTAAGCCCTAAACCTGCAACCCTAAACCCTAAACCCTAAACCCTAAAAAACCCTAAACCCTAAAACACAAACCTTAACCTTAAATACTATTCCTTAAAAGCATAAACGCTAAAACCCTAAACCATAAACCTTTAACCCTAAACACTAAACCCTAACCCTAAACCTAAACCCCAAACCCTAAACCTAAACTTAAAGTAACTAAATAAATTTAAAAATAAAACTAAACCCTAAAACCTAACAAACCTAAACAATAACAATGGACAAAACCTTGACGGTAGGAACATTATGTCAACCAAGATCAGTCGTGATTTGGCAGTGGAGGTGAAGGTGGAGGCTACGGTTACTACAGTGGTGGTAGGGGATCTGGAGGTGTTGATGGATATGGAGGTGGTGGTCGGAGTAGTGGTAGTTATGGTGGTAGGAGGATCGATGTAAGTTGTAGCCATGGTGGTGGCGAGTGGGGGGGAGAGATCAGGGATATGATGGTGGATCCCACTACTCGAGAGGAGGGGGTGGTTTTGATGGGAATTGGAGAAAATGAAGAACTATCGATCTGATTTGATGCTTATGGAACTATGTCTCTATAGTAGAGATGGTTCTACTTATTTAGGGTTTTTGATTTTCTCTATGGGTGCTCATTTTTGATCTATGTCGTCGCTTGTGTCTTAGAAAACTTGGGCTGCTACTTGTTTGATCAAATCAAAAAGAAGAAATGTTGAATCTGAACTTATTTACTATTAAAAAAACCTTAAACCCTAAAACATAAACTAAATCTTAAACCCTAAACCTAAAACCAAAACCCTAAACCCTAAAGCCTAAATCCTAAACCTAAATCCTAAACCTAAAACTAAAAACCTAAACCTATAAACCCTAAACCTTAAACCTAAAACCATAAACCTAAACCAAAACCCTAAACCTAAAACTAAACCAAAACCCTAAACCCTAAAACCATAAAACATAAACTCTAAAACCAGCAACCCTAAACCCTAAACCCTAAACCCCAAACCCTAAACCCAAAACCCTAGACTAACCCTAAACCCTAAACCCTAACCCTAAATCCTAAACCCTAAACCTTGAATAAAGATGGCATTAGGAGAAGATCTAAAGAATGACCTAATCCTAACATAGTTATGGTAGCTAAAGAAAATGTCTTCAAGAGACTCTCCCTTGACTATTAGAGATTTGAATATCCTAAACCCTAACCCAAAATCATACTATAATGCCATATATTATAATATAATGTAGCATCATATATTTGAGCATGTAGTGATGTGTTTTTATATGTTATAAGATGTTTTGAAATGTTTTTGCATATTATGGTATTATGCCCTATAGTCTATATTAATATAAATCATAGAAATATTGATTTATTAAATTAGATGATGAAATTTATTAAATTTGAAGTGGGAATTAGGTTAGAGTACCAAAGGTGTGCTACGCCACTTGTAGTCTAAAAAGTAAGATTATGTTCAAAATAAATATTATATGTTGTAGCATAGGATAACATCTTACATCATAATATGTTATTTTGCACATTTTAAATAATTTCTGTATTTTATAATCATGCAATTGAGCCTAGACTAGCATTATTTATAAAAATGTTGATTTATACTTTAAAATGGTGGAATTTGGCCAAATTCATAATAGGTAGAGCATGGCATCATAATATATTATTTTAATTTAAAATATGTAAGTGATACAACTAAAATATATAGATTTTTTATTTAGACTAATATTATAATTTTTTATCTTAAGCAATCCTTTGTGATGTGATATGCAATATAATATAATATAATATGTTATAGTGTATTATAATATAGGATTCCATAACATAGTGTAGCATCATGCATTATAGCATACTATTATGTAATACTAGTTATTTTTTAGCATATTTTAGTTTATTATAATATGATGTAATAGAGTTTGTACTAGTATAATTCATAAAACTACTGATTTATAGGCTGAGATGGTGGGATTTGGCGAAATTTAAGGTAAGCTTTAGGGAACATCATTGGCGGTGTGTTATGGTGTGTCATTTAATCAAATGAATGGAATTTTGCACCAAAAATAAATTTTCTTTTTTCAACCAAATTTTATAAATTTTTTGCTTAAAGTGATTCATTTTAAGGTGTAATATAAGATAATATAATATGTGAAAGCATATTAAAATATAATGTACATATATATGTGAATGTGGTGGTGTGTTACTAAATGTTATTGTACATTTTAGTAAGTTTTACTTTTGTTATAATACATTGGGTCAAAACTCACAAAATTTTTAATTTGAAGGTTGAGATGGAATAATTTGGCTAAATTAATGGCCCACACTAAGAAGCAACACCAAAATTATGCTATTTTGTACCATTTCTAATAGAAAAATAACAATTTTACATCCAAAATGAACATTATTCAAATTTTGAGAAAATTTTGTTATTTGTTCCTTTTAAGCTATTCCAATGAAGTGTAATGTTAGACAATATATTATATTATAGCAAATTATAATATAACATCATATATTATAATCTAATATAGTGTGTTAATTCCAACTATAATATGTTTAGCATGATATTGTATAGTTAGTTTGAGCTTGCACCATCATAAATCATAAAATATTAATTATAATGTTAAAATGATGTAATTTGAACAAACACATTGTTAGGCTTTTGGTTGAAGTATTAAAGGTGTGCATAAGAAAATAAATAAGATTTGATGAGAATTCCATGTCAAGGACATGGAGGGAGATTCGCTAGGGGATCACACATAGATACACATGAACATGGGGTCATGAAAAGAAAAGGAAAATATGTTGGTGATATGGTTGAATTTGATTTGATTATATGATTTATGGAAAGAAGATCCATTGGGGATAAGAATCTATAACCCACCAGGGATTAAGATCGAATCGACTTTAATTAATTTTATTTTAATTGATGTGGAGGCATATATTTGTTACATAGTCCCACTAGGGATCGGGTATATGAACCTTCCACTGGGAAGCAGTTTGGGCTAGGGATTTAGATTAGAGTTTAATTTCATAGATTTGTTTGGGGATGTAACCACTAGAGATAAGAGTTTGTTTGGATTTCTTTAATTTAGACCCTACTAGGGAGTTGGTTTAATTTAGCTCCCCTAAGGAGGTTGGTTTTGAATTTGAATTATTTTCTTGACTTGTTTATATATGATTTAGGGCTCCATGGGGAGAAGGGTGTAATTTAACTCCACTGGAAAATTAGAATGGGTTTAATTTAATCTAAGTTAATGTATGGACCCTATCGGTGTGGGATGAACCCACCAAGAAGGGGCTATATCAGCCTTGACCTACCTCAAGTTTACAAATCCAAAAGGATAGTCTACTAGCTACGGGGTAGAGCTAGCCAACCTAAGGGTTGCCTTTAAGTGTGCAATGGTTGTGCTAGGAAGCAGACATAGCATACTTACATCTTCCAAAGTGAGGAACAATTGTTGGGTGACCTATTGATTGCACAATAAATTGAACTTGACCTAGGGCGACTACTGAGTGAATGCAGTTGGGGACTTATGTCAACTAAAAAGTAGCCAGGATTAATTTTATCTTAATTTTACTTGATTTGATATGGAGTGTTTGGTTTAGTTTGATTTTAAATTTAGGGCATATCCACTGGGGATGTGAGCTCGATTAAATTTTATAGATTTAATTTATAGACCATGTCGATGTGCGATGGACCTACTGAGAAGGGGCTATATCAGACTTGTCCTATCTTAGATTTACAAATCCAAAGGGATAGTCTACTGGCCATGAGGTAGAGAAATCCAAACTAAGGGGTTGCCTTTCGATGTGCAATCGCTTTACTAGGAAAAAGGCATAAGAGACTTACATCTTCTAAAACAAGGAACAACCGCTGGGGTGACTTGTTGGTAGCACAACATATCGAACTTGACTTAGGGGTGACTAGAATTCAGGGACTTATATCAACTTGAGTAGTGTGGGATTCTTATAAGGAGTTTTGCTGACACTGCCCTAAAGATATGATACCTGCTTAGGAAAAGGTACCCTTAGGGCTGTCCTTCTAATCCACAAGTGAATATATATTTTGTGTATATGTTTGTGTGGACCCTATTATTGTACGAGGAACAAAATGAGAAGGGGTTATGACATCCTTGACCTATCTCAGATTTACTGGACCAAGGGAGAATCTGCACATCCACAGAACAAATTCTCCAACCACAGGGTTGGTTATTAGGAAAGGAGAACTGTCCAATCTGATAGTAACCCGGGTAGTGTCTAAATGGGGTCACAAAAGAAGCGATCCAAATATAGTGCCCAAAGGGGAGGTGCTACTAGGGGTGTTGTCCTGAGCCCTCGAAAAGAAAGCCTATAGGTGTACGGTGGCCAATTCAAGGAGAAAGCATTGCAGACTTACATCATCCAAGAGTGGTCTATCCCAAGGTGCGAGAACCAACCAACCTAAGGTGTATCTGACAGCATGAGTGGTGTATGCATTAGTATAGTGAGAAATAACCAACCTAAGGTTGACGGTGTGAGGATCAATCTAGAAAGAAATCATGTAGGCTTAAAACTTTCAAGCGGAACTGATCATCGAGATAGTCTATCGTTAGTAGGGTAAATGCTATCCGACCTAGAGCGACTACTATGCGGGAGCCCCAAGCAAGGATTGGACAAAGACTTGAAGCAATTAGGAGAGGAGCTGCAAGGGGACTTATCCTAAACCTCAAATATACTTGACCCAATCAGTGCACGAAGGCTAATCAAGAAGAAATAGTAACAGACTTACATCCTCTTAAACAAAGCCGACATGAGGTAGCTTATTGGCCATACAATAAGGCCTACCAAACTAACAAGGCCCTCATCCATGTGCAGTGGCCAAGTAAGGAAGGAAAGCATAGCAGTCTTACATCCTCCAAAGTAAGAACACCACTGGGGTGACACACTAGCAAGGTGGTAAGTCAGCCAGACTTAGAGCAACTATTGAGTAAGAGCTGGGGCATCTAACTCATAGAGATAAAAGAAATGTGTTTGTTTTATATGTTTGGGTTTAGTTTATATTTGTGTTGTGTCGATGAAGGATAGGACACCGCTTGGGTTCCTTACACTTACCCTAAACACATTATGCCAGATTTGCAAATAATAATACTTTCAGCATAGAAGAGGTTGAATTTGAAATAGAATTTTTATTGATTATAATTATTTTTAAACATGATTTATAATATTTCTTTAAGTAGAGTGAATTGATTGGAAGCATTAGGTGCTCTCCCTTATGATTAATAAGCTGATAAGATCCTTCTTGGTAGGCCTTCTCAATGATAAAAGGGCCTTCCCAAGTGGGTTCAAACTTGCCTCCTATTTTTCGATGAGCAACAATCGATCTTCTTAGAACTAAAATGAGCTCTCCTACTTGAAAATCTCTAGGATGGACCAACTTGTTGTGAGCTTAAATCATTTTTTCTTTATACAGGTCGAGGATTTGGCATGTCCATAGGCATCTCTCCTCTAAACCCTAAAGCTCTTCTAACCGCAACTTGGCGTTCTACTCTGTTGTGATCTTGCTACCCACAGTTATCCTTAGTGATGGGAGTTGGACTTCTAATGGTAGAACAACTTTGGACCCATACACTAAAGAGAAAGGAGTAGACTGAGTTTGAGTTCTATATATGATGCGGCAAGCCCACATAGCATCAACTAACCATTGTCGCTCCTTATTTTCGAGTGTCTTCTTTAGTATTTGGATGTGAGTTTTTTTGAAGGGTTTTGCTAAGTCATTTGCCCTCATGTAGTTGATGGTAGAATATCTCCAATATATGTCTGGGCAAAGATATTGATCTCGGTGCTCTTAAATGCAGTACCATTATCAGATATAATTTATCGAGGCACTTTGAACCTATATATGATATGGTTCCTAAAAAACTAGAGTACATGCTGAGCTGTCACCCCTTTAAGAGGAATCAATTTCGACCATTTGGAAAAGTAGTCAGTTGTAGCTAAGTTGAACTGATGAACCTTGGAAGAAGGAGGATCAATCAGACCCACTATGTCTATACCCCCAACACTCGAATGGCTATGAGGCCAATGTAGGATGTAGAATGTTGGGTGGTTGGTGTAGGACCACACCATGTATTTTACATTGGTGGCCTCACCTAGCTGCATCCATGCAATCTTTGATCATCGACGGTGAGTAGTATCATAGTCTTTTGATCTTGGCTTTCATCTTCAGACCAGATTGGTTAGCTCCATAAAATCTTGAGTGTACCTATCTTATGAGCTTCGTGCTTGTCTAAATAACATAACCACATATGATAAAAGATAGCGGTACAAGACACCACACAAAAGAGCTTAGAATGTTCTTCTCGCTTCATGATGAGCTTGGGACTTCTCTTGAGGTAGTTTGCCTTTATTTAGGTAATCCATGAATGTTTTCCTCCAATCTAACTCCTCATCCTTCTTGGCAATGGAAACCTCCCCTTTAAGATTATACTTTTTGATGAGTTCAATATCAAAAGGTAAGACTTGTCTATTTTAGACCTTTATTGATATGTACTCATCCTCCGAACATGTCAATTCCTTAGCAAGCTTGGCTAAAGAATGCTATGGCATTCTCTCCACGATGAATCTTATAAAAGGTGGGATTTGGGCCAACAACTCCATGTACTTGTGGTGATGAAGCTTAGGCTCTATAACCTTATAAGACTTAGTGATTTGGTTGATAATTAGTTGAGAATCCCCAAAGATGTTGATGTTTTGGATGCCTACAGTAATGGCTATCTCCAAACTTGGAATCATAGCTTCATATTCGACTTCATTATTGGTGCAAGGATTGGATAGATGATATGAGAATCTCATCACATCGCCGTGTGTAGTTAAGAAAACTATTCCTACACTAAGCAGAGAGTTAGCAAGAACTGGGTGTGCTGCTAAAAAATCTACTAGCGCTTGTCCTTTCACCGCACGGAGGAATACGTAGGAAACATCAAACTGCGAGAGGATCATGGACCGTCGTGCCAACCATCTAGATAGTGTCAGCTGTGTCATGAGATACTGTAGTGGATTGATCCTAGAGATTAAGTTCACCTTATGAGAAAGCATGTAGTGCTGTAGCTTTTAGGATGCAAAGATTAAAGCTTGGCAATGCTTATCAATGGGTGAATAATTAGCCTCAACAAGGATTAGACAATGGTTGACATAGTAGAGTGTGTTTTCCTTCTCTTCATCATTGGCTTGGGCCAACAAAGCACCAAGGGAGTTGTCTAATGCACAATGTAAAGTATGAGCGGCTAGCCGATAGGGGCTACTAGAACCGGCCGCATCATTAGGTAATGCTTGATGTCTTTGAAGGCATGCTCATACTTGTCATCCCACTTGAACTTGACATCCTTTTTGACAACTGTTGAGAATGGCTAACATCTTCCCGATATGTTGGATTTAAAGCGTCTTAGATACGCCAACCACCCTTGGAATGATCTGAGTTGAGTTAAACTTTTAGTGGGTGGCATTTCTAATATCGCCTTGATCTTCTCCAGATCGATTTCGATTCCCTAGTGTCAGACAACAAACCCAAAGAATTTCCCTGAATCTACTCTGAATGCACACTTCAGGGTGTTCATTTTGAGGTTAAATTGTTTGAACTGTTCATAAACTACTCTCAAGTCGAAGAGATGGTCTTCCTTTTCTCTACTTTTGACCAGATCAACGACATAGACTTGACATGAATGAGTTCAAGATTCGAGTCTAAAATAAAATAAAAATTTGAACTAAAACCTACATCTAAAATTAAAAATAAAATAAACTAGTTAAATTAAACTAAAATAAAATAAATAAAAATCTAAACTAAACTAAAAAAATAAAATAAAACTAAGAATAAAAAACTAAATAAAATAAAACTAAATAAAAACCAAAACCTAAAAAATAAACCTACAAATAAATATAAAATAAAATTCAAACCCTAAACTAAAAAAAAAACTAAACCTGAAATAAAAATAAAATAACCAAAATAAAACAAACCTAAACCTAAACAAAAATAAACAAAACTAAAATAAATAAAACATAAACCTAAAATTAAACTAAATAAAATAAAATAAACTAAAAATAAACCTAAACCTAAACTAAAAAATAAAACCCAAAAATAAATCTAAAATAAAAGCATAAAACCTAAACCTAAAAAAATAAAATAAAAACCAAAACCTAAACCTAAAAATAAGAAAATAAAAATTAAACCTAAAAAAAAAAATAAAATAAACTCAAAAAAATAAATCTAAACATAAACCTAAACCTAAAAAATAAACTAAAATAAAAAACCTAAACTAAAATAAATAAACTAAACCAAATAAAAATAAAAAATAAACCTAAATAAAAATAAAAAATAAAAAAACTAAAATAAATAAAAAATAAATTAAATAAAATAAATAAACCTAAACCTACCAGTTTACTTAATTAAAAAAATCACCTAAACCCTAAATCCTAAACCCTAAACCCTAAGTAACCCTAAACCAACAACCCTAAACCTACAACCCTTAACCCTAAACCCTAAAAAATCTTAAATCCTAAACTAGATAAACTAAATAAACCTAAACCTATCGATTTACTTAATTTAAAAAACAAAAAGCCCTAAACCCTAAAATTAACCCTAAACCCTAAACCTACAACCAAAACCTACAACCTAAAACCCTAAACCGTAAATCCTAAACCTAAAAAATCCTAAAACCTAAACCCTAAACCCTAAACCCTAATCCTTAACCCTAAACCCTAAAAGGAGAGACCCTAAAACCCTAAACCCTAAACCCTACACTGTGAATCCTAAACCTTAAACCCTAAACCATAACCCTAAACCCTAAACCCTAAACCTAAACCTTAAAAAATAAACCTAAACCATAAAACCTAATAAACCTAAGCCTGAACCTAAAGCCCTAAGAATGGACATAACCTTGATGGTAGGAACGTCACCATCAACCAGGCTCAGTCTAGATCTGATGGTGGAGGCGAAGGCAGAGGCACCAGTTATCCCATTGGTGGAGGGGGATCTAGAGGTGCTGGTGGATATGGAGGAGGTGGTCAGAGCAATGGTGGTTATTGCGATGAAGGTTATAGCTGTGGTGGTGGCGGAGGGAGAGATCGGGGATATGATGGTGGATCCAACTACTCAAGAGGCTAGAGTGGTTCTAATGGGAACATGAGAAACTAAAGAATGGCCAATGCAATATGCTGCTTATGAAACTGTTTCTTTATAGTAGAGATGATTCTAGTTATCTAGGGCTTTTGATTATCTCTATCCATGCTCATTTTTTATCGATGTCCTCGCTTGTGTCTTAAAAATCTTGGTGTGTTACTTGGTTGATGAAATTAAAAAGAATAAATGTTGAATTTGTATTTCTTCTCTATTAAAAAAAAACCCTAAACTAAAACATGAACCATAGACCTAAAACATAAACCCTAAACCCTAAACCCTAAAACCTAAAAACCCTAAGCACTAAAATTTAAACCTTAAACCCTAAACCCTAAACCATAAAACCCCAAACCCTAAACACTAAACTTTAAAACTCTAAACAGTAAACCCAACACCCTAAAACCTAAACCCTAAACCCTAAACCCTAAACCCTAAAATCTAAACCCCAAACCCTTAACTAACCCCAAACCCTAAACCCTAAACCCTCATCCCTAAATAGCTAAAAACCTAAACCTAAACAAAATAAAACCAAAAAATAAAATAAGGAAATAAACCTAAACAAAAATAAAATAAAAAAAGTAAAATAAAATAAAAACCTAAACTAAAACCTAAACCTAAACCTAAACCTAAAAAGAAAATAAAATAAAAAATAAAAACTAAACTAAAATAAAATAAATAAAAATCAAACTAAACTAGAAAATAAAAAACCTAAATAAACTAAAAACTAAACCTAAAATAAAACCCTAAAACCTAAACCTTAATCCTAAACCCTAAACAATAAACCATAAAATTAACCCTAAACCCTAAAACCTAAAATGACAAATCTAAACCTGCAAACCTAAACCCTAAACCCTAAAAAACTCTAAACCCTAAATCAAATAAACTTAAACCTATTTACTTAATTCTACAAAATACCCTAAACCTTAAATCCCAAACCCTAAATCCTAAATCCTAAACCCTAAACCCTAATCCCTAAAGCCTAAAGCTTAAAGCCTAAACCCTAAACCCTAAATCTAACCCTAAACCCTAAACCCTTAACATACAACCTTAAACCTACAACGCAAAACCTTAAACCCTAAACCCTAAATCCCAAACACTAAAAAACCCTAAACACTAAACCCTAAACCCTAAACCCTAAACCCTAAACTTTAACCCTAAACCCTAAAAGCATAGGCCCTAAATCCCTAAACCCTAAACCCCAAACCCTAAACCTAAACCTAAAGTAGCTAAATAAATTAAAAAATAAACCTAAATAATAAAACCTAATAAATCTAAACCTAAACATAAACCCAAAGAATGGGCAGAACCTTGATGGTAGGAACATCACCGTCAACTAGTCTCAGTCTAGATCTAGTGGGGCAGGCAAAGGTGGAGGCGGCAGTTATAGTAGTGGTGGAGGGGTATTTGGAGGTGCTGATTGATATGAAGGTGGTGGTCGGAGTTGTGGTGGTTATGGAAGTGACAAAGGTTACAGTCGTGGTGGTGGCAGAGGGAGAGATCGGGGATATGATGGTGGATCTTGCACTCGAGAGGTTGGAGTGATTCTGATGGGAACCGGAGAAATTGAAGAACAATCGATCCAAACTATTACTTATGAAACTAAATCTTTACATTAGAAATAGTTCTGGTTATCTCAAGTTTTTGATTTGCTCTATGGGTGCTAATTTTTTATCTATGTCATCGCTTGTGTCTTAGAAAACTTAGTGTGTTACTTGGTTGATGAAATTGAAAAGAATAAATGTTGAATCAGAATTTGTTCACCGTAAAAATAGAATCAAAAATCTTAAACTCTAAACTAAAACCTGAACCCTAGACCTAAACCCTAAACCCTAAACCCTAAACCCTAAATTCTATACCCTAAAAACCCTAAACCCTCAATCCTAAACCTAAAACCCTAAACTGTAAACCCTACAACCTAAAACCTAAAACCTAAACCTTAAACCCTAAACCCTAAACCCTAAACCCTAAACCCTTAACTAACCTTAAACCCTAAACCCTAAAAAGCTAAAAACCCAAACCAAAACTAAATAAAAACTAAAAATAAAATAAATAAATAAAGCTAAACCAAAATAAAGTAAAAAATAAAATAAAATAAAAACCTAAACTAAATCCTAAACTCAAACCTAAAAAGAATATAAAATAAATAATTAAAATTAAAATAAAATAAAAAACCTTAACTAAACTAGAAGTTAAAATAAAAACTAAACCTAAAATAAAACCTTAAACCCAAATCCCTGAACCCTAAAACTAACCCTAAACCCTAAACTCTAAACTAAATAAATAAATAAACCTAAACCTACCAGTTTACTTAATTAAAAAAAACACTAAACACTAAATCCAAAACCCTAAACCCTAAACCCTAAAACTAACCCTAAACCCTAAACAACGAATTCTAAACACTAAAGAACCATAAATCCCAAACTCTAAACCCTAAACCCTAAAAACATAGACCCTAAAACCCTCGACCCTAAACCCTAACCCTAAACTCTAAACCCTAAAGCCTAAACCCCAAACCCTAAATCCTCAAACCGTAAACCTAAACCTAAAGTAACTAAATTAATTAAAAAATAAACCAAAACCGTAAAACCTATTAAACCTAAACCTAAACCTAAACCCTAAGAACAGGCAGAACCATGATGCCAGGAACATCACCGTCAACTAGGCTCACTCTAGATCTAGCGTTGGAGGCAAAGGCAGAGGAAGCAATTATTGCAGTGGGGGAGGGGAATCTGGAGGTGCTAGAGGATATGGAGGTGGTGGTCGAAGTAGTGGTGGTTATGGAAGCGACGAAGGTTAGAGTCATGGTGGTGGCGGAGGGAGAGATCGGGGATATGATGGTGGATCCCGCTACTCGAGAGGCTGGAGTGGTTCTGATGGAAACTGAAGAAACTGAAGAACAGTCGATCTGATCTACTTCTTATGAAACTGTCTTTATATTAGTGACAATTCTAGTTGTCTAGGGTTTCTGTTTTGCTCTATGTTTGCTCATTTCTTATCTATGTTGTCGCTTGTCTCTTATAAAATTTGGTGTGTTACTTGGTTGATGAAATCAAAAAGAATAAATGTTGAATCTAAATTTATTCTATCATAAAAAATAGAAAACCCTAAACCTTAAACTAAAATATGAACCTTAGACCTAAAACCTAAATCGTAAACCCTAAACCTTAAACCTTAAAAATCCTAAACCCTAAACCCTAAACCGAAAACCCTAAACCCTAAAACCCTAAACCCTAAACCCTAAACCATAAACCCTAAAACCCTACACCCTAAACCCTAACCCCTAAAACCTAAACCCAAAACCTAAACTCTAAACCCTAAACCCTAAACCCTAAACCCTCACCAAACCTTAAACCCTAAACGCTAACCCTTAAAAAGCTAAAAACCTAAACCTAAACTAAATAAAACCTAAAATAAAATAAATAAAAAAACCTAAATCAAAATAAAGTAAAAAAATAAAATATAATATAAACCTAAACTAAAACCTAAACATAAACCTAAACCTAAACCTAAAAAGAAAATAAAATAAAAAATAAAAACAAAACTAAAAATAAATAAATAAAAACCTAAACTAAACTATAAATTAAAAGTCTTAAATAAAATAAAAACTAAACCTAAAATAAAAACTAAAATATGCCTAAAATAAAATAAAATAAAAACTAAATAAAAACCTAACTTAAAAATAAACCTAAAAATAAATAAAAAATAAAACCTAAACCTTAAACTAAAAAAACTAAACCTAAAATAAAAACAAAATAAACCTAAACCTAAATTAAAATAAATAAAACCTAAACTTAAACCTAAACCCTAAATAAAATATAATAGACTCAAAATAAATCTAAACCTAAACTAAAAAATAATACCTAAAAATAAACCTAAAACAAAATCCTAAAACCTAAACCTAAGGAAAATAAAATAAAATTCTAAACCTAAATCTAAAAATAAAGAATTAAACCTAAACTTAAAATATAAAATCAAAATAAAACTAAACTATAAAATAAACTTAAACCTAAACCTAAAAAATAAACTAGAATAAATAAACCAAAAATAAATAAACTAAACTAAATAAAAATAAAAGTAAACCTAAATAAAAATAAAAAATAAAAACCAAAAATAAATAAATTTAATAAACCCAAACCTAGCACTTTACCTAATTTAAAAAAAATAAAAACAAATAAAAAAACCTAGAATCCTAAACCTTAAACCCTAAACATACAACCCTAAACCTTAAACCATAAATCATAAACCCTAAAACCCTAAACGCTAAACCCTAAACCCTAAACACTAAACCCTAAAACCCTAAACCCTAAACCCTAAACCCTAAACCCTAAACCTAAAACTTAAACACTAATACCTACAACCCTAAACCGCAAACCTTAAACCCCAAACCTTAAACCATAAATCCTAAATCCTAAACCTTAAAACCTAAAAACATAAAAACATAAACCTAGACTAAATAAAACCTAAAAATAAAAGAAATAAATCAAACCAAAACTGAAATAAAATAAAATAAAATAAAAACCTAAACTAAAAAATAAACCTAAACAGAAACCTAAACCTCAACCTAAAATAAAATAAAAAATAAAAACTAAACGAAAATAAAATTAATAAAAACCTAAAGTAAACTAAAAAATAAATAAACCTAAAAATAAGAAACTTAAATAAAATAAAAACTAAACATAAAATAAAAATAAAATAAAATAAACACTAAATAAAAACATAAACTTAAAAAGTAAATCAAAAAATAATTAGAAAAATATAACCTAAACCCTAAACTAAAAAAAAACTAAACCTAAAATAAATAAAATAAAATAAACATAAACCTAAACTAAAATAAACTAAACTAAAATAAATAAAACCTAAACCTAAACCTAAAAAGAACTAAACCTAAATCCTAAACTAAATAAAATAAAATAAATAAAAAATAAACCTAAACTTGAACTAAAAAGTAAAACCCAAAAATAAACCTAAATTAAAAACCTAAAACCTAAAGCTAAAAATATAAAATAAAAACCTAAACCTAAACCTAAAATAAAAAATAAAACCTAAACCTAAAAATAAATAAATAAAAAATTACACAAAAAAACCTAAACCTAACCCTAAAATAAATAAACCAAATAAAATAAAAACATAAAATCCTAAACCCTAAATACTAAAATCTAAACCCTAAAACCTACACTAAACCTTAAACCCTAAACCTACAACCACTAAAACCTAAAAAACCCTAAACTCTAAACTAACCCTAACCACTTAACCAAACCTCTAACTTTAACCCTAAATCCCGACCACCTCTCTGACCCTGACCTAATCCTAACTCCCTCTTAATCTGACCCACCAACCCTTAACTTTAAACCTACCAACTATTTTAAACTAAACCTAAACCTAAACCTAATAAACCATAAACCCTAAAAGCATAAACCCTAAAACCTTAAACCCTAAATCCTAACCCTAAACCCTAAACCCTAAACCCAAAACCCTAAACCAAAACCTAAAGTAACTAAATAAATTAAAAAATAAACCTAAACCCTAAAATTTAATAAACCTTAACTCTAAGAATGGGAAAACCTTGATGGTAGGAACATCGTCCAACCACGCCTAGATCCGGATGGTGGCAGGGCAAAGGCGGTTATCATAGGTGGTGGGATCTAGAGTTCTTGTGGATATGGATGTGGTGCCGAGCAAGGTGGTTATGGAAGAAGGAGGAGCAACAGAGGTTACATTTATGGTGGTGGGGGAGGGAAAGATCGAGGATATGATGGTGGATCCCATTACTCGAGAGGCCAACGTGGTTCTGATGGGAACTGAAGAAATTGAAGATTGGCTGATTCGATCTGCTACTTATGGAACTATGTTTTTATAGTAGAGATGGTTCTAGTTATCTAAGGTTTTTGATTTACTCTATGCGTGCTCATTTTTTATCTATATTTTCGCTTGTGTCTTACAAAAATTGGTGTGTTACTTGGTTGATAAAATTGAAAAAAAAGAAATGTCAAATCTGAATTTGTTCTCTGTTAAAAAAAATTAACCAAAAGCTCTAAACCCTAATCTTAAACTTGAACCTTAAACCTAAAACCTAAACCCTAAATCTTAAACCCTAAACCCTAAAACCATTATTGACCTTACTTTTGGAGTGAGTTCTCAACCTCTTCTTGTTAGACCTAGGAGTCTTCTAAACAATAAAACTTCCTTAGTCATAAGACACTTCTAGCAATTAGGTGAACACTTAACCTATGCCTAAAGACTTAACCATAGGATTAGTCTATGCATTAGGGATTAAGGAGACTTATACTCTAAATTTGACCTATGTTCACCTTCTCAAACCAAACCACAAATTCGATTCAAATATCAAAATCCAAATTCAAATCCAAATCAAATGATTGAAGCCCATGATCGAGCCTAAAATCAAAATCCTTCCTAAACCCTATGATTTATCTTATGGACTTAGCCTTAGCCAAATCCAAATCAATCCAAATTAAATTTGATTTTCAAAGATCAATTCAACCAATTTATCAAATTCGAACTCAAACTCAACTTCAAAACATGATCCAAATCTAAATCCCAAATAATCAAATCCAAATCCAAACCGTTAAGCCAATTTCTTGGACTTAGTCAAATCTCATCCAAATCAAACCAAACTCAATTGATTTTCTCATAAATTAATTAATCCATAAATCATCACTTCAATCCATAGCAAAATCTACAATCAAATCAATCAAGCCAAGGTCAAACCTAACCTAACCCATTTGATCCAAAATATTCAAAGCTCCAAATCACCCAAGTCCAAATAAAATCAAATAAAATCAAAATTAAATTGAATCATAAACATGAAATCAATGCGTAAACACAAATAGAATAAAAAATAAATTATGATGGGACACAAAATAGCAAATAGATCATTTGACCTAGAGTTGACCCACATGGGCTCCACTAAGTCAAAAGTCAACAAATTAAAATTTGATCAAATTGAGTCACTCCAAAGACTCAATATCATTAAATGAACATATTTGAGTCTAAAGCTAAACAAATCTAAATTTAATGGAGATCCAAATGGGTCGATTTGGCCACCTAACCCAACTAGACGCAAATGGATCCTATTAAATCTAAATTCATATTAAATTGAAAATTAATTCAACTCAAACATCCAAAATCATTTAAAATTTATAATTAGATAAAATTTAGCCAACCATTGGTTTAATTTAATACATTTGATCATTTAAAATAAAATGTGACCCATTAAACCCAATTTTTGTGAAAATGGGCTAAAATCTAAATCTACATCAAATCAAGTGAGATAAATTACTCAAAATCATCTTAAACACTTAATCGAACATGAGTGTAACCTAAACACACATAATTAAGCCAAATTGATCATTTAAATCAATTAAGCCCAACTTAAACAAAATATAATTAGTAAGCTAATCAAACTATAAAAATTAGAAAATCAATCATACTAAAAAAAAATCAACATTGTCATTGTATAATTGCAGAAATATAATTAAATTTGAACATCAAATATAAATTTAATTAAAATTAAATCAAAATAATTAACTACTAAATAAATAATAAATATACAAGAATAATCATTAATTATAGTATATATAATTTATAAACTTCATTTAAATTAAAACTATAATATCAAAATTATTAAAAAATGTGAAGATTTATAAATAAAAAAAAATAAGTCTAAAAAAATAATAACATAAGAAATTCCATCCTTAACGTGAAACCAATGAAAAAAATATATATATATATATATATATATATATATATATATATATATATATATATATATATATATATATATATAAGCATGTATTCTATCATTCTCACGCCACATTTATCTCGTTAAAAAATAAAATAAAATAATAATAAATTTGGACATCACTCCTTCATTAAAGTTAACAAATGCATGAAGTCTTATTATTTTTATTTCATGTGAATCTCAAATAAATTTTTTATTTTCTATTCAAATGAAAACCTACTCTCCACCTTTAAAAACAAAATAAAATAAAATAAAATATTTTATCTTACTTGCTTGGAGCACGAGAGCAATCTCTCTCTCTCTCTCTCTCTCTCTCTCCATACAGAGCCTCGCATCCATGACTAAAAGAACAACATTCTTAAGCCAAGACTCCTTTCCATGTTTTTACTGTCGAATACCATCTCCTCTTCCATTTTCATCCCCATGAACTGGATGGGAACAAGAGAGAAAGCAGAGCTTTTTCTCCCTTGTGTACAAAGCATCTCATCCTCGTCATTTTTTTAAGAGAAGCTCAACCTCTCTCTCATCTTCCCTCATGCAAGAGCAATCGAAGCCATCCATCCTTGCATTTCATTTCATCCGATCGAAGGCTAGCCACACAAGATTCGAGTCCCTTTATTCATTTGTCTTCACTCTCCATATCAGCCACATGTGAGCAGTGTCTCATACTCTAACCAGTTCCATTCTTCCTCCCCTCTGATCGAATCAAAGGATAGCCGCACACCTCCCTCTCTTTTCCTTGTGCGAGCATACCAAGCCAGAGACTCATGCCCAAAACTCTTATCCATAAGCAAGCTCCATCCTTGAGCCACAAGTCTAGAGGCACTATAACCTGCGAGAATATTCGTCGCTCCAACTTAATGCAAAATCCAGTCCTCTTTAAACTCTTTCCAGCTGCAAGCATTCTTCTTATCCCTCTAATTTTTGGTTCAATAGTATTAGGCTACAACATCGTGCCTCTCTCTTCTCACCCTATTCCTCTACTAGATAGCCAACACTTGATCTTCTCCACATTTCTTTACAAAATTGTTGCTGTAACTTTAATCTTCTTATATGTTGAACCTCTCTTCCTTGTTCTAGCCTACATTCAACTACCTCCTATTCCCCATCCAAGTTTCCCTTCATTGGCCTGCATTTAAACTACTATTCTCTACATAACCCAAGCGTATGTAAGGATCCTCCAGCTTTCTTCTAACTGTTCTATCCACGAGAATGATGAAACTCTGGCAAGCAGTAGCCGTGAGTGAGCTTATGGGATACTTAGTGAGGAGGCAAGCCTAGAAACATCTGGCGAAGCTCCCTGTCTCAAGTAAGCTATTCAAATTAATTCGTGAACACCGTCTTCAATCGAGGAGGCGTTAAAGTGAACCATATGAGCAAATAAAAGGAATGCTATCAAGTATTGATCCAACCCAACAAGAATCTCAATAGGTCTTCATTTCTTCTAAATAAGCCACCTCTGAATCCACCGGACATTAGCTGTGAGGTATAATTCTTAAACGCTTAGGATCTTATGTTTGATATGTTGAATGGGAGCATCATTAGGATCCAACCTTTAGAACCCATGCACTTTACTTTTTAATCCTTTTGGCGAGAGTTTAGAGACAAAAGAAAAACTATTTATTTTATGTGTTTGAAATGAATAGTTTTGATTAGGTTGAATGGTTTAGTGATTTGATTCCACCTATTAAGCCATGATTAACTCGTGGGTCATTTAATTTTTGATCGAATGATCGCGATTAATCCACCTTATTTTATTTATTATTAAATTCAATAAAATCTAAAAAAAAGGAGTTAATCAATCTTTAGAATTCCAAACAAAACAAAAAAAAGAAATAATATGTGATCAAACAAAATAAAAAAGGTGCAAATTAAATTATCATAAAATCTAAGTAAAACTTAGTAAAAAAGAGAAAAAATTAACTAAACCAATAGTATTATAAATATTATAATCGAATATAAAAGTTATTTGAACATAATTTATGAAAGTCATTATAAAATCAATTTTTAATTATATGTTGATTCTAAAATTTAAAAGAAAATTTAGTTATGTGACATATTCTTAATTATATAATTAACTCAACTATTACAATTGGCTAAGCTTTATTTCATTAGTTATTAATTTAAAATTTTGGAGGAATAGATAACTAATTCAAATCACATTTTAAATATATATTTATATATATATAAAGTCACATCCCTTAGGATATAGACAATAGAAATCAAGAAAAAAAAAGAGCAAACTTGTATAATTCATATTCTAAATATCATAATCAAATCAAATTAACATAAAATTAAATATAAACTCTAAAGTTATTAAGTCATATCCAATTACTCCAAATTCCAATCAATATTAAAATAAGTTAAACAAAAATAAAATCCAAATAAAAAAACTTAGAACTAAGATAAGAGAATAATCATTAAGATAAAGAGATAATCATTTATATAAACTAGATGGCTAAATTTAATAAGTTAAACCCTTAATTGGAATTCAAATAAAAGAACACATTAACCTTCAAATAAATCATAAGTAAATTAAAATACATTCACCAATCCAAATCAAACTCAAATAAAATAATAAAAATCAATGAATTTAAACAAACATCAAAATGATAATAATCATATGAAATTAAAACAAAAAAACCATTAGATATTAAGGATATTGAATTATCAAAATTCTGTTAAATCAAAACATCTAAAAAATTAATCAATCAATATATGAAATTAAACAAACTTAAACTTCATTAGATTTTAAGGATATTGAATTATCAAAATTTATTTAAATCAAAATATCTAATCCAAAATTAATCAATCAAAATACATAAAGATTAAGTAAACTCAAATTTTAAAAATCTAAATTAAATCAAACAAACATTAATCAAATCAAATCAATCACATAAATTCAAATGGGATAATTAAGATACTTAAAGACCTTAGTTAGACTCTTTAGGAGCTAGGATGTAGAATATTGTGAGTTCCATCCAAAAATGAAATTCATTCTACTCTTCATTCTTGAAAACCTAAATATCACTTTAACCAAATAAAAAGTGATATAAAAATGGAAAATAAATCATTAAATCATTTAAATTGAAACCACCCAAAGGAAAATTTTAAAAAAAATTCAAACTCTAAATTAAAACTTAAACTAAAGAAGCCTAGTAAATTCTTATCACAGAAGCCCTTTTTTTCACACATTAGAATACTAGGTCACCGACCCTAGAATTAGGTTAGGTTGGTGTGTTAATTGTATGGTTGATGTTGTATTTTTTTTTGTGATGTAATGTTTTATGATGAGGGAATGTGGATCGTAGGTTGGATGTTATTGATATTATTATTTTGCAAGGGATTGCTTAAGGCCACTTAAAAATAAATATAACTACTCTCTTTGTAGGTTGTAATCCAAGTTGATAAGTGGGTTTGGTTACCCATGTAAAAGTCTAAATATAATACTATTTATAGTGTGTTTAGCTAACACTTATTTTGCAGATGTAGTTATTTACTTTTCCTATTTTTAGTATAATTTTGTAATAGGAATTAGGATTAGTGCTATGGGAGTTTAGGAAGAGCATTAGCTAGAAGGCTTAGTCCTAGAGTGCCATATGATGCCTTGAAGTCTACCACTTCAAAAGAAGCAAAGATATAAATAAATGAAGGAGAGATGAATAATGAAGACTTGAAGAACCCCATAGCTTTTTTATTATCATAATTATAATTATTCTTTTATACCGGTATAAGTAGAGCTGCCATTACCCATTTTCTCTTCTGGTGTATGATGGAATCACCACATTAGCCTTTATTCTTTTTGTGGTATTCTATAAAATTGTTTGATGTTGTGTTTAGATTATTAAAAATAACATGCTTTTCTTAGTTATATTCTTTAATGTGTGATGCAAATTAGGCTCTGGATAAAATTAATTTCTCTAACCTAATTAATAACTCATAATTAAAATTTAAAATAACTCATAACCTCACCATAAAGCATAGGTTTTAAATAAGATAATTAAAAGATTTAGCAACCCCTTAGTTGAATGGTTGAATGTTTCATAACATGCATGCATATTCTTTCTCTCTTGAACATGAAGAGCCTCCATCCTTGCACGATAGGGGAATGCTTGACCTGTGAGGGCATCCATTGTGGTTGAGAACACCTTCTTCTAGCTGATTTGGCCCATAGCCTATTTTCATCATGCATAGGCATCAAAATCCAAAAGCCTTTCAAAAAGAATTGTTAAAATTGAAATAAAATTTGAAAAGATTTTGCATTTGTGGATTAAGAAGTCATACCACTCATGCTCTAGTATCTTAGGGAGTGTGTTTAAGGACTCTAGTCTCTTTCTAAATAATAACTAACTTACCTATCTTGCAACTCATAAGACTTTCCTACATTAATTTAAAGCACAGGAGGAGTTAGCTGGCTACCACTCCAAGCAGTTGTAAGCCCAGCAGCCAGGTGGTTTATCCTCTCTTTTGGAGTTAAACCATAAACCCATCTTCGCTTCGACTTAGGTCATGCTTTGGCTTATGCCAAAGCTCCCTAGGTTTAGGATTCGAGGTAGCTATTTCCTTCAAGCTACTAGCATAAATCCTCACTTCTTAGGAATTTTCACAATCTTGTATTGTTGGATTAAAAGTCCTAACTTTCTAATAAAATGTCAACTTCAATAAATTCAATCTTTACAACTTTAAACAAATAAATCCCAACCATACGATAGATTAGAATACTCACTAAGCTTCCTAGTATCATGAGAATTTTTTACTCATTCTCTTTGTCTTCAATAATAAGTCTTCTCCTTGAATAATCCCATTAGATTTTCCAATACAAATAATCCTTTGATAGTCTAGCCTTGAAATCTTTGGAGACCTTAATTTCTACTTTAATCAGGAGTATTCCTAAGGAATTCCCATTCCTTATGATGTAATTAATTATGGAGGCTTGACTCCATATGGAACTTAACAAACCTGTCTTAATATAAACCTTATTTTACTTTTCCATATAAAGTAGAGAAAAGATATCTGGTACATTCCAAGACCCATCATGCCTTAGGAGTCTTTATTAGGTGATTAGGTCCATTATAGGGTGTTGATTTCTATCTTTTAAGATAGTGCATCATACCTTAATGTAGTACTATCACTTCATTAAATAACCCTAAGATTTAGTGTCCTACCTCCAAAAAATAAACACGATTGAGACTCCTGGGAGGATTCCTCTCCATCTCAAGTAGATATTATTGTCTCATATAGTGGACTTATATTTTATATAAGCCCAAAGATTATCTTTCTTTCCATTGGAACTTAGCTTATTTCATTCTTAAGTGAAGCTAGCTAACATCCTTTAAGTTTTAGGACCTCACTCCGTATAGGTCTTAAAATTCCTATTGAGTCTCATAATAGGTAAAAGTAAACTAACTAAGTAAAGGAGATGACAAAATACAAAATTTTGAACCTCTTTACCACTAGCTTGGTGAGGTAAGGTTTATCCCACATTTAAGAAAACTCAAACTAAAATAAATAAAGTCTTTTAAAAAATATTTTCAAAAGTACTTTTCCTAAACAAAATCATTTTTAAATTCATTCCACATAAAGTTTGCAAAAATATAAATTTTTTCAAATCTCTTTAAAATAACAGACAATTAAACCTCATTTAACATACCTAAATTTGTTAAATAAGGGTCCTCTTTCAAAAAATCAAAATCAAAATTACAATCAATAAAATCCCTTTCAAAGATTTTCAAAAAGCACATTTCTTAAAATAAAATCAGTCAACCAACTCCATTTAACATACCAAAATTTTTTAAATGGAGTTCCATTTTTAAAATTAAAATAAAAAAAAATCAAAATCAACATATAATTGAACCTCACTTAACATACTCAAATTTGTTAAGTTAGAGTTCCCCTCTTTTCAAAAGCAATATCACACAAGTCAAGATATATATTTTGAATCTCATTTGGCATACCCAAATTTTCCAAATGAGAGTTCTATTTTCAAAAGCAACCACACACAAATAATTGAACTCCATTTAGTATACCTAAAATTGCTAAGTGGAGTTCCCCTTTTTTAGAAACCAAAACAAATTGGATCCTACTTAGCATACCCACATTTATTAACTAGAGTGCCTTCTTTCAAAATTATGAAAAAATCAATGCATATTTGAATTCCATTTCACGCACCCAAACTTGTCAAATGAGAATTCCCCTCCTTTTAAAAATCAAAATATATTGGACTCTGCTTAACATACCCACATTTGCTAGGTAGAGTTCTCATTTTCAAATCACAAATAAATTAAACACAATTGAATGCCATTTGACATACCTAAATATGTCAAATGAGAATCTCCATTTTATAAAATCAAACAACATCATGAAAATAAATTTTAACTCCATTTAACATACCACATTTGTTAAATGAGAGTTCACCTCTTTCAAAATGAAACAAATACCAAGTCATACTTACTTAACATGCCACATTTGTTAGGTAAGAATCCCACTTTTGAATTAAAATCAAACACATTTTTGGACCTTACTCAACATACCACATTTTTTAAGTAAGAGCCCTATCTTCAAATCAAAGCAGCAAACACACTTGAACCCTACTTAATATAACAAATTTATTAAGTAAGGGTTTCACTTTTCAAATCAAAACAAAACATCAAATATTTTGGATCTTACTTAACATACCACACTTGTTAGGTAAGAATCTCACATTCAAATATATTAAATACACTTGAGTCCTACTTAACATTCCAAATTTGTTAATTAAGGGTCTCATTTTTCAAAATCAAATCAAAATATATCAAACCCACTGGGATTCAATTAGCATACCTAAATTTTCTAAGTAAATATCCCATTGTTAAATCAAAACAAATCAAATACATGATAAACAATCATCGCAAACAACAAAGATAATTTCAAAAATACTCTCAAACATGCACTAGATCTCTCTTAGCATACCCAAATTTGCTAAGTGAAAACTCCAAAATCAAAATCTCAAAACAAAGGATTAGCAAAATAAAATCATCTCCAAAAATCTCTCCAAATGGAGGAACCTCATTCAACATATCCTAATTTATTAGAAGAAGGTTCCAAAATCAACAAACCAATACTTATGGCAAAGTCTCTCTTTAAAATTCTAAATCTCTCCAAATCAATGAACCTCACTTAAAATACTTAAATTTGTTGAGTGTGGGTTCAAATTTCGAATTCAAATTAGAAATTGTGATTAAAGGCAAATATTAAGGTCAAAGTGTGATTCAGTTATATTTTCACATGTAGAGATATCAGATCAGTCAATTAAGCTCAATCTCCGGTTAGTACAGTTGCCATGGCTCCTAGCAAGTTTGTTTTTTCTTTCCCCTCTGGTGTATACTTGGCCTTGGATCAGGCCAATCTCACCACAATTGAGGCCACCCACCTAATTTACTTCAGAATTGGCTTCGAGGGCTTTAGAATTACATATGAGGGGGCGGCCCTCACAACTGTCAGCAGGGAGGAGGTGGTAGGGTAGAAGCCACTCCTCCACTTTGATGTTGAGTATGACCCCAAGATTCCCTCTTTGAAGAGGAAGGCTATGGAGGTCCCTACTCTAGTGCCAGTGCAGTTCAGTCTACTTCTGTTGTTCCTACTATAGCTCTGGTGTGAGCTATTACCTCCTCCTCGGTCCCCTCAAAGGGGAAGGCTATCTTAGCATCTGAGATATTCTCCCTTACTTTTGAGGTAGGTTCCAACTCCCGCAGCATACCACTCTCCCACACCCAACACTGCAACAAAAGCAAGAATATCAAGCGGCACCAAGAGAGAGCGTCCAGGGAGGTAGACGTCGCATCATATATTACTGAGGAGGGTTCTCCTCAAGTAGTCTCTCCTTTCTTGGGTGGTAGTAAATTCCACCCCATCTTCGGTTCAAATGGAAAGGAGGATGCTAGGAAGATTGCTGCATCTCCTCCACCACTAGCTTATTATGATCCAGAAGAGGAGGAATTATGTTGGCCTTTAGAATAGTTCTTTCACTGTGTTGGCAGTGCTGAGTTTGGTGCATTATTTGACAGGTATGTGACCGGGAACACAGTTCCTATCCAGAGAGAGGCCACAGGCCAAGGTTGAGTGGGTAGTAGGAGAGAGGGTGCAGCCAATGGCCTCTCCTTATTGATTTCTGATCGGGCCACCAGATCACATAGACAATATAGTACTCACTGGCACCACCATCCATCAAAAGATAACTCCAGCGGAAGGGCAGTTGATGTTACCCCCATCACACCGCTCATCCACCATTACCAGTCCAGGTCCCTCCTTCAATTATTCCTACCAAGGTTCAGAGATCTACATGCGGGGAGAGGAAGTCCCCATTGGTTATCCGGCTATGACCTAAGGATCCCACTCAATCTACTCCACTTACTGAGGTGAGGTCCAACTCTCCCATTCGACCTCCCACTTCAGCTGTGGTGAAGGAGTGGTGACCCAAAGTCACCATGGTCATGCCACCACCACAAACATACCAAATCATCACCAAGAATAGTAAAGAGTAGGAGGAAGGGGAAACCGATACTTCCCAGCCGATCCTCTTAGAGGGTGTCTCCAAGACATCCATTGCATAGATTTAGATGAGCATAGTTCCATAGGCCATCAGTGAGTCTTTGTTCTGGTCTAGCTAGGCAGAGTAGGAGATCGTTCACTAAATGACATCTTAGAGGACTACTTTGTCGAGAAGAGATGACTTCTGGGTAAAGATCATTCAGATTCAGAGGAGGGGAGTGTAGCTTTTGACCTCAATAAGGATGATCTTCTACAGGATTCAACCAAAGTCCACTTGGTAGATACTCCAAGCTCCCTCCACCGAGACCATCAGAGCTAGGAAGGTGTTGTGGTTAAAGAAGACTATGTCATCCATTCAACCCAACACCTCCTCCAGCAGCTTAGGCAGAAGGATGATCAAATCCATAGGATGGAGAAAAAGGTTGAGGATTTGTTAGCGGTAGTACTAGCACTTCAGAACCAACCTCCAGCATTACATCCTAGCCCTATGGAGGCTAAGTAACCTGAGCTTCTACATGTCTTAGAACCCCCCAAGAGTATCTCTCTTGTAGATCAGGACAGTGGTAGCCTACATAAAAATGTCATAGATAACACCTTCATGCAGGAGAGAGACATCAAACAAATGGTGGAACAACAAGTGAAGTGTTGGCAAGCCCGAGGTATCTCATCCATTCCAAATAGTAGACCCTACCCAAAGGAATTCATTATAGTTCAGTATCTCGAAAGGTTTGTGCTACTTTCTTTCAAGATTTTTGATGGAAGTGGGAACCCTCAGCAGCATATAGCATAGTTTAGAGCTAGCTGTTGCAATGCCGGTGGTAGCGATGCACTTTTCTTTTGCTTATTTGTCAACAGTCTTTCAAGGATTGCATTCGATTAGTATGCCGAACTGCCCAACAGTTTGGTAAAAACATTTGCTGAGTTGGGACAACTTTTCATTAAGAGATTTGCTGGAGTTCAAAAAGGGTGACTGTGGGATATCTCATTGTAGCACAATAAAACCCGGTGAGGCCCCTTGTTGATTATATTCTCAGGTGGCAAAATCTGAGTATGAAATGTGAACCGTAGTTGTCCAAACATCATGCCATAGAGATTCTTCTTAAGAATATTCATGGCCTAGTTGCTTTTATGCTGAAAGGATTTACTATCAAAACCTTTGAGAAGTTAATCAACAAGGTGTCTAATTTATAAGGAGAAGACAAATAATTACTTTTCCAAGATCAGACATCCAAGCCTAAACTATAGAAAGCTTTTGAAAGGAATCCAGTGGCAGTGGCATCAGTTGATAGGAGGAAGCAGCCACTTAGACTTCAGTTTGAGAGACCTAGAGCTCAGTAGCCTTTTCATCCAATGCCTCTACCACCACCTCAGTCATCATACCAGCCATCATAGTCTCCTCAATGACCATTACAACCACCTCCTCAGCAGTATACCCAACAACGGTACTCCTATCCACCACCAGGTAGCTATTACCCACCTACTCTTCTAGACAGACTAAACAAATCATATTCATTCAAGAGGGAGGCAGTCAGGAAATCTTTAAAAACCTCTTAAAGAAGCCTAATTTCCAACTACTAGAGCCTAATAAGCTGGAGGAAGTGGGCAAGAGAAATGATCCTAACTTTTGCCCCTACCACCGCATGTTAGGCCATATCTTAGAGAACTGCATCACCTTCAAGGACTGGCTTGAGCATAGCCACAAGTTGGGTTCCAGAATTTTCATTGTGGATTACTTATTAAAACAACTATCTAGTTTTGTTAGGGTAATCCTTGGGGATACATGTGATCCTCTCAAGATAAAAGAAGGTTGGGATATTTCCTTATCTCAAACCTCTAAAAAGATTATTTCTATGATCAAGAAACTCTCTAAGGGTAGCTCTCAAACCTTGAACATCAAGGAAGATTTGCATGTTGCCAAAGATAACTTGAGAAAAGTGGGAGCTCAGTAGCAACAACAGTCGACACTTTCCTGGGATAGTTTAGTAGTGTAAACACTGATCGATTCTAGCAATCCCTCCACCATTGCAGCTACTACTTCATCCATTTCTTCTTTCGATAGGAGTGTTGTATCAGTGGACAAGGACACTAAAACCCTTACCCGACCTACTTTATTTGATTTCTATCATGTACCTCCACCTAAAAAGAAATCAATGAATAAAATAGATTCCACTTACATCTTGTCCATTTATGATGCTCTTGAATTTATTCCTATTGAAAGCTCTCCAAGTCTAGAAAATAATGAATAAGATCCTTTCTCTTTGAAATCAATCATACTTTCCTTTCTAAATCAATCGTTCACCCATTGAGATAGACTTGGAGTCAACCAACTCGAGGGTCCCATAGGAGAAGGAGATGCGAGAAAGTAGAACTTTTGCCAACCCACATGAAGTCTCAAGTCAACCTACGTATGGTAAAGTTCTACTCTGGTAGCACCTCAGATAAAAGTAAGTAAGTTGGTTATGAGTGAGATAGCCCTCCACAGGATGCTCCACCTATGTATATGCTTGTGGAGGACCAGCCAGAGTTGATTATAAAATTCTAGCTCACCTTAAAAAGTTGTCAGCAAAGTTAAGCATATATGACACCCATATCTTATCTAAAGAGATGAGGGAATCTCTAATCAAGGATTTTATTGATTCAGAGATATGCTTAGCTCAGCTGACCACTACTATAGAGGAGGCTTACTATTCAGAGGATGATCAGACACAACCCTCCCCTCTACATCATAGTGGACATGAGATATGTCCTAGCTACCAAAAGTACACCTGCTATCCACATAAACTTAAAATCTAGTTCAGAGGATGAGTCTTATATAGTTAACACACCAGCTAGCTCTTCTCAGCGACAGATTTCTTTCAAGGTGACACTTGAGCTAGACAGTGATGAAGGCTGGGCTCCAAAACAAAGCATGAGTGTATCCAAGTCTATATGTGAAATAGTCAGGCATCAGTTAGGAACCTTAGCTATAACCCCACTTTTCACACAAAAAGTTGAGGGTTTGGTAGTTAAGGAAGCCCCTAAGTCATCCAAAAATGTGAAGACTCAGAGATTCTTTCTGGGAGCATCATTCTCAAGTCAATAAGTTGATGTAAAACTTAAGGATGGTTCATATAAAGATTTAATATAATTGTCTTTTGATTGGTACTTTCTCTTGTTCTTAATCTAGCAAAGATGGGATTAATCCCACATACTTGGTCTAAACACAGGTTAGATTACATCAAGAGGATATGGGATCACAAATGCAGACATTCTCAATCAAGACCAAAATTAGGATTTGATAAAGTTGGTCCAGTCAATGATGAAAATTACTACCTAGTCATCACCAATCATTTGGAATCTGATAGGTTTTTTTCAGATCACACTAACGCTTATAAGGAGGAGTGCTTAAAAACTTAAGATGACCCATATGATTTCCAAGTCAAGGATAGACCACCAAAGTTTGAAAAAGAAATCAAATCAACCGTTGATGAACTCAAAGAAACCAACTTAGGGATTGAAGAAAATCTATGCCCAACATACATCAGTTCCTTATTGAACCAAACTGAAACCAATGAATTAGTTAGGCTATTGACTGAGTTTAAGGATTGCTTCGCATGGAGTTATGAAGAGATGCCCAATTTTTCTCCAGACGCAGCATTCCACAAACTAGCGATAGAGCTTAATGATATCCTTATCAAGCAAGTTCCTAGACACATGCAATTAGACATCGAAAAACATGTCATTTCTGAAGTCAGGAAACTGATCAATTCTGGTGTCATCATAAAAGAAATATACCCTACTTGGTTGGCCAGTGTCATCCCAATTAAGAAGAAGAATGTCGAAATTCACATATGCGTCAACTTTAGGGACTTAAATAAGGCATGTCCAAAAGATGAATTTTCACTACTAATCCCAGAGCTGATGGTGGATGTTACCTCATCTCATGTCATCTTCTCTTTCATGGATGGCTCATCTAGCTACAACAAAATTAAGATGGCCTATGAATATGAGAAAAATACTACTTTTTGAACCCCGATCAAAATTTATTGCTATAAGGTCATGACTTTCGGCCTTAAAAATTCCTGTGCTGCATACCAGTGGGCTATGACTCGAATCTTCAGTGAACTCATTCATCCTCAAGTAGAGTGTTATGTTGATGATCTTGAAGTCAAAAGTAAAAAAAAAGTAAGTCCACCTTTTTGACTTGAGAGTAGTTTTTGAACGGTTAAGATAATTTAACCTAAAAATGAACCCCCTAAAGTGTGCATTCAGAGTAGCTTCAGAAAAGTTCCTTGGGTTTTTTGTCCGACACCGGTGAATCGAGATCAATCTAGAGAAGATCAAAGTGATACTAAAAATTCCACCCCCTAAAAGTCTAACTCAACTCAGATCATTTCAAGGGCAATTGACATATATAAGATGCTTTATCCAACTATCGAGAAGGTAATCAATTTCAACACTTGTCAAAAAGGATGCTAAGTTCAACTGAGATGATAAGTGCCAGCATGTCTTTGAAGACATCAAGGACTACTTTAAGATGCCCCTAGTTCTAGCAAACTCTATCTTTGGCAAGCCACTCATCCTCTACACTATTGCATTAGACAACTCCCTCAGCGCTTTGTTAGCCCAAGCTAATGATGATTGGAAAGAGAATGCTCTCTATTATCTCAGCTATCGTCTAATCCCTACTGAAGCCAATTATCAACGCCTTGAGAAACATTACCTAGCTTTAATCTTCGCATTCTAAAAGCTACAACATTATATGCTTTCTCATAAAGTCAACTTGATCTCTAGAGTCAATCCACTATAGTATTTCATGACACGGCCGACGCTACCCAGGTGGTTGGCATGATGGTCCATGATTCTCTCATAGTTTGACATTACTTTTGTACCCCTCCGTGCAGTGAAAGGACAAGCATTTCTGAACTTCATAGTAGCACACCCACTTCTTATTGACTCTTCACTTAATGACAATCTCCTCGATGAACAAATCATTAACTTGGGGGACACTTGCAATCATCGATGGAAATTGTATTTTGATGGTGCAGCTTCCTCTCAAAAAGGAGAAGAACCATAATCTACTCTTCCAGGAAAGTCAGGGGTAGGAATAGTCCTTCTAACTCTAAATTGTGATTTAATGAGATTCTCATACCATTTATCCAATCCTTGCACCAACAAGGAAGCTGAGTATGAGGCTTTGATTACCGGTCTGGAGTTAGTAATCATGCTATACATCCAGACATCGACATCTTTAGGGATTCTCAGCTGGTCATCAACCAAATTGCTATGTCCTACAAGGTTCTTAAGCCTAAGCTCCATCATTATCACAAGTACACCATGGAGTTGTTAGTCCAAATCCCATAGGTTACCATATACAAGATCCCTCGAGGAGAGAATGCAGTAGTGATTGCACTAGCAAAGCTTGCCAAAGAGTTTGCATGTCCGGAAGATGAGTCTATATCAATAAAGATTCAAAATAACAAAAGTCCTATCCTTTATTGATTCTGAATTCATCGAGATATTCTCTCTTGAAGGGGAGGTTGCCATTATCAAAAATGATGAGGAGCTAGATTGGAGGAAACAATTCATGGACTATCTAACTAAAGGCAAACTACCTCAAGAGAAGTCACAAGCCCATCAGATGAAGCAAAGAGCTCTTTTTTATGCTTTCATCAATGGAGATTATACTAGTGATCCTTTGATCATATTTGGTTACATTATTTAGACAAGCACGAAGCCTATAAATTTGTGACTGAGGTACACTCAGGATTATACGGAGCTCACCAATCTGGTCCGAAGATGAAGACTAAGATCAAGAGACTGGGGTACTATTGGCCTACGATGATTACCGACTGCATGGATATAGCCAAGTGTTGTCACCAATGTTAGGATTATGGAGTGGTCCTACACTAAGCACCCAACATTCTACATCCAACATTGGCCTCTTGGCCATTCAAGTGTTTGGGTACTGACATTGTGGGTCTGATCAATCCTCTTTCTTCCAAAATTCATGTATTCATCCTTGCTGCTATTGATTGGGCAAAGGCGATTCCTCTCAGGGAGGTCAAAGCCCGGCATGTGCTCCAATTTTCAGAACCATATCAGTAGGTTCAGGTGGTCTCAACGAATATGGTATGCATTCAAGAGCACCAAGATCAACAACTTCTCTGAGATACAACATAGATTGAGATACTCTACCATCTATTATCCATGAGCAATGGTCTAGTAAAGCTTTCAACAAAACTCTCATTCTGATACTCAAGAAGACACTCAATGACAACAAGCGAGCAATGGCATGAGAAGTTAGTTGAATAAGCTTATCGCACCACTATAGAACTCCAACTCAATATACTCTTTTCTCCTTGGTCTATGGGTGCAGCCATTCTACTGAGCCTAACTCCCATCACTAAGGATAGTTATGGGTAGCAAGATCACAATAGAACAAAATGCGAAGTTGCAATTAGAAGAGCTCAAAGTTTTAGAGGAGAGACGCTTACAAGCATGCCAGAACCTCGAGTTGTACAAAGCCAAAATATTTCAAGCTCACAACAAATTGGTCCACCTTATCATTTTTCAAGTAGGAGAGCTTGTTTTAGTTCTAACAAGACCAATTATTGCCCCCCGCAAGATGGGAGGCAAGTTTGAACCCACTTGGGAAGGCCTCTTTTGCTATATAGAAGGCCTACCAAGTAGGATCTTATCAATTCATCAACCATAAAGGAGAGCGCCCGATGCTTTCGATCAACATGCCTTAGTTAGAGAAATATTACCCAAAAATTATGTTTGAAAATAATTATCATCAATGAAAATTCCATTTCAAATTTGATCTCTTCAAACTGAAAGCAATTACGCCTGTGAATCCTCCACAACACATTTAGGATAGGTGTATGAGAACCCAAGAAACATCCTATCATTCCTCAACACAAACATAAACTACACACAATTTTGTAGTGGTATTAGGACAACTCTAAGAGAACCCAGGAGGCATCTTATTTAGACTAGCACAACTAAGTTAGGTGTAAGAGAACCCAAGCGGCATCTTTTCTTGGTGGAGTCACATTGCCTTTATGGCACCTTTCATCCATTCTTTGACGTGTTTTAGGATAGGTGTAAGAGAACCGAAGTGGCATCCTATTCATTCTTTCACAACAGAAACACACATACACATCTTTTATCTCAAGCTACTTTGATGTGGGATAATGCCCTCAATCGTTAGCTACTCTAAGTCAGGCTGATGTGTTATCCTGTTAGTGCATCACCCAGTGGTTCCTTGTTTAGGAAGATGTAAGTCTGCTACTCTTTCTTTCTTGATTTGATTGCTACACATCGACTAGCGCCTTGTTAGCATGGTAGACATTAGTGTGTGGTCGGTAAGCTACCCTCATGTTGGATTCATTTAAGAGGATGTAGTCTGTTGCGCCTTCTTCTTAAACTAGCCATCATGAACTGCCTTGGTTGAGTAAAAGATTAGGGTAAGTCCTCCGATAGCTCCTTTCCTCTTAACTACTTCAAGTCTGGGTCTAGTCTTTCTTTGTGACTCCCTACTTAGAAGTTGCCCTTAGGTTGGGTTTGATCTGTTACACCATCAATGGGTCACCCTAGCGGTTGGCCCCTACTTTAAAAGATGTAAGTCTACTATGCTTTCTTCTTAAGTACAACCATACCGACGTGCAGCCCTAGGTCATATAGCACTTGTTGAGCCAACGAGAGACTATCCCGGCAATCAATTCTGCTTTAGGGAGATGTAAGTCTACACACCTTCTTTCTAGACTGATTGTCGCATACTGATGGGCACCTTAAGTTGGTTGGTGTTCGCTATGCTGATAGCAACCCAACCGATGGATACACCACTCTTGGCAGATGTAAGACTCCTATGCTATCTCCTTGAGTTAGCCACCGAATACTTGTAGGCATTATTTTCTTCAAGGATCAGGATAACACCCCTAGTGGCACTTCCCCTGTGAGCACTATACTTGGCTCACATCCTTTGCGACCCCATTTAGACACTACCTGGTTTACTTTTGGATTGGATAGTCTTCTTTTCCTAATAATCACCCCTGTGGTTGGAGATTTTGTTCAATGGATGTGCAGATTCTCCCTTAGTCCAGTAAATCTGAGATATGTCAAGGCTGACATAGCCCCTTCTTAGTGTGGTCCCTCAGACACCAATAGGGTCCACAATAATAAACAAACAAAATATATTTTCACTTATGGATGTGGAATTAACGCCCCAGTGGCACCTTTCTGAAAAAGGCATCCTATCTTTTGGGTAGTGTTAGGAATACTCCCTATTGGAATCGCCTGACTACTCTTGAGTTGAGATAAGTCCCCCGCAACACTCTCTCAGTAGTCTCCCTTAGGTCAGGTTTAATCTATTTTTCCACCAACAGGTTACCTTGAAAGTCATTGTCACTTTGGAAGATGTAAGTCTACAACGTATTCTTTCCGACGATAGTTGCACACCGACGCAGCCCAGGTCGTTGATGTTGTATATCAATAGGTCACCCTAGCGGCTGGTCCCTGCTTAAGAAAATGTAAGTCTGCTATGCTTTATTCATGGTACAGCCATTGCACACCGAAAGGCACTGCTTAGGTCAGATGGTCTTACCTTTCGGCCGATTGACTAACCCTTTTGATAGGCCAAGGCTGACATGACCCATTCTCACTGCGGTCTATTACATACCGATGGGATCCATCAAATGAAATTAATCCTGACTACTCTTGAGCTAACATAAGTCTCCAGCAGCATTCACTTAGTAGTCGCCTTAGGTTGGGCTTGATTTGTTGTGCCATCAAGAGGTCAGCCTAATAAGTCTACTATGCTTTCTTCTTTCTTGACCATTTACTGCAGAAAGCCAACCGTTGGGTCTAGTCCTACCCACTGGTAGACTACCCTTTTGGACTTGTAAATCTTAGATAGGCCAAGGCTGACATAGCCCCTTCTCAGTGGGTCCATCGCACACCAACAGGGTCCACAACATAACACAAAAATTAAATTAATTCAAATCAAATAAATATAAATTAAAGTAATCATCATGAGTACTCTTGAGTTGAGGTAAGAACCCTAGCGTCACTCACTTAGTAATTGCCTTAGGTCAAGTTTGATTAATTGTGCCATTCATAGATCATAGATCCCTACTTTTGAAGATGTAAATCTGCTATGGTTTCTTCCTAGTACATCCATTGCACACCGAAAGGCAACCCATAGGTCAGATAACTCTACTCTATGACAAGTGGACTACCCCTTTGGATTTGTAAATCTAAGATAGGCCAAGGCCTCTGTGGCTCCTTTTAGTGGGTCCATTACACACTGACATGGTCCATAACAAACCAAATTTAAAACCAACCTTCCTAGTGGTGTCAAATTAAACATATCGAACAAACCAAACTTCACCCGAGCGAGGTGAAAATCAAATTAGTCTCCCTAGTGCAGCCTAAATCAAAATCTATATCTATCAAATTTAACCAGGCTTATGTCTCCAACAGATGTACCCTCAATTCAAAATCATTCTCCCCAGTGGAGCCATAAGAAATCCAATTAAACTCTTATCCCTAGTGGATAACCCAAACCTACTTACCTAGTGGAAGGTTCACATTCCCAATCCCTATCAGATTCAAATCCATATCCCTAGCGGATTTTCCCCCACATCAATTAAAATAAAATAAATTAAAATTAATTCGATCTTGATCACCAGTGGGTTATAGATTCTTATCCTCTGTGGATACAC
Organism: Cymbidium sinense; assembly: GCA_021442155.1. Taxonomy (NCBI): domain Eukaryota; kingdom Viridiplantae; phylum Streptophyta; class Magnoliopsida; order Asparagales; family Orchidaceae; genus Cymbidium; species Cymbidium sinense. Next base: position 84,311,979 of record CM038214.1, on the reverse strand, counting down.
ACCAAAACTAATCATATTCACAATCAAACTCAAATCCATATCCCCAACGGATAGCTTGAACCTGCTTCCCTAGTGGAAGGTTCATAAACTCAATCCTCAGGGGATTTCTCATTTTATGCCCTCGACATAAACCTCTCACATGTAATGCCCAATGCATATGTGATCCATTAGCAGATCTTCCTTGATGTCCTTAACATGAAACTCCAACCAAATCTTTTTTGCTCTCTTATGCCCTTGGCATAAGTTGAGTTGCATTGTACTAAGATCATGATTTTATCTACCTTTCAGACATAGGCATAGATCATTTTCGTTAGCACTTACAATTCTTTGGATGTTGTTGATCATCTCACTCAACTCTAGTACGTGCAATCTACCTTGTCAGTTAACCCACACCTATTGGGGGTCCATTTGTTAACCTCTCTTTTAGAGTGAGTTCTCAACCTCTTCTTCTTAGACCTAGGAGTCATCTATACAGTAAGACTTCCTTAGTCATAAGACACTTCTAGTAATTAGGTGAACACTTAACCTAAGCCTAAACACTTAGAAGGGTTAACCATAAGCTTAGGCTATGCCTTAGGGATTAAGAAGACTCACCTACTAAAATAAAGTAAACCTAAACCCTAAACTAAATAAAATAAAATTAAACTAAACTTTTGGTAAAATAAAACCTAAAAATAATTCTAAATTAGAAACCTAAAGCCAAAAACTAAAACAAATAAAATATAAACCTAAACCTAAACCTAAAAATAAAAAATTAAACTTAAACCTAAAAAATAAAATAAAAATAAAACTAAACTAAAAAATAATCATAAACCTAAACCTAAACCAAAAAAATAACCTAAACTAAAATAAATAAACCTAAAATAAATAAACTAAACTAAATAAAAAAATAAACCTAAATAAAAATAAAAAATAAAATAAATAAAAATAAATAAAAAATAAACTAAATAAACTAAACTACTTTTATTTAATTAAAAATAAATCCCACCCTAAACTAAACCCTAAATCCTAAACACTAAACCCTAAAACCTAAACCCTAAACTAACCTGAACCCTAAACCTGCAACCATAAACCCCACCCAAAACCCAAACCTAAAACTCTAAACCTAAAACTAAACATAAACACTAACTCTAAATCCTAAACACTAAACCCTAAACCTAAAACTAATCCCAATCAACCTTAAACCCAAACCCTAACTAAACCAAACCTAAACCCTAAATTATAAAACCCTAAACCCTAAACTCTAAACCCCAAACCTTAAACTAAGCCCCCAAACCTTAACCCTACCTAACCTCCAAGCCCAAAACCTAAAGTAACTAATTAAAGTAAAAAATTAAACCTAAACCCTAAAACATAATAAACATAAACCCTAAGAATGGGCAGAACCTTGATGATAAGAACATCACCGTGAACCAAGCTCAGTCTAGATATGGCAGTGGAGGCGAAGGTGGAGGCACGATGGTTATTGTAGTGGTGGTGGGGGATCTGAAGGTGCTGGTAGATATGGAGCTGGTGGTCAGAGTAGTGGTGGATATGGAGGCGGGAGGAGCGACAAAGGTTATAGCCATGGTGGTGGCGAAGGGAGAGATCTGGGATATGATGATAGATCCCGCTATTGGAGAGGCTGGGGTGGTTCAGATGGAACTGGAGAAATTAAAGAACAATCGATCCGATCTGCTGCTTATGGAACTATGTCCTTACATTAGAGACAGTTCTAGTTATCTAGGATTTTTTATTTGCTTTATGCTTGCTCATTTTTGATCTATATCATCGGTTTTATCTTAGAAAACTTGGTCTACTACTTGGTTGATGAAATCGAAAAGAGGAAATGTTGAATCTGAATTTGTTCTCTGTTAAAAAAACTCTTAAACCCTAAACCCTAAACTAAAAGTTGAACCATAAACCTAAAACTTAAACCCTAAACCCTAAACCCTAAACCCTAAAAACCCTAAACCCTAAAACATAAACCCTAAACCCTAAACCCTAAACCCTAAAACCTAAACACTAAACCCTAAACCCCAACAAGAAACCCAAGCCAAACCCTACAAACTAAACCTAAAGCTAAAACCTAAACCTAAACTAAATAAAACCTAAAATCAAATAAATAAGAAAACCAAACTTAATTAAAATAAAATAAAATAAAATAAAATAACATAAACTAAACTACACTTAAACCTAAACTAAACCTAAACTAAATTCAAAGAAATAAATAATAAATAAAATAGCCCTTCACTCACCCTAAAAAACCCAAACCCTAAACCCTAAGACTTGGGCCCTGACATAAACCCTAAACCTAAACCCTAAATCATAAAACTAAACCCACCCTAAACCCCAAACCCTAAACCCTAAACCCTGACCTAAACCCTAAAGAAATAAAAATCTAAACTAAACCTAAGATAAATAAAATAAAATAAACCTAATAATAAAATAAAAAATAAAATAAATAAAACCTAAAACCTAAACCTAGCAAAAATATAAATAAAAAATAAAACCATATCCCACCCTAAACCACTAACCCTAAACCCTAAAACCTAAAACCTAAACTAAACTAAATAAAAATAAATAAATAAAATTCTAAACCTAAATAAAATAAATAATAAAGTAAAATAAAAAATAAAAAATCTAAATCTAAATAAACCTAAAAAATAAAATAAATAAAATTAAATAATTTAAAACAAAATAAATAAAACCTGGACTAAACTAAAAAATAAAACCTAAATAATATAAAGCTAAACTAAAATAAAAATAAACCTAAAATTAAATTAAAGAAAAACTAAATAAAAATGTAAATCTAAAAAACAAACCTAAAAATAAATAAAAAATAAAACCAAAACCCTAAATTACAAAAAAAAACCTAAACCAAAAATAAAAATAAAATAAACCTAAACATAAACTAAAATAAACTAAAATAAAATAAATAAAACTTAAACCTAACCTAAAATAAACTAAACCTAAACATAAACCTAAACTAAATAAAATAAAATAAACTAATAACAAACCTAAACCTAAAGTAAAAAAAAATAAAACCTTAAAATTAACCTAAAATTAAAACCTAAAACCTAAACCTAAAAAATTAAAATAAAAAAATAAACCTAAAATTAAAAATAAAAATAATGCCAAAACCTAAAAAATAAATAAAAATAAAACTAAACCATAAAAATCAAAACAGAAAAATAAACCAAAAAAATAAAAATAAACTAAACTAAAATAAAACTAAAATAAGTAAACTAAACTAAATAAAATAAAATAAACTTAAATTAAATTAGAGAATAAAATGGTAAACAAAAAAAAAACTAAATAAAACCTAACCCTAAACCTCACCACTACCACAGGCCCTCCTAAACCTACCCTAAACCACCCTAAACTCTAAACCCTAAACCCTAAACCCTAAACCCTAAACTCTAAAAATTATGACCCTAAACCCTAAATCCTAAACCCTAAAAAACAAAAATCTAAAATCTAAACTAAATAAAACCTAAAATAAAATAAATAAAATAAAAAATTAAAATAAAATAAAACATACACTAAAACCTAAACCTAAAAAACAAAAAACAAAAAACTAAAACTAAAGTAAAATAAAATGAATAAAAATTTAAACTAAACTAAAAAAAATAAAAAACCTAAATAAAAAAGAAACTAAACCTAAAATAAAAATAAAATAAACCTAAACCTAAACTAAGATAAACTAAACTAAAATAAATAAAACATAAACCTAAAATAAACTAAACTAAAACCCTAAAATAAACTAAAATAACTAAACCTGGGTAAAATAAAAAACCTAAAATAGAAACTAAAACCTAAACCTGGAAAATAAAGAAAACCTAAACATAAACTTAAAATAAAAGATAAACCTAAATAAAATAAAATAAAACTAAATTAAAAATAAACATAAAACCTACTAAGATATACTAAAAATAAATGCTAAAATAAATTAACTTTAAATAAAACTAATATAAAATAATAAATAAACCTAAATAAAAATATATAAAATAAATTAAAATAAATAAAAATCTAAATAAATGATAAACCTCAACCTGGCATTTTTGTAATTTACAAAGGCTAAACTCCCCACCCTTTGCCTACCACTAAATCCACACTAAAACCCCAGGCCCTCTAACCTCCTCTTATGACCTCCTGCTGACCCTGACCCTGGGCCTCTACACAAACCTGACCCAACTACCCCTAAACTAGGCCAACCCAGGCCAAACTGATCCCAACCCTCCACAACTGGGCCCAGGCCACCCTACTGACCTAAACCCTAATGACCCTAAATGCCCTTAAATCCCCTGACCTAAACCCCAAATCCACCCACCACACCCCAAAACCCTAAAATCATCTAAACCCTAAACCATAAACCCTAAACCCTAGGCAAATCCAAAAACCTAAACTAAATAAAACCTAAAAATAAAATAATTAAATAAACCTAAACTAAACTAACTAAAAAAATAAAATAAAAAATAAAATAAACTAAAATAAAATAAATAAAAAACATAAACTAAACTAAAATAAACATAAGAATAAAACCTAAATAAAATAAAACTAAAATGTAAAATTAAAATAAAATAAAATAAAATAAAAACTAAATAAAAACCTAATCCTAAAAAAAAAACAATAAAATAAAACCTAAAAATAAATAAAAAATAAAACTTAAAGCCTAAATTAAAAAAATGCAAACCTAAAATAAAAATAAAATAAGAAAAATAAAATAAACCTAAACCTAACCTAAAATAAACTAAACTAAAATAATTAAAACCTAAACCTAAGCTAAATAAAAAAATAAACTAAAAATAAACTTAAACCTAAACTAAAAAATAAAACATAAAAATAAACCTAAAATAAAATCCTTATACCTAAACTTAAAAAATAAAATAAAAATGTAAAGCTAATCCTAAAAAAAAATAAAACCTAAACCTAAAAAATAAAATAAAAATAAAACTCAACTAAAATGTAAACCTAAACCTAAACGTAAACCTAAAATATTAACTAAAATAAAAAACCCTAAACTAAAATAAATAAACCTAAAATAAATAAAATAACTAAGTAAAAATAAAAAAAATAATCCTAAATAAAATAAAAAATAAAATAAACTAAAATAAAGAAAAAATAAACTAAATAAACTAAGTAAACTAAAACCTACTTGTTTACTTAGTTTTTCAAAAAAACCATAAACCCTAAACCTACAACCCTAAATCCCAAAACCTAAACCCTAAACCCCAAACCCTAAACCCTAAACCCTAAAAACCTAAAAACCTAAACCTAAACTAAATAAAATCTAAAAAATAAAATAATTAAATAAACCAAGACATAAACCTAAATAAAATAAAATAATAAAATAAAACAAAAACCTAAATCTTAACCTAAACCTAAACCTAAAATAAAATAATTAGAAATTAAAAATTAAACTAAAATAATATAGATAAAAACCCAAACTAAACTAAAAAAATAGAAATCTAAATAAATTAAAAACTAAACCTAAAATAAAAATAAAATAAACCTAAAATTAAATAAAATAAAAACTAAATAAAAATGTAAACCTGAAAAATAATCCTAAAAATAAATAAAAAACCAAACCTAAACCATAAACTAAAAAAAACATAAAACAAAAATAAAAATAAAATAAACCTAAACATAAACAAAAATAAACTAAGCTAAAATAAATAAAACCTAAACCTAAACCTAAACATAAACCTAAACTAAATAAGATAAAATAAATTAAAAATAAACCTAAACCTAAAGTAAAAAAAAAACTTAAAATATTCTTAAAATTAAAACCTAAACCCTAAACCAAAGAAAATAAAATAAAAACCTAAACCTAAAATAAAAAATAAAAAATAAAACCTAAACCTAAAAAATAAAATAAAAATAAAACTAAACTAAAAAATAAATCTAAACCTAAAACTAAACTTAAAAATAAACTAAAATAAATAAACCTAAAATAAGTAAACTAAACTAAATAAAAATAAAAATAAACTTAAATTAAAATAGAAAATAAAAAAAACTAAAACAAAAAATAAACTAAATATACTAAATAAACCTAAACCTACGAGTTTACCTAATTTAATAAAAATTACAAATTAAAAAATTTAAGAAAACTTTGACCCTTAACCCTAAACCCTAAAACCATCCTTAAACCCTAAACCCTAAAGCCTAAACCTTAAACCCTAAACCCCAAATCCTAAACCCTAAACCCTAAACCCTAAACCCTATACCCTAAAACCATAAACCCTAAACCCAAGACCCTAAACCCTAAACCCTAAAAACTACAACCATAAACCCTAAACCTAAAAGCCAAAAAACCTAAACCTAAACTAAATAAAACATTAAAATAAAATAAATAAATAAAAAGCTAAACCTAAATAAAATAAAAATTTAAGATAAAATGAAACCTAAACTAAAACCTAAACCTAAACCTAAACCAAAAAATAAAATAAAATAAAAAATAAAAACTAAAGTAAAATATAATAACTAAAAACCTAAACAAAACTAAAAAATAAAAAACCTAAATAAAATAAAAACTAAACCTAAAATAAAAATAAAATAAACCTAAATGCAAACTAAAATAAACTAAACTAAAATAAATAAAACATAAACCTAAACCTAAAATGAACTAAACCAAAAACCCTAAACATAATAAATTAAAATAACTAAAAATAAACCTAAACCTAAGGTAGAAAAAAGCCTAAAAAAAACCAAAAATAGAAACCTAAAACCTATACCTAAAATTAAAAATAAAAGATGAAACCTAAACCTAAAAATAAAATAAAAATAAAACTAAACTAAAAAATAAACATAATCCTAACCCTAAACCTAGAAAATAAACTAAAATAAAAAACCTAAACTAAAATAAATTAATTTAAAATAAATAAACAAAACTAAATAAAAGTAAAATAAACCTAAATAAAATAAAAGAAAAAATAAAATATAAATAAAATAAAATAAACTAAATAAACCTAAACCTGCCATTTTGCTTAATTTTAAAACCTAAACCCTAAACCCTAAATCCTGGGCCCCCTCCACAAAACCTGGGACCCTAAACTTACCCTAAACTCTAAACCCTGAGCTCCCAAGACCCTAAACTGAGTCATAAACCATAAACCTAAACCCTGAGCCACCTGATCATGGGCCCTAAACTTTGTGCATTGATCCTAAACCCTGGGCCTAACTGACTGACCCTGAGGCCCTGGGCTAAACCTAAACCCAGAGCCCCAGGCCCTAAAGTCTTGACCACTTGACCCCTGACTAAGCTGACCTAAGGCCACCCCTGAGGCTGGGCACTGGGCCCAAACCCTGGGCCCTGGGCCTTCTTAAAACCCACCCTAAATCCTGATCCTAAACTGGGCCATGACTTTAAAACAAAACCTAAAATAAACCACAAAAGATAAATAAATAAATAAACTTACCTAAATAAAATAAAAACCTAAACTAAAACCTAAACCAAAAATTAAAATAATAAAATAAATAAATAAAATAAACTAAAATAAATTCAAATCTGACTTAAACTAATTAAAACTAAGAATAAAACTTAAATAAAATAAAACTAAACATAATAAAAAATAAAATAAACCAAAAAATAAAAACAAATTAAAAACCTAAACCTTAAAATAAAACCTATAAAAAATAAAAAATAAAACCTAAAGCCTAAACTAAAAAAAATGTAAACCTAAAATAAAAATAAAATAAACCTAAACCTAAAATAAAATAAATAAGACATAAGCCTAAACTAAATAAAATAAAATAAACTAAAAATACACTTAAACCTAAGCTAAAAAATAAAACCTAAAAATAAACCTAAAATAAAAACATAAAACCTAACCATAAAAAAATTAAATAAAAACATAAACTTAAACCTAAAAATAAAAATAAAACCTAAACCTAAAAAATAAGCTAAAATAAAAAACCTTAACAAAAATAAATAAACCTAAAATAAATAAACTAAACTAAATAAAAAAATAAACATAAATAAAAATAAAAAATAAAATAAACTAAAATAAAGAAAAAATAAACTAAATAAACCATAAACCCTAAACCATAAACCTTAAACCCTAAACCCAAAAAAGCCCTAAATCATAAACCCTAAAAGCATAAACCCTAAAACCCTAAATCATAAATCCTAAACCCTAAACCCTAAACCCTAAACCCAAAACCCAAAACCCAAAACCCAAAACCTAAACCTAAAGTAACTAAATAAATTAAATAATAAACCTAAACCCTCAATCCTAATAAACATAAATCTAAACCTAAACCCGAAGAATGGATAGAACCTTGATGGTAGGAACATCACCATCAACTAGGCTCATTTTAGATCTAGCGGTGGAGGAAAAGGAGGAGGCGTTATTGTAGTGGTGGTTGGGGATCTGGAAGTGCTGGTGGATATGGAGGTGGTGGTTGGAATAGTGGTGGTTATGGATGCAGGAGGAGCGATAGTGGTTCTAACTGTGCTTTTGGAGAGGGAAAGATTGGGGATATGATGGTGGATCTTTTACCGAGAGGCGGTGGTTCATGGAGCGGAGAGAACCTTAAGAACGGTCTATCCAATATGCTGCTTATGGAACTATGTCTTTAGAGTAGAGATAGTTCTAGTTATTTATGGTTTTTGATTTGCTCTATGCGTGCTCATTTTTTATCTATGCTGTCACTTGTATCTTAGAAAAATTCGTGTGTTACTTGGATGATGAAATCGAAATGAAGAAATGTTGAATCTAAATTTTTTCTCTATTAAAAAAAATCAAAAACCTAAACCCTAAACCCTAAACCCAAAACCCTAAAACCTAAATAATAAACCACAAACCTAAACCAAACCCTAAAACCTAAACACTAATCCCTAAACCCTTAACCCTACATCCTAAACCAAAAACCCTAAACCCCTAAACCCTAAACCTAAACCCTAAACCCTAAACCTTAAACCCTAAACCCTAAACCCTAAACTAACCCTAAATCCTAAACCCTAAAAGCTAAAAAACTAAACTTAAACTTAATAAAACCTAAAATATAAAGATGCTAAGCTGACTAAAATGAAATAGATATTAAATAAAACATAATTAAACCTAAACTGGCCTAAAGGCTAAAGAGGTAATATTAACTAAAATATAAAACTATGTGAGCTAAAAGATACCTAAAATAATGCTGACTGAGCTGGGCCACTGAGCCACTAAAACTTAAATCTGTGGTCCCTGGGCTCTAGGCCCTGGGCCATGAACACAATTGGGAGGCCCTGGGCCCTAGGCCCTGGGCTGGGGAGCCCTACTGGGCCCTAAACCATGGCCTGGACCCTGATCACTGAGCCCTCCTGGGCCACAAAACCTAGCCCAAGCATTAAGGCCCTGGGCCCTAAATAAACCCCACCCCAGGCCACTGAAGGCTAAACCCAAATCATAAACCCACAAATCCTAAAACCCAAACACTAAACCCTATAACCCAAGCCACAAATCCCTAAACCTAAACCCTAAACCTAAACCCAGGCCTAAACCTAAACCCTAAACCCTAAAACCTAAACCCCAAATGATAAACCTTAAACCCTATACCCTAAACTAACAGAAATCCTAAAGCCTAAACACTAAACCCTAAACCCAAAGCATAAACCCTAAAACCATGAACCCTAAACCAGCCTAAACCCTAAACCGCAAACCCCAAAACCCAAAACCTAAACCTAAAGTAACTAAATAAATTAAAAAATAAACCTAAATGATAAAACCTAATAAACCTAAACCTAAACCCTAAGAATGGGCAAAACCTTGATGGTAGGAACATCACCATCGATAAGGCTCAGTCTAGATCTGGCAGTGGTGGCGAAGGTGAAGGCAGTGATTATCGTAGTGGTGGTGGGGGGTATGGAGGTGCTGTTGGATATGGATGTGGTGGTCAGAGCAGTGGTGGTTATGGAGGTGGGAGGAGCGACGATGGTTACAACCATGGTGGTGGCGGAGGGAGAGATCAGGGATATAATGATGGATCCCACTACTCGAGAGGCTGGGGTGGTTCTAATGGGAATTGGAGAAAGAATGGACTATCCGATCTCCTGCTTATGGAACTATGTCTTTACAGTAGAGATGATTCTAGTTATCTAGGGATTCTAATTTGCCCTATGTGTACTCATTTTTTATCTATGTTGTTCCTTATGTTTTAGAAAAATTGGTGTGTTACTTGGTTGATGAAATTGAAAAGAAAAAATGTTGAATCTAAATTTGTTCACTATTAAAAAAAATAAACCAAAAACCCTAAACCCTAATAAAACCTAAACCTTAAACCTAAACCCTAAATCTTAAACCCTAAACCCTAAACCCTAAATACCATTGTTGACCTCACTTTTGGAGTGAGTTCTCAAGCTCTTCCTCTTAGATAGGTGAACTCTTAACCTAAGCCTAAAGACTTAGAAGAGTTAAACATAGGATTAGGCTATGCCTTTGGGATTAAGGAGACTCACCTACTCTATAGCAAAAATCCAACTAATGTTCACCTTCTTAAACCAAACCTCAAATTCAATTCAAATATCAAAATCCAGATTTAAATCCAAATCAAATGATTGAAGCCCATGATCTAATCCAAAATCAAAATCTTTCCTAAGCCCTATGATGTGTCTTATGGACTTAGCCTTAGCCAAATCCAAATCAATCCAAATTTAATTGATTTTCTCAAAGATCAATTCAACCCTTTAATCAATTTATCAAATTTAAACTCAAACTCAACTTCAAATCATGATCAAAACCTAAATCCAAATCAAATCAAATACATATCTAAACTCTTAAGCTAATTTCATGGACTTAGCAAAATCTCATCAAAATCAAGCCTAACTTAATTGATTTTATCATAAATTAATCAATCCTTCAATCATCACTTCAAGCCATCCCAAAATCTACAATCAAATCAATCAAGCTAAGGTAAAACCTAACCAAACCCATTTGATCCAAAATATCCAAATAAGCTCCAAATCACCTAAGTCAAAATAAAATCAAATGAAATCAAAATTAAACAAAATTAAATTGAATCAAAAACATGAAATCAATGCATAAACACAAATAGACTAAAAAATAAATCATGATGGGACACAAAATAGCAAATAGGTCATTTGACCTAGAGTTGTCCCACGTGGGCTCCACTAAGTCAAAAGTCAATAAATTAAAATTTGATTTAATTAAGTCACTCCAAAGACTCAAAATCATTAAATGAACATGTTTCAGTATAAAACTAAATAAATCTAAATTTAATGAAGATCCAAATGGGTTGATTTTGCCACCTAACCCAAGTAGACCCAAATGGATCCTATTAAATCTAAATTCAAATTAAATTGAAAATTAATTCAAATCAAACATCCAAAATCATTTAAAATTTATAGTTAGATATAATTTAGCCAACCATTTGGTTTAAGTTAATAAATTTGATCATTTAACTCAAATAAGTCGAATGTGGCTCATTAAGCCCAAATTTTGTCAAAATGGGCTTAAATTTAAATCTACATCAAATTAAGTGAGATCAATTACTCTAAATCATCTTAAACACTTATTGAAACATGAGTGTAACCCAAACACACCATAATTGAGCCAAATTAATAATATGAATCAATTAAGCCCAACTAAAACAAAATATAATTAGCAAGCTAATCAAACTATAAAAAATGGAAAATCAATCAGATAACAAAAAAAATAATCAACATTGTAAATGTATAATTAAAATAGAAATATAATTAAATTTGAACATCAAATATAAATTTGATTAAAATTAAATAAAAATAATTATCTACTAAATAAATAATAAATATACAGTTTGAATAATCATTAATTATACTATATATAATTTATAAACTTCACTTAAATTAAAACTATAATAATAAAATAATTAAAAATTATGAAGATTTATAAATAAAAAAATAATAAGTCTAAAAAAATAATAATAACAAAAAAAAAATCCATCCTTAGTCACGTGAAACCAAGAGAAATATATATATACACATTTATCTATTTATCAAGCATGTATACTATCATTCTCACGCCACATTTTTCCCGTTAAGAAATAAAATAAAATAATAATAAATTTGGACATCACTATTTTATTAAAGCTAGCGAAAGCATCAAGTCTTTTTTTTATTTCACATGAATCTCAAATAAAATTTTTTTTTTCTATTGAAATGAAAACCTGTTCTCCAGTATTAAAAAATAAAATAAAATAAAATATCTTATCTTACATCCTTGGAGCATGCAAGCCATCTCTCTCTCTCTCTCTCTCTCTCTCTCTCTCTCTCTCTCTCTCTCTCTTCTCTCTCTCTCTCTCCATCCAGAACCTCCCATCCTTGACTAAAAAAAACAACAGTCTCAAGTCAAGACTCCTTTCTAGGTTTTTGCTACCAAATACCATTTCCTCCTCTATTTTCATCCCCACGAACTAGATGGGAACAAGAGAGAGAGAGAAGCTTTTTCTCCTTTGCGTACAGAGCCTCTCATCCTCACCATTTTTCTTAAGAGGGGCCTAACCTCTCTCTCATATTCCTTCATGTAAGAGCAGTTGAAGCCATCCTTGCATCTCATTCAGTCTGATCGAAGGATAGCCATAAGGATTGTAGTCCCTTTGTTCATCCATCTTCACTCTCCAAATTCCAATCAATATAAAAATAAGTTAAATAAAAATAAACTCCAAATATGCAAACTTATTGAACTAAGATAAGAGAATAATCATTAAGCTAAAGAGATAATCATTTATAAAAACTAGATGGCTAAATTTAATAAGTTAAACCTTAATTGGAATTCAAATAAAAGACCACATTAAACTTCAAATAAATCATTAGTAAATTAAAATACAGTCACCAATCCAAATCAAACTCAAATAAAATAATAAAAATCAATGAATTTAAACAAACATCCACATGATAATAATCATATGAAATTAAAACAAACAAAAAGAAAAGCATTAGATATTAGGGATATTGAATTAACAAAATTTAATTAAATCAAAACATATAATCCAAAATTAATCAATCAGATTATATGAAATTAAAAAAACTTAAACTTCATTAGATATTAAGGATATTGAATTATCAAAATTTAATTAAATCAAAATATCAAATCCAAAATTAATCAATCAAAATACACGAAGATTAAGTAAACTCATATTTTAAAAATCTAATTTAAATCAAACAAACATTAATCAAATCAAATCAATCACATAAATTCAAATGGGAAAATTAAGATACTTAAACACCTTAGTTAGACTTTCTAGGAGTTAGGATGTAGAATATGGTGAATTCCATCCAAAAATGGAATTCATTCTACTCTTCAATCTTGAAAACCTAAATATCACTTTAACCAAATAAAAGTGAAATAGAAATGGAAAATAAATAATTAAATCATTTAAATTGAAAGCACCCAAAGGAAAAAATTTAAACAAATTCAAACTCCAAGTTGAAACTTAAATTAAAAAAGCCTAGTAAAGTCTTATCACATAAGCCCTTTTTTCACACACTAGAATACTTGGTCACTGACCCTAGAATTAGGTTAGGTCGATGTGTTGATTGTATGGTTGATGTTGTATTTCTTTTGTGATGTAATGTTTTAGAGATGTTAGAATGTGGATGAGTCGGAGGTTAGGTTGATAGTCTAACATTATTTTTTGCAAGGGATTGTGCTTAAGGTGCGATCAAAAATAAATATAAATGCTCTCTTTTCAGGTTGGTTAAGCCCATATGCATAATCCAAGTTAGGAAAGGTGGGCTTGGTTACCCATGTGCAGTGTGCTAAGTCTAGATTATAAATATAACTACTTAGGTTGTATGTGTGTTTAACTAAAACTTATTTTTTTGGTGTAGTTGGATTTACTTTTTCTATTTTTATTATAATTTTTCATTAGGAATTAGGATTAGTGCTATGGTAGTTTAGGAAGAGTATTGGCTAGAAGGCTTAGTCGTTGGGTGCCATGTGATGCCTTGAACTCTACCACATCAAAAGAAGCAAAGATATAAAGGAATGAAGAAGACATGAATAATGAAGACTTGAAGACCCCCCATACCATTTATTATTTGTAATTGTAATTATTCTTTTATATACCAGGTTGTATAAGGGTAGAGCTCGGCTACCCATTTTCTCTTTTCGGGGTGTACGGCGGAACCAGATCACACTAGCATTTTATTCTTTTATGGTAGTCTATAAAATTGTTTGATGTTGTGTTTAGATTATGCATTAGAAACAACATGCTTTTCTTAGTTTCTTATATGTTTGATGCTTTAATGTGTGGCCTGGATGTGATTAGGCTCTTCGAATAAAATTAATTTATGTACCCTAATTAATAACTCATAATTAAAATTTAAAATAACTCATAACCTCAGCATAAAGACTAGGTTTGAAATAAGATAATTAAAAATTTTAGCAACCCCTTAGCAGAATGGTTGAATGTCTTACAACATGCATGCATATTCTTTCTCTCTTAAACATGAAGGATCTCCATCCTTGCACGATAGGGGAATGCTTGACCTGTGAGGGCATCCCTTATGGTGGAGAACACCTTCTTCTAACTGATTTGGCCATAACATATTTTCATCCTGCATATAGGCATCAAAATCCTAAAGCCTTTGTCAAAAAGAAGTGTCAAAATTGAAATAAAATTTGAAAAGATTTTGCATTTGTAGATTAAGTCATTTCTCATAGCACTCATGCTCTATCCTCTTAGGGAGTGGGTTTAAGGACTTTTGTCTCTTTCTAAATAATAACTACCCTAGTTATCTTGCAACTCATAAGACTTGCCTACATGAATTTAGAGCATAGGAGGAGTTAGCTGGCTACCACTCCAGCCAGTTATAAACCCAACAGTCAAATGATTTATCCTCTCTTATGGAGGTAAACCATATACACATCTTCGCTTATACTTAGGCCATGCTTTATTTTATTCCAAAGCTCCCTAGATTTAGGATCCGAGGTAGATGTTTCTTTTGTGATACTAGCATAAATGCTCATCTCTTAGGCATTTCCACAATCTTGTGTTGTTGGATTATAAGGCCTAGCTTTCTAATAATATGTCAACTTCAATTAAATCAATCTCTTCAACTTCAAACATATAAAGCCCAACCATAGGATATATTGGAATGCTTACGAGGCTTCCTAGTATCATGAGAATTTCCTACTCATTCTCTTTTTTTCAATAATAAGTCTTCTCCTTAAATATTCCCATTAGATTTTCCAATACAAATAATCCTTTGATAGTCTAGCCTTGAAATTTTTAGAGACCTTAATTTCTAATTTAATCGAGAGTATTCCTAAGGATGTCCCATTCTTTATAATGAAATTAACTATGGAGGCTTGCCTCCATAGGGAACTTAATGAACCTGGCTTAATATAAACCCAACTTTACTTTTCCATATAAAGTAGAGGAAAGATCTCTGGTACATTCGAAGACCCATCGTGCCTTAGGAGTCCTTATTAGATTAGTCCATTATAGGTGATGATTTCTATCTTTCAAGATAGTACATCATACCAATGTCATCACTTCAATACATAAACTTTAAGATCTATGTGGTGTCCTACCTCCAAAAATAAACACCATAAATTTTTCTTGCAACTCCACTGGGGAGGATTCCTCTCTCCATCTCTAGTAGACATTATTGTCTCCAAGCATCGATAGTGGACATATATTTTATATAAGCCCAAAGACTTTCTTTCTTTCCTTTGGCACTTAGCTTATTTCATCCTTAAGCAAAGCTAGCCAACATCCTTTAGGTTTTAGGACCTCACTCCGTGTAGGTCTTAAATTCCTTATTGAGTCCCCCAAAAGCTAAAAGTAAACTAACTAAATAAAGGAGATGACAAAATACAAATTGTTGAACCTCTTTACCACTAGCTTGGTGGGGTAACGTTTATCCCACATTTAAGAAAACTCAAACTAAAATAAATAAAGGCTTTTGAAAAATAATTTCAAAAGCAGTTTTCCTAAACATAATCATTTTAAAATTCACTCTAGTTGAAGTTTGCAAAAATATAAAATTTTCAAATCTTTTTAAAATAAAATATAATCAACCTCATTTAACATACCTAAATTTGTCAAATTAGGGTCTTCTTTTAGAAAATAAAAATCAAATTTACAATCAACCAAATCCCTTTCAAAGATTTTCAAAAAGCACATTTCTTAAAATAAAATTAATTAACCAACTCCATTTAACAAACCCAAATTTGTTAAATGGAGTTCCATTTTTGAAATCAAAATAAAAAAATCAAAATCAACATATAATTGAACCTCACTTAACATTCTCAAATTTGTTAAGTTAGAGTTCCCCTCTTTTCAAAAGCAATATCAGACACAAAGTCAACATATATTTTTTCAATCTCATTTGGCATACCCAACTTTGCCAAATAAGAGTTCTATTTTCAAAAGCAACCATACAGAAATAATTGAACTCCATTTAGTATACCTAAAATTGCTAAGTGGAGTTCCCCTTTTTCAAAAACCAAAAGAAATTGGATCCTACTTAGCATACCCACATTTGCTAAGTAGAGTGCCTTCTATCAAAATTATGAAAAAATTAGCATATTTGAATTCCATTTCACACAACCAAACTTGCCAAATGAGAATTCTCCTATTTTTTAAAAATCAAAACAAATTGGACTCTGCTTAACATACCCACATTTGCTAAGTAGAGTTCTCTTTTTCAAATCACAAACAAATTAAACACAATTGAATTCCATTTGACATACCCAAATTTGTCAAATGAGAATCTCCATTTTATAAAATCAAACATCATCATGAAAATTAAATTGAACTCCATTTAAGATACCACATTTGTTAAATTAGAGTTCACCTCTTTCAAAATAAATAAATACCAAGTCATACTTACTTAACATACCACATTTGTTAGGTATGAATCCCACTTTGGAATTAAAATCAAACACATGTTGGAACCTTACTCAACATACCGCATTTGTTAAGTAAGAGCCCTATCTTCAAATCAAAGCAACAAACACACTTGAGCCCTGCTTAACATAACAAATTTGTTAAGTAAGGGTTTCACTTTTCAAATCAAAACAAAACATCAAATATTTTGGATCTTACTAAACATACCACATTTATTAGGTAAGAATCTCACTTTCAAATATATTAACACACTTAAGTCCTACTTAACATTCCAAATTTGTTAAGTAAGGGTCTCTTTTTTCAAAATCAAATCAAAATACATCAAACACATTGGGATTCACTTAGCATACCTAAATTTGCAAAGTAAAGATCTCTTTGACAAATCAAAACAAATCAAATACATGACAAATAATCATCACAAATAATAAAGATATTTTCAAAAATATTCCCAAACATGCAATTGGATCTCTCTTAGCATACCCAAATTTGCTAAGTGAAAGCTCCAAAATCAAAATCTTAAACAAAGGATTAGCAAAATAAAATCATCTCCAAAAATCTCTCCAAATGGAGGAACCT
Source organism: Cymbidium sinense (assembly GCA_021442155.1). Classification (NCBI taxonomy): domain Eukaryota; kingdom Viridiplantae; phylum Streptophyta; class Magnoliopsida; order Asparagales; family Orchidaceae; genus Cymbidium; species Cymbidium sinense. The sequence continues at coordinate 84,294,585 of CM038214.1, read as the reverse complement.
CATTGAACATATCCTAATTTATTGGAGGAAGGTTCCAAAATCAATAAACCAATTCTTATGGAAAAGTCTCTCTTCCAAATTCTAAATCTGTCCAAATCAATGAACCCCACTTAGCATACTTAAATTTGTTGAGTGTGGGTTCAAATTCTGAATTCGACTCATAAATTTGTGATTAAAGAGAAATATTAAGGTCAAAGTCCAATTCAGTTATATTTTCACATGTAGAGATATTAGAGCAGTCAGTTAAGCTCAGTCTCTAGTCAGTACAGTTTCCATGGCTCCTAGTAAGTTTATTTTCTCTTTCCACTCTAGGGTAGACTTGTCCTTGGATCAGGTCAATCTCACCACGATTGAGGCCACCAACCTGAGTTACTTTGGTTGTGGCTTCGAGGGCTTTAGAATTACATATGTGGGGGCAACTCATAACTGTCAGTAGGGAGGAGGTGGTAGGGCAGAAGCCACTCCTCCACTTTGATGTTGAGTCTGACCCCGAGTTTCCCTCTCTGTAGTGGAAGGCTGTGGAGGTCCCTACCACAGTTCTAATGCTAGTTCAGTCTACTTCTATTTTTCCTACTATAGCTCCGGTATGAGCTATTACCTCCTCCTCGGTCCCCTCAAAATGGAAGGTTATCTTAGCATCTGAGATATTCTCCCCTACCTTCGAGGTAGGTTCTAGCTCCCATAGTGTACCGCTCTCCCACACCCAATGCCGCAACAAAAGTAGGAAGATCAAGCGGCACTAAGAGAAAGCGGCCAGGGAGGTAGACGCCACATCATATATTGTTGAGGAGGGTTCTCCTCGAGCAGTGTTCCCTTTCTTAGTTTGTAGTAGATTCCACCCCCTCTCTGGTTCAGATGGTGAGGAGGATGCTAGGAGTAATTATGCATCTCTTCCACCACCAACTTACTATAAGGTACCAAGTAGGCAGAGTTGGAAACTCTATGCTGGCCTTAGAATAGTTTTTCGCTAGGTTGGCAGAGCCTATGAATACTCAGAGTCGGTGCATCACTCAATCTGGGATTGTGATCCCTAGGATCATCAATTCCCAGATCAATTGAGAGAGGGCCACCAAAGCCAAAGTTGCAACCCAGGTAGGTAGTAGGGAGAGACAGAGGTACGTCAGGCAGTTGGTGGCCTCTGCCCTTGTTGATTTTCTTGATTGGTGGGCCACCAACACTTATCGCATAGATAGTATAGTACTGACCGGCACCACCAACCATCAGAGGGTAGCTCCAGTAGAATTGGTGTTACTGCCATCACACTGATCCATTCTACGTTCATCGTTACCAATCCAGGTCCCTCCTTCAACTGTTCTTACCAAAATTTAGAGATCTACATTCAAGGATAGGAAGTCCCCATTAGTGAGTCAGTTGTGGCCTAAGGATCCCACTCCATCTACTCCACCTACTGAGGTGAGGTCGAGCTCTCCCATTTGACCTTCCACTTCAGTTGTGGTGAAGAAGGAGTGGCAATCCAAAGTCACCTGGTCATGCCACCACCATAACCACAGTAGCCACAACAGTCACCACTAGTAATAGTGACAGTAACAGAAGAGGGAGGGGACACAAGTATAGTTCCCATGGTAGTCAATCCTCTCAGTGAGGGTGCCCTGTCAGTAGGCAACATCTATTGCATAGATTCAGATGAGCATAGCTCCATAGTTTGTCATCAATGAGTCTTTATTTCGGTCCAGCCAGGTAGACTAAGAGATTGTTCACTAGATGACATCTTAGAGGACAACATTGCTAAGATAAGATGACTTCTAGGTAAGGATCATTTAGATTCAGAGGAGGGGAGGGTAGCTTTTAACCCTGATAAGGATGATCTTCTAGAGGATTCGGTCGAAGTCCACATGATAGATACTCGAAGCTCCCTCCACTGAGACCATTAGAGCTAGGAAAGTGTTGCGGTTGAAGAAGATGATGCCATCCATTCAACACAACACCTCCTCCAGTAGCTTAGGTAGAAGGATGATCCAATCCACAAGATGGAGACAAGGTGAGGATTTGTTAGCGGAAGCACTAGCACTTTAGAACCAAGCTCTAGCATTACATCCTAGCCCTATGGAGGCTGAGTGACCTGAACTTCTACATGTCTTAGAACGCCCCAAGATTACCTCTCTTATAGATCAAGATAGTAGTAGCTTGCATAGAAATGTCATAGATAACACCTCCATCCATGAAAGAGACTTCAAGAAAATGGTGGAACAACAAGTGAGAGAAGCGTTGGCGGAAGCCCAACGCACCTCATCTATTCTAAAGGGTAAACTCTACCCAGAAGAATTTGATACATATTAGCATCCCAAATGTTTGTGCCACCTTCTTTCAAGATTTTTGATGGCAGTGGAAACTCTTGGAAGCATATAGCGCACTTTAGAGCCAGCTGTTGCAATGTCGGCTTCTCTTTCGCTTATTTGTCAGCAGTCTTTCAGGGATTGCATTCGATTGGTATGCCGAACTACCCAATGGTTCGGTAAAGATATTTGTTGAGTTGGGGAAACTTTTTATTAAGATATTTGCTGGAGCTTAGCAAAGGGTAACTGTACCTATTTATCTCATTCTTGCACAATAAAACTCTGGTGAGGCCTTCGTTGATTACATTCTCAAGTGGCGAAACCTGAGTATGAAATGTGAACTATACCTATCTAAACAGCACGCCATTGAGATTATTCTTAAGAATATTCATGGTTTGGTTGCTTTCATGCTCAAAAGATTTACTATCTAAACCTTTAATAAGTTAATCAAGAAGGTGGCTAGTCTACAAGGAGAAGACAAATAATTACTTTTCCAAGACCAGTAATCCAAGCCTAAACTTTAGAAAGCTTTTGAAAAGAAGCTAATGGTAGTGGCATCAGTCGATACGGGGAAGCAGCCACTTAGATTTCAGTTTGAGATACCTAGAGCTTAGTATCCTCCACATCCAATGTCTCTACCACCACATTGGTCGTCATACCGACCACCACAATTACCTCAATGGCCATTACAACCACCTCCTCAACAGTATACCCAATAGCGATACTCCTATCCACTGCCAGGTAGTTATTATCCACCTACTCTTCTGGACAAACTAAATAAATCATATTTATTTAAGACGGAGATAGTCAGGAAAATCTATAAAAACCTCTTAAAGAAGCATAATTTCCAAATACTAGAGCCTAATATGTCGGAAGAAGTGTGAGAGAGAGATGATCCTAACTTTTTCCCCTACCACCGCATGTTAGGCCATGTCTTAGAGGACTGCATCACCTTCAAGGACTAGCTTGAGTGCAGCCACAAGTCGGGTACCAAAATTTTCCCTATGGATTACTTATTAGAACAACCATCTAGTTCTATTAGGGTTCTCCTTGGGGATACATGTGATCCTCTCAAGACAAAAGATGGTTGGGATATTTTTTTATCCCGAACCTCTAAAATGATTATTTCTAAGATCAAGAAACTCTCCTTATAGGTGCCTAAGGCAACTCAAACCTCCAACATCAAGAAAGGTTTTAGATCTTGAGGAAAGTGGGAGCACAATAGTAGCAATAGTTCACTTTCCAGGGATAGTTCAGTAGTGCAACCACCGATCGAGTCTAGCATTCACTCTACCAATGCAGCTACTACTTCATCCAGTTCTTCTTCTGATAGAAGTGTTGTATCAATGGACAAGGGCACTAAAACCCTTAACCCACTTACTTTATTTGATTTCTATTATGTACCTCCACCTAAAAAGAAATCAATGAAGAAAATAGATTCCACTTACATCTTGTCCATTTCTGATGCTCTTGATTTTGTTCCAATTGAAGTCTAGAAAATAATCATAGCTCTAATAATTATGATCCTTTCTCTTCTAATTCAGAGTCAAACTTTCCATTTCTAAATCAATCGGGTACACCCATTGAGATTGAATTGGAGTCAACCAACTCTGAGGGTCCCATAGGAGAAGCTATAGGTATACCCGATGAGCAGGTAAAACTTTTCGCTAACCTGCCACATGAAGTCTTTGAAGTCAACCTACATAATGGTAAATTTTTACTCCTAGGGTAGCACCTCAGGATAAGGTTAAGCAAGTAATTGGTTCCCATGAGTAAATAGCCCCTCCACAGGATGCTTCACCTATGGATATGCTTGTAGAGGACCAGTAGAGTTGATTATAACATTCTAGCTCACCTTAGAAAGTTGTCAACTAAGTTAAGCATATATGATGCCCTTATCTTATCTAAAGAGAGAAAGGAATCTCTAATCAAGGCTCTTCTTGATCCAGCGATATGCTTAGCTCAGCTGACCACTACTAGAGAGGAGGCTCACTATTCATAGGATGTACCAGGAGTCACTTTTTATGATGAAGACATGCTTTTAGGGATGATCAGACATAATCTTCCCTTCTACATGATAATGGACATGGGTATATTCAAGCTATCCAGAGTGTTCATTGACCCAGGTGTAGCAGTCAACATTATGAGTCTAAAGACCCTTTCCTACTTGAGGATTGACATCTCGAAACTCAATTCAGAGAAGATGATGTTGAAAGGATTCAATGAGCAAGGTGAGAGGGCTTTAGGCTCCATAGTGTTGCCAATGCAGATTGACGAGTGGAAGACTGAAGCCAAGTTTCACATTATAGATTCAGATACATATTTCAATGCTTTGCTAGGGAGACCATGGGTACATGAGAATAACATGGTTCCATCTTCTCTACACCAGTGCATCAAGTTCATGAGAGGTGGGATCGAGTACTATGTTAAAAGAGATCTCAAGCCATTTAAAGTTCATAAGGTCAGCATATATGAGGATGCGGCCTACTACCTCCCTAAAAATCAACAAGTCTATTCTTGTGAACTTGGCCAAAGCTCAAAAATATAAGAAAAAGAAAAACAAAAAAGAAGACAAAAAAAAAAAAGAAAAGAAAATAAGTTTAAATTAAAAGGGAGTGAGAAATAGACTTGGAGTAGGAACTAGAGCTTAAGATTAGATTCCACCGACAATTCGTTACTCCATTAGAACATATGGGTTGGATGAACCGACCTCCACCAAGCAGAGGAAGAGGTAGATCCAGAGGTAACCCTAGGGATGGAAGACCTCCTTATTTGCCACCTAAAAGGAGATATGACCTAGCTACTAGGAGTACACCTACTATCCATATAGACTTAGAATCTAGTTTAGAGGATGAGTCTTATATGGTTAGCACACCAGCCAACCCTTCTCAATGCAGATTTCTTTTATGCTGACACTTGAGCTAGACAGTGATGAAGACTGGGCTCTAAAGCAATGCATGAGTGTATCTAAGTCTATATATGAAATAGTTAGGCATCAGTTGGGAACCTTAGCTCTAACCCCACTTTTCTCACAAAAAGTTGAGGGTTTGGTAGTTAAAGAAGTGCTTAAGTCATCCATAGATATGAAGACTCAGAGATTCTTTCTGGGAGCATCATCCTTAAGTCATGAAGTTGATGTAAAACTTGAGGATGATTTATATAAATATTTATTATAATTGCCTTTTGATTGGTACTCGCCTTGTGTTCTTAATCTAAAAAATAAGGGACTGATCCCACATACGTGGTCTAAACATAGGTTAGATTACTTCAAGAGGTTACAGGATAATAAATCCAGACATTCTCAATCAGGACTAGGACTAGGATTCAGTACAGTGGTCCAGTCGATGATGACAATTATTGCCTAATAATCATCAACCATTTAGAATCTAATAGGTTCTTTTCAAATCACAATAAATCTTATAAAGAGGAGTGCTTGGAAACTTCAGATGACCTAGATGATTTCCAAGTCAAGGAGGCACCACTAGAGTTTGAAGAAGAAAATCAAATCAACCATTGATGAACTCAAAGAAATCAACTTAGGGACAGAAGAAGATCTACGCCCAATATACATCAGTTTCTTGTTGAACTAAACTAAAACCAGTGACTTAGTTGGGCTATTAATTAAGTTGAATGACTGCTTCATATGGACTTATAAAGAGATGCTCATTTTATCTCCTGGCATAGCAGTCCATAAACTAGCGATAGAGCCTAGTGTTAACCCTATTAAGCAAACTCTTAGATGCATACGATTAGACATCGAACAACATGTCATTTCTGAAGTCAAGAAATTGATCGATATTGGCATCATCAGGGAAGAAAAATACCCTAGTTGGTTGGCCAGTGTCATCCCAGTTAAGAAGAAGATAGGCCAAATTTGCATATGCATCGACTTTAGGGACTTAAATAAGGCATATCTAAAAGATGAATTTCCACTACCAATCCCAAACCTGATAGTGGACATTACCTCATCTCATGCAGTCTTCTCTTTCATGGATGGCTCATCTGGCTACAATGAAATTAAGATGGCCTATGAATATGAGAAAAATATTGCTTTTCAAAATTAAGATGGCCTATGTCATGACTTTCAACCTTAATAATGTCGGTGCTACATACTAGCAGGCTATGACTTGAGTCTTCAGCGAACTCATTCATCATCAAGTCAAGTGTTATGTCGATGATCTCATAGTCAAAAGTAAAGAAAGGAAAGTCCACCTTTTTTACTTGAGATTAGTTTTCAAAAGGGTAAGATAATTTAATCTCAAAATGAATCCCCTGAAGTGTGCATACGGAGTAGCTTCAGGAAAGTTCCTTGGGTTTGTTGTTCAACACCGGGGAATCAAGATCAATCTGGAGAAGATCAAAGAAATACTAAAAATGCCACCTTCTAAAAGTCTAACTCAACTCAGATCAGTTCAAAGGCGATTGGCATATCTAAGATGCTTCATATCTAACCTATCAGGATGGTGCCAGCCATTTTCACCACTTGTCAAAAAGGATGGCCAGTTCAAGTGGGATGACAAGTTTCAACATGCCTTTGAAGACATCAAGCACTACCTGATGATGCCTCCAGTTCTAGCAGCCTCTATTCCAAGCAATCCACTCATTCTCTACACTACTGCAATAGATGACTCCCTTGGCACTTTGTTAGCCTAAGACAATGACGAAGGGAAAGAGAACACTCTCTACTATCTCAACCATTATCTAATCCCTACTAAAACTAATTATCCACCCATTGAGAAACATTGCCTAGCTTTAATCTTTGCATCATAAAAGATACGACATTATAGGCTTTCTCATAAAGTCAACTTGATCTCTAGAGTCAATCCACTGTAGTTTCTCATGACACAGTCGAAGCTATCCGGATGGCTGGCATGATGGTCCATGATTCTCTCATAGTTTAACATTACTTTTGTACCCCTTCATGTAGTGAAAGGATAAGCATTGGCGAACTTCTTAGCAACACACCCACTTCCTGCTGACTCTCCGCTTAATGACGATCTCTCCGATGAATAAATCATAAACTTGGGGGACACTACCAATCACTGATGGGGATTGTATTTTGATGGTGTGGCTTCTTCTAAAAAAGAAGAAGAACCACAATCTACTCTTCCAAAAAAGGCAGGGGAAGGAATAGCTTTCTAACTCTAGACCACAATGTGTTAAGATTCTCATACCATTTTTCCAATCCTTGCACCAATAATGAAGCCGAATATGAGGCTTTGATTGTCGATTTAGAGTTAGTAGTCACACTATGCATCCAAAATATCAACATCTTTGGGGATTCTCAGCTAGTTATCAACAAAATTGCTGGGTCCTATAAGGTTCTTAAGTCTAAGCTCCATCATTATCATAAGTACACCATGGAGCTATTAGTCCAAATCCCAGATGTTACCATATACAAATCCCTCGAGGACAGTATACAGTAGAAAATGCACTAGGAAAGCTTGCCAAAGAGTTCACATGTTCAGAAGATGAGTCTATATCAATAAAATTCAAAATAGATAAGTCTTGTCTCTTACTGATACTGAATTCATCGAGAGATTCTCTCATGAAGGAGAGGTTGCCATTGCCAAAAAGGACGAGGAGCTGGATAGGAGGCAACCAATCATGGACTATCTAATTAAAGGAAAACTACCTCAAGAGAAGTCACAAGCCCATCAGATGAAGCAGAGAGCTCTTTCCTATGCTTTCATCAATGGAAGCATATATCGGCAATCCTTAGAACTAAAACAAGCCCATCATATAAAAATTATGTTTTCTTTTGTGATGTAATATTTTTAGACTGGATGTTAGGAATGTGGATCATTGGCTAGATGTTAGGTCATTGATAGTCTAAAATTATTTTTTATAGGGGATTGTGCTTAAGGGACTACTTAAAAATAAATATAAATGATCTCTGTGCAGGTTCCTTAATCCCCTAAGCATAATCAAAGTTAGGATAGGTGGGCTTGGTTACCCATGTGTAAGGTGCTAAGTCCAAATTATAAATATAACTACTTTGGCTTTATGTGTGTTTTGCTAACACTTATTTTGCAATTGTAGTTAGATTTACTTTTCCTATTTTTAATATCATTTTTCATTAGGAATTAGGATTAGTTCTATGGTCATTTAGGATGAGCATTGACTAGAAGGCTTACTCCTAGGGTGCCTTGTGATTTTGAAGCTACACACCAAAAGAAGCAAAGATATGAAGAAATGAAGGATACATGAATAATGAAGACTTGAAGACCCCCCCATAGAATTTATTATTTTTAATTGTAATTATTCTTTTAAATATCAGGTTGTATAAGGGTAGAGCTTAACTACTCATTTTCTTATTTCAAGCTGTACAGCGAAACCCGACTACACTGGCCTTTTATTCTTTTGTGGCAGTCTATAAAATTATTTGATGTCGTGTTTAGATTGCACATTAGAAACAACATTCTTTTCTTAGTTTCTTATATGCTTGATGCTTTAATGTGTGGCCTATATGTGATTAGGCTCTAAGGATAAAATTAATTTTTCTACCCCAATTAATAACTCATAATTAAAATTTAAAATAACTCATAACCTCACCATAAAACCTTTATTTTAAATAAGATAATTAGAAGATTTAGCAACCTATAGTTGAATGGTTAAATGTCTCACACCATGCATGCATATTCTTTCTCCCTTGAACATGAAGGATCTCCATCTTTATACGATAAGGGAATGCTTAACCTGTGAGGGCATCCCTTGTGGTGGAGAACACCTTCTTCTAGCTGATTTGGCCCATAACCTATTTTCATCATGCATATAAGCACCAAAATCCTAAAGCCTTTGTCAAAATGAAGTGTCAAAATTAAAATAAAATTTGAAAAGATTTTGCATTTACAGATTAAGTCATTACTCATACCACTCATGCTCTAGTCTCTTAGGGAGTGAGTTTAAAGTCTCTAATCTCTTTCTAAATAATAACTACCCTAGCTATCTTGAAACTCATAAGACTTGCCTACATGAATTTAAAGCGTATGAGGAGTTAGCTGCCTACCACTCCAGGTGGTTGTAAGCCCAGCAATCGGGTGATTTAACCTCTCTTGTGGAGGTAAACTATATACCCATCTTCACTTAGACTTAGGTTGTGCTTTGGCTTATGTGAAAGGTCCTTTGATTTAGGATTTGAGATATATGTTTTCCTTTGAGCTACTAACATAAATCCTCACCTCTTATGCATTTTCACAATCTTATGTTGTTGGATTATAATTCCTAGGTTTCTAATAAAAATTCAACTTCAATAAAATTAATCTCTTCAACTTCAAACATATAAATCTCAACTATAAGATAGATTGGAATGCTCACTAGGCTTCCTAGTATCATGTGCATTTCCTACTAATTTTCTTTGGTTTCGATAATAAGTCTTCTTCTTGAACAATCCCATTTGATTTTCTAATACAAATAATCCTTTGATAGTCCAACCTTAAAATCTTTGGAGACCTTAATTTCTACTTTAATCGATAGTATTTTTAAGGAATTCCCATTCATTATGATGTAATTAACTATGGTGTCTTGCCTCCATAGGGAACTCAATGAACCTGGATTAATATAAACCATACTTTACTTTTCTAAGTAAAGTAGAAGAAAGATCTCAGGTACATTGGAAGACCCATCTTGCCTTAAGAGTCCTTATTAGGTGATTAGGTCCATTATAGGGTGATGATTTTTATCTTTCAAAATAGTGTATCATACCTTAATGTAGTACCCGATCACTTCAATAAAAATCCCCTAAGATCTGCGTGGTGTCCCACTTCCAAAAATAAACACCACAACCCTAAACCCTAAACACTAAACCCTAAACCATAAAACCCTAAACCATAAACCATAAAACCTAAACCCTAAACCCTAAACCATAAACCTAAAACACAAATGCTAAACCCTAATAATATTAAAAAATTAAAGAGAAAAAACCCCGCCACTCGAGCCCTCTCCTCGTGTTCTGGCAATTTTCCTTTCCCTCCCCTCATTTTTGGCTTTCTAGATGCTACTTATCGATTATTTTGAATGATTCCCATTGGATTCCTTCTAGAATAGATGACCGCTGGCTGATTTCATGTCTTCCTTGGTGTGACGTCACGACTTGGCATCTTCTCTGATGATTCCTAGGGGAAAATTGAAAGATCCTATGGATCCTACTAGGGCATCACCTACCCTGGCTTTAGCTGCTTCGAAATCATTCAAAGACATTCTCCCTGGTAAGGATGGTTGTTTAGGTGAGTCCCAAGAACTTATTTTGACTTCTTTTTGAGGCATGCATGTAGTTATCTACTATGATCTGATTGTGGAAAAGCTTGCTAAGCTATTTGAATTCACTTTGGTTGGAATGTTTACTCTTCGTATGCCTAATCTAGAAAACATTCAATCTTTCTTTCATAATCTAAAACTTTTGCATGCTTTTATGATTGGTTTAATTAATCCCTGTCACATTTTGATTTAATTGACGAACAATTTGGATTACTCTTGTGTTTTCTCTCGTCATTCTTATTTTATTTTCAATTCCTAAATGTGGTTGCTGAAATGAACTCCACTATTTGATATTAAGGTAGAATCCCCAATTATTCTAGTTTGGATTTCTCTCCCCAAAAAATCATAAACCCTAAACCCTAAACTAACCTACACTCTAAACCCTAAACCCTAAACCTCCCTACAACCCTAAACCATAAGCCCTAAAGCCTACAACCCTAAACCTTAAACCCTAAATCCTAAACCCTCAAAACTCTAAACCATAAATCCTAAACACTAAACCCTAAACCCTAAACCCTAGACCCTAAACCCTAACCTAAGCCCTAAACCCTAAACCTTAAATCCTAAGCCCTAAACTTATTTTCACTTTATTGACTGAGCTGGGTTATGTTTTTGATCACTAGCTTTTGTGTTGGCTTGGTGGTTGCTACACAGACTTGTCTTTCCGACTTGGTTGGCTTGGTTTTTTTGGCTCTTGGTGATGTCTTCTGCCTTGTTACTCACAGTTCTTGGTGGATGAGATGGTTTCTATTCTAGCTTTATTCTTTTTTCTGCACTGGTTGGTTTGTTGGCTCTCCTCTTGAATTCGAATTACTTTTTGCAAGTTTTTCATGGTTGGATGGGTGGCCTTCTTAGTGGGAATTGTTGTTGGTTGTTGCCTTTCTAGGCCTTCTTTTGGAGAATTTCTTGGCTGCTATTTTTGGTTTGCCTCCCAATTCATTGTTGTTTATTGTTGGATCCTTCTTTTTTCGTGGTTTTGTGTTTGGTTATTCTCTTGGGATTTGTCTCTATTAGGTGCATTATTTTCAGTATGTTTTGTGATGTTATTATGCTTCCTGTTGATTTAATCTTTGTTGCTAGGGGGAAGTTTGGTTTTTTGGTAGGTCCTGGTTAGCTACTGTTGTTGCCTTTCTATGGTTGTTGTGGTTCTTTTGGAACTCTATTGTGTGGTGCTTTGTTGGTTTTCTTCTTTTACTTGGTTGCTAGGGATGCTTCCTTTATTGGTTAGTTATGATGGGATGTTCTCTGGTGGTTTCCTTATGGCTATTTTACTTAGCTGGTTTGGTTGGAGGACTTTTAGTTGTCTTTGGAATCTTGGTTAGTTGATTTTTTTTCCTTGTTGGTCTTTTCCTTCTTCTTGGACAATTTTCTAAAGCCTTTTACTGTGCTGGCTGAACCTTTATTGGTCCTTTTGGATTGAACTTTTTGTTTTCTGGTGGTTGGTTGATGCCTTTGCTCCCTTTCGTGTGACTATTTTGTCTTCTGGTGATTTGCACTAGTTGCAACGTATGTTTCCTTCAGTTGATGGTTTCATTTTTGAGCTGTTTAGTCATTTGTGGTTGCTCACCCTGCTTTGGCTTGGTGACTGCTACTTGTTGTGACTTTGGCTTGAGGGCTCCTATCTTGGTTTTGTTGGTCATTTCTTTGTTAATTGGCATGGGTCTGATGCTTGCTGACGATTGATTCTAGTTTTCCCTAGTTTGTAGCTTGGATGGGTATCTGGATAATGGCTGTTGTTGGTGTTCTGACTTAGTTCTGGCCTCTCTCTGGGTCATTATGATTAGTCTATTGTGATTTTTGTTTGGTGGTTTGGCTGGTAGCTGGTTTCTGGCCGATTGCTCTTTTTTTAATGGTTCAAGATCTAGAATTCTATGGACTAATGGCCTTGGATGTTTGCTTATATCAGGTATGCTAGCTATGATAATTTTGATGTCACTCATCTCTTCTCTCTGGTTGGTAGCATTACATATGATTGTAACCCTTCTTTATGAAATTTGGATGCTCATATGTATTGTTGCCACTTGAGATAACCCTAAATGAGCCTAAGCCTTCTCTTTCTCGGCTCTCTCCTTTTCCTGTCTTCATCCTTATCATTTTTAGCTATGACTTATGCCTTTGTAGTGTTTTGCAAATTTCTTTTACAAGTTGGAACTTTATAGAGGGAATGGTCATTACTCAGTCAACCCAAGTGCAGTTGCTATTGATCTTGCTTATCTTGCTTTCTCAATGGAATCATGAACTGATGCTGACTCATCCTTTTATAATTTTCAAGATTTGCCTTAGTCTTACTCTATGTCCTTTTCTCTTATGATTTTTAGCTGTTGTATTTTCTCTTTTGTTTTCTTTTCTTTTTCTAATGTACTTAGATTGGGGTTTGGCTCTTTTGGTTTCTTGTCGCTCTAAGAGCAGTAGAATTTTATAGCTTTACCCCTTTTAAGGATATTGTATCTTTTCCTATTATTGTAATAAAATTGTAACTTTCTAAAAAAAATTCCCTAAAGCATAAACCCTAAAACCTAAACCCTAAGACCTAAACCCTAAAACCCTAAACCCCAAACCTTAAAAACCCAAAACCCCAAAGCCTAAACACTAAACCCTAAAGCTTAAACACTAAACCGAAAACCCTAAACCCTAAACCCTCAAAGCATAAAACCTAAAACCTAATACCCTAAATCCTAACCCTAAATCTGAAACCTGAAACCCTAAACCTAATCCTAAAGTAACTAAATAAATTAAAAAATAAACCTAAACCCTAATAATGGAAATGACGGTAACATTCAACCAGACTAATCAGGTGGATGGAGAAGGTGGAGGTGGCGCTATGTGGTGGTGGATATGGAGGTGCTGGTGGATACGGAGGTGGTGGTCGGAGCACTAGTGGTTATGGAGGCGAGAGGAGTAATGGAGGTTACAGCCATGGCGGTGGCGGAGGAAGAGATCGAGGATGTGATGGTGGATCCCACTACTCGAGAGGCTAGGATGGTTCTGACCGAAATTGGAGAAATTAAAGAATGGTTGATCTGATCTGCTGCTTATGGAACTGTGTGTTTACAGAAAAGACGGTTCTAGTTATTAGGGTTTTTGATTTGCTCTATTTGTGCTCAATTTTGATCTATGTTGTCTCTTGTGTCTTAGAAAACTTGGTGTGCTACTTGGTTGATGAAATCGAAAAGAAGAAATGTTGAATCAAAATTTGTTCATTATTAAAAAAAAAAGGGGCGACAAACCCTAAATTTAAACCCTAAACCCAAACCCTAAACCTCACTAAAAAACCCTAAACCTAAACCCAAAAACCCTCAACCCCCTCCTAACCCTAAACCCTAAAACCCTAAACCAAACCCTAAAACCTAAACCATAAACCCAAAACTAAAAATAAAATAAAAAAAATAAAAAAATAAAAAAAATAAAAAATTGAAAAATTAAAAAAAATTAAAAAAAAACATAAACCCAAAACTCTAAACCCTAAACCCAAAACCCTAAACCCCAAACCCTAAACCCAAAAACCTATCTAAAAAAGCTAAACCTAAACTAAATATAACCTAAAATAAAATAAATAAAACATAAACCAAAATAAAATAAAAACCTAAACTAAAACCTAACTTAAACCTAAACATAAACCTAAAAAAAATAAATAAAAAATAAATAAAAATAAAAAATAAAAAATAAAAAAAATAAAATAAACATAAATCTAAAAAGAAAATAAAATAAAATATAAAAATTAAAGCAAAATCAAATAAATAAAAGCTAAACTAAACTTTAAAAGTAAAATACTCAAATAAAATAAAAACTAAACCTAAAATAAAAATAAAATAAAATAGAAATTAAATAAAAATTTAAACCTAAAAAATAAACATAAAAAAATAATAAAACCAAAATCGTAAACTAAAAAAAAAAACCTAAAATAACAATAAAATAAACCTAAATCTAAACTAAAATAAATTAAACTAAAATAAATAAAACCTAAACCTAAGCCTAAAATAAACTAAATCTAAACCCTAAACTAAATTAAATAAAATAAATAACAAATAAACCAAAACTAAAAAATAAAACATAAAAATAAAGCTAAAATAAAAACTTAAAACCTAAACCTAAAAAAGTAAAATGAAAACCTAAACCTAAACCTAAAAGAAAAAAAAAACCTAAACCTAAAAAATAAAACAAAACTGAAATTAAGCTAAAAAATTAACATAAACCTAAACCTAAACCTAAAAAATAAAAGAAAATAAATAACCTAAACTAAAATAAATAAACTGAAAATAAATAAACTAAACTAAATAAATATAAAAATTAAACCTAAATAAAAATAAAAAATAAAAATGAACTAAAAGAAATAAAAAATAAACTAAATAAACCTAAACCTACTTGTTTTCTTAATTTAAAAAAATGCTACTATAAAATAAAAACTACCACCACACTAAAACCCACTCTAAACTTAAACATTCCCTAAACTACAAATAAAGCTAAACCTGTAACATAAATCTTGGCTAACCCTTAACTCAAATCTTAAACCAAACCTGATCCATAACCATAAACCCACCATTTCCTAAACTTAACCATAACTACTGACCTAAACCTATTAACCAACCCAAACCCTACCCCAAAAGCCAAACTCTCTCCACCAAACCTAAATCTCTAAACCTAAACTGGGCCTAAACCTAAATTTAACTAATCTACACTACTAACCCTAAACCTTAAACCTTAAACCCTAAGCTGACTAACTAAACTTTACAATCCTAAATGACCTCCATACCTACCAACTGAACTAAACCACTCCTGATCCCTCTAAAAACCTAAACCTAAACCTAAAAAAAAAAACCAACCCTAAACCTCCCTGACCAAACCCTAAACAAAACCAAACCCTCTTTAACCTAAACCCTAAAAAAAAAACACTGGTCTAAAAAGGCTGGGCTTAAACCCAGACCTTAAACCAAACCACCCTAAGCTGACCCTACCCTAAATTAAAACTAAATCCTAAATGACTTAAAATCCTAAAACCCTAAATAAAATAAAATAAAACTAAATGGACAAAAATAAAAATAAATCTAAAATAAAATAAAATAAAAACCTAAACCTAAAAAAATAAACCTAAAAATAATACATAAAAAAACCTAAACCCTAAACTAAAAAAAACCTAAACCTACAATAAAAGTAAAACAAAAAAAAAACCTTAAACCCAAACCAAAATAAATAAAACCTAATCCTAAACCTAAAATAAACCAAAACTAAACCTAAACCTAAACTAAATAAAATAAAATAAACTAAAAAATCCTAAGTAAAAAAATAAAACCTAAAATAAACCTAAATTAAGAACGCAAAACCAAAACAAATAAAAAATAAATTGAAAACCTAAACCTAAAACTAAAAATAAAAAAATAAAACCTAAACCTAAAAAATAAAATAAAAAAACTCAAAAAAAAAAAAACCTAAGCTTAAATAAAAAATTAAAATAAATAAAACTAAAATAAATAAACTAAATTAAATAAAAATAAAAAATAAACATAAATAAATAAAATTAAAAATAAACTCAAATATATAAAAAAATAAACTAAATAAACAAAATAAAATAAACCTGGTTTAATTTTTTTTAAAAATCTAAAAACTAAATCCCTAAACCCTAAACCAAAACCCCAAACCTATAATGCTAAACCCTCTAAACCCTAAACCCAAACCCTAAACCTCAACCCTAAATAAAACCTAAACCCTAACTAAACCCAAAACCCAACCTTACAACCCTAAACCTTAAATCCTAAACCTTAAACCCTAAACTCTAAATCCTAAATCCTAAATCCTAAACCCTAAACCCTAAACCCTAAACCCTAAATGCTAAACCATAAACCCTAAACCCTAAACCTTAAGCATCACCTTTTTTTTTTGCCTCCTTCCTCTGGTGGCTCCCTCAATGATTTTGTGTTCTTGCAATTTTAGGTTTCTTTGCATTGCTACCTGATTGATCACTATTTTATTGCTTGGTTGCGCTTCCTCTCTCGACTTGGTTTCTTATGCGACTCTCACTGGATTGTTCAATGGAGGAGGCATCGCTCTCCGTGAAATCGAGCTCGTCGCTCCTAGATGCACCGGTATTGCCCTCTGATCTTGAAGGTACTCTGCATCCGATTTCATCCATTAAAGCGCCTGCTATCAAGTCCTTTAAGGATGCTCTTTCTGGTAAGAACCCTTGCTCTAATGCCTTGGTTAACTTAATTTCAACCTGATTCCATGGATTGGTGGTTGTCATGTGTTCTAACCAGGATGTTGAGAAATTAGCTAAGCCTTTTGAGTTCTCTTTGGTTGGTAAATTTTCTCTATGATGCCCTACTCTAGATAATGTTCGATCTTTCTTCCATAGCTTAAAGCTTTCGAGAGTCTTCACTATTGGGCTGATTGATCCTCAAATATCCTTATTCAGTTATCAAATGATTTAGATTATTCTTGAGTCTTTGCTCATCGCTCCTATTTTGTGTATAATTGTCAAATGCGGCTCTTGAAATGGTCACCCCTTTTTGATGTCAAAGATGAATCCCCTATTATTCTGTTATGGCTTGCTTTTCCCAACATGAGAATTCACTATGTTACTCCATAAGTTCTGTTTACGGTTGGGGCTCTATTTGGTAGACCCCTTCAAATTGATCAAGCCACTGTCGCTCGATCTCGGCCATCTGTTGCACGTATCTTGGTTGAGATTGACATTACCAAAAAATACCCCAAAGAAGTTTGGATCAGTTCGAAAATTGGATAACCGTAAAGTAGAATTTGAAAATTTCCCCATCTTTTGCACTTCTTGTAAGATCCATGGTCATGATCACTCAATGCTTTGTGTTACACCCTAACCTCAAAAAAGAATATATCACGATACTAATACCTCTCTTGGGCTGGAAAACCAATAAGCTAGTTTAAGTGCCTAAAATCATAATGGAACTCATCCTCCTACCCCTTTATTACCTACTGATTTGTCTAATGAAAAACATTATGAGCTTGGTAAAAATACTACTATTGAGGTGTGTAGTGATAACTTACCTAGCACTACTCCTACTTGTAATAATTTGGCTTCTCATAAAAATCCTTTGCTCCATTTGAATCTTGATGACAATGTGAATGGGAATCTTATATTTGATCAAAATAATGTTAATCCTTTGGTGTCAGACCAAAATTTGATTATGCATCATGGCAATGAGAATGATATTTGTACTATTAATGGTGCAAGAACCTCCCCTTCTATTTCTCTACAGAGTGATACTCAGGCAATCCTAATTTCTCATTCTTTCTCTGATACTGAAGAAGGAGAAATCACCACTACCAAAATATTGACGTCGCTCTATTATACCAAAACCAATCCCTTTCTGTTGGAGATACTTTGGATGCTGATAGACCCTTCCAAACTTTTATTAAAAAAAAATCTTATAAAGCCAAAATGATTAATAATAACTTCACTAGAACCACATGTTCTTCTCTAACACCTCACAAATAATTATGTCCTCCTCTCTTTTTCCATTTCTTTTTTTTACCTTTTCATTTTTGGATTTTTTATGATTAATTTTCATATTTGGAATATCCAGGGTTGTGGGACTCTCCCTGTTCGCAACCGTGTTAGGAACCTCTGTCATGCCCATAACATCAAATTACTTGTTATTATTGACTCTTCCAAGATTGCCCATCTTTTGCTAGATCGCTTGGATTTCAAAATTTCCTCTTCAATCTTAATAATAAAATATGGTGTTTTTGGAATAATTCCATCACCATTTCCATCATTGATGATCTTGATCAATTGGTTAATGTCAAAATTTCATTAGGTGAGTTTTTGACTTTTGGTTCTTTTATCTATGCTTCTTGTAATAGAGCCGGTAGGAACATCCTTTGGAATCACTTAAGAACCTTCGCCTCCTCGGTTAACCTTCCATGGTTGGTTGGGGGTGATTTCAACACTATCATTGCAAGGAGGGGAGGATGTTCTCCTAACCTCCATTCCATGAAAGAATTTTCTAATATGATCATAGATTACAATCTGATTGACATTGGTTTTTCTGGGTCTGATTACACGTGGCATAACTCTAGACTTTGGCAGCATCTTGATAAGATCATCTTTAATTCTCTTTGGATCAATCAGTGGCCTCTTTCCTCTGTTGAGCATTTGAGCAGAACTTTGTCTGATCATGCTCCTCTTTTGAACTCTATCAAAACTCCCTTTTTTAACCCTTCTAATCCATCACCTTTTAGATTCCAAAATATGTGGACCCAACATGGCAATTTTACTAATGTTGTTTTCACTAATTGGATGGCTCTGCAATAATTACATTAAAGGCATGATTCAGCTTTGGCTTAAGCTCAAAAGACTTAAACAAAATCTCAATTGGTGGAACAAGCATATATTTAAAAATCTTTTTACCAATCTTAAAGCTATGGAATAAGTTTTTTGCTCTCTTGAAGAGGCTATCTTAATTGATCCCAGTAAGCTTGATGAGTTGAGCATTGCCAAAGATAACTTGATTAATTACCAAAATATGGAGGAAACCTATTGGCGTCAAAAAGCTGCTAGCAACCATATTGCTGATGGTGATAGAAACACAAGGTATTTCCATGCTATTTGCAATAAATGGAAAGTTTTAAACTCGATTAAGAAAATTAAGAACTCTAATGGTGGCTGGATAACTGATAATAATGAAATTAAGGATTCTGTCATACATCACTTTCAAAATTTAATAAATTCTAATCCTTCGTTAGAAACTCCCTCTAACACCCATCTAATCCCTTCAATGATTATAATAAGGATAACCATGTGCTCACTATGCGTCCCTCAGAAGCGGAGATTATTAGTACTCAATAGCATGAACACGATTACATTGGCGCCCGATGGCTCGACTCATTTCTTTCAGCATTGTTGGCCTTTTATTAAATCGATCTTGTTGATGCTCTTATTGATTTTTTTGATGGCTATTCAGATATTTTTCATGTACTTCTATTGTCCTTATTCCCAAAACCAACAATCCTGAATCTTGGGGAAATTTTAGACCTATTAGTCTTTGCACCTTTTTCCAAAACTCATTGCTAAATTAATTAATAATAGGATTAGCCCTCTGCTTCCTAAAATCATCTCCCCTAACCAAACTGGCTTCATTAAAAATAGAGCCACATCTGATAATATTCTTCTCACTCAAGAGCTAGTTCATGACATTGATGTTCCTTCCAGAGGAGGTAATATCCTCTTCAAACTGGACATCTCTAAAGCCTTTAACAACCTCTCGTGCGATTTCCTCTTTCAAATCTTACATTTGTTTGGTTTCTCTGTTAATTTTATCCAGCTTATAAAAAGTTGTATCACTAATGTTTGGTTTTCTGTTATCATGAATGGTGAGTCCCTTGGTTTCTTTACTTTGAGTCATGGTTTTCGACAAAGTGACCCTCTTTCTCCTTCTCTTTTTATCATTGTTGTAGAATATCTTTTGAGGAGCCTCAATGATCTTTTCATTAAAAATACTAACATGTTTTTTAAAACTCATGGTGGTTTCCCTGTTTCACATCTTAGCTTTGCTGATGATTTTATAATCTTTTGCAATGCCTCTCTTCAACATGTTAAAACTATTAAGAATCTCTTAAATGATTTTGGCAAAGTTAGTGGTCTCTTTCTCAATGAAAGAAACTGCTGTTTTATTTCCTCGGCTTAGATTCCTACCAATAGACTAAATCAAATCTCCAGAATTACTAATTTTAAGCAAAATCAACTTCCCATAAATTATCTCGGGGCTCCGCTTTATAAAGGCCAGAAAAGATCTCATCTTTTTGATGACCTTATTCATAAAATATCTAGTAAAATTTTGGTTTGAGAATTTCATTTACTCTCTTTCGGTGGTAGGCTCACCTTGATTAAGAGCACTCTTAATTCCATGCCTTTATATCTCATCCAAACCATTGTGCCGACCATTTCTATCATCAACAAAATTGAGCGTCTCCTAAACAAATTTTTTTGGGGCTCCAATACCTCCTCTAAAAGAATGCACTGGACCTCATGGTTTAAAATTTATGGCACTTTTGACGAAGGTGGTCTTGGTTGTAAATCCATAAAAGAATCTATCAATGCCTTTTCCTATAAACTCTGGTGGAATTTTAGGAGTAGTCATAGTCTTTGGGCTAATTTCATGATCTAAATATTGCGGGTAAGCACCCCTCATTTGTCCCTTTAAACGGGTGATTCTCCGTGGAAAAGACTTTGTTCTATCAAATGGGATGCATTCCATAATTTTTTGGGGCATTAACTCGGCTTCTTCTTTTGGCAAGATAAGCTGGAGTGGATGTGGATCCATTGATGACTTACTCTCCACCCATTCTACTAGCTATTAGAGTAAACTCTTTTATAACAACAAGTGGAACAATAGTAAGCTTCTTGATTTTATCCTTTTACTTTCTTGAATATGGTTTCTACTATTCCTATCACTCTAAACAATCAAGACCAGATTCTCTTTAAGCTCTCACATAATGGTGATTTCAACCTCAAAATTGTGTGGCTCCACATTAAAGATACTCACGATTCCTCCTATGTGTTCTCCAAACTTTGGAATAACAATATCCCTACTTTTTATTCTATTCTAACTTGGCATATTCTGAAAGATTTTATCCCTGTTGATTCCTAGTTGTGGGGTAAAGGGTTTCATTTACCCTCTAAATGTCAATGTTGTTTCTATATTAAGAATGTTAATCATGTTTTTGTTAATGGGGTCATTGCTTCTAAGCTTTGGATTTGGTATGATGATCTTTTTAAAACTGTCAATTTTAATGGCTCTCTTTCTTTATATCAACTTCTTGAAGTCTATTTTGATAATACTATTAAAGGTCACATTAAAGTCATTCTTTATCACTCTTATGGTTCATATGGACCAAAATGATGTGGGATCCCCTATGAACCACGTTAGGATTATTGCTAGAACTAAAACAAAATTTGTGACTTGTTTAAAGCCAATCTCATTCATTACAGACAATTCAAAGGCTGTAAATTTGTGGCCAATAAACTGGGCTTTAACCTGCCGGACCAACCTTACTGTCGAAATGACAAGATTGTTTATTAGAAAAAACCACTTGACCATATTATTAAAATTAATATTGATGGCTCTGTCTCTCATAATGGCTCTGGTTGTGGTGGTATTTTCAGGAACTCTAAGGGTATAGTACTATGTGCTTTTGCTTATCCCCATTCTGCCTTGTCCCATTTCTTGAGCTTATGGCGGTCTACAAAGCTCTTGAGATTTGCCTCCAAAATGCTCAATATTTGGATTGAGGTGGATGCTCTTCTCGATTGATCTTTTGACTTCCACCAAATGAGCGACTTGTACTACCTCCTCAAAAATTAGAGCTCTTCTTTCCAATTTTAACATCACTCATGTTTGGCGTGAAGGAAATGCTTGTGCTGACTACCTTGCCAATCAGGGTGCTAGATCAGATGGTATCATCTTCTTTGATCAACTCACCTTACCCAAACACTTGTGTGGGTTGGTTAGCTTGGACAATTCTAGGTTTCCTTATCTCAAAAATTAATCTAACCTTTTGATGTATACTGTCCATTCATCTTTTAATTATATACCTCTTTATTTTATGGCTTTCTGTTCCTTCTTGTGTCTTTTGTGGATGCTTCACACGGATATTACTTGCTGTCTTGATCTCTATGCCAAGATTTGGTGTTTTAATAGCTTCTCCTTTATTTGGAGGCTCTCTACTTTTGGCATTTACACTGATAAAGGGCTGCTATTGAGCAATGTGCATATTAATACCCTGCATTGGAATTTTGTTGAGCTATGTGTCAGCTACTATTGGTTTTATAACACCACTCCTATTTGGGATTTTAATATCAATGATGCCTTCATTCCTAATCCTCGGGGGCTTAATCATTGCTAGATGGAGATATTTATTTTGATGGGTTTAGCTACTGCCATTAATTTCTGCAACCGACTGTTTGTCAAAGATATTACTACTTGGAGCATCTTAGTTACCTACGTTGTTTCTATGCATTGTATTAGTGTTCATTATGCTGGTTGCAATATTTATTTTGATGATTTACTATTAGGTTGTTGGATTTTAGCTAATAATGACTAGTGGCTGGCTTTTGACATGCTGCTTCTCTCCCCTATTAGATCTTGGGCTGCTGCTGATATTCTCTTTGACTCTAGCTTTGGGCTGACATTTTCCTTTTATTTTTGGGGGTTATCTTTTATTTTATTTTTCTGCATGAAGAGGTTTTTTGGCCTTTTTACTGATATTTATCTTATTGACTGTTGTATATACTAGAATCTGGACCCCATTAAGCCTGCTCTCTTTGCAAACCATTTTCTGATTCAACAGGGTCCCTTTGGTGGGATCTTCTTGTGGGAGGCTTTTTTCTTTTCTTCCACCTACCAAGGTTGTTTCTTGTAGGTTTTCTTACAATGACCTCCTTATACAGCGGACTTTTATTACTTGTGGATATCTTTTTATGCTTCTTTTACTTTGCCTAGGTGGATTCTCTGGCATTCTATTGTTTCATTCTGCACTATTTATTATTTGAACTGGATGGAGTTTCTTCAAATTGATTCTGGCTTTTTTGTTCAGCATATCCTTTTTGTGTAGGCTGTTTCTGAGATTGGGGCTTTGGTCAATCTCTGTGACATGTGTTGTTGATCTCTGTTTCCTTGGAATTTACTGATGCATCATTATATTATTTCTTCGTCCTTTCGAGCTTAGTGGCATCTTTTGGTTTAATTATCCCAACCTTGTTTGGGGTCTTGCTATTTCTACTCTATGCTCCATAACCTTACCTTCATA
The DNA here is from genome assembly GCA_021442155.1 of Cymbidium sinense. Lineage (NCBI taxonomy): Eukaryota > Viridiplantae > Streptophyta > Magnoliopsida > Asparagales > Orchidaceae > Cymbidium > Cymbidium sinense. Next base: position 84,271,258 of record CM038214.1, on the reverse strand, counting down.
ACAAAAATAATAGATGCAACATCCTAGTTATAACTCTTTCTCTTTGGAATTATTTCGACTTCCAATATTCGATCTTGTGGGTCTAGCTTCTATTTCTTTGTGTTCCTTTGCTCTTTAATGGTTTATCCTATGTTGGATGCAACATCTATGTTGAAGGCTTAATTGTTCTTTGGACTTTTGGTCCTTTTGTCCGAGGATGCAACCTGAGTTGGTTTAATGTATTTGCTATGCCATTACTAACCCCAGTTTGCATACATGTATGGAAAGTCTGTAATACCCTTGTTATTATTAATGGTTCTTTGCAGGTTTGGAATTGTTTAATAACTTCCATTCAGTATGATTTCTCTGAGGGTGATAGTTCTGCTGTTAACCTGCTCTTCTTTAACCTAAAGGATCTCATTGATGAGACTCTTTTTATTTCTGGCTATTCTCTGTCCTGCAGGCTGTTGGATCATCTGCCCTTGTATAATATTTGTGCTACTAACATTTGGGATGATGTTGTTTTCATCTGCTGCCATTTTTTACTTCCTGGTTCAGCTAGTCTTGGCCAGACCACTTCATTAACTATCTAGGAATTTACTTATGCATTGCATAATTTGAATGGTTGGTTTTATGGCCAACTTGCTGTTATTTTCTTTCTTAGTTGTTGGATGGTCTGGATACTGTCTTATATCCAACAAGTTGTTGCTAGGGTTATTTTTCTAGTTCAACAAGGTGATTTTGGTGTTATTTTGCTGGTTGTCTTTGACAACCTCTTATTCCCAACCTGCCAAGCGAGATTTTGTAATTTCCTGTTCAATTATATTATTTCCTTGCAGGTTTGGATTTCTTTAATGGCTTCTCTGTTAACCTTTACTGTGGTTGTGGGTTTAACTGATAGCCTGATCAGCTTTATCTGGAAGGTTATTTCTATTTATCATCCTTTGAACCCTTTTGCTACCATTATTGGCTTTTGGATTTTAGGATCCTTTGTCCAGCTGGTGGTCTTTGTGGTTATCATTTGTTCCCTATTTTTTGCTATTAACAATTGGGCTACTATTGTTTTCTCCTGCTTCTATTTTATCCAACTTGGTTCTATTAACATTGTGCAGATCCCTGTGATTATCCATCTGATTATTTGGATCTTTACATATGCTTTTGGGTGGACTCTTGGCTAGCTTATTGGTATTAACTGCCTTGGTTGTTGGCTGAACTGGATTAATACTCTACATGCTATCTCTGGGGTTTTGGTTTGTTTTGTTAGTCTCTGTAGTTGATTGCTTGGTGGATTGCTTGGTGGATTTTGCTTTGAACCCCTTATTGGTTTATTATATGCATATCATCTGAAATCATTGGTCTACCTTAAACTTATATCTATTGCACTGTTTATTCTGGGTGGGTGGCTTTATGGCAAGCTTGCTGGTTTTTATTCTCTTGGTTGTTTCTTGTCTTGGATATTTACTGTCTTGGTTTTTCAGGACTCCTATGTTGGCTCCATCTTTGTTGGTTGTAGGACTTGTCCTATGTTGACAACTTTCGACATTGATGTTCTAATGGTTTTTGGTGATTGTTGTCTGGGTTGCTGCCTTCCATATACCTATTTTTATGCTCTATCTATTTGGTTATTAACTATTGCAATGTCTACTCTGATTGAGAGGTTTTATGGCCAACTTGTCCTTCTGTCTTGGATGTTCTTGCTGTTGTTGTTGTCTTGTTGGTTTTTCTTCTATTATCTTGCTTTTTTGATTCTAATGTTGATACTCATTTGAATCCACTTTTTGATTTTTCTTCTGGTGGGTTCTAATGTTGCATTAGCTGTTTTGCTGTTGGGGTTGGCTTTTTGAATGCCCGTGCTATTTATGTCTGGGCTGCTGTTCATATCCTGATTGTTGTGATCTACATTATCTGCTGTTGTCTCTATTCCCATCTCGGTTGGTTAGGTTTGTGCAGTCGTATGTGCTGTCTATTCTAAATTGGTGGTATTATGGACATTTGCTGCCTTTTGTTGTCTTGCTCTCTTGGTTGTTTGTTGACCTGGATTATCCAATTTTGGTCACGTCTTCTCTTTGCTCTCTCCTTACTTGGTGCTATTTTGGTAGGTTGCGCTATTTCCTGTTGCTATGTTGCCTTCCTTTCAATTGCTTTTCCTAATTCATATGGATATTAATAAGGGGGTTGTTTCTTGGCCTGAAAGATTCATATATATATCATATGTTTGGGATGGTGTTAATTATAGGCTCATTGACTTGATTAGTAGGATTTCAGCAAGTTGTCTCCTCTACTATTTTCTTATGGAGGGATTATATGCTGGCTTATTTATCTTCTTGGATATGACTTTTCATGAGGTTCTGGCAAAGATGGCTCATTCTCATATGTTTATGTATTCTCATGGGTGACTATATTGATGATACTTTTCTTGAATGGGACACCTTATCCTTCAGCTCTTTACAATTTCCTCTCTATATTAGATATGGTTTTGTTTAGGTTTGCAGGCAATAAAGCTCACAAGACTATCAACAACTGGTTGTTATCTCCTCACAGGTTCGTTGGCTATGATGGCTATGATGATCTCACTCCCTTTTGGTTTGGTAGTAGCTCTTGTGATGTAACCCTTCTGGAAGTTTGGATGCTCATATTTTCACCCCAACTTGGTGAGCCCGAGCCTTCTCTATCACAATTCCTTACTATCATTCTCAGATTATGTTGTTTTCATTTGTCTTTTCATTTGTATTACATTAACTGTCCTAATCTCTTTCTTATTACAATTTTGCAAGTGATTGTCTCTTGTCCTCTTGCAGGTTTGCTCCATATTGTCATGCATTCTCACGTCCTCCAGAGCATTGGCCCTAATCTTCCTTTGGCTTATTATGTTAATCAACTTGTATCTTTTGATTGCTTTAATGTCTTCTTTTGCGTTTGGATGTACTTAGATAGGGGATTTACTCCTTAGGCTGATTGTAGCTCTTTGAGCAGTAGTTCTGGAGTTTATCCCTAAAAAATAAAAAATAAATAAATAAAAAAATTTAAACCTTAAGCCCTAAAACACTAAACCCTAAACACTAAACCCTAAACCCTAAAACCTTAAACCCTAAATCATAAACCCTAAACCCTAAAACCTAATACCCTAAACCTAAACCCCAAACCCTAAACCTTAAACCTTAAACCCTAAACCAAAATTAAAAAATAAAATAAAATAAAAACCTTAACCTAAACCTAAACCTAAAAATAAAATAAAATTAAAAATAAAAAGTAAACTAAAATAAAATAAATAAAAACCTAAACTAAGCTAAAAAATAAAACAAAACTAAAAATAAAAAACCTAAATAAAAGAAGAACTAAACCTATAATAAAAATAAAATGAACCTAAGATATAATAAAATAAAAATTAAATAAAAACCTAAACCTAAAAAAATAAACCTAAAAATAAGTAGAAATTAAAACCTAAACCCTTTACTAAAAAAAAACCTAAACATAAAATAAAAAAAATAAAATAAACCTAAACCTAAACTAGAAAAACTAAACTAAAATAAATTACACCTAAACCTAAACCTAAAATAAACCTAAACTTAAACTAAAAAAAAAAACACATAAACCTAAACCTAAAATAAACTAAACCTAAACCATGAATTAGATAAATTAAAATGAACTAAAAATAAACTTAGACCTTAATGAAAAAAAATAAAACCTAAAAATAAACCTAGAATAAAAGCATAAAACCTAAGCCTAAAAAAATAAAATAAAAACCTAAACCTAAAGATAAAATAAAAATAAAACCTAAAACCTAAAAATAAAATAAAGATAAACTAAACTAAACATAAGCCTTGACCTAAAAAATAAACTAAAATAAAAAACTTAAACTAACATAAATAAGCCAAAAATAAATAAAATAAACTAAATAAAAATAAAAATAAACCTAAATAAAAATAAATAAAATAAAATAAACTAAAATAAATAAAAAATAAAGTAGATAAACTAACTAAACTTAAACCTACTAGTTTACTTAATTTTTTAAAAAAACACTAAACCCAAAATAAACCTTAAACACTAAACCATAAACCCTAAAAAACCCTAAACCCTAAAAAGCTAAATCCTAAATCCTAAATCCTAAATCCTAAAAAACGAGAAACTTTAAACCCTAAACCCTAAACCTTAAACCTTTAAAACCCTAAAACCTAAAGCCTAAACACTAAGCCCTAAACCCTAAACCCTAAATCTACTAGTTTACTTAATATAAAAAATATAAAAAATAAAATATATAAAAATAAAAATAAAAATACTAATCTTAAACCCTAAACCCTAAAACTAACCCTAAACCCTAAACTCTAAAACCCTAAACACTCAATCCTAAATGCTAAACCTTAAACCCTGAACCCTGAATCCTAAAACCTGCAACCCCAAACCCTAAACCCAAAACATCAAATCCTAAACCCTAAACCATAAAAACCTAAAAGATTAAACCTAAATTAAATAAAACCTTAAAAAAAACCTAAACCTAAATAAAATAAAATAAATAAAAAAATAAAAACTTGAACTATAACCTAAACCTAAACCTAAACCTAAAAATAAAATAAAATAAAAAATAAAAACTAAAATAAAATAAAATAAATGAAAACCTAAACTAAACTAAAAAATAACCTAGATAAAATAAAAAACTAAACATAAAATAAAAAATAAAATAAACCTTAAATATAATAAAATAAAAACTAAATAAAATCTAAAAAAATAACTAAATAAAATAAAACTTAAAATAAATAAAAATAAAACCTAAAATAAAAAAAAAAAAATAAAATAATGAAATAAAATAAATAAACTTAAACTAAAAAAAAACAAAACTAAAATAAATAACACCTAAACCTAAACTTAAAATAAACTAAACCTAAACCATAAACTAAATAAAATAAAATAAAGTTAAAATAAACTTAAACCTAAAATACAAAATAAAACTTAAAAATAAACCTAAAAAAATAAAATAAAAACCTAAACCTAAACCTAAAAAAAAATAAAACTTAAACATAAAAAATGAACATAAACCTAAACCTAATCCTAAAAAATAACCTAAAATAAAAAACCTAAACTAAAATAAATAACATTAAAATAACTTAACTAAACTAAATAAGAATAAAAAATAAACCTAAATAAAAATAAAAAAATAAAATAAACTAAAATAAATAAAAAAATAAATTAGATAAACTAAGTAAACCTAATCCTACCAGTTTACTTAATTATTTTTAGAAAAAAAAAAACCTAAAGTAAACCCTAAATCCTTAAACCTAAACCAAACTCACCTTAAAAACCCTACCTAAACCAAATCTGAAAACTAAACCAACCCCAAACTCAGACCCTAAACTTAAACCTAAACCCTCCTAAACTAAAACCTAAAATTTAAAGCCTAAACCTAAAACCTAAACCACCCTAAACCTACCACTGAGCTAAATAAAACTAAATAGCTAAACTGGTGGTTTGCTTGTATGAAAAATAAAAATATTAAAAATAAAATAAAACCCTGAGCCCTCCCTAACCAACACTCCCTCCTTACTAACCCTCTAAACTAAACCCTGTTCACTACCTTCCCTGACCTAAACCCACTAACTACCCACCCAAAAACTACAACCTAAAACCTAAACATAAACTAAATAAACTTAAAATAAAAAATAAAACCCACTAAATAAAATAAAAAATAAAAAATAAAATCTAATCTAAACCTAAACCTAAACCTACATAAAAGATAAAAACTTAAAATTAAACTAAAATAAAATAAATGAAAAACTAAAATAAAATAAACTTAGAAATAAATAACCTAAATAAAATAAAAACTAAGCATAAAATAAAAATAAAATAAACATAAAATGAAATAAGATAAAAACTAAATAAAAATAGAAACTAAAAATAAACCTAAAAATAAATAAAAAATAAAATTTAAACCATAAGCTAAAGAAAAAACCTAAACCTAAAATAAACCTAAATCTAAACTAAAATAAATAAAACTTAAAATAAAACCTAAAATAAACTAAAATTAAACCCTAAACTAAATAAAATAAAATAAACTAAAAATAAACCTAAAATAAAAACCTAAACTTAAACCAAAAAAAAAACCTTAACATAAAAAGTAAAATAAAAATAAAATTAGGCTAAAAAATAAACATAAATCTAAACCTAAACCTTAAAAATAAACTATAATAAATAACCTAAACTAAAATAAATAAATAAAATAAATTAAACTAAATAAAATAAAAAATAAACCTAAATAAAAATAAAAATAAATAAACTAAAATAAATAAAAAAAACTAAATAAACTAAAAAAACCTAAACCTACTAGTTTACTTAATTTTTTTAAAAAAACCACTAAACATAAAATAAACCTAAAATAAACCCAAAACCACTAAACCCCACCCTATTCACAAATCTTACCTAAACCTAAAACCTAAAAAAAATCCTAAACCCTAAACTAAACTAAACTAAACCTGATCCTCCACTAAAACCTACACTAAATACTAAACTCACACTTCCCCCCTCCACCCTACTGACCATACCCTGGGCAACTAAAGCCCTCTGATTATAAATGTTTCCAGGCCCTAAATTCCACTTTATACCTAGCCCTACATTAAACCTACCCTGACCCTGAAACCAAACCCACTAAACTAACCCACTAACCTGGGCCTAACCTAAAGCCACATCCTAAACCACTAAAACCCAAATCTTAAAGCTAAACCATAAACCCTAGTGACCAACTGGGCCCCCTAAAAGGAACACTAAACCCTAAACTTTAAACCTGACCTTTCCCTAAACCTGAACTTAAACCCTAAATAAAATAAAATAAAAATAAAATAAAAACTAAACATCAAATAAAAATAAAATAAAACTAAAATAAAATAAAATAAAAACTTAAACCTAAAGAATAAACCTAAAAATAAAACCTAAAAATAATTAATAAATAAAACCTAAACCATAAACTAAAAAAAACCTAATCCTAAAATAAAAATAAAATATACAAAATAAAATAAACCTGAAACTAAATTAAGATAAACTATACTAAAATAAATAAAATTTAAACTTAAACTTAAAATAAAGTAAACCTAAACCTAAACCTAAACTAAATAAAATAAACTAAACTAAAAATAAACCTAATCCTAAACTAAAAAATAATACCTAAAAATGAACCAAAAATAACAACGTAAAACCTAAAACATAAAAAAATAAAATAAAAACCTAAAACTAAACCTAAAAATAAAATATAAAATATAAACCTTAAAATTTAAATAAAAATTAAACTCAATTAAAAAATAAACCTAAACCTAAATAATGAACTAAAATAAAAAACCTAAAATAAAATAAATAAACATAAAATAAATAAAAGAAACTAAATAAAAAATAAAAAATAAACCTAAATAAAAATAAAAAATAGAATAAACTCAAATAAATAAAAAATAAACTAAATAAACCTAAACCTACCGGTTTATTAAATTTAAAAAAATATATCTAAATTAAAATCATAAATCCTAAACCTAAATCCTAAACTCAAGCAGGAATCTAAATCCTAAACCCTAAATCTAAACCTAAAACTTACACCACCCAAGCTAAACCTAAAACCTAAACCTAAAATGAAAGCTGGGAACCTTGATGGGCGGAAATGCTGCAGTCAAGCAGGCCTGTGGAATAGGTCTAGTGGTGGAGGTGAAGGTGGCGGCGGTTATCCGGATGATGGTAGGGGATCTAGAGGTCTTGGTGGATATGAGGTGGTGGTCCCCGATGAGAGTGGTTGTGGAGGTGAGAGGCGATGGAGGTTACATCTAAAATTCGTGGTGGAAAAGGAAGAGATGGGGATATGATGGTGAATCCCACTACTGAGAAGGTGGTTCTATGGAAACTCAGAAATCAAGAACGACCCATCCATCAAGCTATGGAACTGCGGTCTTTGAGATAATTCTACTTATCTAGGATTTTTATTTACTCTTGGTTTATTTTATGTCATCGCTATGTCAGAAAACAGGTGTGCTACTTGGTTGATGAAATTGAAAAGAAGAAATATTGAATATGAATTTTTTCACTAAAAAAAACCTTAAACCCTAAACCCAAAACCTTAAATCCTAAACCATAAACTCTAAACTAAAACTTAAACCCTAAACCTAAAACCAAAACCCTAAACCCTAAACCCAAAACACTGAAATCCCTAAACCCTAAACCCTAAACCCTAAACCCTAAACCATAAAACCTTGAACCCTAAACCCTAGAACCTACAACCCTAAACCCTAAATCCTAAACCCTAAACCCCAAACCCTAAACCCTAAACCCTAAACCCTAAACCATAAAATAATCCTAAACCCTAAACTAACCCTAAACCCTAACCCTAAACCCTAACCCTAAACCTTAAACCATAAACCTTGAAAGAAGATGTCATTATGGAGATCTAAAGAATGACCTATAACAGTTATGGTGGTAAAGGAAATGTCATCAAGAGACTTTCCTTGACTAAAGATTTGAATACCCTAAACCCAACCCTAAATCATATTATAATACCATATATTATAGTATAATGTAGCATCATATATTTGAGCATGAAGTGATGTGTTTTTGGATGTTATAACATGTTTTGAAATGATTTAGTATATTATGGTCTTATGTCTCATAGTCTATATTATGGGACCAAGGGAGAATTTGCATATCCAAAAGATAGATTCTCCAACCATAGAGGTGGTTACTAGGATAGGGGAACATCCAATTCGGTAGTAACCCGGGTAGTGTCTAAATTGGGTCGCAAAGGATGTGATCCAAATATAATGCCTTAGAGATTATGATCCAAGCCCTAGAAAAGAAAGCCTATAAGTGTACAATGGCCAACTCAAGGAGAAAGCATAGCAAAACTTACATCTGTCATGAGTGGTGTATCCACAACATAGAGAACCAACCACTATATCTTGCCTATCCTTAGTGATGGGACGTGGACTTTTAATAATAGAATAGCTTCAGACCCATACACTAAGGAGAAAGGAGTAGACTGAGTTATAGTTCTATATATGATGCGGTAGGCCCACAAGGCTTCAACTAACTACTCATGCCACTATGGCTTATTGATGTCAAGTGACTTCTTCAGTATTTGGATGAGAGTTTTGTTGAAGGCTTATGCTAAGCCGTTTGCCCTTGGGTAGTTGATGATAGAATATCTCTAATCTATGCTATTTCTTTAGAGAAAGTTGTTGATCTCAGTGTTCTTGAATGTAATACCATTATTAAATATAATTATTTGAGGCACTTTAAACCTATATATGATATGATTCCTAAAAAATTGGAGCACATACTAAGTTGTGATCTCTCTAAGTGGAATCACCTTCGCCCATTAGGAAAGTAGTCAGTCCCAGCTAAGATGAATCGATGTCCCTTGGAAGGAGGATCAATCAGACCCACTATGTCAGTACCCCAACACTCGATGGCCATGAGGCCAATGTAGGATGTAGATTGTTGGGTGGTTGGTGTAGGACCACATTGTGTATTTGACATTGGTGGTATTGCCTAGCCATATCCATGCAAACTTTGATCATCAACATCCAGTAGTATCCTAGTCTCTTGATCATGACTTTCATCTTGACGGATTGGTTCTCCACATAATCCCTTATCTCATCATGCTCTTACGGCTGTGCTTGTCTAAACAATGTAATCACATATGATTGAAAGACTATTGGTAGAAGACACCATCCACGAGAGTGTAGGAAAGTGCTCTCTACTTCATCTGATGGGCTTGGGACTTCTCTTGAGGTAGTTTGTCTCTATTTAGGTAATCCATGAATGGTTGCCCCTGATCTAACTCATCGTCATTCTTGGCAATGGCAACCTCCCCTTCAAGTGAGTACTTTTTGATGAGTTCAATATCAATAAAAGATAAGACTTGTCTATTTTGGACCTTTATTAATATGGACTCATCCTCCATACATGCCAACTCCTTAGCATGCTTGGCTAAAGCATATGCTACATCATTCTCTCCTCGAGAAATCTTATAAATGGTAACCTTTAGGATTTGGGCCAATAACACCATGGTGTACCTATGGTAGTGATGGAGCTTGGGCTTTATAACCTTATAGGACCCAACAATTTGGTTGATAACTATATGAGAATCCCCAAAGATGTTGATGTTTTGGATGCTTAGAGTAACTAACCCGGCAAATTAGAGCCTCATATTTTTCATTTTGGTGCAAGGATTGATGATTATATGAAATCTCATCACATCACGGTCCAGAGTTAAGAGAACTATTCTTACCCCTACCTTTCCTGAAATAGTAGATTATGGTTCTTCTCCACTTCAAGAGGAAGCCACATAATCAAAGTACATCTCCTAGTGGCGAATTCTAATATCCCCTAAGTTCATGATTATTTCATGAAGGTGATCATGACTAAGAGGATAGTCAGTAGGAAGTGGGTGTGCTACTAAGAAATCTTCTAGTGCTTATCCTTTCACCGCATAGAGGGGTATGAAGGTAATGTCAAACTGTGAGAGGATCATGGACTACCGTGCCAACTATCCGGATAGCATTAGCCATGTCATGAGATATTAGTGGATTGATCTTAGAGATCATATTCACCTTATGAGAAAGGATGTATTATTATAGCTTTTAGGATGCTAAGATTAAAGCTAGGAAATGCTTCTCAATGGATAGATAATTAGGCTCAACTAAAATTAGATGACGGTTAAGGTAGTAGAGTGCATTTTCCTTCCCTTCATTAGCTTGCCAACAAAGTGCCAAGGGAGTCAATGTAGTAGTGTAAAGTATGAGTGGCTTGCCCAATATATGGGCTGATAGAACTGGTGGCATCATCAGGTAATGATTGATGTCATCAAAGGCATGCTCACACTTATCATCCCACTTGAACTTGGTATCCTTTTTGACAAGTGCTAAGAATGGTTGACATCTTCTAAATATTTTGGATATATAGTGTCTTAAATATACCAACTGCCCTTGGAATGATCTGAGTTGAGTTAAACTTTTATAAGGTGGCATTTCTAATATTTCCTTGATCTTCTCTGAATTGATTTTGATTCCCTGGTGTCGGACAATAAACCAAAGGATTTTCCTTGAAGCTACTCCGAATGCACACTTCAGGATATTCATTTTAAGGTTAAATTATCTTAAATGTTTGAAAACTACTCTAAAGTCAAAGAGATGGTCTTCCTTTTCTCTACTTCTGACCAAGAGATCATCAATATAGCACTCAACTTGATGATAAATGAGTTCAATGAATTTTAAGTCATAGCCTACTAGTATGTAGCACCAGCATTTTTAAGGCTAAGAGGCATAAACTTATAGAAATAGATTTTGATCGGGGTTCTAAAAGCAGTGTTTCTTTCATCTTTAAGGGCCATCTTTATTTGGTTATATCTAGATAAGCCATCCATGAAAGAGAAGACTTCCTGAGATGAGGAAATGTCTAACATCATCTCTAAGATGGTAGTGGAAATTCATCTTTTGGACATGCCTTATTTAAATCCCTAAAATCGATGCATATGTGAATTTGGCCAATCTTTTTCTTAACTGGGATGATGCTGGCTAACTAGGTAGAGTATTTTTCTTCCTGGATGAAGCCAACATCAATTAGTTTCTTGACTTCAGAAATGACCTATTGTTGTATCTAGTCACATGCATCTAGAAGCTTGTTTGATAGGGTTAGCAGTAAGCTTTATTACTAGTTTATGGACTACTATGTCAGGGGACAATCTAGGCATCACTTCATAACTCCATGCAAAGCACTCCTTAAACTCAGTCAATAACATCACTAAGTCATTGGTTTCAATTTCACTCAACAAAGAATTGATGTATGTAGAGCGTGGATCTTCTTGGTTCTAAGTTGATTTCTTGAGCTCAATGGTTGACTTGATCTCTTCTTCAAACTCTAGCATGCATCTTTGACTTCAAAATCATCTAGATCATTTTGAAGTTTCTAAGCATAGCTCATATGAGTTAATGTGATTTGAAAAGAACCTATCAAATTCCAAATGATTGGTTGATGCGCAAAGAATCATCATCAACATTGGACCTATTGAATTGAATCCTAGTCTTGATTGAGAGCTTTTGCATTTATTCTTCCATATTCTTTGGAGTTTGACTTATGCTTTGACTAAGTATGTGGGATTAACCCATTCTTGCTAAATTATGAACACAAGGCAAGTACCAATCAAAAGGTAATTCTATTAAATCTTTATATGAATCATCTCAAGTTCTACAATAACTTCTTTGAGGATGATGCTCTAGAAAGAACCTCTAAGTCTTCACACATGGATGACTTAGGGCTTCCTTCTACCAAACCCTTAGCTTTTGAGTGGAAAGTGGTTAGAGCTAAGGTTCCCAACCGATGCCTAACTATTTCACATATAGACTTGGATACACTTATGCTTGCTTTGGAGCCTAATCTTCATCACTATATGGCTCAAGTGTCACCCAAAGGAATCTACTACAAGAAGAGTGGTGTGTGCTAACCATATAAGACTCATCCCATGAACTAGATTCTAAGTCTATATGGATAGGTGTACCCCAGGACATATCTTCTATTGGGTGGCCAATATGGAGGTTTTCCACCGACCGCTTGGAGGTCATCCTACCCATATGTTCAATGGAGTAATGAACTATGGGTGGAATCAAAGCTCCACTTCCTCCTCCAAGACTATTTTTCACCCTTTTATTTATTTTTTTCATTTTCTCTTCTTTTTTTTTTTCTTTTCTTTCTTTTCTTTTTTCTTTCTTTTCTTTTTTATTTTAAACTTTGGCCAAGTTCACAGAATAGACTTGTTGATTTTGAGGGAGGTAGTGCACATCCTCATATGCAACCTGTGAACTGTAAATGGCTTGAGATCTCTCTTTGACAGTAGATGATCCCACCTCTCAACTAACTTCATACATTGATGTAGAGAGGATGGAACTATGTTGTTCTCATGTATCCATGGTCTCCCAAGCAAAGTGTTGAAAGATGTATCCAAGTCTATAATGTGAAACTTGGCTTCGGTCTTCCAATCATCTATCTCCAAGGGCACTATGGAGCCTAAGTCCTGTTGACCTCACTTGGAGTGTGATTCAATCTTCCCATGACTTAGAGTCTTCTAGCATAACACTTCCTAATCATAAGATACTTCTAACAATTAGGTAAACACTTAACCTAAGCAAAGACTTAGAAGGTTAACCATAGGATTAGTTATGCCTTGAGATTAGGATAATCCACCTACTACAACCCAAATCCAATCCATGTTCACCTTCTCAAACCAAACCTCAAGTTCAATTCAAACATCAAATTCAAATCCAAATCCAAACCCAAATTCCAAAACCAAATGATTGAAGCCCATGATCAAATCCAAACTTGAAACCTTCTAAGCCATATGACCTATCCCATGGACTTAGCCAAATCTTAATCAAATCAATCAAAATCAATTTTTTCATTATCAATTTATATCTTCAATCATCTTCTTAAATATAAATCAAATCTACAATCAAATGATCAAAACTAAATCAAACTAAATCAAATTAAATCAAAACCCTTCCTAAGCCATATGACCTATCCCATGGACTTAGCCAAATTTTAATCCAAATAAAGTCAGACTCAATTAATTTTTTCATAAATCAATCATATTTTCAATCATATTCACAAATTTAAATGAAATATACATTTAAATCATCAAAACTAAATCAAACCAAATCAAAATCCAAACATAAGCCACATGACCCAACTCCATGGACTTAGCCAAATTCCTTCATTCCAAAACCCAAATTCAATTGATTTTCTCATGAATCAATCATACCTTCAATCATATTCACAAATATAAATGAAATCTACAATCATCAAGCCAAACCAAAATCAACCCAAGTCAAACCCCACTAACCCTTTTGACTTGAAATGTTCAAATGAACCAAAACCCATTTGAACCAAGCCAATTGTAATTGAATTTTTATATATCAATCCCAAATCTATATATAAACTCAACTAAATCAAACTCAACCCAAAATCAAGCCAACTAAACCCAATTGGTCCACTTGACCCAAAGTGGCCAATTTGACCTATTTGAGCCAAGTTCTAATCCTACCCAAATTTGATTGAACCAAGCCCATCAAAACCTCCCATCATGATTGATCACCCTAAGTTGATCAATTGTCACAAATTGGGTCAAACCAAGTTAACTTGGTCATTTGACCAAGCCAACCGCTTAACCCATATGAACCCAAACTAGCCAAATTGTACCCACAGTCAAATCCCTTGAAACCAATGATTCATACCAAATCAAAATCAATATTTGAATATGACTTGACCTTCAATTGATTTAAACCAAACCAAATTGGCCTCTTGACCCAAGTTGACCCAAATTGACCTAAAAGACTAAATTGTCAAATCAAAATATAAACCAAATTGATTGTAAACCAATGGCTCAAGTTCATTCCAAATTGATTTGAACTTGACCAAAGCATGATTGGACCCAATGAACCCAAAGACCTACTTAGCCCAAATTGACCTAAAGGTCAAGTTGGCCTAAATCAAAACCAAATCCAAATTAATTGAAACCAAAGCCTAAAATCATCTTCAATTGGTCAACTAAACCCAAACCAACACCCAACCCAAGCCAATTTGGCTAAATTAGTCAAATTGGTCAACTTAACCCATTTGACCCAAATGAATTCAAATGAGCCAAAATCAAATCTAAGCCAAACTAAACCAAACCAAATTGAACCAAAACATCCCAAATGATCATATGAACTTGACTCAACCTAACCCAATTTGACCTAAATGAGTCGAATGGAGCCAAACTTAACCAAATCAACTCAAATTGACTTGAAAGTTGGGCTAACCCACTTTTGGCTCATTTTAAATGTGTTCAAATCAAATCAAATGCTAAATGATCATTCTACCCTTAGGTCAAGGGCATCACATGAGGTAAATCACCCATGTAAGTGTCCATTTCCATTCTTTGGCCATTTGGTACACTCCTAATGGTCCACCTAGATACCTAGGACACTACCTAACTTGACCCAAGGGGTGGTTGGGTCGACCATAACCCATGGGAGGTAAAATTACCTCACCCTCCACATCAGAGCATTTGAAACCCATAGGACACCCATTATTCCTCCTCAACCACCAACAGCCTCCACCTCCTCCTCCCACCCATGACTCTAGATGGACTACCACTAGAAGCCAAACCTGATCCCACTATCCGATAAAGAAGAAGGAGGTTACACACCCCTCATTTCTACTCAAACACACACGAAAATAATTTCTTAGAGCTCTAGTTACCTAAGATGAGCTCCTAGAGCCATTCCCTAAGCTCCCCATTCGATTAAAAAATGTCATTCCATCCATCCAAAATAGACACTCATTTCATAAAACTTCCCCATTTTTGCATCAAACTCAAATTAACTTTACATGCACGTTCCCTAGGCCTTGTTGAGCAAGAACGAATGATCTCTCAAGCTTCTCGAGCACCAAAGGTGGGACTTCGATCAAAGTTGAGCTCCAAATCATTAGTTTATGGCCTTACGAGTGAACACCAAGGAATTGATCCAATTGTTGCTCAATAGGGCTTCATCTCCACTAGATGAAGCTTTCTCAATCATTTGAGCTGCCAGTCTTGAGCTCTAGTGAGGTATGCTTCCAAAACTGATCCTCAGGCAAAAATGGGTTGGAGCTTTTGAAAAACTTGCATCTCATGTGATCTTGACCATTGGATCCCCCATTGATGTGAAGGTGTGGGATCCTTTAGAGTTGTTTGAGCTCGTAAGCTTGATCAAGAGCAATGGTGGATAACCCATTCTCCTCACTCGTGATGTTAGATCACACATCCATTCCACATGATTGGAATGGATGGTCATGATTAGATCTAGATCGATCTTAATTTAATTATTAAGCTATGATTAATCATAGCATCGATCTTAGATCGGATGGCAACGAAAGCATCCCACCATGTAAGAGTGAGTAATAAGTTTTAATAGTAATCCACGCCACGTGGAAAGTACACCATGAAAGCCAATGATTAGGCTTTAATGAGGCTTAATTAATCATTTTTAATGGCTGAAACTTCTAAAAATCATAAAACATCATAGAGAAATCAAACAAATCCAAATAAGTACTCATTTTAAAGGTATTTCAGAGGAGAATTAATTAAAATGATCTTAATTAATTTTCAATAATAATTAAGTTTTAATTATAAAATCAATTAGTTTAATTACTTGAGCAATTAATCCCAAAATTTATGGGTTAATTTAATGGGATGACCTCGCCTCCCATGATTTTCTTGGGATTTATTGCTCACTTAATTAGAAAATTGACTAATTAAACCTTAACTACTCTTTTAAGTTAATTAATGATTAATTAATCCCATGAATAGTAATAAATTGGTTAATTAAGTTTATTAATCATTCAATAGTAAGTGAACTAAGGAATAGGTTGGGACCCCTTTCCCAAGTTCATTTCACCCTTTTTAAAATGAAATTAATTAAGATTTAACAATTAAATCACTTAATCAAATTGAAATCATAATCACATCACCTTAATTAAATCATGGGGTAGATCTTTAGGTGTTTAATAACCTAAAGGAGTTTAATGGTTAGTCCACATGTGTGGAAAACCATAAGTAATTAATTAAGTCCCTTAATCTAATTAACTATTAATCATGAGCCAATTGCATTAGGCCCCTTTTATTTCCTAGGATCATTGCAAGTTTATTTTCCATGCATATCATGTTGGCTCATAATTATTTAGTTAATTACTTTAAGGTGACATAAGTAAGGGTAATTAATTCATCTAATTAAGGGTTCAACTTAATTAACCCATAAAATCAACTTAATTATATTTTCTTAAATTAAATCAAATCACTAATGTGGAATGGGTTTAAAACAAAGTGATGATTTCTCTTCTCCTCTTTAAATCAAATCAAATCCAAAACTTAATAAAGAAGCTTTGGTTTGTTTTTAAATAATCTTATTTGATTTGATTGCCCTTAAGAACTAGTTTGGTTGAATGAATCACATGCTTATATTTGATTGTCCTCTTTCCAATCAAGTTAAATTTGGTATGTCATTTGAATTCATGCATCTATGTTTTCAAAAATCAAGTAAAATAAAATTGATTTAATTTAATATATGCAAGGCTATTATCACTATTAAATCCAAATATATTTTTCAAAAGCTTATAAATGAATAAAAATATGTGTTATGATGCTAGTTATAAATACATAAGAAATGCTTGTGCTTATAGCTTAAGTGTATGAATCTTGAGTTCTCTTTTCTTAATTCATGTGTTGATTTATATAAGATTGAATGGTAATGGGTATATAGTCCGGACATCCCGGAACATACGAGGCTTTAGCTAGCCCAAGGAGGTCATTTGATTACCTCACTTCCCTGGTTCAACAATGGCACATACCCATTTGATTTCATTCTTATGTATTTCAAAATTAGAATTTAGATAGAGCTTTAATTCATATATATAAATGATTCAATCAAAAAATATACAATCTTTGCATGGTTTTTTTACCCTCATTTATGTATACATCCATGTGTGTCCAAGAAAAGCAAGTATATAGTCTTGACATCCTGAATAAGATTTTAGTTAGCCCCAAGTCATTTGATTACCTCACTTCCCTAGTTTAACAATGCATTTTCCTATGTCTTTGTACATGTATATGTATATGTATATGTGATTAGTGAATGAAAATCCCATTTTACATTAAAATTGCATGCATTCATAATTGACTAAGTGGTTGAATTAATTAGCCATATGATTTGGAGCTTACTTCCTATGTTCATGTATACGAATTTACATATGTTTGAATGAAAATGGGTATATAGTCTAGACATCCCGAGAATACAAGATTTTAGCAAGCTCCAAGGAGGTCATTTGATTACCTCACTTCCTTGGTTTAACAACGACACATGCCTATTTAATTTCATCATTCTTATGTCCTTTTGTATAAGAATTTGGATAAAGTTTTAAATTAATATGTTTAAATAATTCAATCAAATAAAATATAAATTCTAAACATACACATACATTCATCATTTAAGTGTGCTAAAATATGTTGCATGTATAGATACACTTAGGATTAAATCATATGCATGTTACATGTGATGGAAAGGAATGATTTAATATATGTCATGTGGTAGTAATTCAATTAAATTAATCTTAAGATGCCTTTCATTTTGAATAGGATTATTTAAAGTGAACCTAAACTTAGGATTAATTAAATCATTTAATAAGCCATTCACTAAAGAGAACTAAATCAAATTAATATACTTTAGAAAGTGACTTAAGGTAGGGATGAAAGAGGGCAATCCTCTTTTCCTTCTTTATAACACTTAGTTGCTAAGTGTAATCAAATGAAACAAAAGAAAACACAAATTAAAATTCTCAAATCAATTAAACTACTTCAACTAAAATCAACTTTTCATGTTAAATTGAATCCTTCTACACTTAGAAAATACAACACTAATGCCTAACAAAACTTACCACACAAGCCTTAATACACACACATTAGAATTAAGTCACCACTTCTAGCTCTAAGTTAGATGGTGTATGATGTGATGTATGTTTTATTTTATGATGTATTATTTTAGATTGGATGTTAGGTGTATGCTGTAGATTGGATGATAGGCCAATATTAGCCTAATCATGTTTCTATATGGATTATGCTTAAAAATAAATGTAAATGCTCTTTTGTGTTGCTTAAATCCTTAAGCATAATCCAAGTTAGGATGAGTGATTAGTTACCCATGTGTAGGTGCTAAGTCCAAATTATAAATTGCTTGGGATTATATGTATATTTAGCTAACCTCTATTTTGTAGGTGTAGTTAGATTTACTTTTCCCACATAAATGTAATTTTGCAATAGAATTAGGATTAGTGCTATGGGGATTAGATGAGAGCTGAAGGCTTTGTCTTGGAGTGCCCTATGATGCCATTGAAGCAAACACCATCCAAATTAAAGAAGGAACCAAATAAAAAATGGAGATATGAAGAAAGAAGACCCCCATAAAATTTAATATAATTATAATTATTCTTTCATATTCTCAGGTTGTATAAGGGTAGAGCTCGTACCCATCTTTTCTCTGTTAAATTGGTACCGAATAACTCCACCTTTATTTTTTAATGATAGTTTAGTTTATATAATTTTTGATGTTATGTTTTAATTGTGCATTAGGATGGCATGCTTTTCATAGTTTCTTGAATGATTGATGCTTTAATGTGTGTCTTAGATATGATTAGGCTCTTAGGATGAAAATAACTTTTCTACTGAACTAATCACTCATAATTAAATTTTAAACAACTCATAACCTCATCATAAAATTATGGTGTTTATTTTTAAAACTTGGAATTTGAAAAAATTGTATGTATATTGTTAGGACACCATGTAGATCCATAGATATACTCATTAGGGTGATCAGGGGTGACATTAAGGAATGATGTACTATCTCAAGAGATAGAAGTCACCATTCTACAATGGACCTAATCACCTAATGAGGACTCCTAAGGGCAATGGGTCTTCGAATGTACCATAGATCTTTTCCCTACTTTACATGGAAAAGTAAAATAGGGTTTATTTAAATTGGGTTCATTAATTTCCCTATAGAGAAAATCTCCCATAGTTAATTACATCTTAAGGAATGAGATTCCTTAAGAATACTCTCCATTAAGGTAAATGATCATTGTCTCCAAAGATTTCAAACATAGGACTATCAACAAATTGGTTATTTTTGAAAAATCAAGTGAAATTGATCAAAAGGAGGGAGTTATTATTTAAACCAAAGGGAGATAAGTAGGGGATGCTCATGATACTAGGAAGCCTAGTGTGCATTCCAAACAATCCTATGGTTGGGCTTCATATTTTTGAAAATTGAGAAGGATTATATGTTTGAGTTGAATTTTTATTAGAAATCTAGGGCTTATAATTCCACAACATGAGATCATGAAAATGCCTAAGAGGTGAGAATTTATGCTTGTAACCCATAAAGGGAAACAATGACCTCAGATCCTAAATCTTGGGAGCTTTGGTGAGGGCCAAGGCATGACCTAAATCTAAGGCAGAAGATGGGTATATGGTTTACCTCCACAAGAGAGCATAAACCACCCAACTGTTGGACTTATAATTTCCTAGGGGTGGCTACCAACTAACTCCTCCTATAATTTTAAATACATATAGGCAAGTCTTATGCTTTGTAAGATAGCTAAGTTGTTGTTTATTTAGAATTAAGACTAAGTCCTTAAACACACTCCCATGAAGGGCATGAATAAATAACTTACTCTAATGAAAATTTTGTTAGGTTTTATTTTCATTTTTGGACATTTTTATTTAACACAGGCTATGGTATTTCATATGCCTAATGCATGAGAAATTGGTTATGGGCCAAAATCAAAAAGAAGGTGTGTTTCCACTATGGCTTTCGAAGGTCAAGACATTTTCTCTAGCAAAGGTGGAAGAAAGCAATATGTTTTATGTAGGATATGAGACATATAACATCGAGCTAATGGGTTGCTAAATCTTTTATTATCTTGATTTATGTCTGAGGCTTTTTAGGCAAGGTTATGAGTTATTTCATTTAATTTTTAGTTGATTAATTGGATAGAAAATTTATTTTTTTCTAAGAGCTTAATTGCATCCAGGCCATTCAACAACCATCAAGTAATTAAGAAACTAGGAAAATCATGTCATCCTAATAACACAATCATAAACAAAACAACAATCAATTTATAAAACTAGCACAAAAAGATCAAAGGCCGGTGCGATCGGGTACCGCCATACAACCCAAAAAGAAATGTCAATAGCTCAGCTCTACCCTTATAAAACTCAGATTACAAATGAATAATTACAATTTAGAATGAATTCATGTTATGGGGGTCTTCATACATCATTCTTCATTTCTTCCTTTCTTCATTTCTTCCATCCTTTTGATTTGACTTGGGGTGTAGTTTCCTCCAAGGCTTCACATGATACATAAGACATGGTCTTATGACCAATGTTCACCTTAATTCCCCTATAACATTCAACTTAAATTTCAATTGTAAAATTTACATTAAAATGGAAAAGATAAATCTAACTAAACCTGTAAAATAGAGATTAGCTAAACATACCACACAACCCAAGCAATTATATGAATAATTTGGACTTAGCACCCCACACATGGGTAACAAAGTCCACCTATCCTAGTTTGGGTTATGGTTAAGGGTTTAAGAAAATTGCACAACAAAAGCATTAATATTTTTTTATAGTGTCCCTCAAGCACAACCCCCTATAAAAGCATGATTAAACTAATATCAGCCTAACATCCAGTCTATGCACATGCACCTTAACATCCAGTCTAAAAACATTACATCACAAAACAAAATTAGGCATCAAACCATGCACCGCCCTAACATAGAGCTAGAAATGTTGACTTAGCCAAATGTGTGTGCCATTTAAGGCTTATGTGGCATGCCTTTGCTAGGCTTTAAGGTTAAGATTTTTGAAGTGTGAGAGGTTTAATTTAGAGGGTTATTTTAATTTAAGTGATTTAGTTTATTTGTTCATTTTAGTTGGTGATTTAATTTGGTTTGAATGAACCTACACTTAGTTACTGAATGTTGTAAAGAGAAGAAAAGAGAAGAGAACTTCTCTTCCATCCCTACCTTAAGTAATTTCTAAGGTAGATTCATTAATGATTTTTCTTTAATGAATGTTTTATTATGTTTTTTAATTAACCCTAAGTTTATATTTGCTCTAAATAGCCATATTCATTAAGAAAGGCATCTTAGGGTTAATTAAGCTGGATTACTATCACATAACACACAAACATTTATTTCTTTACACCATGTATACCATGCATATGAATAAATCCTAAGCATACCTATACATGCAATGCAAATTTTTAGCACACCTTGATGATGAATGCTAAGAGATATGATTTGAAAATTTGGATATTCCATGAATGCATGTCTTTATTATGTAGAAAGGAGGGATTCTTTATCCATTAATATAATGCACATTCACATGTATAAAAGACATAAGTGAGTACGGTACCATTATTTTCTACACCAGGGCATAAGGTACAAGACTTACTTAAGGCTACTTAAAGCCTCAAAGCCCCAAGATGTGTAGACTAATATACTATTTTTTTTTAAATTCATGTAAATGTACAAAAAGAAATAAATGGATGAAGAATTATGCAAAAGATTTTTGTGTTTGATTTGGTTGTATAATCTACATGTGTAATGTGAGGATCCTAACATAGGAGTGCATAGAAATAGATTTAATTAAGTGTTATGTTCTTTTCAACTGAACTATACATTTTGCAAATCTTATACAAGTCCATGTAAAGAGAAGAGAAGAAAACAACATAAAACACATCTTATGCTATAATCACAAGAAAGCTTATAAGTACTTATATGTAGGATCATTTCAGTCATAATCTTAAATTTATAAGTTTTTGGAATACTTTTTTGTTTAATAGCCACTCATATTCTTAATTTTAACCAACACATGTAATTTGACATAAAAGGAAACATTTTATTTAATTGATTTTTCAAAAGAGATGAATGCATGATTTCATATGGAAAACAACATTTAGCATGCTTGGAAAGAGATAAAGTGATGTAAGCATATGACTTCATTCACCATAATTAATTCCTAAAGATAATGCTATGAAAATAAGATCATTTAAAGTGAATCAAAATTTTTAAGAAGATTTTTATTTTTGAATTTGATTTGACTTAGAAAATATGAGAAAGGTTTGCTGGTCTTAACCCATTTCCCCCATGTGTGAATTAGTTTAGTTAAATTTTTAGACCAATTAGGTTGATTTTATGTTTTGTTTAGGTTAAGGTGTGAATTAAATCCATTAATTACCCCTTACCTACACCACTTTAACATAATTAAATAAGTAATTATGGGCCAACATATGATATGCAACCACATAGAATTTAAATTAGTAATGCGCCTATGAAATAAAGAGATCTAATGCAATTGGCTCATAATTATTTATTAATTAGGCTAAAGGGTTTAATTAAGTACTTTCAACCATCCTATGCATGTAGTTTGATTATAATTTCTTTTGAAGTCTCTTAGGTTATTGAACACCTAAGAATCTACCCAAGATTAAGTGATTAAGTTCTAGAGTGATTTAGTTTTGAGTTTGATTACTTGAGCCATTAATGAAATAATTAAGTCATTGATTAATTTGCAAATTAATTAAATGTTTATCCAAATGAAATAAACTTAGGGAAAGAATTTGGAAAAGAAATCCAAATCTCATTCCTTAAGTCCATTCACTATTTAATGATGGTTAACAAACTTAATTAATGAATTTATCACTATTTAATAGATTAATTAATCATTTATTTAGTTAAGAGAGGGATTAAGGATGAACTAAGCAATTCCCCTAATAAATCAAACAATAAATTCCAAAAAAATCTTGGGAGGCAGAGGTCATCCCACTAATCAACCTAAGGATGTTTAGAATTAATTGTTGAACTAATTAAGGAGTAATTAGCCTAATTATATTTCCAATAGAACCCAAATTGAGTGAAAATTAATGTTCAAAATCAATTAATTTTAATTTTATATTATTCCTTACTGAATTATCTTTAAAATGAGCTTGAGTTTGTATTTTTTAGATTTTTCTATAATTAGTTATGAATTTTGAAGTTTAGCATTAAAAATGAATTAATTAAAGCTAATTAAGCTAATCTGGGTACATGTGGACGCCTTGATGTGGTGCGCTTTTCACATGGCACAATGAGATAGGTTATTTAGGTTGTCACATCTGTGGCTGAGTTAGGATGTGCTTTCTTTGCAATTAATCCCATGGTTTAGGCTTAAATCAGAGGGAGATCTATCATGATTTAATCACAACTGTCCATTCTAATCATGTAGAATAGACGGTGTGTGATCTATCTCCTCCTGAGCGATGAGAGATGGATGCCATCCATCGATCGTTGCTCGATCCGAGCTCACCCAAGCTCGGATGGAGTTCAAACTCACCCCACACCTTCAAAGGAGCACAAGCATGGAATCCAATAGTCAAGATCTCAAGGGATTATAATTTCTGTCATAGAAAGACCAAGCAATTTTTATCCTAAGATCAATTTGGAGCATTACCTTGCTAGAGGCTATCACTGGTGCTTCCAATGGAGGAGGTAGCTTCGTCTAGTGAAGATGAAGCCCTGTTGAAGGTATCAACTTTTGATTTGGGGTGGATGGCTCAGTTGACCAAGCTCCCCTTCAATGGCAATCAGCTTTGATCAAAGTCCTCTTTCCCATGGCTTGGTGACTTGGGAAATAACTTGTTGATCTCGACAAGGTCCCTTGATGATGCTTGTAAGATTAATTTTGGTTTGGTGGAGAATTGGATGGGTTGGATCTTCACTTCACCTCCCCTATTTCAACCTTGAGGAAAACCGAGAAGGAGAAATTAAGGAAGCTTTGAAATGGCTTTGGGAAGCATAAGAATGCTTGGTTTTGATTCCTAGATCTCAGTCAAATTTAGTGCTTCTCATGTGAGTGGGAATGAGGGGGAGTATCCTTGGATCAAATGGTGAAGAGTAGAGTTGCCTTTTAGCTCAATTATTGAGATTGGTTGGCTAGTTTGTGCTATTTAGCATCCCATGTGATTCATTTTAGGTAGTGGAGGGAAGGAGAGTGAGTTCCCATGTGCTAGGTGAGTGTATTGGGTGATCCAAGTGCTCACCCCATTGGAGGGGTTGGTTTGCCCTTCATGGTGACCCAAGGACATTGGGTCATGTTCACCACCCTCCTTGGTGTCCAAGTGGGCAACTAGAAGGATGGCGGGTGGCCTTGAGAAAGAATATGACCAAATTCTAATTGAATTTGGTCATAAGATACTCTTTGACCTTGGGGTAAAGTGGCCATTTAGCCTTGATTTTGATTTGGTAGATTTAAAATGATTCAAAAGTGGGTTGGGCCAAATTTCAAGTGATTTTGAGTTCATTTGGTTTGAATTGGTTCAATTTGACTCATTTAGGTCAAATCAAATAGGTTGTCCAATTGGTCAAATTGGGTCAAACTGTGGGTTAGGTCAAGTTCAAATGATCATATGGAGCCTATGGGTATCATTGGTTTGGTTCAATTTGGTTTATATTTTATTTTGGTTCATTTAGGTTCATTTAGGTCAAATGGGTCAAGTTGACCAATTTAACCCATTTGACCTAATTGGGTTAGGACATGGGTTAGTTTAGGCTTGGTTGATCATTTGAAATGTCTTGCAAGCTTTGGTTTTAATCAATTTTGGTTTAGTTTGATTATAAGTTGATTTGACCTTTTAGGTCAAGTTGGGTTCATGGTCAATTGGGTTAGGTTGGGTCTAGTTAGCCAATTAAAGCTTTGTTGAAGTTCAACAATCAATTTAGAATGAGTTTGACCCATTGGTTGCAATCAATTTGGCTTAGATCAAAATTTGATGCATTTTGACATTTTAGGTCAACTTGGGTCAACTTAGGTCAAGTGGCCAATTAGGCTTGGTTTGGGTCAATTGATGGCTTGGTCAAGGTCAATCATTCATTAAGAATTGGTTTAGATCAATGGTTTCAGTCAATTTGGCTTATAGTAAATTTTGGCTTGTTTAGGTTTCATTTGGGCTAAGTGTTGACTTGGTCAAAGGCTAGGTTTGACTTGGTTTGACCCAATTTGAGTGATTGATCATCCTAGGATGATTGTTGCTCATAATGTGAGGCTTAGATGGGCTTAGTTCAATCCAATTTGGGTTGGATTAGAATTTAGCTCGAAAAGGTCCTTTAGGTCACTTTGGGTCAAGTGAGCCTAAGTGGGTCAATTGGCTTGATCAAGGCTTGATTCAAGTTTAGTTGAACTCACATATGAACTTATGATTGAAATATAAATCCAATTGCAAGTGATTTGGAGTCAAATGGATTTTGGTTCATTTGACAATATCAAGTTCAAAGGATGAACATGGTTTTGATTTAGGTTAGTTTGATTTTGGTTTGATGATTATAGTTTATGTTTATATTTGGGCATGTGATTGAAGGAATGATTGTTTGAAGAAAAAATCCAAAGATTTGGATTGATTTAAGAAAGGTTTGGCTAAGTTCAAGGATTTGACTTGAAAGAGTATAAGTTGGATTTTGGTTAAATTTGGAGTTAAGTTTTGAATTTAGTTTTGGTTATTTGAATTCATATTTCATTTATATTTGTGAATATAAATGAGAATATAAATGTGTTATGAGAAAATCTTTTGAGTGAGTGATTTTGATTTGATTTGAGCTAAGTCCATAAGATGAAATCAAAAGGGCTTAGGAAAGATTATGGATTTGGAATTGATCATGGGTTTCAATTATTTGGAATTGATTTATGATTTGAGAAGATCAATAAGTTTATTAATCATTGCCTAATAATAAGTGAACTAAGGAATAGGGTTGGGGCCCCTTTCCCTAAGTTCATTTCACCCATTTTGAATATGAAATTAATTAAGATTAAACTAATTAATTAAATCACTTAATCAAATCAAAATCATAATCACATCAGACGTTAATTAGTTAAATCATGGGGTAGATCTTTAGGTGTTTAATAACCTAAAGGAGTTTAATGAAATTACGGTTAGTCCACATGTGTGGGAAAACCATAAGAGTAATTAATTAAGTCCCTTAATCTAATTAACTATTAATCATGAGCTAATTGCATTAGGCCCCTTTTATTTCCTACGATCATTTTTCCATGCATATCATGTTGGCTCATAATTATTTAATTAATTACTTTAAGGTGACATTGGTAAGGGTAATTAATTCATCTAATTAAGGGTTCAACTTAATTAACCCATAAAATCAACTGAATCACATTTCCTTAAATAAAATCAAATCACTAATGTGGGAATGTGTTTAAAACAACAAGATTTCTCTTCCCCTCTTTAAATCAAATCAAATCCAAAATTAATTAATAAAGATGCTTTAGTTTTCTTTAAATAATCTTATTTTATTTGATTGCCCTAAAGAACTAGTTTGGTTGAATGAATCACATGCTTATATTTGATTATCCTCTTTCTAATCATGTTAAATTTGGTATGTCATTTGAATTGATGCATCCATATTTTCAAAATCAAGTAAAATAAAATGGATTTCCTTTATGTAAGCTTGCATGTGCTGAATTAATTTATTATATGTGTGGCTATTATCACTATTAAATCCAAACATATTTTTTAAAAGCTTATAAATGAATAATAATATGTGTTATGATGCTAGTTATAAATACATAAGAAGTGCATGTGCTTATAGCTTAAGTGTATGAATGTTGAGTTCTATTTTCTCTATTTATGTGTTGATTTATATAAGATTGAATTGTAATGGTATATAGTCCGGACATCCAGAACACAAGGCTTTAGCTAGCCCCAAGGAGGTCATTTGATTACCTCACTTCCCTGGTTTGTTATTTGGTTGATGAAATCGAAAAGAAGAAATGTTGAATCTAAATTTGTTCTCTCTTAAAAAAAAACCAAAAACCCTAAACCCTAAACTAAAACCTGAACCCTAAACATAAAACCTAAATGCTAAACCCTAAACCCTAAACCCTAAACCCTAAACCCTAAACCCTAAACCCTAAACCTTAAAGCCTACAAACCTAAACCCTAAACTCTAAAACCTAAACCCTAAACCTTAAACCCAAATCCTAAACACTAACCTTAAACCCAAACCCTAAAACCCTAAACCCTAATAAATCAAACCCTAAAACCTAAAACCTAAACTATACTAAATAAAACCAAAAATAACATATATAAAAAACCTAAACCTAAATAAGTTAAAATAATAAAATAAAATAAAAAGCTAAACTAAAACCTAAACCTAAACCTAAACCTAAAAATAAAATGAATTAAAAAAAATAAATAAAATAAAATAAATAAAAACCTAAACTAAACTAAAAACCAAAATCAAAATAAAAAATAAAATAAATAAATTAAATAAACTAAATTAAACACTAAATAAAACCTAAACCTAAATAAATAAATAAACCTAAATTGTAAACCCTAAATAAACCCTAAAACTTAAACCCTAAACCCTAAACCCTAAAACCTAAACCTAAAACACTAAACCCTAAACTTAAACTCTATAAACCTAAACCTAACCTAAACCCTAAACTAAACCCTAAAATTCCTCTAAACCCTAAACCCTAACCAAACCTAAAACCTAAACTATAAACCTAAAACAAAACTTAAACCTAAACCTAAACCTTAAACTAAATCAAACCTCAACCCTAAACCCAATACACTAAACACTAAACCCTAAGCCCTAAACCCTAAACCCTAAACTCTAAACCTTAAACCATAAACCCTAAAAACCTAAAAACTAAAACTTAAACTAAATAAAACCAATAAATAGCATAAAAAACACAAAACTTGAATAAAATAAAAAAAAATAAAGGAAAAACCTACACTAAAACCTAAACCTAAACCTAAAAATAAAATAAAATAAACTAATAAAAATAAAATAAATAAAGCCTAAACTAAAGTGAAAAATAAAATAAACCTAAGAATTAAAAACCTAAATAAAATAAAAACTAAACACAAATTAAAAATAAAATAAACTTAAAATAAATCAAAAAATAAAATAAAATAAAATCCAAACCTAAAAATAAATCCTAAAAATAAGTAAAAAATAAAACCTAAACCCTAAACTAAGAAAAAACCTAAACCAAAAAAAATAAAATATAAAAAATAAAATAAAACTAAACTAAAACTAAAATAAACTAAACTAAAATAAATAAAACCTAAACCTAAACCTAAAATAAACTAAACATAAAATAAACTAAACCTGAACCTAAACCTAAACTAAATTAAATAAAATAAACTAAAAATAAACTGAAACCTAAACTAAAAAATAAAACCTAAACCTAAACCCAAAATAAAACCAAAACCTAAAAAAATAAAATAAAAACCTCAACCAAAACCTTAAAAAAAACCTGAACCTAAAAAAATAAAATTAAAATAAAATTAAACTAAAAAATAAACATAAACCTAAACCTAAACCAAAAAAATATACTAAAATAAAAAACCTAAACATAAACCCTAAACCCTAAACTAAAATCCAGACCCTAAACCTAAAACCTAAACCTAAACCCTAAAACCTAAACACACAAAACCTTAAACCGTAAACCCTAAATCAAAAAACCCTAAACACTAAACCCTAAACCCTAAAACCTAAACCCTAAACACTAAACCCAAAAAGAAGAAAAACCCTAAACTCTAAACCCTAAAAGGCTAAATAACTAAACCTAAAATTAAAATAAAAAAAACCTAAAACAAAATATAATAAAAAATAAACTAAAATGAAAAGATAAACTAAAACCTAAAGTTAAACCTAAAAAGAAAATAAAATAAAAATAAAAACTAAACAAAAATAAAATAAATAAAAATCTAAACTAAATTGAAAAAGCATAAATTAAATAAAAACTAAACCTAAAATAAAACTAAAATAAACCTAAAAAAATAAAATAAAAACTAAATTAAAACCTAAACCTAAATAATAAACCTTAAAAATAAAACATAAAAATAAATAAAAAATAAAACCTAAACCCTAAACTAAGAAAAAAACCTAAACCTAAAATAAAAATAAAATAAACTTAAACCTACACTAAAATAAGCTAAACTAAAATAAATAACCTAAACCTAAACCTAAAATAAAAAACCTAAACCTAAACCTAAACAAAATAAAATAAAATAAAATAAAAATAAACCTAAACCTAAACTAAAAAATAAAACTTAAAAATAAACCTTAAATAAAAACTTGAAACATAAACCTAAAAAAATAAAATAAAAACCTAAACCTAAACCTAAAAATAAAAAATAAAACCTAAACCTAAAAAATAAAATAAAAATAAAACTAAGCTAAAAAAATAAACCTAGACCTAACAAATAAATTAAAATAAAAACCTAAGCTAAAATAAATAAACATAACATAAATAAACTAAATTAAATAAAAATATAAATGAACTGAAATCAAAATAAAAAACAAAATAAAATAAAATAAATAAAAAAATAAACTAAATAAACCTAAACCTACTAGTTTACTTAATTTAAAAAAAAAAAAATAATAAAAATACCCTAACCCTAAACCCTACACCTTAAACCCTATAACCCTATACCCTATACCCTAAACCCTAATCCCTAAAAACATAAACTTTAAACCCTAAACCTCCTCCATTTTTTGGGTGCTCTAGCGAATTCTATTTCCCCTGTGGAGGCACGTCTCCTTTGTGGCTTTTCCTATGGACTTTTTGGCTGGTGATTCCTTCTTGTTTATTTTGCTTAGCTTTTGGCTTCTCCTATCATGTGCCACTATTGATCATGGCTTTGGTTTCTTCTTCCCTGTGGGAAATCCTGAGATTTTGGCTGCTCCCGTTTAGATTTCTGACTCCTTGGGGGTCTTTGGATTAAATCCATTGTTGGCTTCAAAGTCTTTTAAAGATGTTCTTACTGGTAAGGCCAATTACACTGGTGAGCCTCTCGAGCTTATCACTACCTCCTTCTGGGGTGTCCCATAATGTGTTCTGATTCTGTTATGGAACGACTTACGAAACCCTTTGAATTTATGTTAGTGGGTAAATTTGCTTTGTGTCATCCTACTTAAGAGAATATTTGATCATTTTTACATAGCTTGAAACTCTCTAGTATTTTTTTTCTGTCCGATTGATTGATTCTCGTCATGTCTTGATTTAGCTTTCAAATGACTTAGATTATTCACGAGTTTTTTCACGATGGTTGTATTTTGTTTTCAATTGTCAAATGCGGTTGTTGAAATATACGCCTCATTTTTATATTAAGGTGGAATCTCTTATCATTCTGATTTAGATCTCTCTTCCCAATTTTTGTGTCCATTTCATTAATCATGAGTTTCTTTCATTTGTCATCCTCTTCAAGTTGATCAGATTTCTAATACTGTTGTGTGATTCTAGTTGAGTTAGATATAACTTTCCTTTGGCTTCAGAAATATGGATATTTGCAAAAGTAGATTTTGAGAATTTTCTTATTTTTCCCATTGCAAAATTCATGGTCATTTGATTACTTTGTTGATATTCACTAAGAAACCCATTCAAAATTAGATCCCAATCTTAAGACTGCAAAATAATGATGATTTGCAAATGATAGAAACTATTTTGATTTTGTTCCCAATACTCTTAAGAAAATAACAATTCCAAGTTTTTCAGATATTTAATTAATGACTTCATGCATTTGCTTAAAAAAAAAACAGAGTAATACCCAATGATATATGTTGTCACGCCCCTGCTTAAACTATAGAAAGTTGTACTAATGGATAACTCCTTACCCAAAGCCGAGGGTCAATGCTTTGATCCTCCCACTGCTCCTTTGGACAATGCTGTGGTTCTTAAGCCTGATCAGCTTTTGGATGTCAGTCATGTTAATAAAGATGCATTACCTTGCAATGGGCCTATACATTTGAATCCCACTAATATTGGTAATAATATGGACAATAATATGTTTTCAAAACTTATGGATGATGATTCTATCTCAAATGATTCCATTCCTGCTTCTTTGCCACCTTTAATTGAAGAAAATGTGATTCTTGATGAGGGTTTGAATGATGAGGAAACTAATGATAAAGTTTCTAATCATGATTTTGGCACTTGTGCTTTAAATGGTTCTAATCCTTACTTCTTCTTCTAATGTTGAACTCATTTCTAATCCGATACTTCAACATAATAATGATTTGGAAGAAGGTGAAGGGGTCTGCATTGTTGTTTTAAATGTGCAACCTTATTCCAAACATATCCTGAACAATATCTATTGGATGGTGATGTTGTGGATATGCCTAATAAATTTCAAACAATTTTTAGAAAGAAAAATAAAACTCCTAAAACTAAATTTCCTAAC
This sequence comes from Cymbidium sinense, assembly GCA_021442155.1. Classification (NCBI taxonomy): domain Eukaryota; kingdom Viridiplantae; phylum Streptophyta; class Magnoliopsida; order Asparagales; family Orchidaceae; genus Cymbidium; species Cymbidium sinense. The sequence goes on along the minus strand of CM038214.1, from coordinate 84,239,450 downwards.
TTTGATAGAGTCACTAGATTTGGCTCTTCTGCCTAAAAATAAATGGTTTCTTTCTTAATTTGGAATGTGAGAGGGATTGGTACCCCCTCTGTTAGAAATATAATTAGAAATTTAGTTTGTTCTCAGAACATCTCCTTTTTGGCTATATTAGAACCCTTTATTCTTCCTTCTATCATTTCTTTTATTGCTAGAATGATTAGTTTTGGTAATTTTTTTGCTAACTCGAGCTATATAAAATTTGATTTTTTTGGAATAGTCCCTATGTTATGCAAGTTTTAGATGATTTATCCCAGGTTGGGAATGTTAAGATTACTTATGATAATTGGTGTTGTTTTGGTTCATTTGTTTACGCTTCTTGTAATAGAAATGGCAGACGACTTCTTTGGGAGGATCTTAATAGTTTTTCTTCTTCTATTGATGATCCTTGGTTTGTGGGTGAGGATTTTAATACTATCTCATCTTCCTCTAAATGGGTTGGTGGTAATGCTCCGAACTTATTTTCTATGGAAGATTTTAATAACATGATCCTTGATTATCATCTTACTATTGGCTTTAGTCAGTCTCAATTCACTTGGAATAATTATAGACTCTAGCAAAGGCTTGATCGGGTTCTTTTTAATCATTTGTGGATTAATCTTCTCCCTAGTACTTGGAGCACTTAAGCAAAACCCTTTTGGACCATTCTCCCTTGCTTATCACTTTGAATTTTATTGCTTGTAAATCCTCCTCCCCTATCCCTTTCTGCTTCCAAAATATGTGGCTCATGGATGATAGATTTTTGGATGTTGTTGCTAGTAACTGGGGTGAACCTCTCCAACCTAATGATTATATTTTTGGGATGATGAGATTGTGGTTCAAATTAAAAAAACTTAAGCAATGCCTTAATTGGTGGAATAAATATTATTTCAAGAACCTTTTTATCAATATCAAAGAAATGGAGAATGAGGTCATAATTTTGGAAGACGCTATTGTTATCGATCCTTCTAAAATTCATCTATTGGCTCAAGCTAAAAATAGTTTAAGATGTTTTCAAGACATGGAGGAGACCTATTGGTGACAAAAAGCTTCTATGAACCGGATCTCTGATGGTGATTGTAATTCTAGATATTTTCATGCCATGGTTAAAAAGAAAAAGACTTTAAATCACATTCACAAAATTAAAATTAATGATGGAGTTTGGTGTTCGGATAAAAAGGAGCATACTGATTCTACTATTTCTTTTATAAAGAGCTTTTGAATACAAATGTTACTTATGATGATATTTCTTCGCTTAATGTTATTCCTAATCTTATTTATGATGATGATAACAATATGCTTTCTTCCTTACCTTCTAAGTCTGAAATTATTGACACTTTGCAGAGTATGAATAAAGACCTCATGGCCGGTCCTAATGGTTATACTACCTTTTTTTCCAAAACTGTTGGATTATCATCAAAGAGGATTTGGTTAAAGCTGTTCTTGATTTCTTTAAGGGTAGCACCCTTCCCAAATATTTTACTAGCACGTCCATTATTTTAATTCCTAAAAAAGACAATCTTGAAGTTTGGAGTGATTTAGGTCGATTAGCCTTTACTCTTTTTTTAATAAACTTATTTCTAAGATTTTGGCTAAAAGGTTGAGTATCTTGCTTCCTAAAATTATCTCCCCCAATCAAACCAATTTTGTTAAAGGGAGATCCATTTTTGATAATGTTCTTTTAGCCCTAGAGATGATCCAGGATTTAAATGCCAAAGTTCATGGTGGAAACCTGTTTTTTAAGCTTGACATTTCCAAAGCTTATGAAAATATTGTTGGGTCTTCCTATATAAAATTTTGGATTTATTTGTATTCTCTAATCAATTTATTGCTTTAATTAAGAATGAGATTGAGAATATTTGTTTTCTTTACTTCTCAATGTTGAAGTGCATGGTTTCTTCTCTTCTTCTCATGGGCTAAGGCAAGGGGATCCTTCTCTCCTGCCCTTTTCTTTATTACTGTGGAATATATTTCTAGATGTATTGAGTAGATGTTTAGTATAATGCTTAACATGCACTACAAAACCATTGGTGGGTTTTCCATTTCTCACCTTAGTTTGGCTAATGAATTCATTATATTTTGCAATGCCTCTACTCTTTATATAAAAAAATTATGTAAGTTCTTAAGTCTTTTGGTAGGGAGAGTGGCTTAAATATTAATCCTGATAAAAGTTATTTTATTACTAGCTCTTCTATTTTCTTATCTAAGATCAATGTTATCAAGAATATTATAGGTTTTTCATATCAAATTCTCCCTATCAAGTATCTAGGGACTACTCTATATAGAGGAATGAAAAGATCTTCTTTATTTGATGAAGTTATTCAGAAAATAAATAAGAAAACCTCCCCTTGGGAGTTTCATTTACTTTCCTTTGGTGCTAGACTTATCCTGATCAAATGTACCCTTTGCTCTCTGCCTCTATATCTTTTGTCTACTATTGTTCCTACCCATTTTTTTTAAAAGGATTAATAGACTTTGTAATAAATTTTTTTGGGAATCTAACTCTTCTATCAAAAGATTACATTGGGCTAGTTGGCACAACTATTGTGGTCCTAATAATGAAGGTGGCTTGGGTTACAAAACTTTAGAGGATTATATTAACTATTTTTCTTATAAAATGTGGTGGAATTGTAGAAATAAACATAGTTAATGGTCAAAATTTATGCATGCTAAATATTGTTAGGGAAAACATCCCCTCATTTGTGCCTTAAAATCTAGGGATTTTCTAGTGTGGAGAAGACTTTGTAGTATCAAATGGAATGATAAGAACTTAATTTCTTGGGGTGTCAATTTTGGTTCCTCTTTCTTTTGGCAAGAAGTTTGGCTGGGACAGGGCTCTATGATTCCCTGCTCAATACACATTCCACTATGATGCTTAAGAATAATCAATTAATTACTCACAATAAATGGGATGTGGCTCAATTGAATACATTTGTCCCTAATGTGATAGTTGAAAAAATCCTTAAAATTTGTCCTTTCACTAATGAACCTGATCAAATTCACTTCAAAAATATTTCTTCTGGAGATTTTATTTTTAAGGATGTTTGGCATTTCATCAGATTCAAATATCAATAGTCCTTAGTTTTTACTAAAATCTAGAATATTAGTGTCCCTACTTCATTTTTTAACTTGGCACATTTTGAAGCATTATATCCCTATGGATGTTACTCTTGATAAAAGGTTTCCATCTCCCTCTAAATGTTCTGCTAACATTGAAAGTGTGGATCATGTTTTTTTGTGAATGGCCCTATTTGCTGCTAAAATGTGGAATTGGTATGAGAATATTTTTAATACTTTCCATTTTAATGGCTCATTTTCTATTATGCAACTTCTTGAAGCATGTTTCTCCCATACTTCTAATGGTCATGTTAGAATTGTTTTAGCTACTACTATTCTTTGGTATATTTGATGGATAGAAATGATGCTCAACATCATAATATTTCTATGAATTATCATCATATTATTTCTAGAGTCAAATATAAAATTTTGTCTCTTTTCAAAGCTAATCTTCTTACTCACTCTAGTTTTAAAGGGTGCAAGTCAGGTCTTGAATTTTGGGGATTACCTTCCCTGTAATGTTTCTCCTACCCACAAAATTACATACTAGATTAAACCTAATTATTACTACATTAAGGTTAACATTGATGGCTCAATTTCTAATGGTTATTATGGCTATTGTGCGATTTTGTGAGTTCATAGTGGCAAGGTTATCTCAACTTTTCGCCTTTATACCTGTTATTTGCTAAGCTTGTGGTCGCTTTGGTTCATTACCATGCATCGTATTCACTTTATCCGTAATTGTTACTTTTATCAGTGTTTGTTACTGTAATTCTAATTACCGTGTTAAATTTTACGATATTTGCTTTTACTTCCCCAAGCCATTTTCCGTGTAAACGAATACCCCCAAAATCGAGCGATTTCGTGTCACTAGACTGACCTCATCTCCGCCTCTCCCGCACGTCTTTCCTACATTTTCCCCATACCCGCCTTTCGCATACCCGCCTTTTTGAGAGAAGTCTGGTTTGGGAGGTGAGTTCGTGATCGGCGGAGGTGAATGTCGCATCGATTCTTACACTATGCTCGATCTACCATACGTAACCTTGTCGCAAAATTGTTATCCGAAGTTTAGGTACATCCTTTTTCTCCCTTTTCTCTACATTGGATTGATACTTGAAAGTTCCTAAACTTTCCTTCTCCTTGGTTCTCTTACGGTTTCCTTTTGATTTTTTTTTCTCCACATTGTTTGATTACCAAATAAACCACAAGGTCTTTACTTTAAAATAAACGGGAAAAAGTTTAAATCTCAAGGATTCTAGGAGATTTCTTAAATTTTCCATTAAGGAGGTATGATTCATGTTTGAGATTGTGTTTAGTTTATTGATTGCTTACTTTGAATTAGCCAATTATATGGTGAATAGCATGTATGGATGATCTTCTTAGTTTTTGTTATTTTTATTTCATAAGTCAAAGTTTTTTACATAAACCCCATAAACCCATACAAGAACACCATTCAATAATTTCTGCTTACCATTGCAATCACAATAATTTTGTCGATTTTGTTTCGGCTATTATGTCTGTCTTAATGCAGGATGCATACCTTTAGCTTTGATCCGTGATATATGTGGTTGCTGCTTGAAAGGTAATAACTGGAGCTTTGCCATTCTTTTAGTATTTTTTTGATTTGTTATGCTTGCTTATTTGCATGAGATCTAAGTTTTACAAGTAATTTTCTACCTTGTTTATTTTCACCACATGCATCACGCCTTTGCCTTGCTTGTGTTGGAGAGTTTGTTTTTCCGCCAAAGCACATCCGCTATCGTGGTTTTAATTTTAACTCCGCTTTCGAGTTGTTCGAAGTCTACTCATTTTTTTATTTTTCTTTGACTATTTTATGAAACATGTATACTTTTACAATATTATTGATATGCATGATGCAAAGTTGTATGGCATTGATCATCTGTGTATGCATAAAAAATTTACCTTTCAAACTATTTTTTCTTGGTCACCATATGGTTGTTATTGCTATTATTACCATGACATTATTTTAGGTTTAATATGATTTTACCTTTCATACCTTAATCATTCTCATTTTTTTTATTGATTTAACAATGTGGAATATGTGAATGACCTTATGAACTTTTTTTCTAAATACCGGTGCTTTTGATTATTGAATTTATTAATGGAGATCGATTTATGATCCATGAAAGTAGTTTATGTATAATTTTCCCCGATTATTGTAATAAAACTATTCATGTTTATGAAGATAGTAGAGGCATGAGTGATTTTATATTATGAAGCGTTATGGTGATCTTGATGGAATGTGATAGGGCATTATGGTGTACTTTCATTAGGTAAATGATAAGTTTGGTATATGTTACATTTTTATTTTGTTTTGTGATGCCACTTTCATTGCAAAGGAAAGGGTGAGGGTTTCTTGATCATGTCTTTGGTTTATGAAGTGGGAATATCAAGCTTCTGTGCTCTGAAATTATAAAAACTTTTTTTTGAGCTACCTAATCATGAATCACCATTTTGTCTTTATTTTTTTTTTTGAATGGGGACTATATGCTTAAGCTATCATCATTTTACTAGGATACCATAGGGGATGAAATTTCATAAGAATTTTAGTCTCTGCTTTTATGTATTTGATAAATTTATTCACATTAACTTTAAGTTCTTGAATTTTGTATTTCAGTTACCCATCCCTCCAAATTCATGTTGCTCGGTTATCAGAAATTTTATTTGGCATATCTTTTATTTTGTCACGATTATTTCATTGGTTGAGCTCAAAAAAGATATTGCTATTTCTCTTATTGATTTTGTAATTTTATCATCGTAATTCTTTTCTGTATGTTCCTACCAATGATTTTATAACATTTTTTTTTTTTGCAATGAAGTTATTTTCTAATGCTTTCTTTTTAGAACACTTCAACTCAAGATTACAAATTTGGGTTGACTTGTTGGTTTTACATTTGAGTTTTATTTGAAAAGCTGAATCACCCTTATCTCTGCTTATCTAGTCATTTCACCATGGATCGGTTGCACTTATTTCCAAGAGTTTGCATGTACTCTACAATTAGAAAGCTAAAGGAATATTTTACTTTGATATGATCCATGTGTACTTTTATATGAAGATCATTTCGCCCTTATATTTTAGTAGTTGCCTTTTCTCTCCCAACATTAGTTCTGGTACTTACTCTTTTGTCTATGATCATAATCATAGAAAATTATTATCCTTGCATTATCCTCATCACAAGACTCATTAGTTTGTTTTCTTTATGATTAGTTTAAATTCATTTTTCAATAAATAGTAGTTTTTAAATGCTTCTTCAGTCATTTTTCAGAATTCATGAGATTGTAGTTTTGCTTCTTTTTTAGATAATTTATATTGTATCATTTATTTTGTACAAATTATATCTTTTCCTCAATTAATTTGATGGCTTTGATATGCTCCTAAATTCAATTTATATTATTGGAACTTATTTTGGGTTACATGAGGCAACATTAGCCGCCTTCTTTCGAAATGCAAAGATAGTTAGGACTCACTAAACATGCTTCCAAACCAGAACCGTATGCATTCAAGCGATGGAAAAGCACAATCCACTTTGAACTCGCTTGAATTATTGAGCACCTAAATTGTTGTATTTACTCTACACCGCTCTTCCTAAACTTCAAATGATTACCCATATAAACAACAATGCTTTACTTTCAAGACCTCGCAGCTAAGTGTCTAAAGTCTACTCTAAACAAAAAAAGAAATGATATCATTCAAAGATTCAAACGTGCACCTTTGTAGCCTCAAAACAAGAACTATTTTCTAACTAGTTATGTCAAATGTTCAACCTCAGTATTGCTCGAGGACCAAACCCCAATAAGTCGAAATGATGAAATTTATTTGATCATTTCAAAATAAGCAAAACTATGAAGCATGATCACCTTAGCACTATAGTTTTACTAAGGGTTTAAGATAACAGCCCAGTCAAATTGGTGGAGCTAGCTTGTGTCCAGCTTTATGGGTTCAAGAACCATCCTAAGAATAAAGCACAAAAGATTTTCAATTCTAACTTTATATTTTAGGTGAAATTCATTGGGAAATGGATTACAAATCTATCCATCAAATTCTTGATTCAAGAAAGACTCCAAATCAAATTGATTGTTCTTTCTTATTAGAATTTTAATTTTTAAAAATATTATGAAGGTTGGACATAAGACAAGAAGGAACCTTGAAGTTCGGTCTAAATTCTCCTAGAAGATGTGTGGGATATGCACAAATCGAGGAAGAAATAGGTCGGTTAAATAAGTAATGCTAATGAAAGTAATGTCTCATTCTAGTAATACATCTTCTTTTTCATTCAATTTTTTAAACTTGCTTGACTGAAGTATCTAATATATGACAAAATATAAATGTCTTTTCGAAAGAAGAAACAAAGTGAAAGGTAACTCTATGTTTCTTTTTCATGTAAATACATAAGAATTGTATGATATGTATATAAATCTTTTATTTATTTAATATAATAAGTATCTAATATGAATACCATCTATTATAAATACCGTATTCCTTGAAACCCATTGGAAGTTTTAAGTGGGTAGAGCATGAATTCTAGCTTTGATCTCTTTGGTCATGTGGTGTTTTGGTTAGCAACATTGTATAATTTTGATCATTTTAAATCAGTTGTTCATAAATTTTGTTTTTATGGGGCATGGTGTGTGTGTAATTTGCCGATGGACTATAAAAGAAGGGACCCATAGATGACACTACCATGCAAACACGCTACCACTGATGTGTTAGTAGATGGCTTATAGCATTAACAAGGTGTGTTTGATAAACCTATCTTATGAACAACTTGCATTGTTTTCTATACCCTTTAATCGTCTTCGACCCTACTATTGATTCTGCCTTGTTTCATGGAGGTTCCCAACAATTGAGCCTGTGCCCTTTTGATAAACCTATCTTATGAACAACTTGCAAAATCAAATTTTCTCAGTGTAAACAAGATTAAACATCTAACAAATTATTATAGCATCAAGAAGAGAGTCTTTTTGGGATCACCAAACAAAGCAAGGGCAGCAAACTGAATCATTTAACATCGCTCTTCAAGAAGGAAATTGTAGGAAGGTTTGGAATAGCTCATGAGTTTTGAGTAAGAACCAGAAGATTGTCTTGTAGAAAACAATAATGAAACTTGATTTTTTTTAGGTGTTCTTTGTTGATGTTGAATAAGACTTGTAATTGCTTTGCAATGACCATAATGCTTTGTCTGAATCTATGCCATTTTATGAAATTGAATTCTTCTGCTCCTTTTTACTTACTATGAACCAATACTTAAGAATTGCCAAACAATCAGAAAAAATATTTTCTTATTCAAAGCTATACAAATAATTCTAATAATCCTTTCGCTTTTCATAAATAATATTATTTTTAGTAAGTAATTTATTTCTGAAAGAAGGAATGGATTTGATTGATAGTCAAATTAATTCCAAAGATATATATAAGATTATTTTTTATTATATATATATATATATATATATATATATATATATATATATATATATATATATATATAAATAAATATATATATATATATATATATATATATATATATATATACATATATATAACTTCATGAAAGCAAAATAAAAAAAAATATTTTAAAATAAATATAGATATCATTAAAATAAATTTATTTTTCAATTCCTATAATTCATCATATTGTTCGCTTTTTACTTTAAAATAAATATATTATAATCTTTTTTTTAACTAAGTAATAAATTTTATTTATAAAATATTTATAAATTAATATATAATTAATTTATTAATTTAATATTTCAATTAATGAAAAAAATTAATTTCTTAAAATATACAACCGATTCACAATACTGTATTTACTTTACTTTACATATGCTCAACCAAACGTAAAATTTACATATGCATTTACTTTACATAGAACCAAACAACGAAAGTATTCTAATTCATCAGTATTTTAATCAGATTTTCACTTACCGATTCTAAATGCAAAAATAACCAAACAAAATTTTAAAGGATTTCATCATGGTTTTTTTATTTATTTACATTAAGGTTTTTATAAGATATGGTTAGAAGTTGATGCTCTCCTTCATTTATATTTACTCAACTCTGATGCTCATGGTAATGCTGAAGTGTATTATTTACTTAATCATACTAGGAGGCTTCTTGCTAACCTAGATTTTAAAATTTCTCATATTTACAGGGAAGCCAACTCTTGTGCTGACTTTCATGCAAATTTTGGGGCCAAGTCTTCTTCTTTGAAAATTTTTTCTAATGATGACATACCCTTCCTTTTAAGGAGTCTTATGAATCTAGACAAAATTGGTTTGCCTTATGTTAGAAGCTTTTTGCCTTTTTTCCTCCTGTGGGGTTTTAGCTTTCCCCTTATTATTGGTTTTGAATAATTCTGGTTTTCTCTTATGCTGGTTTGGTCTTGATTTTGTTCTTCACCTAAACCTACTTTTATTTTCCTTTGTTTGGTTTCATCCCATTATTTAGATGGGTTGGGGTTGTCTTTCCATTTATCAAATTTTTGTGGTAATTTTTATTTTCTAGTTTGTTTTCTCTTCCAACCTAGTAGAGGTGTTTACAGCATGTGGAGGCTATTGGGTTTTTCTTATCTTTTGGTTAGTGTGGTTCTCTTTATTGGTTGGATCTCTACAAAGCATTCTTTATTTGCTTTGGATTTTATGGTGGGTTGTTTGCTGGTGTTGCCTGGCTATGGGTTTTTTCCCTTTATGGGTGTTGATCATGCTATTTTGTGACCTTCCTGCTGTGGTTGGTTAATCTGTCACCTTGTTGTTTGCTAATTAGGATGGTTTTTCCAGTTGTTTTTGGTTTTCCTTTCTCTCATGGGTCTCATCCTTCCCACTTATTCATGTCCTTGTGTATTCTACTTGTGTTGTTTAGGGTGTGGGTCTTTCAGTTGGGGCTTGCTCATCAGAAGGTGGCTGTTGAAAACTATTTTTTTATGGTTTTTGCTCCTGATGTTAAGAGGAGTTGTGTGACCTTGAGGGCTCTCTATTATTTGGTTGTAGCTTGGAGAACTATTTTCCTAAAACTATTTATCCTTTCTTTAGTGTTGTTCTAGATGAGTGTTAGATTGGATGCTTCTAGATTATTATATCTTTTGAATATTAGGTGTGCCTCCTGTAATACTATGGTTGTGTTTTTAATTTGTGTTCTCAATAGGAAGGATACTAACTAATGGTTGTTGACCTCATTTTTGGATGAGGTTAATTTAGCATGCTTAGGACACTATGCCTAGTAACCTAGATAATTCACCTTAGTTTGGATCTAACCTATTCATCTTAGGTAGGATCAACTCAAGCATCCAAATTCAAAATCAACCAATCAACTTAATAATCAAATCATCAATAAATGATTAAAAGTCAAACCTAAAGTCAACCCTAGTTAACCTAGAATTGACTTAAGTGGGCCCACTTATCAAAAAAGTCAACCCACTAAAATTTGACTAAATAAAATCACCAAAAAATATTTCTAAAAAATTAAATAAATAGTTTTAATCATAATAACAATAAATTTGAGTTCTTTAAGGCTTAGATTAAGTAAATTCCTTAAAACAAAATCACTTAAATAAGCCACATTGAACTCAAATTGAAGAAAAATCAAAATAACATCAAATTAAATCATATGGGAATGATAATAGGGCATAACCTAACTCCTATTGGTGTGTTAGGTCAAATGGGTCATTTGACCCATAAGAAACAAGTTGACTCAACTTAACCCAATTTGGGTTAAGTGAGTTAAACAAAACATAAAAGCATGAAAATTCAAAACCATCTTAACCAATGAATGTGCATAAGAGATTAATCATTTAAACACCATTAATAAGTTAATTAATCTCTTTAATTAATAAATCAAATAACAAAATAACAAAAAAAATTTAAAAAAAGGATAAAGAGAGGAAAAATTCCTTTTGTCCTCATCCCACATCACCTACCCCAAGACAAAAAAAAGCCATCTCTTCGTGAGGTGGTTTCAACTAAAGGACGTAATCAAGCATAAAAAAGGCCAATCATGGAGAAAGATAATAAAAAAAAATTAAAAAAGAAAGAGCATGCCATGAAGGAAATAACATATACACACTCTCTCAAGGCAAAAAAAAAAAGCTCTCATACACCATCATATACCAAAACTGAAGCCAAACAAATTCTCCCCCACCCTCCAAGTGCTCTCAACCATTGAATACATCAAAACTGAAATTTGGATCCAAAGCTTGGGCTAGTGATCAAATCACAAGGAATTCTCTCAATTCCTTTGAAGACAGCCTTTCTTTGGAAGAATCGAAGCTACTTCAATTGATTCCAGCCTTTGAGATCCCCTAAATCAAGGTACGCCATTATTAACCCCCCTTTTTCTTCAAAGCTTTCGGCCATGGTCGTATCCCTACAAGTCATGTTCTTTGGTGAGATCAAGCCTTATGGATGGAAATAGGATCTTTCAACGATCATGTAGCACTTTAAATCATCCAATTTGGTTAAGTATATCAAAAGTTATTAGCAAAACAAGTTGGACTCGCCCCATAGACGGAGAGACAAATGGACCGTGCTTTTAAAAGAGACGGATGGTCCAGATCTAGGCTGAATTTGATTAAATCCCTTTTAGGAATCACGGGAATGATATGGACGTCACCATCAACTTTAGGATCGGCGATCAACTCACGTGCATGCCTAGATCCCTAGAACTGGGATCACTGAGACCGTCCGACCATTGACAACATTAATCCCACTCATTTTAGTTAAAATTCGTGGGACCCGTAACTAAAAAAACCGTTAAAAACCATTAAGCAACGATTTAAGGAATTTAAAAAATTCAGAAAACTTCAAAAAATCATAACAAAAAAAAAAAAATCAGAAAAATATAAATAAAAGCTCTATGGATTTGTCTAGATGAGAGGAATCCATTGAAATTAAAATCCCCAAATTTTATTAGATGGGTTTTCCTTAATTTAGGTTTAATTGAAAATATTAAACCTTAATTACTCTTAAATTAGTAATCCAATTAATTTGAAACTTTGGGGACATGAAATGAAGATTAAATCATACCTTAGGTAAATTTTCGGGGATTTAATTCTCTAAAACAAAATGAAATCAAAATTTTATGTAAGTTAACCCTTAAATTAAATAAATTAATTACTCTTTAATAAAATAATTATAAAATTTTAATTTAATAATCTTAAATCAAAATAATGAACATCAAAATAATAATTGAACTTAATTAAACTAATATAAACCTAATATGAACTTAATTAACTTAATTTATAATTAAAAGAACTAACTAATTCAATTAAATCACTTTAACTTAATTAAATCATAATAAATCAAATAGTTAACCAAAAATTATAAATAAACCCTCATTGGAAAGGTATTTCAGTGTAGAATATGTAAAAAATAAAATCTCTCAATTAGTCTTAATAAGTTAATCTTAATTTAGGTTTTAATGAAATAACTAAAACCTTAATTACACCCTAATTACATCTCTAATTAAACTGAAACTTTAGGAACATAAAATTGGCATGAAACCCCACTTGTCATAATTATCTGAAACCAAATTGGTCTATAAATTTGGAATTCTTGAATTTCTAATTCTCTAGGTCAATATGAACTAAATAATAATTAAGAATAATCATTTATTCATTAAATCAACAAATAAATTGAACCAATCTGAAATAAACATCAGAAAAACTTAGGGTAATTCATTAAAACTTTCTAAGTTAGAGAATTTAATCTAATATCAAAATTATAAGAAAATCAATACTTAATGAAATTCAAACATAATTAAATAACTTAAGTTAAATTTAACAAAACCATTCATCCTTAATGAATTTAAATAATGAACTTAAAACCTTGATTAATCAAATCGATCAAGTAATTAACCTAAGTACTTTAGGTTAAGAATAATCTATGAACAAACCTAAGACATTAATTCATATTAATGGACTTAAAACTTAAGCTTACAAATTCATAATTTAATATCTTAAGTTAAATTGAATGAAATCAAACAAAAATTATACTCTTTAAAGTAACATAAGCCAAATCAAATGAAATCCATATAAATTAATTTAAAATGAAATAAATCAAACAAATTAAATTAATTCAAACAAATGAAATAACATAATTTAAATTCAAACATAATTGAAATCAAAAGGATTAATTAAAATACTTAAGGATTTTAATTAGCCTTTTGGAAACTTCATTAGGATTTAGGATGTTGAATGGAAAGAGCTCCATCCAAAAATGGAATCATTCCATTCTTCATTCTTGAAAACCTATACAACTTTAACTAAATAAAATGAACATAAAAATAAAAATTTAAATCACTAAACCATTTGAATTGAAACCAACCAATGGTAAAATTTAAACTAATTAAGTTTTCAAACATCAAAACTTAAACTTAAAGGGCTAGAAAAGACTTACCACACAAACCCCACTACTACACACACTAGATTATTTAGGTCACTACTAGATCTAGGTTAGATCATTCTGTGATTTTCTTTTAATCTCTTGTGATATATTGTGATGCTACATGTCAGGTGGTGTATTGTTTTATTGGATGCCTAGGCTTGTTTGTTCGTTAGACCGATGGTAGGCATTCTTTCTAGATTTGACACTATTTTCTGCAGGAGACTGTGTTAATGGGATCACTGTAATAAATAAATCATAAAATTGATATTTGCTTGCAGGTGCTAAAAATCTCTTAACATAGTCCATAGGATAGGTGGGCTTGGCAAGCAACTAATGCTAAGCCCATATGTTTGTAAAATATAAAGCTGTGTCGTGTGTATTTCCTAACATCTTTGCTTAGGATTTTCTTTGAATTTTAAATGTAAATTTGAGCTTAGAATTAGGTTAGGATCTATGGGGTCTAGGATTAGCGGTGAGTGACCCAACCGGAGATGGTGCGGTGGTCCCTGTGGAGCCCAATGGATGTCCTCAAGAAGGAGACTTTCCGGAAAGAAGACCCATAGATCTAAACTTGTAGTTCTAGGTATAAGTAAGAACTCAGCCCATTTTTCTTTCTGGGTGTATAGCATCTTGCATTGGCCTTTTCTTATATAATTTAATTTGGCTTGATTTATTTTGGGTGTGCAATAGAAATAGCATGCTTTTCCTAGGTTTCTTTGTATGTTTATTGTGATGTATGCCTGGACGTAGGCTCATAGGATAAACTAAATTTTCCACCCAACTAAATCAACTGAAACATAAAAATAAATACAACTCATAATATTCACATAAAAGCCTAGGTATTAAAACAAGATAAAATATGTAGCAACCCCTTAACTGAATGTCATACATAATCATATTGTTTCACTCTTGATTAATGAAGGAATTCCATCTTTACCTAGGCTTGACCTTTGAGAGCCTATGATGGAAATACACCTTCTTCTATTTTAATTTGACCCATGATCTTTTTTTAATTGCATGCATTAGGCATAAATTATGTCCTTATGGCCTAAATGATTCTTGAGTCAAAAATTATTAAAATCTGAAAAATGTGCATTAGTTATATGCATCTTCATACCCTACATGATCTTAGGGATTAGGGAGTAAGTCTAGGTTCATAGATTTCTTTCCTAAAACTGTAACAACCCAGCCATCTTGCATTCATATGACTTAGCCTCATGATTTTAAAATGTGATTAGGTGGTGTTAGCTGGTAGCCTTCTCCAGGCAGGTTGTAAGTCCAGAAGATTCAAGAATAGGTTATTTCCTTCAAGTGAAGGGAACGACCAATTGTTCCCAAGAATAGAACTAAATCGAGCATGTGACATGTGTCAGAAGCACCTGTAGACTAGGTTCTGAAGCATCCTTTTAAGAATAAGTCTTCAACCCTAGGCATTTCTGTAGTCTTGTGCTGCTAGAATCTAAGTGCTAGATTTCTAAAAAAATGATAACTTGAAATCTAAAATTAAATCCCAAATTTGAAACCCAATCATAAGATAGATGAAATGTCTCGGGAATCCCAAAGATCAATAGGCATTTCTTACTCTTTTCCATTTGACTCTTAAAAATAACTCTCTCCAATTTAGACCTCTCCTAATAGAATTTCCAAAAATTAATTCTTTGAAAGCTACCTTAGTAGTCTTTAGGAATAACCACTTATTTCTTTAATTGAGAGTATTCTATGGAAGATACCCTTCCTAAGATGTAATTAACTATAGAGGCTCAGTATAGGGAACCGTGATCCAGGATAAAATTGACCTGTTCTACTTTTCTATGTAGTTCAAGGGAAAATACTTTGGTACACGAAAGACCCATTAGCCTTAGGAGTCTTTTATTGAAATGATTGAATCCATTATAGGAAAGCATGTTTATCTTTCGAGATAATATGTGTATTCCTTAATGTTGTATTTGATCATCTAAATAAAATATTCCTAAACTCTATGTGGTGTCATTTCTTTTCTCCATTCAGAGAGAAAAAGAAAACCAACATATTTTTCTACTGGGACTAGTTCCTCTCTCCATCTTTAGAAATAGGTGGTTATTTCTATATATCAGTAGTGTACTAGTGCCACTCACCGGTCAGGACTGCCTTTCTTTCCGTTGGATACCTCTCCATTTCATTCTTGGTTAAGCCTATCCAACATCTTGAGGTTCTAGTACTCTTCATTTGTCATAGTTAAACGATTGGGTCCTATAACCAAATCTCAAAATAAAATGAAAAGTGAGAAACAATCTTAGCCATATCATTGGTCAACCTTCCTTGAAAAGTCAAAACATTATTTTGACCATAATCTGTTTATTTTACATTTTTAATAAAATTAATTTTTATTTCTGAAAATAGGAAAATGGTTGGCCAATTGATCTTTGCAGCCACTTCCGGTATTAGCTTTTCTGTTAACAGTAGTTGCTTATTAGATGGCTCCATTATCAAATTTGGAGCTGGATTTGAAAATCTCAATATTACTACTAATGGAGTAACTCTTGCTCCTATTGCTGAAGCAACCCTGAAAGATAAGCAACCTATTTTAGAATTTTCTAATGTTATAAATCCTGCTGAAAATAGGATTCTTACTAAACAGATTGTTGAAAGGGTCCAGCAAGGACCTGTACAAAAGAAATTGAAATTGCCCACTTCAGAGGCATTCCCTGCTCTAGTCCCCTTTTGCACTTTTGAAGTAGGCTCCACTTCAAAAATACCTGAAATGACTAAGAGTCAAAAGAAAAATAGAGGGAGGAGACTTAGGAGGATAGCTCTTAAAGAGAAAAGGCAGAAGGAGATGTTAGATATGGATTTAGCTATGAAGAGAGATGGATATCCTTTTCCTCATACTTCTCCACTCTTAGGAGAAGCAGATTCCATCCTTTATCTGCTGCCCTAGAGGAGGAGAACATAATGAAGATTGCTAATTCCTTACCCCATCCTTTTATTCCTCCTGAAAGGAGAAACTTTAACCAGGAACATAGAGAATCGCATGGTCGATTTCTCCAGACTTTGCATAGGCAACCTAGATCTTCTTCTTACACTAAAGAAGATCTATTAAGAAACATGAAGCATCAAGCTTCTCAACATTTAGCTAGACACTATCGGAGACCGCCACCTTCCATCATCAAGAAGGGCGGTCACATTTGATAAAAAAAGACCCCCATATCCTCGCTGCGTGGTATCGTGGACAATATTCTCGCCCCATACATTCACTTACATGGCATAAAAAATCAATATGCTAGACGATAGGGATAGGACTTATCCTAATGAAAAGAATAAAAGAGTATATATTAGGAAAAGTCCCTAAAATTTCTCGAGCATAAAATCCCTTCACCACCTTTACCCTCTTCACCTTTAAAACCTTTGGTTCAATCTAGTTCAGATGAACCTTTACCATAATTGTCTCAGGCTGAACTACATCCAATTGATCTTCCCAATAAAGGAGTGAATTCTTCTTATTCATCTTCTTATGTTAGGAAAACTACTGATGATGGTCATGCAGGCCTAAAAGCCTTCATGATGTCATCTTAGATAGCAATGGTGTTCCACTCTCCTTGTCCAAAGAAGAGATAGACAACATCATTAAAGAAGATGAAGAAAATGAAAATTTGAAAATAAATTCTGAATATTTTGATCATGAACAAGATGATATGTTAGATGATGATTTGACATTGCCAGTAGCACACATCTATATGGTTGACACCAGATCATCTAAAAAAGAGCAGGAAGAGACACAAGAAGACCCTGCTCTAACTTCAAACCAACAGCTTATCCTTCAACTTCAAAAGAAGGATGAGCAGATTGATTCTATGAATAAGAAAATGGAGGAGATGATTGCCACTATGAAATCACTTCAAAATATGATTCCATCACTTTATCAACCCCATCTGACTGTCCTTCTAGATCCTTTGCATCCCATCGATGATTAGAGGTCTGGTTTAGAAGAGTACCGACATGAATCAAAACCTACAATTGTGGTACCTTCCAACACTGAACTAAAGACATTGGTGCAACAACAAGTGAAGGAAGCACTTGCACAAACTCAGGGTACAACCATGATTCCACGGGCTAGGCCATACCTTAAGGAATTTGATTCCACTCCATATCCAAAGGGGTTTGTATCCCCATCCTTTAAAGTATTCGATGGGACTGGAAATCCCAAGCAGCATTTGGCTCACTTCCGTACAAGTTGCTGTAACGTCGGAGAGAGTGATGCTCTCTTAATTAGATAGTTCGTTAGCAGTCTGAGCGGAGTTTCTTTTGACTGGTATGTTGATTTACCAAATGATTCGGTGCACACTTTCACCGAATTGGAAGAAATATTTGTAAAGAGATTCATAGGTGTCCAACATCATGTTTCTATGGGAGACCTAGTAGTAGCACAGCAGAAGCCTGGAGAATCTCAAGTTGATTATATTCTAAGATGGAGAATTCTCTGCCTAAAATGTGAGCCTCAGCTACAAGATTAGCATGCTGTAGAGATCCTCCTTAGGAATATACATGGCCCTATAGCCTTCCTCCTCAAAGGCTTTACTATTAAGACCTTTGAGAAAATTTTAAATAAAGCCTCTAATTTACAAGAGGAAGCTAGGATGTCATTCTTAAAAGACCAACTGAGTCATCCAAGCCTGGGGAGGCCTTTAGAAAAAGAGTGTGTTTAGTGGACAAGGGAAAGCTCCTATGACAAGAGCAAGCTTCATCTTATGAACCACCGCAGAATGAAGTCATCATCTATTAGAATTTTCTAACTAGCTCTTTCTAAAGAATGAACCGACTTATTCCTTTAAGAAAGAGGCGTGAGGAAAATCTTTAAAAATTTGATAAAAAAGCCGACTTTAAACTCCGATCCAAGAAAGTCTAAGGTGGGAAAGGTAAATGATCCTATTACCATATCATCAGATATTGGGGCATACTATTGAGGATTACTTTTCTTTTAAAGACTGGCTCAAAAGAAATTTTAAGAAGGGATTGGTAACTATCCCAAAGGAGTTCCTCATGGACCCTGGACAAGGATCCATTAAGGTTATAACAGGTAACTCTTCTTCTAGTTCTTCATTTCAAAATGAATGGGATGTAGTTTTATCCATTCCACAAAGAAACATATGATGAAAATTTAAAATTTACCATGGATGGATCACGGAGGTGATCACTGTTGATCCACTGGAGTCTAGAATACAAGTTTCCACCTCAACCCAACATCTTCAACTACACGTAAGATAATAAAGTGTGGTGAGGAGGGACATCTATATCTAGTAATAGAATTTTGTATGATAAAGATGGAAAGGAAATACCATATAAGCCTTTATCTTTATGTACTTATTTCAAAATAATGAATAAAAAATCTATCGATGACATTTCTTACATTCGTATATTGTAATGAAAATGAGAATGAAAATATTGAGAATTTAAATATCAAAAAAGAAGGATCTCATGATGTTTCATATGACTCAGGGTCAGAAACTTACATGGAAGATATACATGGTGATCCACTTATCAAAGATATAGAAATATCAGATTCTGATCATTCATCAAAAAAAGATGGTCAAAATGAGGAACATGTTGATTCAAACCGAGATAATAAACCTCCAGAGTGGAAGAGTCTTACCACACTTACCTCCTACTCCTCAAAGAAATCATGGATGAAAGCACAAGTTTAGATTCATTACTTAAAGAGATAAAATAAATAAAGGTTCCCAAAGTGGATTATAATGTTATCTCATCTTAGGAAGCTCCCTCGCTAGATTAAGCATTTATGATGCTCATTCTTTCAAAGAAATGAAATCAAGGCATTACTTGATCCACAATATGCGACTCAACTAGCCTACTTCCTAAGAGGTTGTTACTTTAAGGAGATCCGAGTTACTTTCTTCGATGAGGATCTACTTTTAGGAACCAAAGGACCATAATCGCCCCTCTCTATATATTGAAAAAATTGAAAATATAAGATTGTCAAGAGTTCTAGTAGATCCTGGTGCATCTGTTAACATCATGAACTCTAGAACATTAGCATTCTTAAAAATTGATAGCGGAAGACTTAGTTCTGATAAGATGTTGTTAAAGGGCTTTAATGAGGTGAAAAGCTTTAGGCTCAATCACTCTATTATTAGAAATAGAAGGCTTGAAAATTGAAGCAAAATTTCATATTATAAATTAAAACTTTAATGCTCTCTACCTTGAATTCATGAATATAGAATGGTTCCATCTTCACTCCACCAATGTATTAAGTACACTAGGGATGGCGTGGAGTTTGTTATAAAAGGAGATGTACAACCATTCGCTATTCATGAGATTGAGCTTTATGAAGATGCTATGTATTACATGCCTAAGAAACCTAGAGCTGATTCTATGAAATCCATCATTATTGAAGAACAAAAAATAATAATAAACAAAGATGAAAAGAAAGAAAAGGAGGAAAAAGAAAAAGAAATAGAAAAAGAACCTCCAATAATTCATATTGATTTGGAATCCACCGGATGAAGATTCCTATCATAGAAATGCTTCAAAAGGTTTGAGATTTCCTTGAAAGAAGAAATCAAAGCATTAAAGGAAGAGTCTGACTTATCCACATATGAAAATTTTAAAAAATATGTCGATACTTTAACTTTGACTCCTCTAAATCAAAATAAAATATCTCAATTAGAGGTCAAAGTATCCCCTAACTTATCGAGAAGGGAAGGTCAAAATTTTATTCCTGTCCTTCAAGCTCAGAAGGAGATGTAAAGCTTGAAGAACCATCTTTCAATGAAATAATAGAACTTCCTTTTGATTGGTACTCTACTTGTGTAAAGAATTCTGTGAAACATGGTTTTATTACAAATATTTGGCCTAAAGATAAAGCCCAATGCATGGAGATCTTATGGAACCAAAACATAGAAATTTTCATTCCAAAGTGATTGGGTTTGGTATTAAATCATTTGATGATATAGAGCATTGCTTAATGATAAGCAATCATAGATCAACTCTTTGAAGTCTCTTCTACTCTTCTAGGAGACTCATTCATAAAAACTATAGAAGAATCCAAAGATGATTCACTTCAGAATGCACCACCTTAATATGAGGAAGAAATAAAATCTACTATAGATGAATTAAAGGTGATTAACCTAGGAACTCCTGAGAACCCAAAATTGACCTTTATTAGCTCTTTGTTGGGTCCAAAAGATTCGGAAGAGTTAATCACCTTACTCTTTGAGTATAAAGATTGCTTTGCTTGGAGTTATGATGAAATGCTAGTTTATCCTGGATGTACACAAAACTAGGAATTAAACGATGCCATCCTAAGTGAAGGGCTTCTAGCTAATGCTCTTAGAAGTAGAACAACAAGTAATCATTGAAATAAAGAAACTAATTGAAGTTGCTTTATAGAAGAAGAATACCCGATGAAGAGTTCCAAAGAAAAGAAGAATGGTCAAATACATCTGACTTTAGAGACTTAAATAAAGCTTGTCCCAAAGATGAATTCCCCTTGCCTATACCTGAACTCATGGTCTACATAGCTTCCTCGCATGAGATCTTTTCATTTATGGATGGATCATCTGGTTATAATCAAATTAAGAAGTACCTAGAAGATGAAAAACATACGGCATTTATAACTGCAATAGGGATTTTTTGTTACACGGTCATGCCATTTGGCCTCAAAAATGCTGGAGCTACTTATCAAAGAGCTATGACTAGAATATTCAATGACTTGATTCATAATCAAGTTGAATGTTATATCGATGATTTACCCATTAAAAGCAAACTAAAACAAGAACATTTTATGATTTGGTCATTTTTCATTGCCACTATAACTTAAAGATGAATCCTCAAGTGTGCCTTTGAGTGACTTGGAAATTCTTAGGGTTTGGCATGGGATAGAAATTGACAAGATAAAAAAGAAATATTATTGCCACCTAAAAGTCTTACGCAGCTAAGATCATTCCAGGGAAGGCTTGCATACTTAAGAAGGTTCATATCAAATTTATCTGGAAGGTGCCAACCCTTTGTAGCATTATTAAAAAAAGACTCCAAATTTATTTGGGATGAAAAATGTCAGGAGGCCTTTGAAAATCTAAAGCAATATTTAATGAATCCTCTGTTTTTCGATTCTAGAAAGCCCTTACACTGGCTATGGAAGAATCTCTTGGGGCTTTATTAGCCCAAACAAATGATGAAGAAAAAGAAAATGCCCTCTATTATTTAAGTTTATTCTGAAAAGAATTATCCTCTATTGAGAAACATTGTTTAGCCTTAGTTTTGCCAAACCCGAGGCATTATATGCTTTCATAAGGTCAACCCGATTTCAAGGGTGAATCCTTTGCAATATCTCATGACCCAGCGTGTCTAAAGACGATGGTCAATGATTTTATTACAGTTTGAAATCACCTATATTCCTCTTCACAC
The DNA here is from genome assembly GCA_021442155.1 of Cymbidium sinense. Lineage (NCBI taxonomy): Eukaryota > Viridiplantae > Streptophyta > Magnoliopsida > Asparagales > Orchidaceae > Cymbidium > Cymbidium sinense. The sequence continues at coordinate 84,217,583 of CM038214.1, read as the reverse complement.
TGTGAAAGGACAAATAGTAGCAGATTTTCTAGCAACACACCTTATGCTTGAAGGGTCCCCTTTAAATGATGATCTCCCAGATGAACAGATTGTAACATTAGAAGGTGAACCTATTTGGAATTATATTTTGATGCATCATCATCAAGAAGAATAAAAGAGTCCAATTCATCTACCCTGTGAAGGCGTGAATTGGGTTAGTCTTTATAAGAAAGGGGAATGATGAGATATTCATATCATTTGAGCCTCAAATAATGAAGTCAATATGAAGCTCTTATTTAGAGTTGGCAATCCTTATGGAAATTAAAAATATAAAAATTTGTGGGGATTCCCAACTAGTTATAAACCAAGTAAGTGGAATCTATAAGGTTTTGAATCCAAAACTCTTCAATTATTATAAATATACAATGAAATTCCTTGAAAAGATTCCATATGTATCATGCAGAATATCTCATCAAGAGAATACAATCAGATGCTTTTGGCTAAATTAGCTAAAGAAATCATATGCCTAGAAAAGAATCAATCTCTATAGAAGTTCAAAATCAACGTATTGTCTCTATAGATTTAGACTACATTAATAAGCAAGAAGAAATTCAAAGATTAGCTCTCAAGGTCAAATAGAATGTGATTGAGGCAACCGCTTATTGACTATTTAAGTAAAGGGAGGCATCAAAATAAATTTAAAGAAATGTGTCTTATGCATTGATGCATTGATTAATGATGTTCGACCAAATGTGGCTCCATTGTTTAGACAAATTGGAAGCCCATAAGGACGAGATACACTGGATTGTGGAGCACCAATCTGGACCCAAAATGAAATTAAAAATCAAAAGACTTGGCTATTATTGGCCATCGATGTTAAATGACTGCATGGAGGTTGCACGTCATTGTCATCAGTGCCAAGTACATGGTGTGGTATTACATCAACCACCCAATGTATTACATCCTTCGCCTTTGCCATTTGAGAGTTGGGTACCGACATCATAAGGCCCATTGATCCTTCTTCAAAAGGACACCATTTTATTTTAGTTGCAATGGATTATTTTTCCAAATGGGCTGAAGTTGTACCACTGAAAGAGGTTAAAGCATATCATGTGTTGAAATTCTTTCAAGAAAATGTCGTATATCAATTCGGTATTCCTCGTCGATCATATCGACAATGGTCCATCTTTAGGTCCTCAAAATAAATCACTTTGGCTAAACATAAAATTGACTGGAGATACTCAACCATCTATTACCCTAAGGCGAATGGATTGGCTGAGGCATTTAACAAAACATTAGTAAGAATTCTAAAAAAGATACTTGATGAAAACAAACGCCAATGGTTGGGAAGCCTTATGGGCCTACTATCACTACATATAGGACACCAACTCAACCATACATATATTTTAGTTTGGGCTGGCTTCTTCCATTAGAAGTGCAGCTACCTTCATTAAGAATAGCTATTAATAATAATATTACGATAGAACAAAATCATAAGATTCGTTTGGAAGAACTAGAAAATCTTGAAGGAAAATGATTACAAGCTCAAAAAAACCTCGAACTGTACCAATCAATGGTTCGTGAACATGATAGGTTGGTTCCCTAGAACTTTCCAAGTTGAGATTTGGTCTTAGATGAAATCCTAGCTCATCAAGAATCGACAAGAGCCAACATGGGAAGGACCATTTGTAGTGGAAAAAGCCTATGAAGGAGGTTCTTACCAACTTATTACTTGAAATGGCGAACGTCCAATACCACCTATTAATGGACATTACCTAAAGAAATATTATGTGTAACTTGTTGCAAAACCAAGATCAATAAATTAAAAGTTTATTTCTCTTTATTTCAACTTGTCTCATTTAGTGAAATGTTGAAAACTCATTTGTAAATGTGAAAGTGAAAACCTTCCATAACCTCTTCATCAAGCTAGACTAATCAAGTGAGAATTAAGTCCATGAGACTATTTATTAGTCATAACTTGAGGATTAGGAATAAGTCACTTGACCCCTTTTCCTCATCCATGTCACCTTTATAGGTCGAGCAAGTCCCAGTGATCCACCTATGTACATGATTGAACAAGCCATCGCCTTTCATGCTACACAGTTTAGATTGATTAAGTCTTATGACCTTAATAGCAAAGATATAAGTCCCCTTAATCATCGAGTAAGTCCCCTCATCCTACTTCTGTACATGATTGAATAAGCCATCAAGGCCCCTTTCATGCACAAAAGGAGTTAGATTGATTAAGTCTTTATGACCCCTTTCTAGCCAAAGATATAAGTCCCGCCTTCTTTCTAATCATCGAGAAAGTCCCATGATCCTACTTTTGTGTACATGATTGGAACAAGCCATCAAGGCCTTTCATGAAGTAGATTGGATTAAGTCATGACCCTTTCCAATAAAAGATATAAGTCCCCGGCCTTCTTTCTAATCATCAGAAGTCCTTGGCATCCCATGTACATGATTGAACAAGCCATCTTTCCATTTTGCGAAGATTGATTAAGTCTTTATGACCCTTTCTAATAGCCAAAAGATATAAGTCCCTAGTTGACCTTTATAATCATCGAGTAAGTCCCCACCATCCTACCTGTACATGATTGAACAAGCCATCAACGCCCCTTTCATGTTACACTGCAAGTTAGATTGGATTAAGTCTTTATGACCTTTCTAATAGCAAAGATATAAGTCCCCGCCTTTCTTTCTAATCATCTAAGTCCCCAATGGCATCCTACCTTCATGTACATGATTGGAACAAGCCATCAAGGCCCCTTTCATGCAGATGGATCTATGACCCACAAAAAGATATAAGTCCCCAAATGCCTTAATAATGAGTAAGCCCAGGGCATCCTACTTTACATGATGGAGCCATCAAGGCCTTTCATGCCTTAGAGGGATTAAGTCTATGACTCTTCTAAAGATATAAGTCCCTCTTTCTAATCATGAGTAAGTCCCTGGCATCCTTTTGTGTACATGATTGGAACAAGCCATCAAGGCCCCTTTCATGCTTGCAAGTTAGATTGATTAAGTCTTTATGACCCCTTCTAATAGCAAAAGATATAAGTCCCGGCCTTCTTCTAATCATCGAGTAAGTCCTCGGCATCCTACATTCGTGTACATGATTGGAACGAGCCATCAAGGCCGCTTTCATGCTACACAGGCGAGCTTGATTGGATTAAGTCTTTATGACCCCTTTCTAATAGACAAAAAGATATAAGTCCCTAGTTGACCTTTTTTATAATCATCAGGAGTAAGTCCCCAGTCTGCATCCTACCTTCGTGTACATGATTGGAACAAGCCATCCCCTTACATGCTACATGAAGTTAGATTGGATTAAGTCTTTATGACCCTTTCTAATAGGAAAGATATAAGTCCCCGCCTTCTTTCTAATCATGAGTAAGTCCCATCCTTTTTTGTGTACATGATTGGAACAAGCCATCAAGACCCCTTTCATGCTACACGGTGAGTTAGATTGGATTAAGTCTTTATGACCCTTTCTAATAGCCAGAAAGATATAATTCCCCAGTCGACCTTCTTTCTAATAATCAAGAGTAAGTCCCCAATTGGTATCCTACTTTCGTGTACATGATTGGAATAAGCCATCAAGGCCCCTTTCATGCTACACAGGCGAGTTAGATTGGATTAAGTCTTTATGACCCCTTTCTAATAGAAAGATATAAGTCCCCATGACCTTCTTTCTAATCAGTGAGTCCCTAGTCAAGATCCTACCTTGTGTACATGATTGGAATAGCCATCATGGCCCCTTTCATTATACTGGTTAGATTGGATTAAGTCTTTATTAATAATGATATAAGTCCCCCTTTCTTCTAATCATCGAGTAAGTCCCCGCATCCTACCTATGTACATGATTGGAATCCATCAAGGCCCCTTTCATGCTACAAAGTAGTATTAAGTATTTAACCCCTTCTAATAAAAGATAAGTCCCCGCCTTCTTTCTAATCATCGTGAATAAGTCCTGATCCTACCTCATGTACATGATTGGAACAAGCCATCAAGGCCCCTTTCATGCTACATAGGCTAATTAGATTGATTAAGTCTTTAAGACCCCTTTCTAATAGAAAGATATAAGTCCCTGGCCTTCTTTCTAATCATCATTAGAATAATTTGCATCCTATCAATCTTCTAAAGAATGAAATAATTAAAGGCCCCATTTCTTTGAACTATCTAAATAGGATCAAGTCCATGTGACCCCTGTAGTAGTCAAAGTGATGGAGTAGGATCAAGCATTTCAAGCCTCTTCTCCCCAAAGATAGCTTTTGAGGTTTGGATCCTCTCTCTCTAGCTAACTAGAATGGATCAACAACCCCATCTTATTAGCTAATCACATGAATCACTACTACTCAAGAAAAGCCCAAAGTGCATTTTCCTCATAATGATTGCATTGTTAGACCAATCTTTGGGTTTTCTTCTTCTTCTTCATCCTAGAACTTAATGAAAGTTAAGTTTCTAAGAATGAATCACACTCCAAAATAAAGATAGGTATACATATGCCTATCTTTTACAATCAAAATCAAAATAAATCCAAATCAAAAAAACAAAAAACATGAATTGGAACCCCAAGCTTATACTTGTATGTTGATCAATTGTCAAACCAATATGTGCATGTATTCTAGTTAAACCACTACACATATTTCCATTTGTTGACCTCATTTTTGGATGAGGTTAATTTAGCATGCTTAGGACACTATGCCTAGTGACCTAGATAATTCACCTTAGTTGGATCTAACCTATTCATCTTAGGTAGATCAACTCAAGCATCCAAATTCAAAATCAACCAATCAACTTAATAATCAATAATCATCAATCCAAAATGATTAAAAGTCAAACCTAAAGTCAACCTTAGTTAACCTAGAATTGACTTAAGTGGGCCACTTTGTCAAAAAAGTCAACCCACTAAAATTTGACTAAATAAAATCACCAAAAAAATATTTCTAAAAATTAAATAAATAGTTTTTAATCATAATAATAAATTTGAGTTCTTTAAGGCTTAGATTAAGTAAATTAAATTCCTTAAAACAAAATAACTTAAATAAGCCACATTGAACTCAAATTGAAGAAAAATCAAAATAACATCAAACTAAATCATATGGGAATGATAATAGGCATAACCTAACTTCCTATTGTATTAGGTCAAATGGGTCATGACCCATATAAGAAATAAGTTGACTCAACTTAACCCAATTTAAGTTAAGTGAGTTAAACAAACATAAAAGCATGAAAATTCAAAACCATCTTAACCAATGAGAGATTAATCATCTTAAACACCATTAATAAGTTAATTAATCTCTTTAATTAATAAATCAAATAACAAAATAACAAAAAAATTTAAAAAAAGGACAAAGAGAGGAAAAATTCACTTTGTCCTCATCCCACATCACCTACCCTAAAAAAAAAAAGCCATCTCTGAGGTGGTCGGTTTCAACTAAAGTGTAATCAAGCATAAAAAAATCCAATCATGGAGAGAAGATAATGAAAAAATTAAAAAAGAAAGAGCATGCCATGAAGGAAATAACATATACACACTAAGGCAAAAAAAAAAAAAGCTCTCATACACCCATACCAAACCAAGCAAACAAACTATCCCCACCCTCCAAGTGCTCTCAACCATCAATACATCAAAATCAAAATTTGGATCCGGGGCTAGTGATCAAATCACAAGGAATTCTCTCTTACTTTGAAGACAGCCTTTCAAAGAATCGGCTACTTCAATTGATTCCAGCCTTTGAGATCCCCTAAATCAAGGCACATTATTAACCCCTTTTCTTCTTTCGCCATGGTCGATCCCTACAAGGCATGTTCTTTGGTGAGATCAAGCCTTATGGATGGAAAGAGGATCTTTCAACCATCATGTAGCACTTTAAATCATCCAATTTGGTTAAGTATATCAAAAGTGATTAAAAACAAGTTGGATCCCTGTAGATCGAGAGAGAAATAAACCGCTTTTAAAAGAGATGGAATCTGATCTATTAATTTGATTAATCCCTTTAGAATCAATGATATATGGACCGTCCGACCATCGACGGCTGGATTGTCCGCGATCAACGCCACCTTTGATCCAAATCATGATCAGACCGCCCCGATCTGACGGACGTCCAAAGCTAATCCCCATTTTAAAAACATGAATTAAAACCGTTAAAAGCAGCGATTTAAGGAATTTAAAAAAAAAATTAAAATCATAACAAATCAAAGAAAAATCAAAAAATATAAATAAAAGCTCTATGGATTTATCTGATGAGAATAGAAATTAAAATCCCCAAATTTTAATAGATGAGTTTTCCTTAATTTAGGTTTAATTGAAAAACATTAAACCTTAATTAAACCTAAATTAATAATCCAATTAATTTGAAACTTTGGCGAAATGAAATTAAGATTAAAACATACCTTAGGTAAATTTTTGGGGATTTAATTCTCTAAAATAAAATGAAATCAAAATTTTATGTAATTTAAATTTAAATAAATTAATTACTTTAATAAAATAATTATAAAATTTTAATTTAATAATCTTAAATCAAAATAATGAACATCAAAATACTAATTAAACTTAATTAAACAAATATAAACCTAATATGAACTTAATTAACTTAATTTGATAATTAAAATAATTAACTAATTCAATTAAATCACTTGAACTTAATTAAATCATAATAAATCAACCAGTTAATCAAAAATTATAAATAAACCCTCATTGGAAAGGTATTTCAAGTAGAATATGTAATAAAAATATCTCAATTAATCTTAATAAATTAATCTTAATTTAGGTTTTAATGAAATAATTAAAACCTTAATTACACCTAATTACATCTCTAATTAAACTGAAAGTTTAGAATATAAAATTGGCATGAAACCCCACTTGTCATAATTATCCAAACCAAATTGGTCTATAAATTTGAAATTCTTGAATTTCCAAATCTAGGTCAATATGAACTAAATAATAATTAAGAATAATCATTAATTCATTAAATCAACAAATAAATTGAACCAATCTAAATAAACATTAAAAAAAACTTAGGTAATTCATTAAAACTTTCTAAGTCGAGAATTTAATCTAATATCAAAATTGTAAGAAAATCAAAACTTAATGAAATTCAAACATAATTAAACAACTTAAGTTAAATTTAACAAAACCATTCATCCTTAATGAATTTAAATAATGAACTTAAAACCTTGATTAATCAAATCGATCAAGTAATTAACCTAAGTACTTTAGGTTAAGAATAATCTATGAACAAACCTAAGACATTAATTCATATTAATGGACTTAAAACTTAAAATTCATAATTTAATATCTTAAGAAAAATGAAATCAAAATAACATAAGCCAAATCAAAATCCATATAATTAAATGAAACAAATAAATTAAATTAATTCAAACAAAAAATAACATAAATCAAATTCAAACAAATTGAAATCAAAAGGAAAAAATACTTAAGGATTTTAATTAGCCTTTGGAAACTTCAGATTTAGGATGTTGAATGGAAAGAGCTCCATCCAAAAATGGAATCATTCCATTCTTCATTCTTGAAAACCTATACAACTTTAACTAAATAAAATTAACATAAAAACAGAAATTTAAATCACTAAACCATTTGAATTGAAACCAACCAATGGTAAAATTTAAACTAATTAAGTTTTCAAACATTAAAACTTAAACTTAAAGGCCTAGAAAAGACTTACCACACAAACCCCACTAATACACACACTAGATTATTTACTAATCTAGATCTAGATCATTCGATTTTCTTTTAATCTCTGATATGTTGTGATGTGCTTCACATGTCTGTGTGGTGTATTACCGATGCCTAGGCTTGTTTGTTCAGACCGGATGTCTTTCTAGATTTGACATTATGGGAGACTGTTAAAGGGATCACCGTAATAAATAAATCATAAAAATTTGAGCAAAAATCCCTTAACATAGTCCATGGATTGGCAAGCAACCAATGCTATGTCATAAAATATAAACCTGTGTGTATTTCCTAACATCTATTTTTAGATTTTTTGAATTTTAAATGTAAATTTGAGCTTAGAATTAGGTTAGATCTATGGGGTCTAGATTAGGTGAGACCCAACCAGAGTTGGTGCTGGTCCCCGGTGGAGTCTGATGATGTCCCTCAAGAAGGAGACTTTCCGGAAAGAAGACCCATAGATCTAAACTTGTAGTTCTAGGTCGGTATAAGGCGTAACTTTTTTTTTTTCTTCTAGGTGTAGATGGCATTATTTTTTTATATAATTTAATTTTTGATTTATTTTGATAGAAACAACATACTTTTCCTAGGTTTCTTTCTGTTATGTTTGTGCTATGATGTATGCCTGAGCTCATAGGATAAACTAAATTTTCCACCCAACTAAATCAATCAAAACAAAATAAATACAACTCATAATATTCACATAATTGCCTGTATTAAAACAAATAAGATGTAGCAACACCTTAATCCTAAATGTCATGCATGTATAATCACTTGATTAATGAAGAAATTCCATCTTTACCTTGCTTGACCTTTTAGAGATGAAATATTCTTCTTTTAATGAATTAAGCATAAAGCACTTGGCCCTAAATGAATCCCGAGTCAAAATTATTAAAATATGAAAATGTGCATTAGTTATATGCATCTTCATACCCTACATGATCTGGGATTAGGGAGTAAGTCTAGGTTCATATTTCTTTCCTAAACCATCTTGCCCATATTACTAAGCCTCATGATTTTAAAATGTTAGGGTGGTGTTGCGCCTTCTCGTGTGGGTCCGTAAGAGTCGTGGATAGGTTAGTTCCTTCAAGTGAAGGGAATGACCAATGATTCCCAAGAATAGACCAATCGAGCATCCGTAAGCACCTATAAACTAGGTTCAAGCATCCTTTAGAATAAGTCTTCAACCCTAGGCAGCCTTGTCTTTGCTAGAATCTAAGTCCTAGATTTTTAAGAAAATGATAACTTGAAATCTAAAATTTAATCCCAAATTTGAAACCCAATCATAAGATAGATGAAATGTCTACTAAGCATCCCAGTATCAATAGGCATTTCCTACTCTTTTCCATTTGACTCTTAAAAATAATCTCCACCTCTCCCAATTGAATTTCCAAAATCAATTTTTGAAAGCTACCTAGTAGTCTTAGGAATAACCACTTATTTCTTTAATCGAGAGTTTTCTTTGGAAGATACCCTTCCTAAGATGTAATTAACTCACCTTTATAGGGAACCGTGATCCTGATAAAATTGACCCTGCTCTACTTTTCTATGTAGTTCATGGGAAAATACTTTGGTACATGAAAGACCCATTAGCCTTAGGAGTCTTTTATTGAAATGATTGAATCCATTATAGGAAAGCATGTTTATCTTTTCGAGATAATATGTGTATTCCTTAATGTTGTATTTGATCATCTAAATAAAATATTCCTAAACTCTATGTGGTGTCATTTCTTTTCTCTATTCCATTCAGAGAGAAAAAGAAAACCAACAATGGTTGGATGTTTTTTGGACTTGGCTAATGATGACTTTGTTGGTTTCTTATTTGCAGCTATCTCTGGTTGTTGGATTATTCGTTATCCTAAAGGGCTTTTACTTTTTCTATTTTAGCTCTTTAAATGATTCTCCTTAAACCTGATTCTGTTTATGGCTTTCCTGGGATTTTTTCACTGATGACTCTTTCTCTGCCTCATCCCGATGGTTCTATGTCTAATAATTTGAATCGCCGCCTTGGTGGCTCACATGCCTTACTATTTGATTGGGTGTTCTAGATTGTTGGTTTGGTCTAAAGAGTTTTAACTTTCCTCATCTTTTGAATCTATGTTTGAACCGCATTAGTTTCCTTTCTTCTTCTCGTTTCTACCGTTGGATTTTTTCATGATTGTATCAACCTCTCCCTTGCTTGTTTTGATGGTTGCCTTGCTTCCTAACATTCTTAATGTCTCACTATTACTCGATATTATTGTTTCGTTCTTTGCATGTTCTTTTAATAAAAGACCTTATCAACTATGGTCCTCCTTTTGCCTTTGTTTGGTCTTTGATTAGTCCTTTTTCCCATATTGTGAGGTCTTAGCAACTGTATTAGCATTTCTTGGTGGTGGCTTTGGTGGTGCTCCTCTCCGTCTAATGCATTCTCCATGGGTTACCTCCTTATCTCATCGAGTTTTATATATTTGATCACTGGTTTTGGGGCTATATTGAAGTTTCATGCAAGTTTCTATGATGATCGTCATTGGATAAAGTGCTAAAAGTGGCATGCTAGCAGTGATGGCCTTGATGTTTCCCACTACTTTTTTTTTGGTAGTATATGTAATCAGAACCTTCACTTGAAGTCCGATGCTTAGATATGGTTTCCTTAAGATGATTATAATTGAGCCTGAGCCTTTTCTTTATCTTTTTACTTCTAACTATCTTATATTTTATGCTTAATTAACTATTTCATTATATGTACTAATCCCTTTTAAGCTTGTTGCAAAGCAATGGTACAGGTTGGGAGACTTTTTGTATATTAGGTTGGTTTCAAAAGGAGCAAAGGAACTTTGTCTGATGGATGATCTTTTAGGATCTCTATTTTTATTATTTTATTATCTAGATAGTAATTTTATGACTTTTGCAGTTTGAGCATTAGCTAGAGATTTGCCCACTTTGCAATAAAATTTCCCTCATTTTCCAAAAAAAAAATCTAAAGCCTAAACCTTAAACCTTAAACCCTAAACCCTAAACAAACCCTAAACCCTAAACACTAAAACTAACCTTACTCTAAACCCTAAACCTACTATCCTAAACCCTAAACCCTAAACCATAAAACCATAAACCTTAAACCCTTAAACTCCTAAAACCTAAACCTAACCTAAAACTAAACCTAAAACCTAAACTAAACTCCAAACCCTAAACCCAACTATCCAAATTAACCTAAAAACTTAAACCCTAAAGTCCTCTAAACCTAAACTCACCTAAAACCCTAAACCCTAAACCTAAACACTAAATTTAAAACCTAAACTTAAACCTAAAACTTAAACCCCTAAAACTAAACTAACCCTAAACCCTAGAGCCTAAACCATAAACCATAAACCTTAAAACTCTAAACCCTAAAATGCTAAACCCTAAACCCTTAACCCTAAGTACTAAACCCTAAACCCTAAAAACCTAAAAACCTAAACCAAAATGAAATAAAAACTAAAAGTAAAATAAATAAATAAAACTAAACCTAAATAAATAAAATAAAATAAAAACCTAAACTAAAACCTAAACGTTAGCCAAAAAATAAAATAATATAAACTAAAATGCAAAAAGAAAAACCAAGACTAAACTAAAAAATAAAATAAACCTCAAAATAAAAAACCTAAATAAAATTAAAACTAAACGTAAAATTAAAAAAAGAAAACATAAACCCTAAAGTTAAAAATTAAAATAAAATATAAAAAAATAAAACTTAAACCTAAAATAAAATAAACTAAACAAAAATGAATAAAACCTAAACCTAAACCTAAAATAAACTAAACCTAAACCTCAACCTAAACTAAATAAAATAAACTAAACTAAAAATAAACCTAAACCTAAACAAAAAAATAAAACCTAAAAACATAAAACCAAAACCTAAAAAATTTAAATATAAACCTAAACCTAAACCTAAAAATAAAAAATAAAACCTAAACCTAAAAAGTAAAATAAAAATTAAACTAAACTAAAAAGTAAACTTAAACCTAAACCTAAACTTAAATAATAAACTAAAATAAATAAACCTAAGATAAATATACTAAAAAAATAAAAATAAACTTAAATAAAAATAACAAATAAAATAAACTAAAATAAATAAAAAACTAAATAAACATAAACCTATGAATTTACTTAATTTAAAAAAAATTAAAAAAAAACTGTAACCCTAAACCCTAAAAATAACATTAAAACCTAAACTCTAAACACTAAACCTACTACCTTAAACCCTAACCCCTAAACCCTACACCCTTAAACCCTAAACCCTAAACCCTAAACCCTAAACCCACTTAAACATTAAACCTTAAACCCTAAAACCTAAAACCCTAAACCCTAACTTAAAACTAAACCCTAAGTCTAAAACTATAAACCCTAAACCTAAACTTAAACCTTAAACTATAAATCCAAGTCTTAAACTCAAGTTCCTTGTCTAACTCCAAACCTTAAACCTATACCCAAAAACCTTAAAATTTAAACTAAACCTTAAACTATTAATAAACCTAATCCTTAAAACTTTAAACCTTAAAGTTAAACTCAAATCAGAATTATAAACTTAAATCTGTTTAAACCTAAAGTGCTAACCTTAAACCTAAAGTAAACACTAAACCTAAACCTAAACCCTAAACCCTAACCTAAATCACCTAAACCTAAATTTAATTTCTAAAAAATTAAACCCTAAACCCTAAACCCTAAAACCTAAAACCTAACTAAACTAAACTAAATAAAACCTAAAAAATAATATAAATTAAAAAACCTAAACCTAAATAAAACATAAAAATAAAATAAAATAAAAACCTAAACTAAAACTTAAACTTAAACCTAAAAATAAAAGAAAATAATCTAATTAAAATAAACTAAAATAAAATAAATAAAAACTTAAACTAAACTAAAAAATAAATTAAACCTAAAAATAAAATAAATTAAAATAAAAATTGAATAAATAAAACCTAAACCTAAACCAAAAATAAAATAAAAATAAACCTAAACCTAAACTAAAAAAATAAAACTTAAAAAGAAAAACATATAACCAAAACCTAAAAAAATAAAATAAGAACCTAAACCCCTAAAATAAAAATAAATTAAACCTAAAATAAATTAAAAATAAAACTAAACTAAAATAAAACCTAAACCTAAAAGAGAATAAACTAAAATAAAACTAAACTAAATAAACTAAATTAAAAATAAAAATAAATAAAAAATAATATAAAAAATAATCTAAAACCTAAAGAAACCTAAACTAAAATTTATAATTAAAATAACCCTACCCCTAATCCCTAAACCCTAACACACTAAACCCTAAACTAAAAAACCCTAAACTTACAACCCTAATCCTTGAAACCCTAAGACTAAGCCCTAAACCCCTAAACCCTAAACACTAAATGATAAAACCCTAAACACTAAACCTTAAACCCTAAACCCTAAAACCCTAAACCTTAAACACTAAACTCTAAACCCTAATCCCTAAAACCTACAACCTTAAACCCTAAACTCTAATCCCTAAACCCTAAAACCTTAAACCCAAAACCCAAAATCCTAAACTAATCCTAATCCCTAAGCCCTAAACCCTAAACCCTAAACCCTAAGAACTACAACCTTAAACCCTAAACCCTACAAACCTAAAACCTAAACCAAAACTAAATAAAACCTAAAAATAAAATAAATAAATAAACCTAAACCTAAATAAAATAACATAAAAATTAAAATAAAAACCTAAACCTAAACCTAAATCAAAAAATGAAAAAAATAAAAATAAAAACTAAACTAAAATAAAATAAATAAAAACCTAAACTAAACTAAAATAAAATAAATAAAACCCTAAACTAAAATTAAAAATAAAATAAACCTAAAAATAAGAAACTTAAAAAATATAAAAAATTAACATAAAAAAAACCTAAAGTAAAATAAAATAAAAACTAAATAAAAACCTAAACCTAAAAAAGTAAACTAAAATAAACCTAAAATAATATATCAAAATCAAAATCAGAAGGTCTTTATGATCTTCACTTTTTATGCTCCTGGATCATCGTTTCGTATTTCCGCTTCTGACGCTCACCCAGCACACATTCTGCTCCTCCAGATGTGACGCCCTTGATTAGATAATGATGGAGGCTCTTCGGTGGACTCATCGCTTCTGCGCTACGCAGATCGACTTTCTCTCGACTCTACAGATTTTGATCTTCGACAGCACTGGTAACCCAGGAATCATTCAAAGATGCTTTATTCGTAAGATCCTCCTGAATAATAGCGACCCCATTTAATTTCTTTATCGGATTACCTAGTAATGTGTTCTCGATCGATGTGAGAAACTTGCTAAGCCCTCTTCGCTTTGTGGGTAATAATTCTCCTTAGATGCCCAACTCGATAACATTCGCACTTTCTTTCATAGTTTAAAATTTTCTTTCTCTATCCTCACAGATCTATGCCTTCTAATGATTTAGATTACTTGGTTTTCGCCGTCGTTTTATTTTGCATAATATGTCAAATGCACCCAAATCCCTATTTGATGTCAAAGAAGAATCTCATTTTCCTCTTGGGTTTGTTTCTCCAACATGCTAATACATTATGTCACCATCAAGTTTGTTTTGCCATGCCTTTTGGTAGACCCTCCAAATGTAATTTCCAGCAGACAAGATCTAGGCCATCTATCAGATTCTCGCCGAGATAGACATCACAAAGAAATATCCCAAAGAGGTTTGATTGGCTCACAAAAAATTTGATATACTAAAAGTCTCAATTCCTTTCCCTGTCAGACTCATGCAAGATTCACTACACGACCACCTGATTGCTTTTGTTCTTCATCCTAATCTCAGGGAAAAATTACCACAGAATATGACTACCATTAATGGAACTGGGAAAACCAATACTCTAGCATACGTCCCTAAAGAAACTGAAAAAGAACCTCTCCTACCTACACCTCCTACTAATCTATCTAGTGGCAAACAATCTGACCTTGGTACTAAAACAACCAATGAGGGGTGTGATGTTACCAATGGAAATTTACCTAACTTCACCCCTGCTTGTAATAATCCAATTTCCCACGATAGCTCTTTGCTTCATTTAAATCCTTCTGAAAATCTGAATGGTAGCCTCATATTGGACACCCAATTCAACAATTTGAATGGGAATCATATAATAGACCAAATCAATAATGACCTTATGGTTTCAGAACATATTGAGAAAGATATTTGTATTACAAATGGTGCCAAAACTTCCACATCTATTTCCCTTCAGAGTGATATCCAATTGATCCCAATTTCTCATACTCTATCCGATACTGAAGAAGGTGAAATCCCCTCTTCTAAATCATTGATAGATTCTTCTATTATTCCGGAACCCTTAAATCAATCTCTTTTTGATGGAGATAATTTGGATTTTGAGAGACCCTTTCAAATTGTTAAAAACAAAAAACCCTTCAAAGAAAAAATTTTCTAATACCTCTCTAGAATCACTCGCTCTTCTTCCACCCCACACAAGTAATGTGCCATCATTTCTCTCCTCTCTTTCCTTTCTCTTTTTTTTTACTTTTCCCTTTGATTAATTTTCTTATTTGGAATATCTGGGGTTGTGGGTCTCTTCCTGTTCGCAATCGTGTTAGGAGTCTTTGTCGTGTTCATAATATCAAGTTACTTGTTCTTATTGAACCTTTCATTAATTCTTCTAAGATTGCTTTTGTCGCTAGATCCTCATAATTTCTTCTTCAATCTTAATAATAAAATTTGGTGCTTTTGGCACAACACCATCACCATTTCCATCATTGATAATCTTGACCAATTGGTTAATGTCAAAATCTCCTTAGGTGACTTATTGGCTTTTGGCTCTTTTATCTATGCCTCTTGTAATAGAGCTGGTAGGAACATCCTTTGGAATCACTTACGCACCTTCGCCTCCTCGGCTAACCTTCCCTGGTTGGTTGGAGGTGATTTCAATACTATCATAGCTAGTCAAAGAAGGGGAGGATGTTCTCCTAACCTTCATTCCATGGAGGACTTCTCAAATATGACCCTTGATTGCAATGACGACATTGGTTTCACTGGGTCTAACTTCACGTGGCACAACTCTAGGCTTTGGCGCCTTGATAGGGCCCTCTTTAATTCTCTTTGGATCAATCAATGGTCTTCTACCACTGTTGAGCATTTGAGCAGAACTTTGTCTAACCATGCTCCTCTCTTGATTTCCTTCAATAATCCCCCCAAACCCATCTACTCCCTCCTTTGATTTCAAAACATGTGGACCCAACATAGTGACTTCACCAATGTCGCTATCACTAATTGGATGGCCCCTATTTTCCTAATAATTTAAAGGTATGACTGCCTTTGGCTTAAGCTCAAAAGACTTAAACAAAATCTTAATTGGTGGAACAAACACATTTTTAAAAAATCTTTTCTCAAATCTTAAAGCTATGGAACAAGAGGTTTGTTCTCTTGAAGATGTCGCCTCAACGATCCTAGTAAACTTGAGGAGTTGAACATTGCCAAGAATAACTTGCTTAATTATCAAAACATGGAAAAAACCTATTGGCATCAAAAAGCCACAAGCAAACATATTGCTGATGGTGACAGAAACACCAGGTACTTTCATGCCATTTGTAATAAATGGAAAGCCTTAAACTCGATTAAGAAAATTAAGAACTCTAATGGTGAATGGATAACCGATAACAATGATATTAAGGATTCGTCATTCATCATTTCCAAACTTTATTAAATTCTAAGCCGCTAGATACTTTATCAAGCACCCATCTTATTCCTTCTATGATTAACAAGTGAGGATAATCATTTACTCACTATGTGTCCTTCAAGAGGAGATTAGTAATACTCTTAAGAACATGAACACGACTCTGTTGTTGATGGCTATACGACTCTTTTCAAAGCTGTTGGCCATTTATTAAAACCGATTTAGTTAATCGTTATTGATTTCTTTGATGGCAATCCCATTCCCAAATACTTTTCTAGCACTTCTATTGTCCTTATTCCCAAAACTAACAATCCTGAATCTTGGGGCGATTTTAGACTGATTAGTCTTTGCACCTTTTTTCAAAAACTCATTTCTAAATTAATAAATAATAGGCTTAGCCCTTGCTTCCTAAAATCATCTTCCCTAATCAAACTGGTTTTGTTAAACACAGAACAATATCGGATAATATTCTTCTCGCTCAAGAAATGGTTCATGACATTGATATCAATTCTAGAGGAGGCAACATCTTATTCAAACTAGACATCGCTAAAGCCTTTGATAATCTCTCATGGGACTTTCTCTTTCAAATCCTGAATTTGTTTGGTTTTTCTGATAGTTTTATCCAGATTATAAAAGATGTATCATGAATGTCCCGGTTTTCTATCATGAATGGTGAGTCCATAGGTTTCTTTTCTTCTAGCCATGGTTTGAGGCAAGGTGACCCACTATCACCTTCTCTTTTATCATCGCTATTGAATACCTATCCCGAATGATCCTTTCGCTAGTAAGCCTAATATGTCTTTTAAAACTCATGGAGGTTTCCTATTTCTCATCTTAGCTTTCGATGATTTCATTATCTTCAGCAGCCCATTCAACATGTTAAAACCATCAAGAACCTTCTAAATGATTTTGGTAAAGTTAGTGGTCTTTTTCTTAATGAAGGAAAATGCTATTTTATTCCTTCAACTAAGATTCCTCCTAATAGACTTAACCAAATATCCATAATTACTAATTTTAAGCAAAATTAACTCCCTCTTAATTACCTTGGAGCTCCGCTTTTCAAAGGCCAAAAAAGATCACACCTTTTTGATGATCTAATTCAAAAAATTTCTAACAAAATTTTGATTTGGGAATTTCATTTACTCTCTTCGGTAGGCTTACCTTGATCAAGAGCACTCTAAATTCCATACCTTCTTCTTCAAACCATTGTGCCTACCAACTCTACCATAAACAGAATTGAGCGTCTCTTAAACAAATTCTTCTGGGGAACCAATACATCCTCTAAAAGAATGCACTGGTCATCCTAGTCTAATAGTTGTGGTACTCTTGAAGAGGGAGGTCTAGGATGTAATTTCATCAAAGAAGTTATCCATGCCTTCTCCTACAAACTTTGGTGGAACTTTAGGAGAAAAATAGTCTTTTAATTTCATGACTTCTAAATATTGCTGGGTAAACATCCTCTCATTTGTCCTTTAAATCGAGATTCTCTTGTGTGGAGAAGACTTTGTTCTATCAAATGGGATGAATCCTTAATTTTTTGGGGCATAAACCGTGCAATTCTTTTTTTGGCAAGACAACTGAGTGGTTCGGCTCCATTGATGACTTACTCTACACTCACCCCACCTCTCCGCTATTAGAGTTAATTCATTTTGGCAAAAACCACATGTGGAACACTAGTAAGATTACGATTCTATTCCTTCCACTTTCTTAAATATGATTACTAGTATTCCTATCACTCCTAACAATCATGATCAGATTATCTTTAAGTTATCTCATAATGGGGATTTCAACCTTAAAAATGTGTGGATTCACACTAAAGACAATCAGGATTCTTCTATTGTGTTCTCCAAAATTTGGAATAGCAATATCCCCTCTTCTTACTGTTCTTACTTGATCCTAAAAACTTTATTCCTATTGACTCTTTGTGGGGTAAAGGGTTTTATTTACCCTCTAAATGTCAATGTTGTTCCCATATTGAGAATGTTAACCATGTTTTTGTTAATGGGACTATTGCCTCTAAAATTTGGATTTGGTATGACAATCTATTTAACACTATCAATTTTAATTATTCTTTTACTTTATATCAACTTCTTGAAGTTTACTTTGACAATGCAATTAAAGGTCATATTAAAATTATAATCGCCATTACTCTTATTTGGTTCATATGGATGGACCGAAATAAAGCTAAACATCGTGGGATTCGTATGAATCACATGAGGATTATTGCTAGAACTAAAACAAAATTTGTGACTTGTTTAAAGCCAATTTAATCCATCACAAGCATTTTAAAGGTCGTAATCTCACTAATAAACTGCCTCAACCTTCCACAGCCTTACTATCGAAATGATAGAATGGTATTTTGGAAAACCTCTTGATCATATTATTAAAATTAATACCGATGGCTCTCTCATAATGGCTCGGGTTGTGGAGGCATTTTGGGATTCTAAGGGTATTATTCTATGTGCATTTGCTTATCCCCTTATTTCCAAAGACTGCCTTATCGAGCTTATGGTCGTCACAAAGCTCTAGAAATTTTTCTTCAAAATGACTGGCTCAATATTTGGATAGAGGTGGACGCTCTTCTACTGATTGACCTTTTGACTTCTACCAATATGAGCAACGCTTGTTTGTACTACCTCCTCAAGCAAACTAGGGCTCTTCTCTCTCAATAATTTTACCATCACTCATGTTTGCATGAAGGTAACGCTGTTGATTACCTTGCAAATGGGTGAGATTAGATATCATCCTCTTTAATCAATTTACATTACCCAAATACCTGTGGTCTGGTTAACTTGGACACCCGCTTCCTTACCTCGTAATCTAACTCCTCTCTCTCTCTTTTTCGGTTTCTGCTCCTTGTGTTCTAACTCTCCTTGACATTTTTCTTTTACTTCTGGGAGTTATTTCACTTTTGTGCATGAAGAGGACATTTGGTTTTTTGGCTGATACTTATCTTCGATGTTGATTTTACTGGAACCTGGACCCCATTCATCATGCCATTTCTGCAAAGAAGGTTTCTTTGGTGGGATCTTGGGGTGCTTTCTTCCTTTCTTCCTCCTGCTATCGATGTTCTTTGTGCTTTCACTGTTATCAGACCTTCTTACCCTTAATGGCGACTTATGTTGCAATAGTTGCTCTAATGGGAGTGACTCTTGCCCAATTATTTGGGTTTGTCGCTCATTTTGGGTGAATCATATCTACGCCTCTTTGTTTATATTGTAATCTGCATCTATTCCTTACCTTCTTGGATTGGAGTGCCATTTCTGTTAGTGTGGTACTATAGTCTGATGTTACCTGTTGCTACTTTAAGACTTTGGATGTTTGTGGATTTGGTTTATCTGATTAGCTATTTCTGGGCTACTGTCTTAACCTGCTATAATATCCCTTTTAGTGTTAGCGCATCACTATGCCTTATCAACTATTCTACTTGATCATAAACTATGGTTGGTATACTCAATGACCGTTATTTTGGCAAGCTTGTGGGGTATTTCTCCAAGGATTGTTGAATAGGGATATTATTGCCGATGAATGTTCCTTATGTGGTAGTTTTTCCGAGGTGATTTGGTTCCTTGAGGCTTAATCTTGTCTCGGTTTTGTTTTCCGTGCAAAGAAGCTTGGATTTTCTCAATGGATCATTATCCCCGCATTTATGATTGTGGGTAATTTTGTATTCACTGATTTTTGGTTTTCTGTTTTCCTTGTCCAGCAAGATGCCAACATCTAGATTGTTGTTTGTCCTTGCTGTGGTCTTCTCTCCATTTGTTATGTTGTGAACATGCCTTTTTTAAATATCCTTTTAAATATCCTTTTTTGTTATTGGAAGGGCATCAATGGTTTATCTTATAAGCACAATGGGATTATTGGCAATCCTATTGGTTATTATTGTCACTATCCTTGGCGTGTTGGATTATGGTGATTAAGCACCCTATCGATCCGATTTCTAAATGTAATTTTCTTGGGGTGGGGTGCTATTCATTATCTATCCTTCCATTTACTTATATATAATTTTGGGTGGCCTCGCCTTGTTGGTCTTACCCCGCTTATTGGTCGCATGGATTGTGTCTGGGGTTCTAGTTCACCTTGTTTAGCATGATGTTGCTGATTGCTTGGTGGACTTTGCTTTGAACCCCCTTTTTGGTATTTTAGTTGCTTATCATCGGACTAATGTGATCTATCATATCTACTACTATTTCTTTCATTCTCTCGATAAACCGCATCTGCTCTATATTAGATGGGAGGCATTATGACATGCTAGTGGTTTTGTTATTTTGATTGTTTCATGTCTGAAATTTCGCTTGGTTTATCCGTCACCCTTGTTGGCTCCTTCTATGTTGCAAGATTTCGGTCCTTCGTTCAAAGAACATTTACCGCTGATGCTCGATGGTGATGGTTTTGGAGATTTTCAGTGTTGCGGCCTTCAAGATAACTGCTTTTATGGCCTAATATCTACTCTGATTGGGAGGTTTTATGGCCAATCTGTAGTCCTTCCCTATCTCAAATGTTGCCATCTTCATTGTTGCTGTCTTGGCTATTTTTTGCTTTGGCTATCCATTGTCCCATCTTTTTTGCATTCTATTTTACATTGTTGCATTACTTGTTTTCTAGTTGGTCAGATGCCGTGCTATTTTTACGTCAGCTGCATCTCCTGAATGCTATAATTTGCATTACCGGCTGTCTCTATTCCTATCTCGGTCCAGTTGGTTTGTGTGCTTTTTGAGTGTCATTCTAAAGAGTGGTGTTATGGGAAGTATTTGCCTTTTGTTGTCTTGTTCTCTCGATTATCTGAGTGGATTATCAATTTTACGGTATCGCCATGGAGTCTAGTAAATGTCCTTACTTGTTGTTAGTTTTGGTTGGTTGTAGCCCTTTTTCTGTATTATGCCTTCCTTTACAATTGTCTTTCTCCAATTACTCATATGGACATTGGGGTTGTTTCCGCCCTAAAAGTTTCAATTATATATCTTATGATGGGAAGGTGAACTATAAGATCATTGACTTGATTAGCAGGATGCGAAGTTATCTCATCCTATTTTTTGGTGGTGGGTTTATATGTTATTTCACTTGGATATGAGGCTCAAGCTAAGATGACTAATTCCCTATGTTTATATACTCATGTCGATGACTATATTGATATATCTTTCTTGAATGAGACAACTTACCATTTAGCTCTTTGCAATTACCTCTATTTTAGATATGATTGTGTTTAGGATTGCGTGTAATAAAGTTCATAAGACTATCAACAACCGGTGTTACCTCCTCACGTTTGTTGGCTATGATGGTCGTGATGTTTTCACCCCTTTTGGTATGGTAGTAGCTCATGTGATGTAACCCTTCTAATGAAGTTTGGATGCTCACCCCTTTGGTGTGATTGAGCTGAGCCTTCTTTATCAACTTTCCTTATTATCGCTTCGCTTTTATTGTTTTCATTTATCTCTATTTGTATTACTTTACCGCTCTAATCTCCTCTCTAGTGTCACTTTGCGTGATTCTCCTTGTTCTCTTGGTTTGCTCCATATTACCAAGCTCTCTTACAACCATCGAGCATTGGCCTTAATCTTCCTTTGATTATTATGTTAGCCATATTGTATCTTTTGATTGCTTTAATGTTTTCTCTTGCTTTTGGATGTACTTAGATGGGATTTACTCCTTAGTCTAGCTCTTTGAGCAGAGATTGAGTTTATCCTCTTTAAGGATCTTGTAACCCTTTTTTGTGGCAATAAAATACCCCCGTATAATGGGGTTTCCTAAAAAAAAAAAAACTTTAAAATAAATAAAAAATAAAACCTAAACCCTAAATTAAAAATAAATAACCTAAAAGTAAAATAAACAAAATAAAATAAACCTAAACCTAAACTAAAATAAACTAAACTAAAAAAAATGCAACCTATACCTAAACCTTAAACTAAATAAAATAAAATAAACTAGACATAAACCTAAACTTAGACTAAAAAATAAAACATAAAAACAAACCTAAAATAAAAACCTAAAACCTAAACCTAAATAAATAAAATAAAAACATAAACCCAAACCTAAAATAAATAAAAATCGAACCTAAACCTAAAAAGTAAAATAAAACAAAAATTAAACTAAAAAATAAACATAAACCTAAACCAAAATCCATAAAAATAAACTAAAATAAAAAGCCTAAACTTAAATAAATAAAACTAAAATAAATAAACTAAACAAAATATAACTAAAAGAAATAAAATAAACTAAAATAAATAAAAGATAAACTAAATAAACATAAACCTACCGGTTTACCTAATTTAAAAAAAATAACCATAACCCAAAACCCAAAACCCAAAACCCAAAACCCTAAATCTTAAACCCTAAACCCTAAACCTTGAACCCTAAACCCTAAAACTAATCTAAACCCTAAACTTTACACCACAACCCTAAACCTACAACCATAAAGCCTAAACCTACAACCATAAACCCTAAACCCTAAAAAATCCTAAACCCTAAATCCTAAATTATAAATCTTAAACCCAAAACTAACCCTAAACCTTATACTAACCCTAAACCCTAAACCATAAACACTAAACTAACCCTAAACCCTAAAAAAACCCTAAACCTAAAAGTTTAAACCCTAAGCTAACCTAAAACCCTAAACCCTAAAAGCCTAGAAACCTAAATCCAAACTAAAAAAAACCTAAAAATTAAATAAATAAAAAAACATAAACATAAATAAAATAAAATAAAAACCAAAACTAAAACTTAAACCTAAACCTAAAAATAAAATAAAATAAACTAATAAAAATAAACTAAGATAAAATATATAATAACCTAACTTAAACTAAAAAATAAAATAAACCTAAGAATAAAAAACTATATAAAATATAAACTAAACGTAAAATAAAAAATAAAATAAACCTAAAATAAAAACTAAATAAAGACTTAAACCTAAAAAATAAACATAAAAATAAAAACTAAACATAAATAAAAACTAAAACCTAAATCCTAAACTAAAAAAACCTAAACCTAAAATAAAAAGAAAGTAATCAAAATAAATTAAACTAAATGTAAACTAACATAAAAAAACAAAAATAAACAAAACCTAAACCTAAACCTAAACCTGAACTAAATAAGATAAATTAAACTAAAAATAAACCTAAAACTAAACTAAAAAATAAAACCTAAAAATAAACCTAAAATAATAACCTTAAACATAAACCTAAACCGAAAAATAAAAAATAAAACTTAAACCTAAAAAATAAATAAAAATAAAAGTCAACTAAAAAATAAACCAAAACGTAAACCTAAACCTAAAAAATAAACAAAAAAACCTAAACTAAAATAAATAAACCTAAAACAAATAAACTAAACTAAATAAAAATAAAAAATAAAATAAGCTGAAATAAACAAAAAATAAAATATATAAACTAAATAAACTTAAACCTAACCATTTACTTAATTTAAAAAAAACCGTAAACCCTAAGGTAACCTTAAACCCTAAACACTAAAAACCCTAAACCCTAAAGCCTAAACCGTAAACCCTAAACCCTAACCCTAAACTCTAAACCCTAAAAGCCTAAACCCTAAAACCCTAAACCCAAAACCCTAACCACAAAACTCTAAAAACTTAAAAACCTAAACCTAAACTAAATAAAACCTAAAAATAAAATATATAAAAAAGCCTAAACCTAAATAAAATAGAAAAATAAAATAAAATAAAATAAAAACCTTAAGTAAAACTTAAACCTAAACTTTAAAATAAAATAAAATAAATTAAAATAATTTAAATAAAAACCTAAATTGAACTGAAAAACCAAAGAATAATCCCTAAACCCCAAACCATAAACCTAAACTTAAGATAACTACACAAATCAAAAAAAACCAAAACCAAAACCTAAAAATAAAAAAAATAAAATGTAAACCTAAATATAGAAAATAAAAATACAACTAAGCTAAAAAAATAAACATAAACCTAAACCTAAACCAAAAAAAGAAACTAAAATAAAAAACTAAAACGAAAATTAATAAACCTAAAATAAATAAACTAAATTAAATAGAACTAAAAAAACAAAATAAATAAAAAGTAAACTAAATAAACCTTAACCTACCTGTTTACTTAATTTGTAAAAAAAAACTCTAAACCTTAAACCCTAAACCCTAAACCGTAAACCCTACAAATTGAAACCCTAAATCTTAAAGCCTAAACACTAAACCCTAAAACCTACAACCCTAAACCCCAAACCTTAAACCCTAAACCCTAAACCCTAAACCCTAGCCCTAGTCCCTAAAAAACAAAAAACCTAAACCTAAATTAAATAAAACCTTAGAATAAAATAAATAAAAAACCTAAACCTAAATAAAATAAAATAAAATAAAATAAAGAAAAGAAAAACCTAAACTAAAACCTAAACCAAAACCTAAACCTAAAACTAAAAATTTAAAAAATAAAAAAAATAAAAATCAAAACTAAAATAAAATAAATAAAACCGAAACTAAACTAAAAAATAAAATAAACCAAAACAAAAAATGTAAATAAAATAAAAAATAAACATAAAATAAAAATAAAATAAAAGAAAAACTAAATAAAAACCTAAACCTAAAAAATAAACCAAAAAATAAAACCTATAAATAAATAAAAAATTAAACCTAAACCCTAAATTAAGAAAAAACTTAAAAATGAAATAAACAAAACAAAATCAACCTAAACCTAAACCTAAAATAAACTAAACCTAAACCCTAAACTAAATAAATAAATAAACTAAAAATAAACCTAATCTTAAACTAAAAAATAAAACTTAACAAGAAACCTAAAATAAAAACCTAAAACCTTAAAAAAAATCCTAAACCTAAAAAATAAAATAAAAATAAAACTAAACTAAAAATAAACATAAACCTAAACCTAAACCAAAAATAATAATAATAAACTAAAATAAAAACCTAAACTAAAATAAATAAAGCTAAAACAAATAAACTAAATTAAATAAAACTAAAAAAAATAAAATAAACTAAAATAAATAAAAATTATACTAAATAAACCAAAACATACTAGTTTATTTAATTTTTTAAAAAAAACTAAACCCTAAACCTTAAAACCTATACCCTAAATCTTAAACCATAAACCCTAAACCCTAAACCCTAAACCCAAACCTACAACCCTAAACCCTAAACCCTAAAAAACCCTAAACCCTAAACCCAAATTCCTAACCATAACCCTAAACTCTAAACCCTAAACCCTAAATGCTATAACCCTAAACCTTAAACCATAAACTAACCCTAAACCCTAAACCCTAAAGCCTAAACCTTGAGCTAACCCTAAACCCTAAAAACCTAAAAACCTAAACCTAAACTAAATAAAACCTAAAAATAAAATAAATAATAAAACCTAAACCTAAATAAAATAAAATAAAATAAAACACTAAATTAAAACCTAAACCTAAGCCTCAAAATAAAATGAAATAAACTAATAAAAATAAAATAAAATAAAATTAATAAAAATGTAAATATACTAAAAAATAAAATAAACCTAAGAATAAAAAACCAATATAAAATAAAAACTAAGCATAAAATAAAAATAAAATAAACCTAAAAAAACCCCTAAACTAAAAGAAATTGAAAACTAAATAAAAACTAAAACCAAAAAAATTAACCTAAAATAAAATCTAAAAACAAATAAAATATAAAACCTAAACCCTAAACTTTAAAAAAACCTAAACCAAAAATTAAAATAAAATAAACTAAACCTAAACTAAAATAAGCTAAACTAAAATAAATAAAACCTAAACCTACACTTAAACCTAAACTAAATAAAATAAAATAAACTAAAAATAAACCTAAACCTAAACTAAAAATAAAACCTAAAAATAAAATAAAAACCTAAAGCTAAACATAAAAATAACCCCGAACCCTAAGCTAAACCTAAACCAGAAAAACCCTAAACCCTAAAGCCTAAACACTAAACCTTAAACCCTAAACCCTAAACCCTAACCCTAAACCTTAAATCCTAAAATGATAAACCCTAAAACCATAAATCATAAACCCTAACCCTAAACACTAAAAACCTAAAAACCTAAACCTAAACTAAATAAAACCTTAAAAAAAATATAAACCTAAATAAAATAAAATAAGCTAAAATAAATAAAAAAAACTAAATTAAAATAAATAAAAATTGAAACTAAACTAAAAAAATAAAATAAACCTAAGAGTAAAAAACCTAAATAAAATAAAAACTAAAGATAAAGGAAAAATAAAATAAACCTAAAAAAATAAAATAAAAACTAAATAAAAACCAAAACTTAAAAAATAAACCTTAAAATAAAACTTATATATAAATAAAAAATAAAACACAAACTGTAAATTAAAAATAAAAACTTAACCTAAAATAAAAATAAAATAAACAAAATAAAATAAACCTAAACCTAAAATAAACTAAACCAAAATCTACAACACTAAACTAACTAAAACCATAAACCCAACCCCTAAAAAACCCTAAACCCTAAACCCTAAACCCTAATCATAAACACTAAACCCTAAAAGCATAAATCCTAAAACCGTAAACCCTAAACCCTAAACCCAAAACCCTAAACCTAAACATAATCCTAAACCCTAAACCTAAATCCCTAAACTAACCCTAAACCATAAACCCTAAAACCTAAGCCTTAAACCTTAAACCCTAAACCCTTAACCCTAAACCCTAACCCTAACCCTAACCCTAAACCCTAACCCTAAACCTAAACCTAAACCCCAAACCCTAAATCCTAAGCTTTAAACCCTAAACCCTAAACCCTAAACCCTAAACCCTAAAAACCTAAAATCCTTAACCTAAATGAATAAAACCTAAAAATAAAATGAATAAAAAGACCTAAACCTAAATAAAATAAAATAAAAATGAATTAAAAACCTAAACTAAAACCTAAACCTAAACCTAAAAATAAAATAATAAAAAAGCTAAACTAAAATAAAATAAATGAAAACCTAAACTAAACAAAAAAATGAAATAAACCTAAAAATGAAAAACCTAAATAAAATAAAAACTAAACTAAAAATAAAAAGAAAATAAACCTAAAAGAAAATGAAATAAAAACTAAATAAAGACATAAACCTTAAAAAAACATAAAAATAAATTAAAAAATTCTAAACCATAAACTAAAAAAAACCTAAACCTAAAATAAACAAAATAAAATAAACCTAAAGCTAAACTAAAATAAAATAAACTAAAATAAATAAAACCTAAACCTAAAATAAACTAAACCTAAGCTTTAAACTAAATAAAATAAAATGAACTAAAATTAAACCTAAACCTAAACTAAAAAATAAAACCTAAAAATAAACCTAAAATAAAAACCTAAAACCTAAACCTAAAAAAAGGATTAAAAAACTAAACTTAAACTTAAAAATAAAAAAATAAAACCTAAACCTAAAAAATAAATTAAAAATAAAACTAAACTAAAAAATAATCATAAACCTAAATGTAAACTTGAAAAATAAACTAAAATAAAAAAACCTAAACTAATATAAATAAAACAAACTAAATAAAAATAAAAAATGAACCTAAATAAAAATAAAAATTAAACTAAACTAAAATAAATAAAAAACTAAAAAAACTAGAAAAAAAACCTAAACCTACTAGTTTACCTAATTTTTTTTAAAAATACCTTTAACCTTAAACCCCAAACCGTAAACCCTTCTAAACCCTAAACCTTAAATCCTAAACCCTAAAACTAATCGTAAACCTTGAACCCTAAACCTACAACCCTAAACTAAACATAAACCCTAAACCCTAAACACTAAACCCTAAACCCAAAACCTTAAACCCTAACCCTAACATTAAACCCTAAACCCTAAACCCTAAACCCTAAAACCCTAAACCTTAAACCTTAAACTAACACTAAACCATAAACCCTAAACTCTAAAAACCCTAAAGCCTAAAGCCTAAAACCTAACCTTAAACCCTAATCTACGGGGAAGCCCCAGTAGCCTATGCATCTTTCTTTCCATTTTGTAAGGATTCTCACTCTCTTTAGTCTCTTAGTATGAAAAGTAGGTCTGTCTCTGCTTTATTTGTCAAAGTGGTGGAAGTCTTCTATCGAGTGCTTCTTCCTTTTGTATGCCCATCCTATCCTTTCAAGGTCATAATTGTAATTGAATGTTCTTCTCTTCTGTCTGGTGATTGGGGTGGATCACCATCATCCCCTATTACAATCTATTCCCTCTTTCTGCTATGTCTTCATCTAAGGTTCCATCCTCTATTGAAGTATTTGCTCTCTCGAGGAGAGTGGTTGAAAGCCATCTTTTTTTCTTTTTTTCATCTTGGGTCTTGGCTTTGAGCAAAATATCTTAACACAACGCTTTCATTGTGCATGGCTGCTCTATTCCGGACAACCTCACTGCTTATGCTTCTTTCAAGAGAAGAACTATCGTAATGCCTGGAAGGGCCATTCGTTCAAGCGAACCATTCCTCTTGCTTTGCTTGAGTATAGCAAGCTAACCTCTTACTTTGCTTGAGTATAACAAGCTAACCTCTCGCTTTGCTCGAACTAGTTGTTGGTTCCACTGAGCTTTAGAGCCTAACTCTATACTCGAAAGGAGAGGCATATTTTTTTTTTGAAGTGGACGAAGTTCTTTACTCTATTTTTAGTTGAGCTTGGCTCATTTTTAGTGACTCCCATTCAATTATTAGAGTAGGGTCCTGGTTCTATTTTACCTAATGAGTCTTTCTTTCCAAATCAGATTCACAGCTAGGCTCTCCATTTTAGTAGATTTTGACAAAGAGCATCTACTTGGCATGATGACTCCTCGCCTCCAATTATCGTCAGGAAGCCTATCTTGAATAGCTTTCCACATGCAAACTGAAAATGGGTGATGACCATACCAAATGGTACCAATTCTCATCCTTATCAGCAAGATGAATGTCTTTTCTAATCAGACTTAAAGTGAGCATTTCTGGACAAGTTCCATTATCCATCTAAGATGAAATAATAGACATGCAAGTTGTGAGATAGGCCAACAACCTCTCTGATTCGGTCACCGACAAGAGAATTTCTATGCTTATTCACCCACGAGTCATACCATAGGTTAAAGTGGATCCCATTTCCCACCTTTCCTTGTATGTGCTTTAGTAGCCATGCCCTCTAAGAAATTATGCCTTCCCACGCCCAGGCATGCTATTCAATGCTCCAAATGTATTTGTTTTTTCTTTCTGTATTTGGCATATATCCATTTGACCCATAACGAGTCCTTCTAATGAATAATATCCCATAGGTGATTCACCATGCAAGCTCGATTCCACTCTTCCATTGATACCTAAACCTCCCTCATTCTTTGGCTTACAAATTCAAGAAAGTCGTGCCTCTTCCATTTTGAGATTTGGAGCAAGAAAATGCTCTACCACCCTTCGCAGTCCTTTTTGAGTGTGGTTTTCTGTGCTATTTTGACTCTTAGATCTAGCTAAAGAATTTGGAAAAAAAACATATTCACTTTCTTTTATCGAGTTGTCATACTCTGGAGTAAATTCGTCTCATTTTTCATCCTAAAAGGACTCGTGACTTTCACTCAATCCCCTTGATGCCTTAACTTTGAACTAACACCACCGATAGAACTTCAATTGAAAGAATGATGTATCCAAGGCCGTCAGCAAGTTTGATGATGACAAGACAAGAATCCCTGGATATCCCCAATCCAAGTTTCTTATAGTCATACTTCTCTCTGACCACCTGGATAGTCAATGCAGCAAATCTTCTTCTGCAATGGTGATTACATCATCTTATCTTCCACCCCATATTGTGCTTCTGCTTCCGCCATAGAAAGATATTGTAAGCTCTCATTTCAAAGAGCGTCTATCTTGCTTTTCTAGATAACTAGAGAGCTTCATAGATGAAAATTTTCCTCAGAGGGGCTATGGAATCATATTCCATCTAGCGCTTGATGTGAGTTCACGAAACTACAAGACAAGAAAGTTTTCATCAAGCTAGAAAAAGAAGATGCGATAAAGCCATCTAGGGAAAGGGTGATTTGAAGGTGTAAGTTCCTATCTATGGTAGAGTCAATTAGAGGCTTATGAGTCAAAGGGCAGCCCATAAATGAATAGCTAATGATAGCGATTCATTCAACAAATTCTTCATTGATTTCTCAATCCAAAAGTCAAATGTCTGAAACTAAGCTCTTTGTGTAAGGAAGGAAGAATATGATACTTCTTGATTACACTTCTTTTCTTCTTTATACCCAATAAAAGAAAAAGGTCTTCGATCATAGAAGTTTGGTAGTCCATGGTCTCCATGACGGGGTGTCCATTGTAAAAGTAGAAGTCCTACCATGCCATGATATGAACCACTAGATCATCAATTTCCATGCTATTTCCTTTTGAACTCCTAAGTCAAAATGTCAATTATGACAAGAGTCTCGACTATGGAAGGACGGTATGAAAAGCACTAAAGGACCTAGTCAGGTCCCTGCCTTACTAAAAAAAGGATAGAGAATCAACCGTGGAACATACCTTTCCACTGACATGTGCTTTTGTACTGAGCTTTCTCCAATTCCCATTTTGACAAATGAAGGAAAAGTGGTGGAACTTCCCAGCATTCTTAGAAGAAAGAATACGTTAGAAGAACTTCACTTATCACTTCATCCAAGAAACTTCAAATGCAATTCCTTTATGGGTTTCTCGCTATCGCCAACTGGAATGAAAGGGAGGGCATCAACTAGCCTACCAAAATGCTTGCCCAAAATACAAGACGGTAATGCCACACACACTCTTTTAGAGAAACTATTGATAGTACAGATAGGCTGGCACCTTACGCCACGTGCCTAGATCCCAATATTCAGCTAAGCCCAAAATGGAAATACCAAATCGGTGAATCTATAAGGAGTGATCTTGCACCACACCCCAACCATTCGCCTATAGATTCATTACATTTAGGAAGATACCGTCCTATAAAGTACATTATCCGAAAGTGCATCTAATGTGGTGGTGGTGATATGTCCCAAAACCTATGATGAAGACCTTCATCTCATTCAGTGAGAATATCATTCCTATTATCTAAAATTAATAAGAGTGATCCTAGGATCATGAAATTTCTATTGAGCTATTGCTCTTTATCAAAGTTCATCCGAGTGTGGCCACGAGGACCAAAAGTTTCTCCAGTTACCATTCAGGAAGCATGGCATCCTAGTGAAGCATGTAAGAAGATTCAAGTCAAGTTTTTGACTCAAGTTTCTTCCATGTTTAGTGCATATGCACCATCCTACACCAAGATTCCCTTGAAGCTTGGTTTTGAGTTCAAACCCATATGGACTTGACCCCGTAATCCAATCTAGAAGCTAGGGGTGTTGATTGTTCTTAGGAGGCCATGGCATGGCATACCGCCGGTGGATGTCACTGCTCTCATGACTCTTATACCTCCTGAGGGTTTGTCTGAATTAGGTTCGGTTTGGTTCACGAACTTGGAATGTATGGTTCACATCTGGTTATGATGATCCTATTGAAGGTAGGCACTTATGGGTTCGGCTGGCTGATCAACAGCCTAGTGTTACCCGCACAATCTTTGTGGTGGGACACTATAAAGCTAAGACTGAGTGTGGGCATTTTGGAGTGAAACTATAGGAAAAGTGCATGTTGATCAAAACCCTATATGGCTTAAAAGCCTTTCCATGATGGGTTATGTTAGTGCTTAAGTCACTTGTGACTAATGGCACGTTTGATCAATTGGCACCACTTAACAGATTGAAAGGGAAAGAGCATCTCTACTCTTTCGATCTTCAGGCTACTATAGACACTTGGCAACAATTTCCGATCAATGTTATCACTTTGAGGATTGGAGCTTCGTGGTTGTATTTGATGACATACACTAGTTTCTGAGATCCTACAAAGACTCTGGGTAAGAAGTACACTTTCTTGGTGTACTTCTTTATGAAAGGTCAACCTCTAGAATCGGTCTTACTAACACATCATATGTTAGGTGTGGTACCGGGCAGATGTACCCGGATTCTAGATTATGCTATTCTTGGGACATTTTTCTCGCTTATGATAAGGTGGTATCCTACACAACATCATGGATCGGTGAGTTTCTTATAAGTGAGAAATCACTCACTCATTTCCCACACTAGTGCAATGGAATTCGCTAAGCGCTTTCTTGCCGATAAGGGGGAGACTATCACCTATCTCTTTGAAAGTAATACAACTTGAGGTCGGTAGAGACGCTGCCTCACCGCTGAAAAAGTGAGGTGTGGACTCGTGAGGGTACCGGATCGAGGTAGTTCATATCGAGTCTATAGTCATCTTGGTATCCAAAAAGGAAAAATTGGTTGCAATTCAAGCTACCTAGTGGCATTTGGCTTTATCCTCTCCGTTTCTGGTTCAAGTTCCCTGATTCAGGAGTTTTGGACTATTATGAAGAGGGGTTTCTAAGTAAGGTTCTTCATTTTATCAAAAATCAAGCTTCTCCGAAAGAGAATTAGACAAGCTTCATACTTATTGGCTAGTGACCAGGATGATATGTTATAGCATTTTGGATAAAATAGCATCTAACATACCTGAAATGGTATGCTACGGCATATATGGATTCTAGTTTCTCATTCAAAGAAATTTTATCCCCACCAGTCATTTGCTATTCATTAAAATGTTCGGATCGATTGATCTGCTATGGAAGAGTGTAGAAGGCTTACTGAGGAACCACCCTAGGGTCCCACTGGTAGGTTCGATTGGGGCTATGTTCTTAGTCGCTTCTCCTTAAGCAAGGCCAGCCTATCAAACCTAAACAAAGAAGCATATACACCATAGGGAGGGAAGAATAAAATTCACTCATCTCACCATTTTCCATTTTTCTCGTGAGAGGGAATTTTGTTCCTCTATACTGCAAAGAACTCAAGTTCCTCGACTGCATGGGTGGGAAGGGGATCTATTCTCATGCATTTCTAGAGGCCTTGTTCTATAATTGATATGTTTGTAAAAGGTACTATCTTAAGCATCACTTTGATGCACCGCTCTTCACCATCACCAAGTTTCTTTTGAGCCCTCTAGGCTCGCTTCATCAGTTTGAAACTATCTCCTGGACTCTCTGCATCTTCCTTCATTAAGTCCTCCCAATAAGTATTCTCAACTGGACCCTCCTTCAATGAAAGCTCTCCATCCTGCAAACTCTAATAGTGGCGAAAATGGATTTCGGTCTTTCAAGGGAGTGCTCCCGGGCACCCAATTGTAGGCCTAGTTCACTTGGAGAGGGGCAAAAGCTAAATAGCTAAAAGAATCTCAGAGAAATTAAGAGAAAGATGAAAGAAGCTGAAGACTTACAAAGGTGACTGGTAGGGTTTTTATCTATTTTAGAGAGATGTTCTAGTTGCATTCTTCTCCTTTCAGTCGAGCTACTTCGTTCCTGTAACAAGTTAGAATGCGAGCTATAGTATAGTTTTGAAGTTATGTATAAAGAAAGAGTCGCAAGCATAAAGAGCGATCTAGTTTGAGAATAATCGTGGAAGTGAGCGAATAGGGTACCTCTAGAAAGGGTGACTTTCTATCTATTCTATTAGATTAGGTTCTTAGGTCTTGTCCTTCTAGCTAAGGTAAGGGCTAAGGCTCGAGTTCTTTCCCTACCACCAGCCTGCCTTTTTTTTTTACATCATCCTCAAGTGAAATGAAAGAGCCACTTCAACCACCTTCTAAAGGAAGGATAAGGCGCCAACAAATGAAGCAAGAGAATAGGATTCATAAATGGTCTAACATTCATCATTCATAAGTCATATAATGAGGCTAGCTTGTCTAAAGAGTCATAGGAAGGCCTCCGATGGTGAATTTACTACTCCTAGCGCCTTTGTGTAATCTCTTTTGTAAAGAGGGAGTAATTTCAAGTTCAGGTCAAGTGAAATAGGAAAAAGACTTTTTCAATCCATTACAGAAAAAGAGTCAATCGACTTTTCTCGAATCTTCAGAATCACCGCAGTAAGGAAAGGAAGTGATGGCACTCATCTCATATTCATGCCCAAAAGTGAACCAACTGCTACGAACATCGATTTCAAAGTCTCTTCCAAAATGGAACCTCATTTTTCAACTTTCGCTTTGACGCTGCACATCCGGTCTTCTGGGAAGCGACTGAGTGAAGGTCTTCATTTCTAGTACAAATTCATTTCTTCTCATAAGGCAAGCATCGACATAGGCGTTAAACTATTTTTTTCATTTGCAAAGGAAAGGTATAAGGTATCCTAGACTCCATCAAGTCAAGCTCCATCCACCTCAATCCATCTCTCGTGAGCTTGGGGATGCATCAAAAATGTGGTGGCCTGACAAGAGTTGAAGAAGGAAATCCTCCCATGTCGGGGGAATCGAGATAGGGGACTTTATTTTGGCCTGAACGGAAGTCTTTAGGTCGCTCATCATGGGTTTGCCCGATCAGTCCTGTTGCCCTTTCAACACAAAGTGTATAATTTCTTATCCCAATTCTTCTTTTCTTTCTTATGAGTTTCCATCCAACATATGAAAGGTTGAGTCGGGTAGGGCAGCCCTAGAGAAGGACTTTTGTCGACTAATCAAATACAAAAAAATTGGATTTTGAGTCAAGCCTATTATATCCTTTCAGTAGATTCTTGACTTTGGAAATAACAATTCTAAACTACTATAATTGAAGTATAGAAATGCATTTTTTTACTTTTTACCATGGGTGGATGAAAAGTTTCAGATGGAAATGTGACTTCACTAAGGGAAATCATGTTTCTTACTTTTGACCATGGGTGGATGACTTTTTCTATTTTCTTCTTCTCCTATAAGAAAAAAGAGCAGCTCCTAGTAGAGTAGTGGCATGGTCATCTAAAGAAGCCTCCTCCAGGCTCAGACGAATAGATCGAATGGATTCTCTGCGAATGTCATGGAAGGTCAGCCAGACAAAGAAGAAAAATCAAACTAGCATTTCTTACTTGGCACTAAGAACTAGCACCTCCAAAAAAAGCCTTTTGGAAACCGAGAAGAGACTTCAATCCCAATTTCTTCACTATAGAATTGGCATGTCCTAGTCTTCTATGCAAGAAATCATCTACCGATTCATTAAACATTGTCAAAGGCTATGAGAGTAGTACACCAAGCCCCTGCGAATCCCTTTAGCCAATGATTTTCCATACGATTGAACTCAATAGAAATTTTCTCAATTCTTGAGAAAAGATTCTTAGCCACTTGAGGAAAAGGAGTCTACTCAAAAGTCTTATGACCTTCCATAACTGAAGGAAGAGAGATTGAGCCAACCCAAACAAGAAAGTGAAAACTCGCCCCATCCTCAATTTGAAAGAAGATGTGGTTTGCTGAACG
This sequence comes from Cymbidium sinense, assembly GCA_021442155.1. Lineage (NCBI taxonomy): Eukaryota > Viridiplantae > Streptophyta > Magnoliopsida > Asparagales > Orchidaceae > Cymbidium > Cymbidium sinense. The sequence continues at coordinate 84,182,010 of CM038214.1, read as the reverse complement.
AATGACTAACGATAATCAAGAGCTAGAGGGAGGAGGCGGCATAGTTTAACGGGCACCGGAAAGGGAACCCTCATAGACACAAGTGACAAAGACTATACCCAACTCATCCATGATACACATTACTTTCATCATCTCGAAATAGATTTATGAATAGCAGCCAACAACTCACAAATAGCTTTAAACGATTCAAGTACAAGTAGTGGTTATGGAAGACGTCTCTTGCACATAAGTAATTCAACTTTGAGTTGTTGCTCCACTTCTCCAAAAAGTCATTCCTAAGATATGTTCATATGGCATGGACTGAAGTGAGATGGTGTTTGAAAGACAATCTCTTCGAAAAGGGTGGTATTTAGCCATGACACAACCTTTTTATCCTTCTATAATCATGCTCTTCATATGCCAGATTAGGAACATCACAATAGATCCATCTTCTCCTGTTGTGGATCATTCAACTTTCTCTGGAGGGGCACCGTGAAAACCCAATTTCTAAGGCTCATTAAGAAGGTCCAAATTGTCCTTTCCGGACAAGGTAGTTAGAGCCCAACTTGATCTAACCATTTACTTGCCACACACAAGTGTGAAGTAGCTGAGATGCAAGCAGCTTCAAAGGAAGGCTAAGGTGCCCTACGATTAGCGCATGTAGGCCGGCTGAAGGCGGTGTCGTGTTTTCATCAGGAGATAGGAATCCATGTTGCTACTCTAATGGAGTGAGAACTACCTTCATGAGAAGTAGCTAAGCAAGTCTTAAAATAGATCCGGTTCACCGGAAAGAAGTATCATCGAGAGGGGATCCCGGTGTGAGGCAAGGTCTTTCTTTCCCTATTCTTCCAATAAGGAAAGGAAGGGATGGTGATGGAAACCAAACTAAAAAAATTGCATTACACCCAGAGGCATTAAGATAGGATGCCGACGGAGACTTCCTTGCAACAGCTTCTTGGATAGAGAAAGCTAACAAGTTTCACTTAGACAACCGAAAAGGTATCTATGAACTACAAACTGAAAGGAGTCAACAAAACTCGTGAATAACCGTTCACTCTGTTTGTGCCCTATGACTCTTCCTGCTTGACTTGACTGTACCAATCACTCTATTTGAAAGGAGAGAAAGAAGTGAGCTTGCTATACTCTACTGAACACCCACCCAATCTAGATTTTGTATCAACACAATATAGATACAATGATTGGAAGTTTCTATAAAATCTAGATACAGTTTCTACAAAATGGGCTATGTGGATTGGAAGTTTCTATAAAATGGGCTATGTTGATTGGAAGTTGATACAAAATCGGCATATATAACTCAGCTTTTAATTATTCTCTCCTGACAAGCTGTGTCCAGTTCGAGAAGTACTTACACCAAGCGAGTACCGGCTTCGCTAGACCATTTCGGTCCGTCCTCAGGGCTAGGCTCTAATGGGTGCTGGCTTATCATAAAAAAACAACAAACTTGATTCAGTAGGACTGAACGATTGTTAGATATAAAATTGCACAGAGAAAGAAACTGAAAACTGAAAGTCGTATACCTCATTTTTGTATAGAAAGAAACTGAAAACTGAAAGTCGTATAGAGCTCGACTCATAATTTTTGTATAGAAATTAGACTTTGTCTTTCTGGACTGATTCCCTTTCTCAAAGGGGAGATACACAAGAAAGAAAGAATGGTACTAGTGTCGCATGGAGGGACAGTGGTTCAAAACGACCGATAGATTGAATCCTTTGATTGCAACCCCTGCACTAGTTCCTTGTTTGGAATTAAGTCGAGACTTTCCTAAATCTTCTATTTCATATAAGAAAATAGACCAAGCAACTCCTTCCCCAACCCAATCCCACACGATGAACCGTAGTTAGGGCCAATGTCAAACAAGAACAAATCTGCTTTCATCTCCCCTCACACACATACGCTTTATGGCTTTTCGCTCAAATGGAAGCCTTTTTAGATAGCTTTCTCTCGCTTTGCCCTTTTCTTAGAAATGATTTGATATCCTGTGGAAGGATTTAGGTAGTCCAAGTTCTAGTTCAAGCTCACCAAAAAGAAAAGAAGTCTTGGCCTCTTGGCAGGGAAGATAGACATCGAGTAGTGCAATTTTCAAGCATCGTACTAGGGTTTGCTTGTTAAGTGAAATAGAAGAAACTCTCCCTATGGTATCTCACCCCAATCACCTAAATCCAATGGTCATAAAATGGTATTCAAAACATGTCTTGTCTCATTCAAATGGGAGCCTTTCCAGGTGTTGTTAGCGCTTTTCAACATGAATGAGAGAATCCATTGCCGTAGTTTTGTAAGCATTTGAAGTCGTGGGTTAGTGTGATCGGTCCGCCCTAGCAAGTGAAGAAATTTTGATGAATTAGAACACCGATTCTTTCTTCTGCTATGGTTGTGATTTCATGAGTGGGCCTCAACCATGAATTTTTTTTGGGGTCAACCAACACTATCCATTCTAGCCTCATTTGAAGTGAAGCAACAGCCTCCTTTGGTCTTTAGGGCTTGTGCTCTCAAGTCGGAAATCTTGCTCAAAGAAAGCCCTCTTCATTTTAGGGGATGCAAGCTTTGTAGTAAGGTAAGGTGCGGAGCAATTGCTACTCACTACACCATCAAGTAAGGGCTTCCCATGTCGTAGGAGGAATTTCCTTCCCGATGGTCGCCTAATCTTCTTGTTTCCTTCCCCTTTGAAACTCATCTAAATAGAAAAGCCACCGAACGTCCCCATCACCGGGCTCTTGTCCGCTATGGTGACTATTCACTGCGGTGCTGATGCCTATGGTTATTCACTATGGTGCAGTTCTTTCTCTTAGAGCGCATGAAGCCAAAAGACTTCGATGAAAAGAAAAGGAGATTGACCGATTTAGACGATTCTGGGAGGGCGATGAAGAGAATATGCTTTCTCTAGGAATGGATAAAGTAGCACTTGCACTATATTTATTGGTATGCTTCGGCTTACTTCAATTATTTGCTTTCTCTTGAAATCTCTCTTGTCACCACCGGTTGTCTTTTCTACATACAAACGCAATGTCAAGGAATGACTCGTCCTTCATCATGGCCTATTGTGTAAAGCTTATGACCTGCCAGAAAATGCCTGTTGGGGTCTATGTTTCTAAATCAATCCCTTTTAGCAAATAGCAAAGGACTCCCAAAAAACTTGCCATAGTCAGGCGGAATAGGACGTAGCTCAGCTGAGCAAAAGAGAAGTGGATTCCACTAGGGAAGGGTCTACACTCTACTCTCCTTAGGAAGTACGATCATAGAATGAGTCCCAAACTAGAATTCAAGCCATTCAATGAAGTCTCGGAGAGGGAAGGGCAATTCATTGGGCCCACCGATGATAGGGAGAGAAAAGAAAGAGCCAAGCCCGACTAAGAATGAAGTTCGAAAGTTGTGTATCGATATCTGAGTGCAAGACCAGAAGTTACTTTCTTCTATTTTCCTCTTCACTACGTGCCTTCTTTGTCTAAGACCAAGTAAGGATGGAATCTCTATTTTCATGCGGTCCCAAAGTTTCATTCAACAACACCTTTATTCTTTCTCTTTCCAACAAATACAAAGAAGAAAGCCTTCTAACATTTTGATCAACGAACTCCACTTTCAAGCGAAAGAAGATCGACTTCCTCATAGACTAATAGAAAAGCCCTGAGATCAATGCCTTTTTCATTGACCTTTCATCTTGTGTGACCTTGCTTCAATGCGAATCCATAATTTTCTTTCTTTCAAAGCCAACGAATCGAACTTCAAGCATAAATGAAAAAAAGCCTTTCTAAAAGGAAAATCCATATCGGGTCCTTTCAGAAGACTGCTAAGGTGCTAGAAAAGGGAAGGTGTGTGCACTAAGACCAGAAAGAAGGCACTAATGCCACTCAAGTGAAGGAAGTCTCTGAATGAACCGCTCACTTTCTTGAGCTAGACAACTCCCTATCGATATTCATTTTTCCTCTTGTGAGTAGTACTTTTGATTGCTAGTTTCGTGTAGATCGGTAGGCCACTATGAGTGAAGGTCTAAGATCACGAGAAGGTTCGTTTCATAAGGTATTTTTATTCGATAAGAGTCAAGATCGAAGTAGGGTTGTGAGATCCTATTTTCTGGTTGGCAGGCTAGTCGTTTAGTTAGAGTTATGTTTGGTTTTGTTTTTTCATATAGAAAAGAACTAGGACTATATATGTCTTACAATAAAAAAGAAAAAGTGAAGGTAGAAGTGACCGACGATAAAGACAAATGCTTGTCCAGCTTGTTGGAAAGCGATCACCCTCATTGAACAAAACTCAATAGTGACCACTCGGGCTTACTAAGGGACCCAAGTGGATCCCTCCTTTGTCTCAAGATGGACTTAGACCAGCTAGGGTCTGAGTAGGCATTGTTTCACAGAATCTAAAAAGAGAGTGAAGACCCATCATTTTCCCTTCTTTGGTTGTGTGGAAATGTAATAGAAACTAGTGTGGAATAGCCATTTTCCATATCTACTTCTTGGGATCAAATTATCGGAAGAGCTAATGATCCTAGAACAATGACCAGCCAACTCTCATGGTGATGCAAAGCTGTTGATCAGGGAGTTTCAGTTGCATCCTTCCTCTTCGTTCTTTCAAGAACCTAGTGGATTGATCATTTTTCTTTTTCATATGAGATGGTAATGTAAGAAGTCATAAGGTAGCGAGTCCAAATGTCTAGAAATTTGACTAAGTTCTAGGTACGATTGAGAATTTTCTAGATGCTATGAAGTCTTTTCATTTGAAGATATGATGAATGTGAAATGAAGCTGAGTTTTCCCTAAAAAGAAGCAGCAGGCTAAGAGAAAGTTGGTTCTTGGGAAAAAGTTACGACTGTTCAGGCGCAGAGCGATGACATGCCTGCTTTTGTCAACCCTCTGAGTCTCAATCTCAAGGCAGCAAGACCATTGAGAAGTGTGAATTTGGACACTACCTCAGAAAAATCCACTTTTTGTAACAAGGGGCAAGTTTCTGGATAAATTAGGATAGCCCTTATACCCAAAACTTCATTTTCAAATAGGATGAAGACATGGCATATCATTTTAGTCTCAGGTTTGATGGTTGTACGTGCTAAAAATTTGGTACATTCCATTTCGTTTCCCATCCCAGTCTTTCACGACACTGTTGGTTTACTTCTTTTCTTAGGTCTCAACTTCTCCGCTATGATCTCCCCAGTAGTTCATATAGGAGCTATTGCTGTTTCATTCCTATTCGTGGTTATGATGTTCAATATTCAAATAGCGGAGATTCATGAAGAAGTCTTGCGCTATTTACCAATGAGTGGTAAACCCTAAAACTCTAACCCCTAAACCCTAAACCCTAAGCCCTAACTCTAAACCCTAAACCCTAAAACCCTAAACCCTAAACCCTAAACCCTAAAAAACCCTAAACCCTAAACTAAACCTAAACACTAAACCCAGAACCCTAAACCCTAAAATACTAAACCCTAAACCCTAAACCCTAAACCCTAAACCCTAAAACCTACAACCTTAAACCCTAAATCCCAAACCATAAACCCTTAACCCTAAAAACCTAAAACCCTAAACTTAAATGAAATAAAACCTAAAAATAAAATCAATAAAATAAATAAAATAATAAAATAAAATTATATAAAAAACTTAAACTAAAACCTAAACCTAAACCTAAAAAAAATAAAAAAATTAAAACTAAACTAAAATTAAATTAAAAAAAACCTAAACTAAACTAAAAAATAAAATAAACCCAAAATTAAAAAAACCTAAATAAAATAAAAACTAAAAGTAAAATAAAAATAAAATTAATATAGGATAAAATAAAATAAATATTAGTTAAAAACCAAAACCTAAAAAATAAACCTAAACGTAAACCCCAAAGTAACAAAAAAAAACCTAAACTAAAATAAATTAAACTAAAATAAATAAAACCTAAACCTAAACTTAAAATAAACTAAACCTAAACCCTAAACTAAATAAAATTAAATAAACTAAAAATAAATCTAAACCTAAGATAAAAATATAACATAAAAGTAAACATAAAATAAAAACCTAAACTTAAACCTAAAAAATTAAAATAAAAAACTAAGCCTAAACTTAAAAATAAAAAAAATAAAACCTAAAATTAAAAATTTAAAAAATTAAAACTAAACTGAAAAATAAACATAAACCTAAGAAATAAACTAAAATAAATATACTTAACTTCAATAAACAGAACTAAATAAAAAAATAAACATAAATAAAATTAAAAAATTAAAAAAAGTAAAATAAATAAAAAATAAACTAAATAAACCTAAACCTATCAGTTTACTGAATTTTTTTTTTAAAAAAGCCTAAACCTTATACCCTAAACTAACCCTAAACCCTAAAACATAAACCCTAAAAACCCTAAACCCTAAAGCCTAAACCCTGAACTAACCCTAAACTTTAAACCCTAAACCCTAAACACAAAACCATAAAAGACCTAAACCCTAAAGCTGAAACCCTAAACCCTAAACCCTAAACCTTATACCCTAAAATTGTAAACCATAAAACCACAAATCCTAAACCCTAAACCCTAAACCCTAAAGCATAAATACCTAAAAACCTCAGCCTAAACTAAATAAAACCTAAAAATATTATAAATAAAAAATTTAAATCTAAATAAATTAAAAAATTAAATTAAATAAAAACCTAAAGTAATACCTAAACCTAAACTAAAAAATTAAATAAAATAAAAAATAAAACTAAACCAAAATAAAATAAATAAGAACTTAAACTAAACTAAAAAGTAAAATAAACCTAAATATAAAAACTTAAATAAAATAAAAATTAAATGAAAAATAGAAATAAAATAAAAAAAACTAAATAAAAATATAAACCTAAAAATAAATAAAAAATAACACTTAAACCTTAAAATAAAAAAGAACCAAAACATAAAATAAAATAAATTAAATAAACCTAAACCTAACCTATAATAAACTAAACTAAAATAGATAAAACCTAAACTTAAACCTAAAATAAACTAAACCTAAACCCTAAACACTAAACTAAATACAATAAACTAAAAATGAACCTAAACCTAAACTAAAAAATAATACCTAAAATAAAGCTAAAATAAAAAGCTAAAACCTAAACCTAAAAAATAAACTAAAACAAATAAACCTAAAATAAAAAAGTAAACTAAAATAACTAAAAAATAAACTAAATAAACATAAACCTAATAGTTTACTTAATTTAGAAAAAAATATAAAAAATAAAAAAATAAAATTAAATAAAAACAAACCCTAAACCCTAAACCTACAACCCTAAACCCTAAACCCTAATACCATAAAACCTAAACCCTAAACCCTAAAACATACAACCCTAAACCCTAAAGCCTAAACCTTAAAAAGCTAAAAACCTAAACCTAAACTAAATAAAACCAAAAAATAAAAGAAATAAATAAACCAAAACCTAAATAAAATAAAAAATAACATAAAATAAAAACCAAAACTAAAACTTAAACCTAAAAATAAAATAAAAAATAAAAACTAAAATAAAATTAAATAAATAAAAACCAAAGCTAAACAAAAAAAGAAAATAAACCCAAAAATAAAAACTTAAATAAAATAAAATTAAAAGTAAAATAAAATTAAAGAAAACATAAAATAAATATAAATAAAAAACAAAATAAAAACCTAAACTTAAAAAATAAACTTAAAAATAAAACATAAAATAAATAAAAATAAAACCTAAACTCTAAACTAAAAAAAATATTAAACCTAAATAAACAAAATAAAATAAACCTTAGCCTAAACTAAAATAAACTAAACTAAAATATGTAAAACCTAAATCTAAACCTAAAATAAACTAAACCTAAACCCTGAAATAAATAAAATAAAATAAATTAAGAGTAAACCTAAACCTAAAGGAAAAAATAAAAAAAAATATAGCTAAAATAAAAACCTAAAATCAAAACATAAAAAAATAAAATAAAAACCTAAACCTAAAAATATAAACTAAAACCTAAACCTAAAATATAAAATAAAAATAAAACTAAACTAAAAAGTAAACATAAACCTAAACCTAAAAAATAAACTAAAATAAGACACCTAAACTAAAATAAATAAACCTGAAATAAATAAACCAAACTAAATAAAAATTTAAAATAAACATAAATAAAAATTAAAAATAAAATAAATTAACATAAATAAAAAATAAACTAAATAAACTAAATAAAAATAAATCTACTAATTTACTTAATTTTTTTTTTTAAACAAAACCTAAACCTTAAACCATAAACCTACAACACTGAACTTACAACCCTAAAGCTACAACACTGAACTTGCAACCCTAAACACTAAACCCTAAACCCTAAACCATAAAAAACCCTAAATTCTAAACCCTAAACCCTAAACCCTAAACCCTAAACCCTAACCCTAAACCCTAAACCTAAACCCTAAACCCTAAACCCCAAACCTTAAACCTAAACTTAAAGGTTTTATTTTTTATTTTGAACAATATCATTCCCATTTCTTATTCTGGTTTAGCTTGGAGGATTTTAAATTACTTCATCACTATTGATTCCTTGCTCTGGCTTAAAGGATTTTATTTATCTTCTAAGTGCTATTATTGCTTTCATATTGAAAATGTGAATCATGTTTATATCAATGGTTCTATTGCTTCAAAACTTTGGATATGGTGTGATGATTTATGTAACACTAACTAATTTCACAGCTCTCTTTCATTATATCAACTTCTTGAAGTTTGTTTCCATAAAATTATGAAAGGTCATATCAAAGTTTTAATTTCTATTACCCTTATTTGGTTCATTTGGATGGATAGAAATGATGCTAAATATCATGGTATCCTTATGAACCATAAAAGGATCCTTGCTAGAACTAAAGTAAATAATCCATATTTTGTTTAATGCAAATTTAATTAATAATCTTCACTTTAGAGGTTATAAATTTTTGGCTAAACAATTGGGTATCACTTTGCATGGTGATCCTTCCTACAAGAGTATTAAGATTATACATTAGCTTAAGCCTAAAGAAAATTTTATGAAGATCAATACTGATGGTTCTGTTTCCCCAAACAAATATGGCTATGGTGGAATTCATAGGGATCCTAAAGGTACTATCTTTTGTGCTTTTGCCTACCCCCTCAAAGCTTGTTCTATTATTTATGCTAAGATCATGGCTATTAACAAAGCTATTAATATTTGTTCAAGCAAAGGCCTCTTTAATATTTGGATTGAAGTTGATGCTCTTCTATTACTTGATATGCTGAATAATAATTAAATGGGGAATACTGACATATTTTATCTTCTTAATCACACTAAAAAGCTTCATCCACAAGTTTGCTACAAAATGTTTCCCATTCTTCGTGAAGGTAATGCTTGTGCTGATTTGCTGGCTAACTTGGGAGGGAAATTAAATGAGCTCACTTTATTTAATAACCATAGCTTAACTAAGCATCTGCGTGGTCTAGTCAATCTGGATAACACTAGATTGCCTTACCTCAGATTTTAATCTTCTACTATTTTGTTAATTTTTTTGCTATGGTGGTTTTATTCAGACTATTTTTTGGTTGTTTATTTTATGTTTCCCTCACCAAGAAGTGGTTTTTAATTGGTTTCTCTATCCTCTGAATTGGTGGTTTTCTTTCTATGGCTCATGCTATGCTTCCTTGTTCACACAACTAGTGATTTTTTTGAGGGTCTCCTGTTGGGTTGTGGTTGTGCTGATTTTTGGCCTATATTTTTTGTTAATGGATGTTAGGTTTGCCTCTGCTTTTAGCTAGCTATGGCCTTATTCGAATTGGATTTTCAGCTGCTATGGTTGGCTCTACTAGTTGCTATTATTTTCTTCTTCCATCTTCCTGGCTATTTTGGGTGATTATTTTTTCATGGCTGTCATTGGCCTCTACTGGCTTGGCTTAGTTTTGGGTTTTTTGGTGGTTGATGTTCTCCTTTCCTGGTTTGGCTTGGTGGCTTCTGCTAGTTGGTTTTTCCCTCTACCTTGTGGATTGGAGGCAGCTGTTCTGTCATTGTTGTCTTCCGATTTTCTCCTTTGTGGTGAATGTCAACTCTTTGGGATTTGGAAGGGGTTTTGTTTGCCTTTGGCCTTATTCCTTTCCTTACAGTTTTGCTATTTGTGGTTGGGTGGTCCTCCTTGGCCTTTGTCTGGTAGGGTGACTACCATTTTTGTTTCTTGGTTATTTTGGAGATCTCCAGGTGGGTTGTGGTTTTATCTTCTGTTGTTCTTTTCCTCTTTTTTGGGCTCTATATTGGCTTTATCTGCTGGTTGGTTTTGTTGGCTTGTGATTTTGGCTGGCTGGGTTGGTTAGCTAGGTGCATGTGTTGGTTGTGTCTTATGGTTGGTTTAGGTGCTTTTGGTTGGGATTCTAGTCTGCTCCTGGGTTGGTTATCCTCTCTTGGGTGCAGATGCTTTTACTTTATTTTTGTTCCCAATTTGGGTGTCATTTTTTCTGCTGATTTCTCCTACGATTCATCTTATTGGCTGCTGGCCTAGGTTATTTTATTGGTTATTTTGTTGGTGGAGCATATGAGCTCTTCTGGTTTTTTTGTCCTATTTTAGGACTTGTTGTTCGGGGTTGGCTGCTTAAAGGGTTCTTTGTGGCTGTTATCTTGCCCTGGATGCTTATGTCGTGGCTTGGTGTTTTGGGATTTATGTTGGATGTTGGTATTGACTTCCTATGGTTTATTTGGCTCTCCTTATTTCTTGATATTTGCCTCTTGGTTGGTGGTGGTGGATTTGCTATTCTTTTGGCTACCTTGGTGGTGGTTTTGATGGTAATTTCTGGATGCCCTCTTGGCCTCTCTATACTATGGATTTCCTCTCTCTCGTGCTGCTCATCTCCTATTATTTTACTATTTGGGTGGAGGTTTTGCCTTTGGATTTGGATTGCTAGTGCTCTGGAGATAGTCATGGGTTATTGTTTTTCCTTTGGGACTATTTTGCTCGATTGTGTTGTTCCCCATATTTATGATGACAGCCCCTTTTTGTGTTTCTCTTCTTATTGGTGGTGGCTTCAATGGAGTTACTGCTTGGTTTATTTTAGCTCGTCCACTGATCCTGCTATAACTTATGGGATGTTGGCTTTAAGTGATTCGTTTGTTGTGGGTTTTGGTTGGTGGGTTGGTTGTTGGTGGCTGCTAGCTGGTTATTTTTATCTATTTGTTTGGTGGAGGAATTGGATCACTATGGGCTATTTTGCCTTGGATGGTTGCTTATATTAGGTATGCTGGCTATGATGGCCTTGATGTTTCCTCATATCTTCTCTCTGGTTGGTAGCATGCATATGATTGTAACTCTTCTCATAAAGTTTGGATGCTCATATGTATTGTTGCCCCTTGAGATGATCTTAAGCAGCGAGCCCTCTTTTGACTCTTTCTAAATTGTTTACTTTATCTTTTTCCCTTGAGCTATGACCATTGCCTTTGTAGTGTTTTGCAGATTTCTTTTGCAGGTTAGAACTTCACAGATGGAATGATCTTTACTCAGTTAACTCAAGTACTGTTGATGTGGATCTTGCTTATCTTGACTTATCAAAGGGACCATGAGCTGCTGCTCACTAGTCTTATTTTATGTCTTTTCTCATTTTCTTTTAAGGTGTTGTATTTGCTCTTTAATTTTTTTTTTCCATTGTACTTAGATAGGGGTTTAGCTCTTTAGGTTTCTTGTAGCTCTGTGAGCAGTAGAACTTTGAACTTTACCCCTTTTAAAGACATTGTATCCTGTATTTTTATGGTAATAAAATTCTAACTTTCCCTAAAAAAAAATCCTAAACACTAAACACCAAACCCTAAACGCTAAACCCTAAACCATAAAAATCTAAAACCTAAACCTAAACTAAATAAAACCTAAAAATAAAATAAATAAATAAACCTAAACATAAATAAAAAAATATAAAATAAATTAAAAACCTTAACTAAAACCTAAACCTAAACTTAACTTAAACCTAAAAAGAAAATAAAATAAAAAATAAAACTAAATTAAAATATAAACTAAACTAAAAACTAAGAAACCTAAATAAAATAAAAATAAACCTAAAATAAAATAAAATAAAAACTAAATAAAACTCTAAACCTAAAAAATAAACCTAAAAAAAAATAAAAAATAAAATATAAACCTTAAACTAAAAAAACCTAAACCTACAATAAAAATAAAGTAAACCTAAACCTAAACTAAAAAAAAAGTTAACTAAAATAAATAAAATCTAAACCTAAACCTCAACCTAAACTAAATAAAATCAAATAAACTAAAAATAAACATAAATAAAAAAAATAAAAACCAAATAAACCTAAATAAAAAAAAAACCTAAACAAAATAAAATAAAATAAAAACCTAAACCTAAACCTAAAAATAAAAAATCAAACTTAAACTTAAAAAAATAAAATTAAAATAAAACTAAACTAATAAATAACCCTAAACCTAAACCTAAACCTAAAACTTAAAAATAAACTAAAATAAAAAACCCAAAATAAGTAAACTAAACAAAATAAAAATAAAAATAAACCTAAATAAAAATAACAAATAAAATAAATTAAATAAACGTAAGCCAACTAGTTTACTTGATTAAGGAAATAAAAAATAAATAGATAAGAAACAAACAAAAAAACCTTAAACCCTAAACCCTAAATCCTAAAACCTACAACCCTAAATCCGAAATCCAAAACCACAAATCCTAAACCCTTGACCCTAAACCCTAAACCGTAAACCCTAAAATCATAAAAACCTAAACCTAAACTAAATAAAACCTAAAAATAAAATAAATAAATAAACCTAAACCTAAATAAAATAAAACCCAAAACTAAAACTTGAACCAAAACCAAAACCTAAACCTAAACCTAAAAATAAAATAAAATAAAAAATAAAAACTAAACATAAATTAAAAATATAATAAACCTAAATTAAAGTAAAATAAAAACTAAATAAAAACCTACACCGTAAAAATAAACTTAAAAATAAATAAAAAATAAAACCTAAACCCTAAAATAAAAAGAAACCTAAACCGGAAATAAACAAAATAAAATAAACCTAAACCTAAACTAAATAAACTAAAATAAATAAAACCTAAACCTACACCTAAAATAAACTAAACCTAAACCTTAAACTAAATATAATAAAATAAACTAAAAATTAACCTAAACCTAAACTAAAAAAGAAAACCTAATAATAAACCTAAAATAAAAACAAAAAGCCTAAACCTTAAAAAATAAAATAAAAACCTAAACCTAAACCTAAAATTAAAAAACAAAACCTAATCCTAAAAAAATAAAATAATAATAAAACTAAACAAAAAAAATTAAACTTAAACCTTAAAAATAAACTAAAATAGAAAACCTAAACTAAAATAAATAAACCTAAAATAAACAAACTAAACTAAATAAAATTTAAAAATAAACTTAAATAAAAATAAAAAATAAAATAAATAAATGAAAACCTACCAGTTTACATAATTTAAAAAAACCCTAAACCTAAAATATACCTTAAACCCTAAACCATAAACCCTAAACCTAAACCCTAAAGCCTAAACCCTAAACCCAAAAAAACCATAAACCTTAAGCCCTAAACCCTAAACTAACCTACATCCTAAACCTTAAACCCTAAGCCCTAAACCCTACAACCCTAAACCCTAAATCCTAAACCCTAAACCCTCAAAACCCTAAAACCTAAATCCTAAATACTAAACCCTAAACCGTAAACCCTAACCCTAAACCCTAAACCCTATACCCTAAACCTTAAATCCTATACCCTAAACATTTTTTTCACTTTTTTGACTGAACTAGGTTATGTTTTTGACCTCTAGCTTTTGGGTTGGTCTGGTGGTTGCTACCTGGTGGTTCTTATCTTTCTAGCCTGGGTTGGGTTGGCTTTTTCGGCCTAGTGGCTGTCTCTCTGTTACTCTGGTTATTGGTGGATGAGATGGTTTCTTCCCTGGCTTTATTCTTTTTTCTACATTTGTTGGTTTGTTGGCTCTCCTCTTGAACTTGAATTACTTTTTTTTGGTTTTTCATGATTGGATGGGTGGCCTTCCTGGTGGAACTACTGATGGTTGTTGCCTTTCTAGGCCTTCTTTTGGAGAATTTCTTGGCTGTTATTTTGGGTTGGCCTCCCAATTCATTATTATTTATTGTTGGATCCTTCTTTTGCCTTGGTTTTGCAGTTGGTTATTCTCCTGGGATTAGCCTCTGTTGGGTGCATTATTTTCAACACATTTTGTGTTGTTATTATGCTTCCTGTCGATTTACTCTTTGTTGCTAGGGAAGTTTGGTTTTTTGGTAGGTCCTGACTAGCTACTATTGTTTCCTTTCTATGGTTGTTGTGCTTCTTTTGGACCTCCATTGTGTGGTGCTTTGTTGGTTTTCTGCTTTTCCTTGGCTGGTACGGATGCTTCCTTTGTTGGTTACTTAAGATGGGTTGTTCTCTGGTGGTTGCCTTATGGCTGTTTTACTTAGCTGGTTTGGTTGGAGGACTCTTTGTCCTTGGAATCTTGGTTAGTTGATTTTTTCCTTGTTGATCTTTTCCTTCTTCTTGGACAATTTGCTTGAGCCTTTTGCTATGGTGGCCGAACCTTTATTGGTCCTTTTCGATTGGACTTTTTGGTTTTTGGTGGTTGGTCACTGCCTTTGGCCTCCTTTTGTGTGACTATTTTGTCTTCTGGTGATTTATGTTAGCTGCAACTTATGTTTCCTTCAGTTGATGGTCTCATTTCTGAGTTGTTTAGTCATTTGTGGTTGCTCATCGTGGTTTGGCTTGGTGACTACTACTTGTTGTGACTTTGGCTTGAGGGCTCCTATCTTGGTTTTGTTGGTTATTTCTCTACTAATTGGCATGGGTCTGGTGCTTCATGACGATTGGTTTTGGTTTTCTCAAGTTTGTAGCTTGGATGGGTATTAGGATAATGGCTGTTGTTGTTGTTCTGACTTAGTTCTGGCTTCTCTCTAGGTTATTATGATTAGTCTATTGTGGTTTTTGTTTGGTGGTTTGGCAAGTAGCTGGTTGTTGGCCGTTTGTTCTTTGTTTAATGGTGCAAGATCAAGAACTCTACAGACTGCTGGCCTTGGATGTTTGCTTATATCAGGTATCCTGGCTATGATAGTTTTGATGTTACTCACCTCTTCTCTCTGGTTGGTAGCATTACATATGATTGTAACCCTTCTTTATGAAGTTTGGATGCTCATATGTATTATTTCCCTTTGAGATGATCTTGAATGAGCCTGAGCCTTCTCTTTCTCAGCTCTCTCCTTTTTCTCTCTTCATCCTTATCCTTTTTAGTTATAACTTTTGCCTTTGTAGTGTTTTGCAAATATCTTTTACAGGTTGGAACATTATATAGGGAATGGTCGTTACTCAGTCAACCATAGTGTTGTTATTGTGGATCTTGTTTATCTTGCTTTCTCAAAGAAATCATGAACTGCTGCTCACTTATTCTTTTACTATTTTCAATATTTGTTTTAGTCCTACTCTATGTCTTTTTCTCTTCTGCTTTTTAGCTATTGTATTTACTCTTTTGTTTTATTTTCTTTTTTAGGTTTCTTATAGCTCTGAGAGTAGAAGAATTTTAGAGCTTTACCCCTTTTAAGGGCATCGTATCTTTTCCTTTTATGGTAATAAAATTCTAACTCACCCCACCCCCTAAAAAAACCCAAACCTTATACCTTCAATAACCCTAAACCCTAAACCCAAACCCTAAACCCTTAGCACTAAACCCTAAGCCCTAAACCCTAAAACCTTAAACTCTAAACCCTAAACCCTAAACTAACCCTACACACTAAAAACCCTAAACCCTAAAGCCTAAACATTAAACACTAAACCCTAACCCTAAACCCTAAAGCCTAAAAGCATAAAACCTAAAACCCTAAACCCTAAATCCTAACCCTAAACACTAAACCCTAAACCCCAAACCCTAAACCTAAAACTAAACTAACTAAATAAATTAAAAAATATACCTAAACCCTAACACAAATTAAACTTAAACCTAAACCCTTAGAATGGGAAAAACCTTGACGATAAGAATATCACCTTCAATGAGGCCCAATCTAGGTCTGGCGGTGGAGTCCATGGCGGAGGCAATAGTTTTCATACTGGTCATGGGGGATCTGGAGGTGTTGGTGGATATGGATGTGGTGGTCAGAGCAGTGGTGGTTATGGAGGTGGGCGGAGCGACGGAGATTACAGCCGTGGTGGTGGCGGAGGGAGAGATCGAGGATATGATGGTAAAGCCCGCTACTCGATAGGCCGAGGTGGTTCTAATGGGAACCAGAGAAACTGAAGGATGGTCGATCTGATCCGCTGCTTATGGAACTGTGTCTTTATAGTAAAAATAGTTCTAGTTACATAAGGTTTTTGATTTTTTATATGCGTGCTCAATTATCATCTATGTTATCTCTTCTATCTTAGAAAACTTGGTGTGGTGTGTTACTTGGTTGATGAAATCTAAAAGAAGAAATGTTGAATCTAAATTTGTTTCTATTAAAAAAAAAAAAGAACCAAAAACCCTAAACCCTAAACTAAAACTCTGAAACTACCCAAAACCTAAACCCAAACCCTAAACCCAAACCCAAAACCCAAAACCTAAAACCCTAAACCCTCCTAAACCTTAACCTTAAACCCACCCTAAACCCAACCTAAACCCTAAATCAAATCAACCTTAAACCCAAACTCTAAACCTAAACCCTAAATTAACCTAAACCTAAAGCTAAAACCTAAAGCTAAAGTAAGTAAAACCTAAAAACAAAATAAATAAATAAACATAAACAAAAATAAAATAACAAAATAAAACCTCAAGTAAAACCTAAACCTAAACCTAAACTTTAACCTAAACTTAATAGAAAAATAAAATAAAAACTAAACTTAAATTAAATAAATAAAAACTTAAACTAAACTAAAAAATAAAAAACCTAAATAAAATAAAAGCTAATGCTAAAATAAACTTAAATTAAATAAAAATGTAAACTTAAAAAGTAAACATAAAAATAAAACCTAAAAATAAATAAAAATAAATCCTAAAACCTAAACTAAAAAAAAACCTAAACCTAAAATAAAAATAAAATAAACCTAAACCTAAACTAAAATATTTTAAACTAAAATAAATAAAACCTAAACCTAAACCTAAACCTAAACTTAAACTAAATAAAATAAAATAAACTAAAAATAAATTTAAACCTAAACTAAAAATAAAACCTTAAAATAAATCTAAAATATAAATCTAAAACCTAAACCTAAAAAAATAAAATAAAAACCTAAACCTAAACCTTAAGAAAAAAACATAAACCTCAAAAAAAAATAACATTAAACTAAAAATAAACCAAAACAAAATAAACTAAATATAAAACCTACTAAAATAAACAAAATAAAATAAATAAACTAAACTAAATAAAAAATAAGATTAAAATAAAATAAACTAAATAAACCTAAACTTACCGGTTTGCTTAATTAAAATAAAATAATAAAATAATAAATAAAAAAATCCCCAACCCTCAACCCTAAACAAAACTAACCCTACCACTAAACCCAAAACCCTAAACTCCCACCTAAACCCAACCACTCAAACCCTAAACCTACAATCCTAAATCCTGAGCCTAGGCCCCCAGGCCAAACCCTAAACCCTAAACCCCAGACCCTAAACCCTAAAACCTAAAATTTAAACCTAAACTAAATAAACCTAATAATAAAATAATAAACCTAAACCTAAATGAGATAAAATAAACTAAAAATAAATAAAAAATAAAATCAAAAATAAATGACTAAATGAATAAATAAATAAAAACCTAAACTAAACTAAAAAATAAAATAAACCTAAAAATAAAAAACCTAAATAAAATAAAAACTAAATGTTAAAAAAACCTAAAATAGAATAAAATAAAAACCAAAGAAAATTCAATCCCTAAAAAATAAACCTAAAAATAAATAAAAAATAAAACCAAAGCCCTAAACTATAAAAAAATGTAAACCTAAAATAAACAAAATAAAATAAACCTAAACCTAAACAAAAACAAATAAAACCAAAACCTAAACCTAAAATAAATGAAACCTAAATCCTAAACTAAATATAATAAATTAAACTAAAAATGAACCTAAACCTAAACTAAAAAATAGAACCTGATAATAAACCTAAAATAAAAACCCAAAACTTAAACCTAAAATATAAAATAACAACCTAAACCTAAACCTAAAAATAAAAAATAAAACTTAAACCTAAAAAGTAAAATAATAATAAAACTATACTAAAAATAAACATAAACCTAAACCTAAACCAAGTAAATAAACTAAAATAAAAAATTGAAACTGAAATAAATAAACTAAACTAAATAAAATTAAAAGAAATAAAATAAAAAAATGAAAATAAAAAAATAAAATAATAAAATAAATAAAATTAACTAAATAAAATGGATAAACCTAAACCTAAAACCCTAAACCCAAAAACTCTAAACCCTAAACCCTAAATCCTAATAAACCATAAACCCTAAAACCTATTCCCTAAACCCCAAACCCTAAACTAACATAAACCATAAACCCTAAACCCTAAACCTTAAACCTTAAACTCTAAACCCTAAACCCCCCTACGACCCTAAACCCTAAACCCAAAACTCTAAACACTACAACCCTAAACCCTAATCACTAAACATTAAATCCTAAAACCTAAACCCTAAACCTTTAAAACCCTAAACCCTAAACCCTAAACACTAAACCCTAAACCCAAAACCATAAACCCTAAACCCTAATTTCCTGCCTATTTTTTTGGGGGTTGCCTCTCAATTCCTTGTTGTTTATTATTGGATACTTCTTTTGCCTTGGTTTTATGTTTGGTTATTCTTTTGGGATTAGCCTCTGCTAAGTGTGTTGTTTGTAACACATTTTGTGTTGTTATTATGCTTCATGTTGTTTCTTCCTTTCTTGGTTACTTATGATGGGTTGTTCTCTAGAGGTTGCCTTATGGTTATTTTACTTAGTTTGTTTTGTTGGAGGAATTTAAGTTGTCCTTGGAATCTTAGTTGATTGATTTTTTCCCTGTTAGTCTTTTCCTTCTTCTTGGAAAAATTTTGTGCCTTTATGCTTAGGTTTTACCTTTGGGCTGGCATATGTTTCCTTTAGTTGATGGTTTCATTTCTTAGCTGTTTAGTTATTTGTGGTTGCTCACCCTAGTTTGGTTTGGTGATTGCTACTTGTTGGGACTTTGGCTTGAGGGCTCCTATCTTGGTTTTGTTGGCTATTTCTCTATTAATTAGAATTGGTCTAGTGCTTGCTGATTGATGGTTCTAGTTTTCCCTAATTTGGAGCTTCGATGGGTATTTGGATAATGGATGTTGTTGGTGTTCTGACTTGGATCTAGCCTCTCTTTGGGTTATATGATTAGTCTATTGTGGATTTTGTTTGGTGGATTGGTTGGAAGCTTGTTGCTGGCCGATTGCTCTTTGTTTAATGGTGCAAGATCTAGAACTCTAAAGACTGATGCTGACTCATCCTTTTATGATGTTCAAGATTTCTTTTAGCCTTACTCTATGTCCTTTTCTCTTATGATTTTTAGCTGTTGTATTTGCTCTTTTGTTTTCTTTTCTTTTTCTAATGTACTTAGATGGGGGTATAACTCTTTAGGTTTCTTGTAGCTCTGAGAGTAGTAGAATTTTATAGCTTTACCCCTTTTAAGAACATTGCATGTTTTCATATTATGGTAATAAAATTGTAACTTTCTGAAAAAAAATTCCTAAACCCTAAACCCTAATCCCTAAACCCTAAACACTAAACCCTAAGCCCTAAACCTGAAAACCCTAAACCTTAAACCCTAAAAACCCAAAACCCAAAACCCTAAACACTAAACCCTAAAGATTAAACCCTAACCACTAAACCCTAAAGCCTCAAAGCATAAAACCTAAAACCTAAAACCCTAAACCTTAAACCTTAACCCTAAACCTGAAACCCGAAACCCTAAACCTAAACCTAAAGTAGCTAAATAAATTAAAAAAATAAACCTAAATCCTAAAACCTAAGAAACCTAAACCTAAACCTAAACCCTAATAATGGGTAAAACCTTGACGATGGGAACACCAGTCAGTAGGCTCGATCTAGATCGGTGGAGGCTGAAGGTGGAAGCGGCGATAATCATAGTGGTGGTGGGGATGGAGGTCTTTGGTGGATCTGAGGTGGTGGTCGGAGCACTAGTAGTTATGGAGGTGGGAGGAGCGACGGAGGTTACAGCCATGGCGGTGGTGGAGGAAGAGATCAGGCATACGATGGTGGATCCCACTACTCGAGAGGCTGGGGTGGTTCTGCTCGAAATTGGAGTAACTGAAGAACGG
The DNA here is from genome assembly GCA_021442155.1 of Cymbidium sinense. NCBI lineage: Eukaryota > Viridiplantae > Streptophyta > Magnoliopsida > Asparagales > Orchidaceae > Cymbidium > Cymbidium sinense. Next base: position 84,161,784 of record CM038214.1, on the reverse strand, counting down.
TTGATCTAATATGTTGCTTATGGAACTGTGTCTTTACAGTAAAGGCGATTCTAGTTATCTAGGGTTTTTCATTTGCTCTATTTATGCTCAACTTTGATCTATGTTGTCTCTTGTGTCTTAGAAAATTTGGTGTGCTACTTGGTTAATGAAATCGAAAAGAAGAAATGTTGAATCAGAATTTGTTCTCTATTAATAAAAAAGAATGAAAAACCCTAAACTACAACCTGAAGCCTAAACCTAAAACACAAACCCTAAACCCTAAACCCTAAACCCTGAAACCCCAAACCTTAAACCCTAAAACCCTAAAACCTAAACCCTAAACCCTAAACCCAAAACCCTAAACACTAAATCCTAAACCCTAAACCCTAAGCCTTAAACCTCAAACCCTAAACCCTAAACTAACCTAAAAACCAAACTAAAAGCTAAACCTAAACTACATATAACCTAAAAATAAAATAAATAAAAAAACCTAAACCAAAATAAAATAAAAACCTAAACTAAAACCTAAACCTAAATCTAAACATTAACCTAAAAAGAAAATAAAATAAAAAATAAAAATAAAGTAAAATTAAATAAATAAAAACCTAAACTAAACTTTAAAAATAAAATACTCAAATAAAATAAAAACTAAACCTAAAATAAAAATAAAATAAAATAGAAACTAAATAAAAACTTAAACTTAAAAAAATAAACCTAAAATAATGATGATAATAAAACAAAAACTCTAAACTAAAAAAAAAACTAAACCAAAACCTAAATTAAAATAAATTAAACTAAAATAAATGAAACCTAAACCTAAGCCTAAAATAAACTTAACCTAAACCATAAACTAAATTAAATAAAATAAATAAAAAATATACCAAAACTAAAAATTAAAACCTAAAAATAAAGCTAAAATAAAAACCTAAAACCTAAACCTAAAAAAGTAAAATAAAAACCTAAACCTAAACCTATAAAGAAAAAAAAAACTTAAACATAAAAAATAAAATAAAAATGAAATTATATTAAAAAAATAAACATAAACCTAAACCTAAACCTAAAAAATAAAACCAAATAAATAACCTAAACTAAAATAAATAAACTGAAAATAAATAAACTAAACTAAATAAATATAAAAAATAAATTAAAATAAAAATAAAAAATAAACTAAAATAAATAAAAAATAAACTATATTAACCTAAACCTACTAGTTTACTTAATTTAAAAAAAATAACCTAAAAATAAAATAAACCATAAACCCTAAACCTTGAACCTAAAAATAAACCTTACCCACCCTAAAACAGGCTAAAGCTAAACCCTAAATAAATCCTAAACCCTAAACCCTAAACCCCACTAATCAGGCACACCTACCCTAAATGGGGATATAACCCTGCCTAAATCATACCAAAACCATGCAACTACCACTGACCCTTAGGCCACCCTACTTTAGGCCCTGAGCCCTGAGCCCTCAGACCATGAGCCCACAAGGACTAAAGGCTAGGCCCTAACCCAGGCCACAGGCCAGGCCCTGATCAGCAGGCCATGACCCTAAACCAACTGACCATATCTTGACCATAAACTGACCCAAACCCTGGCGGGCCTGAAACTGACCCACCCAGGCCCTGAGCCTTCAGGCCCTGAAACCTGATGGGGACACTGACCTGAGCCCTAAACCTGATCCTGATCTCTGCCCTGGGCCCTGGAGTGACCCAAGACCATGACCTTTCACTGGGCTGGCCCTCCAGATCTCTAAATCCTGGCCTCCCTGAGCCCTAAATACCTAAATCTGGGCACTGATCTAAAAATCTAGGCCCAGGACTGAGGCTGAGCTGGGACTCAAGGCTGAACTAAGGCCCTAAACCTCAACCCTAAATCTTAAAGCCTACACTGACCTAAACTGACCCTAACTGAGTGATGATAAACTGGGCCTAAACTAAATAAAAAATAAAATAAAACTAAATAAAACTTAACTAAAAAATACCTAAAATGACCCTAAACAAAAGCCTAAACTTAGATAAAAGTAAAATAAAATAAATTTAAACCTAAACTAAAATAAATAAAACCTAAACCTTAACCTAAAATAAAGTAAGCCTAAACCTAAACCTAAACTAAATAAAATAAAATAAATTATAAATAAACCTAAGCTTAAACTAAAAATTAAACCTAAAAATAAACCTAAAATAAGAACATAAAACATAAACCAAAAAATAAAAGTTAAAATAAAAAACCTAAACCAAAATAAATAAATCTAAAATAAATAAACTAAACTAAAAAAATAAAATAAAAAATAAAATAAATTCAAATAGACAAAAAAAATAAAATAAACAAAATAAACCTAAACCTATCGGTTTACTTAATTTAAAAAAAAACCCTGAACCCTAAATCCTAAACCCTAAACCCTAAACCCTAAACCTATAACCCTAAACCTACCACAAACCCTGAAGCCTAAACCCTAAACAAACCTTAAAGCTGACCTTAAACCCTAAACTCTAAACCCTAAATCCTAAACCCTCCCTAAACCCTAAACCCTGACCCTAAAACCCTGACCCTAAACCACAAAACTCTAAACCTAAAATCATGAAAACCTAAAACCTAATTCCCAAACCCTAAACACAGACCTTAAACCTTAAACCCTAAATCAAAATAAAAAATAAAATAAAATAAAATAAAAACCCAAACAAAAATGTTAACCTAAACCTAAACATAAAAATAAAATAAAATAAAAAGTAAAAATTAAACTAAAATAAAATAAATAAAAACCTAAACTAAACTAAAAAATAAAATAAACCTGAAAATAAGAAACTTAAATAAAAGGATAACTAAACCTAAAATAAAATTAAAATGAACAAAAAATAAATATAAATTAAAACCTAAACCCTTAACTAAAAAAACCTAAACTTAAAATAAACAAAAAAACATAAACCTAAACTTGAGCTAGAAAAAACTAAACTTAAATAAATAACACCTAAACTTAAAATAAACCTAAACCTAAACTAAAAAAAAAACTAAACTAAAATAAATAAACACTTAAACCTAAACCTAAAATAAACTAAACTTAAACCATAGATTAACTAAAATAAAATTAACTAAAAATAAACCTAAACCTACACAAAAAAACTAAAAAAACCTACAATAAAAACCTAAAACCTAAACCTAAAAAAATAAAATAAAAACCTAAACCTACCTAAAAATATAAAATAAAACCTAAACCTAAAAAAATAAAATAAAAATAAAACTAAGCAAAAAAATAAACATAAACCTAAACCTTGACCTAAAAAATAAACTAAAATAAAAATCCTAAAATAAATAAACTAAACTAAATGAAAATAAAAATAAACCTAAATAAAAATAAAAAATAAAATAAACTAAAAAAATAAAAAAAATAAAGTAAATAAATTAACTAAACTAGCTTGGTTTGCTTTTTAAAAAACCCTAAACCTAAACCTAAACCACAAACCTACTTTACCATAAACCTAAACTGACCCTAAAGTCCTAAATCCTAAACCACTACCATCATGAATCCTACACCTTGACCACTCACCCTGACCTAAAGCTGGCTAGCCTCCACACCCTAAATCTATTAATTTTGCATATTAAAATAAAAGATAAAAAATAAAACCCTCAATACCTGACCTTCAACCCACTCATACCTAAACCTAAACTCAGTCTGAGCCCTACCACCACCCACAACCACGATCACAACCTACACCCCACCCTAAATTAAATCCTAATAAACCCTAAACCCTACCCTAAAAAAAAACCTACCTAAAATAAAATAAATAAATAAACCTAAACCTAAATAAATTTAAAATTAAAAATTAAATTGAACTATAACTTAAATCTAAACCTAAACCTCAAAATAAAATAAAATAAAAATAAAAACTAATAATAAAATATAATAAATAAAAACATAAACTAAACTAAAAAATTAATATAAACCTAAAAATAAAAAATCTAAATAAAATAAAAACTAAACGAAAAATAAAAATAAAATAAACCTAAATAAAATAAAATAAAAACTAAATAAAAACCTAAAGCTAAAAAACAAACTTAGACATAAAACTTAAAAATAAATAAATAATAAAACCTAAACCCTAAACTAAAAAAAATAAAACTAAACCTAAAATAAACAAAATAAAATAAACCTAAACCTAAACCTAAACTTAAAAAAATAAACTAAAATAAATAACACCTAAACCTAACCCAAAAATAAACTAAACCTAAACCATAAACTAAATAAAATAAAGTAAACTTAAAATAAACCTAAACCTAAATTAAAAAATAAAACCTAAAAATAAACCTAAAATAAAAACCTAAAACCTAAACCTATAAAATGACCTAAAATAAAAAACCTAAACTAAAATAAATAAACTAAATTAATTAAAAATAAAAATAGACCTAAATAATAAAACAAAATAAAGTAAAATAAATATTAAAATAAATTATTTAAATTAAGTAAATCGAAACCTACTAATTTACTTAATTTTTTTTTAAAAAAACCCTAAACCTAAAATAAACCCTACCCTACCTTATAAAACCCTCCACTTAAAACCCTAAAGCTAAACACACCACTGACCTATCTACCAAAGACCATAAAACCAAAAGCTAAAGCCACCCTAACTGACGCCCTGAGCTACACTACCCTAAACCCTAAACCCTGACCTAAACCCTCCTTCTACCATCACTAGCCTTGGTTTACATAAAAATAAAAATACAAAATAAACCCTGATCTCAGGCCCTAAACTCTAACTAAACACTAAACCTAAACCTAAACCCTAAACCTAGGCTGAGAATGGATCTAAAGGCGTGTAACCTTAAACCCTAAACCCAGGCCCCAAACCCTAAACCCTGACCACTAAAATAAAAAACTAATCATAAATAAATACTATAAAATAAAAGATAAAAAACCTAAACCAAAATAAAATAAAAATAAAAAAAATAAAACCTAAACCTAAACCTAAACATAAAATAAAATAAAAAATAAAAAATAATCTAAAATAAAATAAATAGAAACAAAAAAATACTAAAAAATAAAAAAAAAACTTAGAAATAAATAACCTAAATAAAGTAAAAATAAACATAAAATAAAAATAAGATAAAAACTAAATAAAAACCTAAACAAAAAAATAAACCTAAAAATAAATAAAAAATAAAACCTAAATGCTAAACTAAAAAAAATCTAAACCTAAACTAAAATAAATAAAACTTAAAACAAAACCTAAAATAAAATAAAACTAAACCCTAAACTAAATAAAATAAAATGACCTAAAAAAATAAAATAAAACTAAAAATAAAACCTAAAATAAACCTAAAAAATAAAATAAAACCTAAACTTAAACCTAAAACCTCAACATAAAAATAAAATAAAAATAAAACTAAGCTAAAAAATAAACATAAACCTAAACCTAAAAAATAAACTAAAATAAATAAAACAAAAATAAATAAACTAAAGTAAATAAATATAAAATATAAACCTAAATAAAAATAAAAATAAATAAGAAATAAACTAAACAAACTAAAAAAAACTAAACTTACTAGTTTACTTAATTCTTAAAAAAAAACCCCAAAACATTTAAAAAAATAAACCCTACCTAAACCCTAAACCCTACCCTGGGCCTAAACCCTAAACCACCTATAGACCCTGGGCCTAATCCTGAGCTGGCACACCAAACTCTAACCCACTGAGCCACCCACTGAAAAAATCCTGGGCCACAGGCCCAGGCCCTGGGCCCTATTGACCTGGGCCTTTATACCTGGGCGTTGGTTCCTAAAAGGCCTAAAACTAAACTGACCCTGAGGCCCTAGATGTTGGGCCCTGGGCCACACAAAACCCCGCACTGACCCCTACCCCTGAGCCCTCAGGGCCCTGGGCTTAAAGCTGGACCCTAAACCTGATCTCAGGCCCTGACCCTGATCATTTACTCTGACCCTGGGCCAGGCCAGGCTTGGGCGGGGACCAAGGCCACTAATCATAAACCCTAAACTAACTTTGACCCTAGGCTTTAAACCTAAATCCTGGGCCCTGAGCTGATCCCCAGGCCCTGGATGACCCTGGGCCCTCCTAAACTGACCCTCAAATACACTCAAGCTGACTAAACTGACTCTAAAACCAACCCTAAAATAAAATAAAAATAAAATAAAATAAAATAAACATAAAATAAAAATAAAATAAAACTAAAATAAAATAAAATAAAAATGAAATAAAAACCTAGACCTAAAGAATAAACTTAAAAGTAAAACCTAAAATAATTAAAAAATAAAACATAAACCCCTAAACTGAAAAAAAACTAAACCTAAAATAAAAATAAAATAAATAAAATAAAATAAACCTAAAACTAAACTAAAAGAAACTATCCTAAAATAAATAAAACATAAATATAAACTTTAAATAAACTAAACCTAAACCTAAACCTAAACTAAATAAAATAAATTAAATTAAAAATAAACTTAAGCCTAAACTAAAAAAATAATACCTAAAAATAAACCCAAAATAACTACCTAAAACCTAAACATAAACAAATAAAATTAAAACTAAAGCTAAACCTAAAAATAAAAAATAAAACCTAGACCTAAAAAATAAAATAAAAATAAAACTCAACTAAAAAATAAACCTAAACCTAAATAATAAATTAAAATAAAAAACCTAATATAAATAAATAAACATAAAATAAACTAAGTAAAAATAAAAAATAAACCAAAATAAAAATAGAAAATAGAATAAACTCAATTAAATAAAAAATTAAGAAAATAAACCTAAACCTGGGTTGCTTTTTTTTTTAAAATCTAAACACAAATCATAAATCCTAAACCAAAATCCTAAACTCTGAGCTAAATCCTGATCCAGGCCCTGACCACAACCACCTGCCCCAGGCCCTAAACCCCATACTGACCCCTGACCTACCCTACCACTCCCCACCTACACAACCCTGAGTCAACCCTGAAACACTGAGCCACAACCTACCACACCACAAATCCACTAATCCTGGCGTAAATCCTACCCACAAATCCTAAATCCTCTCTAAACCCTAAACCCTAAACCTAACTAACACTGACCCTACCACTAAACTGCACTGACCCACCACCCCACACCCCACCCAGACCACGGACCTGACTACCCTAAACCCTAAAACCATAAACCCTAAACCCTAAATCCTAAAACCCTAAATCCTAAACCCTAAACCCTAAAACTTATTAGCCTAAACCCTAAACACTAAACCCTAAAACCTACTACCCTAAACTGTAAACCCTAAACCCTAAACCTAAGAATGGGCAGAACCTTAACGATGGGAACATCACCGTCAACTAGGCTCAGTGTAGATCTGGTAGTGGAGGCGAAGGTGGAAGCTATGGAGGTGAAGGTGGTGGCAGTGGTTATCACAGTGGTGGTGGGGGATCTAGAGATGCTAGTGAATATGGAGGTTGTGGTCACAGCAAAGGTGGTTATGGAGGTGGGAGGAGTGATGGAGGTTACACCCGTGGTGGTGGAAAAGGGAAGAGATTGAGGATTTGATGGCGAATACCACTACTCGAGAGGCGAGGGTGGTTCTAATGAAAATTAGGGAAATTGAAGAACAATCAATCCGATGTACTTGCTTATGGAACTGTGTCTTTATAGTAGAGATAGTTCTACTTATCCAGGGTTTTTTATTTACTCTATGGGTTCTCATTTTTTTATTTATGTCATCGCATGTGTCTTAGAAAACTTGTCGTTCTACTTTATTGATGAAATTGAAAAGAAGAAATGTTGAATATGAATTTATTCCCTAAAAAAACTTTAAACCTCAAACTCTAAAAAATAAATCCTAAACCATAAACCCTAAACTAAAACTTAAACCCTAAACCTAAAACTAGAACCCTAAACCATAAACCCTAAACCCTAAACCCTAAAAACCCTAAACCCTAAACCCTAAACCCTAAACCCTAAACCCTAAACCTTAAATCTTAAAACTTGAACCCTAAACACTAAAACCTACAACCCTAAACCCTAAACCCTAAACCCCAAACCCTAAACCCTAAACCTAAAACCCTAAAATAACCCCTAAACTCTAAACTAACCTTAAATTAACCCTAAACCCTAACCATAAAACCTAAACCATAAACTTTGAATAAAGATGTCATTAGGAGTAGATCTAAAGAATGACCTAATCCTAACATAGATGGCTAAAGAAAATGTCTTCAAGAGACTTTTCCTTGACTATTAGAGATTTGAATACCCTAAACCCTAACCCTAAATCATATTATAATACCATATATTATAGTATAATGTAGAATCATATATTTGAGCATGTAGTGATGTGTTTTTGGATGTTATAAGATGTTTTGAAATGTTTTATTATATTATGGTATTATGCCTTATAGTCTATATTAAGGGACCAAGGGAGAATCTTCACATCCACAGGACAGATTCTCCAACCATAGGGGTGGTTACTAGGATATGGGAACTGTCTAATCCAATAGTAACCTGGGTAGTATCTAAATTGGGTCGCAAAGGATGTTATCCAAATAAAATGCCCATGGGGAGTGCTTGGGGCATTATCCTAAGCCTAAAAAAGAAAGCCTATAAGTGTATAGTGGCCAACTCAAGGAGAAAGCATAAACTTACATCCATGAGTGGTGTATCCTAAGGTGTGACAACCAACCAACCTAAGGTGTATCCATCATGAGTGGTGTATCCATCAGCATACTGAGAACCAACCAACCTAAGGTGCCTGTCGGTGAGCAACAATCAATCTGGAAAGAAAGTGTGTAGGCTTACAACTTTTCAAGCAGAATTGATCATCAGGATAGTATGTCGTTGACAAGACAGATGCTATCTTACCTGGTGCAACTACTGAGCGGGGAGCCCCGAGGAAGGATTGGACCCAAACTTTAAGTAGTAAGGACAGAAGGAGCTGCTAGGGGACTTATCCTAAATCTTAAATATACTCGACCTAGTCAGTGCATGAAGGCTAATCCAAGAAGAAAGCATAGCATACTCACATACTCTTAAATGAAGCCAACATGAGGTAGCATACCAGCCATGTAGTAAGGCCTACCAAACTAACAAGGTGCTTATCAGTGTGCAAAGGACAAGTAAGTAAGCAAAGCATAGCATACTTACATCCTCCAAATCAAGAAGACCACTGGGGTGACACACTAGCAGGGTAGTACATCAGCCGAACCTAGAGTAGCTACTGAGTGAGTGTTGTTGTGGGCTACATCTCAACTTAGAGTAGAAAAAGATGTGTGCTTATTTTATATGTTTGTGTGTAGTTTGTGTTTGTGTTTTGCCGATGAAGGATAGGACACTGCTCGGGTTTGTTACACCTACCCTATACACATCATGGCAGATTTACAAATAGGAATACTTTCAACATGGAAGAGATTGAATTCGAAATGAAATTTTCATTGATGATAATTAATTTCAGACATAATTTATAATATTTCTCTAAGTATAGACTATTGATTAGAAACATTGGGCACTCTCCCTTATCATTAATAAGATAATAAGATCCTCCTTGGTAGGCCTTCTCTATGGAAAAGGGTCTTCCCAAGTGGGTTCAAACTTGCCTCCCATCTTATGATGGGAAATAATCGGTCTCTTTAGAACTAAAATAAGCTCTCGTACATGAAAAGCTCTAAAACTGGCCAACTTTTTGTGAGCTTGAATCATTTTAGCTTTGTATAACTCGAGATTTTAACATGCCCAAAGGCGTCTCTCCTCCAAATCTTTGAGCTCTTCTAACCATAACTTGGCATTCTGCTCCATTGTGATCTTACTACCCAACTATCCTTAGCGATGGGAGTTGGACTTTTAATGGTAGAACAGCTTCAGACCCATACACTAAGGAGAAAGGAGTAGACTAAGCTGGAGTTCTATATGTAATGTGGTAGGCCCATAAGGCTTCAACTAACTGCTCATGCCACTGTTGCTTGTTAGTTGTCGAGTGACTTCTTTAGTATTTGGATGAGAGTTTTGTTGAAGGCTTATGCTAAGCCATTTACTCTCAGGTAGTTGATAGTAGAATATATCCAATCTATGCTATTTCTCTAGGCAAAGTTATTGATCTCAGTGTTCTTGAATGCAATACCATTATGAGATATAATTCATCGAGACATCTCAAACTTATATATGATATGAATCCTAAAAAACTAGAGCACATGCTGAGTTGTGACCTCTCTAAGTGGAATAACCTTTGCCCATTTGGAATGTAGTCAGTCGCAACTAAGTTGAACCGATGTCCCTTGAAAGGAGGATCAATCAGACCTACTATGTTAGTACTCGAACACTCAAATGGCCATGAGGCCAATGTTGAATGTAAATTATTGGGTTGTTGGTATAGGACCACTGTATATGACATTGGTGGCATTGCCTAACCGTATCCATGAAATCTTTGATCATCAACATCAAGTAGTATTCTAGTCTCTTAATCTTGACTTTCATCTTTAGATCGGATTGGTTGGCTCCACATAATCCTGACTGTACCTCGATCATGATCTTACGGGCTTCATACATGTCTAAAAAATGTAACCATATATGATTGAAAGACCATTTTTACAAGACACCATCCACTGAGTGTAGGAAAGTTTCTCTACTTTGTCTGATGGTCTCGGGACTTCTCTTGAGGTAGTTTATCTCTATTTAGGTAATCCATGAATGGTTACCTCCAATCTAACTCATCGTCCTTCTTGGCAATGGCAACCTTCCCTTCAAGTGAGTACTTTTTGATGAGTTCAATATCAATAAGGGATAAGACTTGCTTATTTTGGACCTTTATTGATATGGACCCATCCTCCATACATGCCAATTCTTTAGAATGCTTGGCTAAACCATACACTATGATGTTCTCTCCTCGAGGAATCTTATAAATGGTAATCTTTAGGATTTGGGCCAATAACTCCATGGTGTACTTTTGGCAGTGATCGAGCTTGGGCTTTATTACCTTATAGGACCCAATGATTTAGTTGATAACTATATAAGAATCCCCGAAGATGTTGATTTTTTAGATGCTTAGAGTAACAGCTAACTCCAAGCTGGTAATTAGAGCCTCATATTTGGCTTCATTGTTGGTGCAACTATTAGACAAATGATATGAGAATCTCATCACATCATGGTCCAGAGTTAAGAGATCTATTCTTACCCCTACCTTTCTTGAAATAGTAGATTGTGGTTCTTCTCCTCTTAGAGAGGAAGCCGCACCATCAAAGTACATCTCCTAGTGGTGAATTCTAATATCCCCTAAGTTCATGATTTATTCATCGGGGTGATCATCACTAAGAGGAGAGTTAGTAGGAAGTGGGTGTGCTACTAAGAAATCTACTAGTGCTTATCCTTTCACTGCACAGTGGGGTATGAAGGTAATGTCAAACTATGAGAGGATCATGGACCATCATGCCAACCGTCTGGATAGCATCGGCTGTGTCATGAGATACTATAGTGGATTGATCCTAGAGATCAAGTTCACCTTATGAGAAAGCATGTAGTGTTATATCTTTTGGGATGCAAAGATTAAAGCTAGGAAATGCTTCTCAATGGGTCGATAATTAGGCTTAGTAGGGATTAGATGATGGCTAAGGTAGTAGAGTGCATTCTCCTTCCCTTCATCATTGGCTTGGGCCAACAAAGCGCCAAGGGAGTAGTCTAACACAGTAGTGTAAAGTATGATTGGCTTGCCTGAGATATGGGCTGATAGAACTAGTGGCATCATCAGGTAATGTTTGATGTCATCGAAGGCATGCTCACACTTATCATCCCACTTGAACTTGGCATCCTTTTTAACAAGTGCTAAGAATGGCTGACATCATCCTGATATGTTGGATATTAAGTATCTTAAATATGGCAACCGCCCTTGGAATGATCTGAGTTGAGTTAAACTTTTAGGATGTGCCATTTCTAATATTGCCTTGATCTTCTCTGAATCGATTTCAATTCCCTGGTGTTGGACAATAAACCCAAGGATTTTTCTTGAAGCTACTCAAGTGCACACTTCAGGGGAACCATTTTGAGGTTAAATTATCTTAACTATTTGAAAACTACTCTCAAGTCAAAGAGATGGTCTTCATTTTCTCTACTTTCTATCACGAGATCATCAACATAGCACTTGACTTAATGATGAATGAGTTCGTTGAAGATTTAAGTCATAGCCCACTGGTATGTAGCACCAACATTTTTAAGGATGAGAGGCATGACCTTCTAGAAATAGATTTCGATCAGGGTTCTAAAAGCAGTGTTTCTTTCATCTTTAGGGGCCATATTTATTTGGTTATATCTAGATGAGCCATCCATGAAAGAGAAGACTGGGATGATGCTGGCTAACAAGGTAGGGTATTTTTCTTCCTAGATGAAGCCAGCATCGATTAGTTTCTTGACTTCAGAAATGACCTGTTATTGTATCTAGTCGCATGCATCTAGAAGCTTGCTTGATAGGGTTAGTAGTAGGCTCTATTGCTAGTTTATGGACTGCTACCTTAGGAGCCAATCTAGGCATCACTTCATAACTCCATGCAAAGTAGTCCTTAAACTCAATCAATAGCATCACTAAGTCATTGGTTTCAATTTCATTCAATAAAGAATTGATGAATGTAGAGTGTGGATTTTCTTTAGTTCTTAAGTTGATTTTCTTGAGCTCGTCGATGGTTGACTTGATCTCTTCTTTGAACTCTGGCGATGCATTTTTGACTTCAAAATCATCTCGGTCATCTGAAGTTTCTAAGCATAGCTCTTCATATGAGTTAATGTGATTTTAAAAGAACCTATCAGAATCCAAATGATTGGTGCTGACTATGCTGTAATCATCATCATCGATTGGACCTACTATATCGAATCCTAGTCCACTTCTTCATTGAGAGCTTTTGCATTTGTTCTTCCATATTCTTTCGAAGTAGTTTGACTTGTGCTTTGACCAAGTATGTGGGATTAACCTTTTCTTTATTAATTTATGAACACAAGGAAAGTACTAATCAAAAGGTAATTCTATTAAATCCTTAAATGAATCATTCTCAGGTTCTACAACAACTTTTAGACTTGAGGATGATGCTCCCAGAAAGAACCTCTGAGTCTTCACACTTGTGGGTGACTTAGGGGCTTCCTTAACTACCAAACCCTTAGCTTTTTGAGAGGAAAGTAGGGTTAGAGATAAGGTTCCCAACTAATGCCCAACTGTTTCACATATAGACTTAGATATAGTTATGCTTTGCTTTGGAGCCCAGTCTTCATCGCTATATGGCTCAAGTGTCACCTCCAAAGGAATCTACTACTAAGAAGAGCTGGCTGGTGTGCTAACCATATAAGAATCATCCTATGAACTAGATTCTAAGTCTATTTGGATAGCAGGTGTACTTCTAGTACCTGGGACATATCTTCTTTTGGGTGGCCAATAGGGAGGTTTTCCATCCCTGAGACTGCCTCTAAATTGGCCACATCCTCTGCCTAGTGGAGGACATGTAATCCTACCCATATGCTCGAATGGAGTAATGAACTATGGGTGGAATCAATGTCAAGCTCCACTTCCTCCTCCAAGACTATTTTCGCACCCTTTTATTTTTTTTTCATTTTCTCTTTTCTTTTCTTTTTCTTATTTTCTTTCATTTTCTTTTTTTCCCTTTCTTTCTCTTTTATTTTTAAAATTTGGCCAAGTTCGTGAGAATAGACTTGTTGATTTTGAGGGAGGTAGTAAGGTACATCCTCATATATGCTGACCTCATGTACTTTAAATGGCTTGAGATCTCCTTTGACACAGTAAACGATCCCACCTCTCACGAACTTCATACACTTATGCAGAGAGGATGAAACTATGTTGTTCTCATCCATTGTCTCCCAAGCAAACTGTTGAAAGATGTATTCGAGTCTGTAATGTGAAACTTGGCTTCGATCTTCCAATCATCTATCTCCAAGGGTAACACTATCGATCCTAAGTCCTGTTGACCTCATTGTTGGAGTGCGAATTAAATCATCTCATTTTAGACTTAGGAGTCTTATAGACATGAAGACTTCCTTAGTCATAAGATACTTCTAACAATTAGGTAAACACTTAACTTAAGCTTAAAGACTTAGAAGGGTTAACCATAAGATTACGTTATGCCTTACGGATTAGGATAATCCACCTACCCTACAACCCAAATCCAATCCATGATCACCTTCTCAAACCAAACCTAAAGTTCAATTCAAACATCAAATTCAAATCCAAATCCAAACCCAAATTCTAAAACCAAATGATTGAAGCCCATGATCAAATCCAAACTTGAAAGCCTTCTTAAGCCATATGACTTATCCCATGGACTTAGCCAAATCTTAATACAAATCAATCCAAAATCAATTGATTTTCTTATAATCAATTTACATCTTCAATCATATTCCTAAATATAAATCAAATCTACATTCAAATGATCAAAACTAAATCAAACTAAATCAGATTAAATCAAACTCAATTGATTTTCTCATAAATCAATCATATTTTCAATCATCTTCACAAATTTATATGAAATATACATTTAAATCATCAAAACTAAATCAAACCAAATAAAAATCCAAACATAAGCCACATGACCCAACTCCATGGACTTAGCCAAATTCCTTCATTCCAAAACCCAAATTCAATTGATTTTCTCATGAATCAATCATACCTTCAATCATATTCACAAGTATAAATGAAATCTACAATCATCAAGCCAAACCAAAATCAACCAAAACCTAACTTAACCCTTTGACTTGAAATGTCCAAATGAAACAAAACTCATTTGACCCCAAGACAATTGCAATTGAATTTATATATCAATCCCAAATCCATATATAAACTCAACTAAATCAAACTCAACCCAAAATCAGGCTAACTAAACCCATTTGGTCCACTTGACCCAAAGTGGCCAATTTGATCTATTTAAGCCAAGTTCTAATCCTACCAAAATTGGATTGAACCAAGCCAATCAGAACCTCACATCATGATTGTTGATCACCCTAAGTTGATCAATTGTCACAAATTGGGTCAAATCAAGTCAACTTGGTCATTTGACCAAGTTAACCCCTTAACCCATATGAACCCAAGCTATCCAAATTGCAACCTATGCCAAATCCCTTGAACTAATGATTCATACTAAATCAAAATAAATATTTGAATATGACTTGACCTTCAATTGAGTCAAACCAAATACAATTGGCCCTCTTGACCTAAGTTTACCCAAATTGACCTAAAAGACTAAATTCAGTCAAATCAAAATATAAACCAAATTGATTGTAGCCAATGGCTCAAGTTCATTCCAAATTAATTATTGAACTTGACCAAAGTAATGATTGGACCCAAATGAACCCAATTGACCTACTTAGCCCAACTTGACCTAAAGGGTCAAGTTGGCCTAAATGAAAACTATATCTAAATTAATTAAAACCAAAGCCTATAATCATCTTTAATTGGTCAACTAAACCCAAACCAACACCCAACCCAAGCCAATTTGGCCAATTTGGTCAAATTAGTCATCTTAATCCATTTGACCCAAATGAATTCAGATAATCCAAAATCAAATATAAGCCAAACTAAACCAATCCAATTGAACTGAAACATCTCAAATGATCATATGAACTTGACCCAACCCTTGGTTTGACCCAATTTGACCAATTGGTTAACTTGACTCAACCTAACCCAATTTGACCTAAATGAGTCAAATTGAGCCAAACTTAACCAAATCAACTCCAATTGACTTGAAAGTTGGGCTAACCCACTTTTAGCTCATTTTAAATCTGTTCAAATCAAATCTAATGCCAAATGATCATTCTACTCTTGGGTCAAGGGCATCACATGAGATAGATCGCCCATGTAAATGGTCATTTCCATTCCTTGGCCACTTGGTACTCCCAATGGTCCACCTAGGCGACACTACCCAACCTGACCCAAGGGGTGGTTGGGTCGGCCATAGCCCATGGCAGGTGAAATCACCTCACCCTCCCCATCAAAGCATTTAAAACCTATAGGACACCCATTATTTCTCCTTGGTAGCCACCAAGCCAAGCCAACTCACCTCTACCCTGCCACGCACGACTCCCTGAGATGGTTGTACTGCCACTACAAGCCAAACCTGATCCCATCATTTGACAAAGAGGAAGGGTGTTATACACCCCTTCATTTCTACTCAAACAAACATAAAAATCATTTCTTAGAGCCCTAGTTGGCCAAGATGAGCTCCTAGATCCATTCCCTAAGCTCCCCAGCTCATTCCTCGATTGAAAAATGCCATTCCCGTCCATCCCCATATAGGACACTTCATTTTTAACCAAACTTCCCTATTTCTACATCAAACTCAAATTAACTTTGCAGGCACCTTCCCTAGGCCTCGTTGAGCAAGAATGAATCATCTCCCAAGCTTCTCGAGCACCAAAGGTGGGACTTCAATCAAAGTCAAGCTCCAAATCATCAGTTCATGGCCTTACGAGTGAATGCCAAGGAATTTTTCTAATTGCTACTCAACAGGACTTCATCTCCACTAAATGAAGCTTTCTCAGTCATTCAAGCCGTAGGTCTTGAGCTCTAGTGAGGTATTCTTCCAAAATTGATCCTTAGGCAAAAATGGGTTGGAGCTTTTTGAAGAAAGCTTGCATCTCATGTGATCTTGACAATTGGATCCCCTCCAATTGATTTTATGAAGGTGTGGGATCCTTTCAGAGTTATTATGAGCTCGGGTAAGCTCGGATCAAGTAAGCAATGGTAGACAAACTCCATTCTCCCTCACTAGCATGATGTTAGATCACACACCGTCCATTCTACGTGATCAAAATGGATGATCATGATTAGATTCGCTAAATCGATCTGATTTAATCCTATTAAGCTATGAGGCTAATCGTAGTCATCTAATCTTAGATCAGATGATAGATGGGAAAGCGCATCTGCCTCCGCCATGTAGGAGCTGAATAGGATAAGTTTTAAGTAGGCAATCCCATGGCTCCACGTGGAAAGTGCGTCGCGTTAGTGCGCCACATAGTTCCAACAAGATTAGGCTTTCATTAGGCTTAATTAATCATTTTTAATGGCTGAAATTTCTAAAAATCATAAAACTTCATAGAGAAATCAAGAAAATCCAAATAAATACTCATTTTAAAGGTATTTCAGAAGAGAATTAATTAAAATGATCTTAAATAATTTTAAACAGTAATTATATTTTAATTATAAAATTAGCTAGCTTAATTACTCCTTAATTACTTGAGCAATTAATCCCAAATTTTGTGGGTTAATTTAATGGGATGACCTTTGCCTCCCATGAGTTTCTTGGAATTTATTGCTCACTTAACTAGGAAAATTGACTATTTAAATCGTAACTACTCTTTTAAGTTAATTAATGATTAATTAATCCCATGAACAGTAACAAATTGGTTAATTGAGTTTATTAATCATTATTAAATAGTATGTGAACTAATGAATAGGGTTGGGACCCCTTTCCCTAAGTTCATTCCACCCTTTTTTTGAAATCAAATTAATTAAAATTTAACTAATTAATTAGATCACTTAATCAAATTGAAATCATAATCACATCAGACCTTAATTAATTAAATCATGGGGTAGATCTTTAGGTGTTTAACAACCTAAAGGTGTTTAATGAAATTATGGTTAGTCCACATTTGTGGGTAAACCATAAGAGTAATTAATTAAGTCCCATAATCTAATTAACTATTAATCATGAGCCAATTACATTAGGCCCCTTTTATTTTCTAGGATCATTGCAAGTTTATTTTCCATGCATATCATGTTGGCTCATAATTATTTAGTTAATTACTTTATGGTGACATAAGTAAGGGTAATTAATTCATCTAATTAAGGGTTCATCCTAATTAACCCATAAAACTAACTTAATTACATTTCATTAAATTAAATCAAATTAGTAATGTAGGAATGGGTTTAAAATAATAAGTGATGATTTCTCTTCTCCTCTTTAAATCAAATCAAATCCAAAACTTAATAAAGTAACTTTGGTTTGCTTTAAATAATCTAATTTGATTTGATTATCCTTAAGAACTAGTTTGGTTGAATGAATCACATGCTTATATTTACTTGTCCTCTTTCCAATCAAGTTAAATTTGGTATGTCATATGAATTCATGCATCCATGTTTTCAAAATCAAGTAAAATAAAATGGATTTCCTTTATGTAAGCTTGCATGTGTTGATTTAATTTAATATATGCAAGGCTATTATCCCTATTAAATCCAAATGCATTTTTCAAAAGCTTATAAATGAATAAAAATATACATATGAAATGCATGTCCTTATAGCTTAAGTGTATGAATCTTGACTTCTCTTTCCTCAATTCATTTATTGATTTATATAAGATTGAATGGTAATGGGTATATAGTCTGGACATCCTGGGAATATGAGGCTTTAGCTAGCCCCAAGGAGGTCATTTGATTACCTCACATCTCTGGTTTAATAAGGTATGTACCCATTTGATTTCATTCTTAGTTATTTCAACATTAGAATTTGGATAGAGCTTTAATTCATATATATAAATGATTCAATCAAATAAAATATATAATCTTTGCATGGTTTTTTCCCTCATTTATGTATACATCCACGTGTGTCCAAGAAAAGCAAGTATATAGACTGGACATCCTAGAAAATTGAGGGTTTAGTTAGCCCCAAGGAGGTTATGTCTTTGTTATGTGATTAGTGAATGAAAATCCCATTTTACATTAAAATTTTATGCATTCATAATTGACTAAGTAGTTAAATTAATTAGCCATATGATTTGGAGCTTACTTCCTATGTTTATGTATGCAAATTTACATATATTTGAATGCAAATGGGTGTATAGTCTAGACATCCCAGGAATACAAGGCTTTAGCTAGCTCCAATGAGGTCTTTTTATTACCTTACTTCCCTGGTTTAACAACAACACATGCCTATTTAATTTCATTCTTATGGCATTTTTGTATGAGAATTTGGATAAAGTTTTAAATTAATATGTTTAAATAATTCAATCAAATAAAATATAAATTCTAAACATACACATACATTCATCATTTAAGTGTGCTAAAATATGTTGCATGTATAGATACACTTAGGATTAAATCATATGCATATTACAAGTGATGGAAAGGAATGATTTAATATATGTCATCTGGTAGTAATTTAATTAAATTAATCTTAAGATGCCTTTCATTTTGAATAGGATTATTTAAAGTAAACCTAAACCTAGGATTAATTAAATCATTTAATAAGCCATTCACTAAATAGACCTAAATCATATTAATATACTTTAGAAAGTGACATAAGGTAGGGATGGAAAAGGACAATCCTCTTTTCCTTTCTATATAACACTTAGTTGCTAAGTATAATCAAATGAAACAAAAGAAAATACAAATTAAAATTCTCAAATCAATTAAACTACTTCAAGTGAAATCAACCTTTCATGTTAAATTGAATTCTTCAACACTTAGAAAATACAACATAATGCCTAACAAGACTTACCACACAAGCCTTAATACACATATTAGAATTAAGTCACCACTTCTAGCTCTAAGTTAGGATGGTGTATGATGTGATGTATGTTTTATTTTATGGTGTATTATTTTAGATTGGATGTTAGGGTGTATGCTTCATAAATTGGATGATAGGCCAATATTAGCCTAATCATGTATTCTACAGAGATTATGCTTAAAGGATGCTTAAAAATAAATGTAAATGCTCTTTTTATAGGTTGCTTAAATCCTTAAGCATAATTCAAGTTAGGACAAGTGGGCTTAGTTACCCATGTGTAGGGTGTTAAGTTCAAATTATAAATACAACTGGTTTGGATTATATATATTTTGAGCTAACCTCTATTTTGTAGGTGTAGTTAGATTTACTTTTCCCACATAAATGTAATTTTTGCAATAGAAATTATGATTAGTGCTATGGGGGATTAGAATGAGCAGTTACTAGAAGACTTTGTACTAGGGTGCCTTGTGATGCCATTGAAGCAAGCACCATCTAAATCAAAGAAGGAACCAAATTAGAAATGGAGATATAAAGAAAGAAGACCCTCATAAAATTTAATATAATTATAATTATTCTTACATATTCCAGGTTGTATAAGGGTAGAGCTTAGCTACCCATCTTTTCTCTCTTCAAATTTTATGGCGGTACCCGACCGCATCGGCCTTTTATTCTTTTATAATAGTTTATATAATTGTTTGATGCTATGTTTAAATTGTGCATTAGGATGGCATACTTTTTATAGTTTCTTAAATGATTGATGCTTTAATGTGTGTCTTGGATATGATTAGGCTCTTAGGATAAAAATAACTTTTCTACCCAACTAATCACTCATAGCTAAATTTTAAACAACTCATAACCTCATCATAAAGTTGTGGTGTTTATTTTTCAAACTTAGAATTTTAAAAAATTGTATGTATATTCTTCGGACACCACGTAGATCCATAGATGTATTCATTAAGGTGATCAGGGGTGACATTGAGGAATGATGTACTATCTCGAGATACAGAAGTCACCATCCTACAATGGACCTAATCACCTAATGAGAACTCTTAAGGGCAATGGGTCTTCGAATGTACCAGAGATCTTTCTCTACTTTACATGGAAAAGTAAAGTAGGGTTTATTTAAATCGGATTTATTAAGTTCCCTATGGAGGTAATCCCCCATAGTTAATTACATCTTAAAGAATGAGATTCCTTAAGAATACTCTCGATTAAGGTAAATGATCACTCATCTTCTAGTGATTTGTGGCTCTCGTGTTCCTGGAAAACCTAGCATGTTCCTGGCGCTCTCGTGTTCTACTTGCTTCTGGCTGTGATCAACCGCATTTTGGTATTGATCTCTCCCCTGCTCTAGCCGGTAATGTAAATTGCCTCTCTTTGGATGGTGGAAATGGTTTTTTCAGCTCTTACTCCGGATATAAACCACCCGTGCTCGATCCTTTATCCACTGCGACTTACATTAAATCTTTCAAGGATGCTCTCTCGGTAAATCCGTTTCCCTCTTGCCGGTTAAACTCGTCATTGATTTACGTGGTATTACTGCCGTAATGTGTTCAAATTGATGTGGAAATTCTTGCTAAGCCATTTGAATTCTCGTTGGTGGGTAAATTCACCCTTAGCGCTGAACTTAGAAAATATTAGCTCCTTTTTCCGCGATTCACGAAACTTACGGGCACTTTTACTGTGAGATTGATCGATCCTAGGCATGTGCTAATTCAATTATCAAATGACTTGAATTATTCAAGAGTTTTGGCACGTCATTCTTATTTTGTTTTTAATTGCCAAATGTGACTTCTTAAGTGGACACCTAGTTTTGATATTAAAGAAGAATCACCAATTGTTCCTATTTGGCTTGCTTTGCCCAACATGCGCATACACTTTGTTACACATCAGGTATTGTTTCTTTGTGGGGCTATCTTTGACGACCTCTTCAAATTGATCAAGCTTCTGGCGATGAGATCCGACCCTGGTAACGGATACTTGTTGAAATTGATATAACTAAAAACACCCAAGAAGTGCAGATTGGATCTGAAAAATGGGTTATAATCAAAAGGTAGAATTTGAAAACTTTCCTCTTTTTTTGTTGCAAAATCCATGGGCATGAACATAGATTGTTTTATTTTACATCCACATCTCAAAAGAATAAACTTCCTATCCCTACTATTTGATTACTAAGAGCGACACTAAAATGGCCTATGTGCCAAAAGTAAACCAAAATAATCCTCTTCCACAAAATCCCTCTCTATCTATACCGGTTGAATTGCAAAAGGAAACTAATCAGGTGTTGAACAATGACATTGATGACATAATTGGTTATGGGAACTTGGAAAATATGCCTATTACTATTCCCAATGGTAACATGCATGCTCATACAACTAATGATCCAAAACAAAGAAATTCTGTTGAACTTAGGCTTGGGAACATCACCTCGACTAAAAATCATAATTTGGATCAGGAAAAAAAATATATAAACCAGACCATTAATCTAGAAAAAGAAGATGAAACAATCCCTCCCTCCCAACACTTTGAATGGCCAAAATGATAGCATAATTAACGGTCGATCTCGATATGGAAGAAGGAAATTACCATCATGATTCCTTTGCTTAATAATGAAACTTTGGATCACACTAACTACTCTTTTTCGGACGGAGACACCTTAGACACTGACAGACATTTTCAAATTGTACTAAAGAAAAAGAAAACACTCAAAATCAAAAGTAGCGCTAAAAATGCGGCCAGAATCACAAGATCTTCATCAACTCTACATCAATAATTTCCTTTTTCCTCATTCTCACCCAATCAATTTTTTTCCAATCCATTCATTATGATTAATTTTATCATTTGGAACATTTGCGATATTGGGACTACTCTAGTTTGTAATCGAGTAAGAAGCCTTTGTCGCACTCATAACATATATCTCCTTACTATCACTGAACCACTTATCCACTCTTCTAAGATTGCATCTACTGCTAGAACACTAGGTTTTCCTAACTTTTTTTACAACATTAACAACAAAATTTGGTTGTTTTGGAATAACTCTATCAATATCAATATCCTTGACAACCAACAATAATTGATTAATGCCTATATTTCTGTGGGTGATTTCACCGTGGTGAGCTATTTTATTTATGCATCCTATAATAGAGCCGATAGGAACATCCTATGGAATAATTTAAGATCTTTAGCTTCCTCTGTCACTCAACCTTGGTTGGTTGGCGGAGATTTCAACACCATCCTCTCTACTTCGAAAGAAGGGAGGTCCTCACTAATCTAATTCTATGGAAGATTTTGCTAACATGATTCTTGACTGTAATCTTACTGATATAGGGTTTTCAGGTTCCAACTACACGTGGAACAACTCTAGACTTTGGCAACATCTCGATCGTACCCTTTTTAACCATCTTTGGATTGATCAATGGCCTAATACCTCAGTAGAACACTTAAGTAGAACCACAAGCGATCCTCCTCTTGATTCTTGTGAAAATCTCCCATGCTTCAATACGCATGTCCCCTTTCATTTCCAAAATATGTGGTTGCAACATAATGACTTTATGTCATTGTTTAATAATTGGCCTATTCATCCTAATAACTCCATTAAAGGCATGATCCGTTTTGGCTTAAACTTAAAAGATTAAAACAAACTCACGGTGGAATAAACATCATTTTAAAACCTTTTGCAAATCTTAAAACTATGGAAGATCTTGTTTGCTCTCTTGAAGAAGGCTGCCGTGTGGACCAAATAAAAATGATGAACTCATGAAGCTAGAGATAACTTGATTAAATATCAAAACATGGGAAACTTATTGGCAAAAGCTGCTACTAAACATATTGCTGATGGCGACAGAAACACAAAATATTTCCACGCTCTTTTCAACAAAAGAAAAGTTCTAAACTCTATTAATAAAATTAAAAATAATAATGATAATTGGATATCGATAAAATGATATTAAAGACTTCGGTTATCAACATTTTCAAAGTTTGTTAAACAACAACATTAACAGAATCTATCTCAAATCTAATTCCCTCAAGATTACTTCACCAAAACATCTCTCTTATTAGGTGTAAAATTAGTCTTGTTATCCAAAGCATGAATTGATTGATTCTTTGGCGGATGGATACACAACTATATTCTTTCAACAGTGTTGGTCCATTATTAAGTCTGATCTAATTGAAGTTGTTATTGACTTTTTTAATGGCAACCCCTTTAGATCCTTCTCTAGTACCTCCATTATTCTTATCCTAAAATAACCACCGAAAACTTGGAATGACTTTAGGCATTAGTCTTTGCACCTTCTTTAACAAACTAATTGCCAAAATAATCACAATAGTATCAACCCTTTCTTTGAATATTATCTCCCAGAATCAAGCTGGTTTCATTAAAGGGAGAACTATAGCTGATAATATTCTTTTAGCTCAAGAAATGATTCATGATATTGGCGTTCCTATTAGAAGTAACATTGCCTTCAAATTGGACATTTCTAAAACCTTTGACAAACTCTCTTGGGAATTTCTCTTTTCTATACTTCAACTTTTTGGATTCTCAAAAGAATTTATTCATATCATTAAAAACTATGTCACTAATGTTTGGTTCTCTGTTATCATTAATGGAGAATCGGCTGGTTTCTTCACTTCTAAACATGGCTTACGTCAAGGAGATCCATTATCTCCCTTCCTTTTTATTATAGCTATAGATTACTTATCCGAGCACGAGCGATTATTCTATAATAAGCCAAGTATGATTTACAAAACTCAAGGTGGATTTCTATTACTCATCTTTGCTTTCTTGTGATTTTATCATTTTAATGCTTCTATACCTCACGTCAAAGCCATTATGAAATTCTTTAACAAATTTGGCAAAGAAAGTGGTCTCCTCCTTAACAAAAAAAAATGTTGTTTCATAACGCTAATAAAATCACCAATAATAGGATTAATCATATAAGGATCACTAATTTCATCAACAACAACTTAGATCAATTATCTAGGTACACCTCTTTTCAAAGGTCATAAAAGATCTTATCTTTTTGACGAATTAATCCACAAAATATCCAACCATATCTCCTCTTGGGAATATCATTTTCTATCCTTTGGAGGGAGGTTAACCCTGATTAAGAGTACCCTAAAGTTGATGCCTTTTTATCTTATTCAAACTATCATTCCAACCAACTTTTGCATTAATAGAATTGAGAGGCTAATTAATAAATTTTTTTGGGGTCTAATACCTCTTCCTCAAAATACCGGTCCTCTTGGCACAAAATCTGGCATTTTGAGGAAGGTGGTCTTGCTTGTAAATCTATCAAAGACACCATCATCGCATTCTCATATAAACTTTGGTGGAATTTTAGAAAGCAATAGCCTTTTAACTTCATGACAAACAAATCGCCTATCTAAGCACCCATTGAGCTGCTCTTATAAAACTAGCTTCTCCCATTTGGAAAAGACTTTGTAATATCAAATGGAAGGCGGAATCTTTAATTTTTTGGGGCATTAACTCTGGCAACTCCTTCTTCTGGCAAGATAACTGGCTTGGAAATAATTCTTTCGATGAATTAATTTCCTCATGTTCTATTGATACCATCAAAGTCAAATCTTTCTGGAATAATAATAGATGGAACTTTTCCATGCTCATCGATTATATCCCTTCTTCTTTTTTAGACAAACTCAATAACATACACATTACACCCAACAAAAGACAGATTCTCTTTAAACTCTCTCTGATAATTGATTTAAAATGTTTGGCTTATGATCAAAGAAACTTGTGATTATTCCAAAGTGTATGCTCGACTTTGGCATAACAATATCCCCACCTCATACTCCATTCTTACTTGGCGTATCTTAAAAAACTTTGTCCCTATTGACTCCTTGATGTGGGGTAAAGGTTTTTATCTTAAAATCAAAATGTCATTATTGCTCCCATATTGAAAATGTTAATCACCAATTTGTGAATGGAAAGATTGCCTCTAAACTTTGGCTTTGATGCGATAATCTATTCTCCATTGACAAATTCAGGTTACACAATTTATCGACTCCTCGAGATATATTTTGAAAACAATATCAAAGGTCATATTAAAAATATTCTCTATCATTATTATGGTTCATTTGGATGGCTAGAAATGATGCCAAGCATAACGATATAACTATGAATCATTTCAAGATAATTGCCAAAACTAAATTCAAAATCCGTGATTTATTTAAAGCCAGACTTATTAAATATAAACATTTTAAAGGGTGTAAATTTGTAGCCTCAAAATTGGGTTTGCAATTGCCAGATATAAACACTACTAAGCAAGCCAAAATACTTTATTGGGCCAAACCTCATGATAATGTCATCAAAATTAACACCGATGGTTTGTATCTCCTAATGCTTACGGATGTGGTGGCATCTTTAGAAATTTTAAGGGTGATGTCCTCTTGGCCTTTGCTAATCCTCTTATTACTAACTCAGTTCCTTTTGCTGAACTTACGGCAGTTTATAATGCTCTTGACATTTCCTTACAGAAAGGTTGGCTTAATATCTGGCTTGAAGTGGATGCCTTACTACTAATCGATCTCCTGCAATTCAAAAAAAATGGCAATGCTGAATTATACTATTTACTCAAGCGAACTAAAACTTTGCTCAATCAATTTTGTTACAAAATCACTCATATATGGAGGGAAGGAAATGCTTGTGCTAATTGCTTACTAACTTAGGAACTAGATTGAATGGGCCCATTAATTTTGATAAACATTCTATTCTAAACACTTACAAGGATTGGTTAACTTTGGACAAAGGCGGGTTTGCCTTACATTAGATCTTAATATTATTTGTAAGGCATTGCATCTTATCTTCATATTTGTCAGAATGATGAAGCACCCTATGTGCTACTTGCTTTTGTTGATCTCGGAATCGGTTCCCCTATCTCTAATGGGATTTTAATTTCTCTTGTTACAATTGGTTGCATTTGAAAGGCCTTGCGCCTTTTTTCATTAAGGTTCTTGGGTTGAGTTTCGATTTCCAATCTTGTATTGGTTTTGCTATTTTCTAATCTCACGGATGGAAAATTATGTACTGGCTGTGAGTAATTTTTCCCATGTTTTCTGCTTGTGGTTGCTGTTCCTTTCAGCTGACTATGGTGCACATAATGTCCTGCTATCTAGATCGATTTTTGATCTGGATTATCTGAATGATGGCCCTAGTTGCTACTATTGGAACTGCTGCTCTAAATGAATTTACTGGGTGTTTATTTTGGTTGATTGTTACAATTGGCTTCATCTCATTAGGCCTTGCTGCCTTTTTTTACTCCGAAAGGTTGCTGGGTTGCGTTTGGCTTTAATTTCATTAATGTGTTGGTTTTGCTATTTTCTCATCTCATGGTTGGAAAAATCTGTCCTGGCTGCGAATAACTCTTCCCCTGTTTTCTGCTTGTGGTTGATGTTCCCTTAGACTATGGAATACTACTTGTCTTGTTCTGGTTCATTTTTTGATCAGAATTATCTGAATGGCACCCCTGAATGCTGCTATTGGTGCTGCTACTCTAAATGCATTTTTTGGGTGTTTATTTTGGATGGTTGCAGTTCATTCCCTATGTTGAGATATGATGCCTTCCTTTACTATTGCTCTCCCAAGGACATTTATAAGGGGATGGCTTCCTGGGACATTTTCTACATCGATATAATCTTTTACATATCATGTGATTGGGATGGTGTTAATTATAAGATCATTGACTTTTTTAATAGGCTTTCAGCTACTTGTCTCCTCTGTAACTTTCTTATGGAGGGATTATATGCTGATCTATTTTCTTTCCTGAATTTGGCTAGTCATGTGATTCTGACTAAGTTGGCTCAATCTCTTAGGTCTATGTATTCTCATGTCAAGATGGCTATATTGATGATAATTTTCTTGAATGAGACTCCTCATCCTTGACTCTTATGATTACCTATATAATTTTGATATGAATTTGATTAGGTTTGCAGGTTATAAAGCTCACGTGAATATCAACAACTGGATGTTTCCTTCTCTCAGGTTTGTTGGCTATGATGGCTATGATGATCTGACTTCCTATTGGTTCGGTAGTAGCTCATGTGATGTAACCCTTCTACTGAAGTTTGGATGCTCATACTTGCATCTGCCCCATCAGGATGTGATTGAGCCTGAGCCTTCTCTATCACATTTCCTTACTATCACTCTCATACTATGTTGTTTTCCTCTACTTGTTGTCTGTATTACCTTATCTGTTATATCTTTTTGCTGCTCTCTCCCTCTTTTGCAGGTCTGCTCCAGATTATCATGTACTCCCATTTCCTCCAGAGCATTGGCTTTATTCCTTTTTTACCTTATTAGGTCAATCATCATGTACCCTTTAACTATTTTAATGCTTTCTTATGATCTTCGATGTACTTAAATAGGATTTACTCCTTAGGCTGATTGTAGCTCTTTGAGCAGTAGTTCTAGAGTTTACCCCCTTTTAAGGATCTTGTAACCTTTTTTGTGGCAATAAAATACCCCCGTATCATGGGGTTTCCAAAAAAAAAAAAAAGGTAAATGATCACTGTCTCCAAAGATTTCAAAGGTAGGACTATCAATAAATTAGTTATTTTTGAAAAATCAAGTGGGATCAATCGAAAAAAGGGAGTTATTATTGAAACCAAAGAGAGATGAGTAGAGGATGCTCATGATTCTAGGAAACCTAATGAGCATCCCAAACTATCCTATGGTTGGGCTATATATTTTTGAAATTTGAGAAGGATTATATATTTGAGTTGAATTTTTATAAGAAATATAGGGCTTATAATTCTAAAATAAGAGAACGTGAAAATGCCTAAGAGGTGAAGATTTATGCTTATACCCTGCAAAGGGAAATAACGACCTCAGAACCTTAAACCCTAAATCCTAAACCTTAAACACTAAAAACTTAAACTTTAAACCCTAAACTAACCCTATGCCTTAAAAACCCTAAATTCTAAAGCCTAAACACTAAACGTATACCCTAAACCCTATACCTTATACCCTAAAAGCATAAAACCTAAAACCTTACCCTAAACCCTAAACCCTAACCCTAAACCTTAAATCTTAATCCTCAAACCCTGAACATAAACCCTACCCTAAACCCTATATTCGAAACCCTAAATCTTATACCTCGATTTAGGGTTTATTATTTAAGGTTTATGCTTTTTTAGGGTTAAGGTTTAGGGTTTAGTGTTTAGGGTCATAAGTTTTGGGTTAAGGGTTTAGGGTTGTAGGTTTACTGTTTACAATTTAAGGTTCAAGGTTTAGGATTTAGGGTTTTAGGACTTAAAGGATTTAGGGCTTACGGTCTAGTGTTTAGGGGTTTTTTTAATTTATTTTTTTCTTAAATTAAGTAAGCAAGTAGGTTTAGGTTTATTTAGTTTATTTTTGATTTATTTTAGTTTATTTTATTTTTTATATTTATTTATGTTTAATTTTATTTTTATTTAGTTTAGTTTATTTATATTATGTTTATTTATTTTATTTTAATTTTATTTTTATTATATTTTTTAGCTTTAAATTTTATTTTTTATTTTTAGATTTAAGTTTCAATTTTTATTTTATTTTTTTAGGATTAGGTTTTATGTTTTTATTTTAAGTTTATTTTTAGGTTTTATTTTTTAGTTTATGTTTAGGTTTAAGTTTAGTATATTTTTTGTTTAATTTATTTTATTTAGTTTAGGTTTAGGTTTAGGTTTAGTTTATTTTAGGTTTAGGTTTAGGTTTTATTTATTTTAGTTTAGGTTTAGGTTTATCTTATTTTTATTTTAAGTTTAAGTCTTTTTTATAGTTTAGGGTTTAGGTTTTATTTTTTGTTTATTTTTAGGTTTTAGATTAATGTTTGATTTTAGGTTTAGGATTTTATTTAGTTTTTATTTTATTTTATTTTTTTATTTATTTAGTTACTTTAGGTTTATGTTTAGGGTTTAAGGTTAGGGTTTAGGGATTAGGGTTTAGGTTTTATGGTTCAGGGTTAATGGTTTAGGGTTTATGGTTTTAGGTTTTATGGATTAGGATTTTAGGGTTTAACATTTAGAGTTAGGGTTTAGGGTTAGCTTAGGGTTTAGAGTTAGTTTAGCATTTAGGGTTTAGGATTTAGGATTTTAGGGTTTAATGCTTAAGGTTTATGGTTTAGGGGTTGGGTTTAGGGTTTAGGGTTTAGGGTTTAGGGTTTAAAATTTTAGGGTTTAGGGTTGTTTACCATTTAAGGTTTATGGTTAAGGGTTTAGGTTTTAGATTTAGGGTTTAGGGTTTAGGGTTTACGGTTTAGGGTTTAGGAGTTTAGGTTTATAGGGTTTAGGGTTTAGGGTTTAAGATTTAGTGTTTTTGGGTTTATGGTTTAGGGTTTTGGTTTTTGGCATTTAGGGGTTTAGGGTTTAGGGTTTATTATTTAATGTTTATGGTTTAGGAATTATGGTTTAATATTTATGGTTAGTTTAAGGTTTAAAGTTTAGGGTTTGAAATTTAGGTGTTAGGGTTTAGGGTTTATGGTTTAGGGTTTATAGTTTAGGGTTTTTTAGGGTTTAGGGTTTAGGGTTTAGTGTTTAGGGTTGGAGGTCTAGGGTTTAGGGTTGAGGGTTTAGGGTTGTAAGTTTAGTGTTTAGGGTTTTTTATATTGATTATTTTCTTAAATTAAGTAAGTTGGTAGGTTTAAGTTTATTTAGTTTATTTTTTATTTATTTTAGTATATTTTATTTTTTATTTTTATCTAGGTTTATTTTTATGTTAATTTAGTTTAGTTTACTTATATTAGGTTCATTACTTTTTGATTAGTTTTATTTTTATTTAATTTTTTAGATCTAAGTTTTATTTTTTTTTTTCAGGTTTAGGTTTCAATTTTTATTTTATTTTTTTAGGTTTAGGTTTTAGGTTTATTTTTAGGTTTTATTTTTTAGTTTTGGTTTAGGTTTAAGTTTAGGTTTAATTTTTTTTTAGTTTAATTTATTTCATTTAGTTTAGGTTTAGGTTTAGGTTTAGTTTATTTTAGGTTTTGGCTTAGGTTTTCTTTATTTTAGTTTAGTTTATTTTAGTTTAGGTTTAGGTTTAAGTTTTTTTTTAGTTTAGGGTTTTGGTTTTATTTTAAGGTTTATTTTTTATGTTTAGTTTATATTTAGTTTTTATTTTATTTTATTTTAGGTTTATTTTGTTTTTATTATACATTTAGTTTTATTTTATTTTGGTTTTTTGTTGTTAGGTTTACGTTATTTTTAAGTATAGTTTAGGTTTTTATTTATTTTATTTTAGTTTATTTTTATTATTTTATTTTAATTTATTTTAGGTTTTGGTTTAAGTTTTAGTTTATGTTTTTATTTTATTTTTATATTTTATGCGGGGTTAGGGTTTAGGGTTCATTTTATTTTTATGTTTCATTTAGCTTAGGTTTAGGTTTTTAGGTTTTTAGGGTTTAGGGTTTAGGTTTTAGGGTTGGTTTAGGGTTTATGGTTTAGGATTTAGGGTTTAGGTTTAGGGTTTAGGGTTTGGGATTTAGGGTTTAGGGTTTAGCTTTGTAGGTTTTAGGATTGAGGGCATAGGGTTTAGGGTTTAGGGTTTAAGATTTAGGGTTTAGTGTTTAGGGTTTAGGGTTTAAGGTTTAGGGTTTAGGTTTTAGGTTTTAGGCTTAGGGTTTATGTTTTAGTCTAGGGTTTAGGGTTTAGGTTAATGGTTTTTTTTAATTGTGAACAAATTAAAATTCAACATTTCTTATTTTCAATTTCATCAATCAAGTAGCACACCAAGTTTTTAAGATGCAAGCGACAACACAGATAAAAAATGGAAAGTTCCCCTACTTGAAAAGCTCTAGGATGGATCAACTTGTTATGAGCTTGAATCATCTTGGCTTTGTATAACTTCGAGGTTATGATGTGCCCATTGGTGTCTGTTCCATTGTTATTTTATTACCCATATCCTTAGTGATGGGTGTTAGACTTCTAATGGTAGAACAGCTAATGATCCATACACTAAGGAGAAAGGGGTAGATTGAGTTGGAGTTCTGTATATGGTACGATAAGCCCATAAGGATTTAACCAACTGTTCATGCCATCATCGTTTGTTGTCATATAGTGTCTTCTTCAATATTTGAATGAGAGTTTTATTGCAGACTTCTGCTAACCCATTTGTCCTTGTGTAGTAGATGGTAGAATATCTCCTATCTATGTTGTGTCTCAGAAAAGCTGATTTTAGTACTCTTGAATGTAGTACCATTATCGGATATAATTCATCGAGGCACCCCAAACCTATATACGATATGGTTCTTAAAAAATTGGAGCACATGCTGAGCTGTGACCTCTCTAACTGGGATTGCCTCCTCCCACTTGAAAAAGTAGTAAGTAGCAGCCAGGATGAATCGATGAACTTTGGAAGAAGGAGGATCGATCAGACCCACAATGTCAGTACCCCAACACTCAAATGGCCATGAGGCCATTATAGGATGTAGAATATTGGGTGGTTGATGTAGGACCACACCGTGTACTTGACATTGGTGGCATCTCCTAGCTATGTCCATGTAGTCTGTGATCATTGAAGGCCAATAGTATCCTAATCTCTTGATCTTGGCTTTCATCTTTGGATCGGATTGGTGTGCTCCGCATAAACTTGAGTGTACCTCAGTCACGATCTTATGGGCTTCATGTTTATCCAGACAACATAACCACATATGATCAAAGGACTGCTAGTACAAGGTGCCATCCACGAGAGCATAGGAAAGGGCTCTATGCTTCACCTGGTGTGCTAGTGATTTCTCTTGAGATAGTTTACCAGTATGTAGATAATCCATGAATGGTTGTCTCCAATCTGACTCCCTGTCCTTTTTGGCAGTGACAACCTCCCCTCCAAGAGAGAATCTCTTGATGAGTTCAACATCAATAAGAGATAAGACTTGTCTATTTTGGACCCTTATTGGAATAGATTCATCTTTCGAACATGTCAACTCTTTAGCAAGCTTGGCTAATACATCTGCTACTATATTTTCTCCTCAAGGAATCTTGTAAATGGTAACCTTGAGGATTTGGGCCAATACCTCCATAGTGTACTTATGGTAATGATGGAGTTTAGGTTTTAGAACTTTATAGTGCACATCGATTTGGTTAATGCCTAATTAAGAATCTCCAAAGATGTTGATACTCTGGATGCATAGTGTAATGACTAACTCCAGACTGGCAATCAGAGCCTCATATTCAGCTTCATTATTGGTGCATGAATTGGATAGATGATATGAGAATTTCATCACATCGCAGTCCAGAGTTAGGAGAACTATTCCTACCCATGCCTTTCCTGGGATAGTAAATTATGGTTCTTCTCCTCTTTGAGATGAAGCTGCACCATCAATGTATATCTCCCAGTGAGGAGCAATAGTATCCCTTAAGTTCATGATTTGTTCATTGGGGAGATCATCATTAAGTGGAGAATCGAGTGGAGTGGATGCTTAAAAAATGCTTGTCCTTTCATGGCGAAGGGGTATGAATGTGATGTCAAATGATAAAATCATGGACCACCGCATACCAACCGTCTAGCATCGGTACGTGTCATGATATTACGATTGGATTGATTCTAGAGATTAAGTTCACCTTATGAAAGCATGTAGTGTCATAGCTTTTTGGGATGCAAAGATTAAAGCTAGGAAGTTCTTTTAAATAGGTGGGTAGTTTACCTAAACAGGGATTAGACGATGACAGAGGTAATAGACAACATTTTCTTTCCCTTCATCATTGGCTTGGGCCAACAAAGTGCCAAGGGAGTCATCTAATGCAACAATATATAATATGAGCAACTTGCTCAGGATAAGGGCTACTGGCGACATCATCAGATATTGCTTGATATCTTTGAAGGCATGGTGGCACTTGTGGTCCCACTTAAACTTGGCATCCTTCTTGATAAGTGCCAAGAATGGTTGGAATCTTCCTAATAAGTTGGATATGAAGCATCTTAGATATGCCAATTGCCCTTGAAATGACTTGAGTTGTGTTAGGCTTTTAGGGGGTGGCATTTCTAAGATAGCCTTGATCTTCTCCGGGTCAATTTCAATTCCCTAGTGTTGGACAACAAACACAAGAAATATTTCTAAAGCTACTCTGAATGCACACGTCAGGGGGTTCATTTTGAGGTTGTATTGTCTTAACCATTCAAAAACTACTCTCAAGTTAAAGAGAGGATCTTCTTTTTCTTTGCTTTTGACAACGAGATCATCGACATAGTATTCAACTTAATGATGAATGAGTTCATCGAAGATTCGAGTCGTGGCCCGCTGGTATGTGGCACAGGCATTTTTAAGGCCAAAAGACATGACCTTATAACAATAAATTCAGATTGGGGTTAGAAAAGTAGTGTTTCTTTCATCCTTGGGGGCCATCTTGATTTGGTTGTATCCAGATGACTCATCCATAAAGGAGAATATTGCATGAGATGAGGCAATGTCCACCATTAATTCTAGTATAGAAATTGGGAATTCATCCTTAGGACATGCCTTATTTAAATCACTAAAATTAATGCATATATGAATTTGGCTATTCTTTTTCTTAACTAAGATGACATTAGCCAACCAGGTAGGATATTTTTCTTCCCTGATAAAGCCAGCATCGATCAATTTCTTAATTTCAGAAGTGACCTATTATTCAATGTCTAATCACATATCTAGGATCTTGCTTTATAGGATTAGCATTAGGTTCTATTGCTAGTTTGTGGACAACTATGTCAGAGGATAGACCAGGCATCTCTTCCTAACTTCATGCAAAGCAGTCCTTAAACTCAGCTAATAGCCTAACTAAGTCATTGGTTTCTTCTTCATTTAATAAGGAACTGATGCATGTCGGACATGGATTGTCTTCTGTTCCTAAGTTGATTTCTTAAGTTTATCGATGGTTAATCTGATCTCTTCTTTGAACTTTGGCGGTGCATCTCTAACTTTAGGCTCACTTAGGTCATCTAAAGTTTCTAAACATACCTCCTCATAAGAGTTAGCATGATTTGAGAAGAACCTATCAGACTCCAAATGATTTATGATGACTAGGCAATGGTTGTCATCATCGACTGGACCCACTATGTCAAATCCTAGTCCTTGTCTTGATTGAGGATGTCTGCTTTGGTTTCCCATAGCATTTGAAAGTAGCCTGACCTATTTTTAGACCAAGTATGTGGGATTAATCCCTTCATTGCTAAGTTAAGAACACAAGGTGAGTACCAATAAAAAGGTAATTCTATTAAATCTTTATATAAATCATCCTCAAGTTCTACATCGGCTTCCTGACTTGAGGATGATGCTCCCAATAAAAATCTCTTTGGCTTAACATCTATGGATGGGGGCCTCCTTAAATACTAAACCTTCAACTTTCTAGGAAGAAAGTGAGGTTAAAGCTAAAGTTCTCAAATGCTTCCTAACTATTCTACATAATAATGATTTATATACATTCATGCTTTGCTTGGAGGCCTAGTCTTCATCATTGGCTGGCTTGAATGTCACCTTTAAAGGGACCCGCTGAGAGGGTTGGTTGGCATGCTAAACATGTGAGACTCATCCTCTGAACTAGACTCTAAGTCTATGTGGATAGTTGGGATACTCTTGTGAGCTAGAACATAGCTCCTGCTGGTTGGCCACCCGAGGTATTCCACCTCTAGAACTGCCTCTAAATTTACATCTTCCTCTACCTGGTGGGGGTCGAGTCATTCTACCCATGTGTTCATATCGAGGAACAAACTGGGTGAAATGTAACATCTAGCTCTACCCTTCCTCAATGTTTGATTATTGCTCACTTGTATTTTTATTTTCTCTTCCTTTTTTTTCTTTTCTTTTTCTTTTTCTTTTTCTTCTTTTTCTTTTATTTCTTTTTCTTTTATTTTTGAACATTCACCAAGCTCATGAGAATAAACTTTTTGATTTGGAGGAAGATAGTAGTCTGCATCCTCATATATTTTGACCTCTCTAACTGAGAATGGCTTTAAGCCTCCTTTAACACAATACTCGATTCCACCTCTTCTGAATTTGATGCACTGGTGCAAAGAAGATGGAACTGTATTTTCTGCATATATCCAAGGCCTATCGAGCAAAGCAGTGAAAGATGCATCTAAGTCTATTATGTAGAACTTGGCTTCTGTCTTCCAATCATCTATCTCTAGTGGTAAACTATGGAGCCTAAAGCCCTCTCGTCTTGTTCGTTGAATCCTCTCAACATCATCTAATCTCTTCAGAGTTTGGAGACATCAATCCTCAAGTAGGCAAGGGTTTTTAGACTCATAATACTCACTAATGCACCTTGATCAACTAATACCTTGGAGATCCTGAATCTACCCATGTCCACTATAATGTAGAGGGGACGGTTGCGCTCAGTTTGTCCCAAAAAGAAGGTCTTCATCTATGAATGTAACTCCACAAGCTTCTCTTGAATAACATGCCTCCTCTTAAACTGTGGTCAGCTAAGCTAAGCATATTTTTGGATCAAGAAGAGCTTTGATCAATGACTCCCTCATCTCTTTGGATAAGACAAGGGCATCATATATGCTTAATTTAGCTGGCAACTTTCTTAGGTGAGTGAGGACATTGTAGTCAACTCTAGGTTGATCCTCCATAAGCATATCCATGGGTGGAGCATCTTGTGGAGGGGTTTCTTGATCGCTAGAACAAATGACTTGTTTACCCATATCCTGTGGTGCTACCCTAGTAGGTAGAACTTTGCCACTACAGAGGTTGACTTCAATGACTTTGTGAGATGATTTTGTAGAAAGTTCTACATACTCATCAGGTTCACCTATAACTTCTCCTATGGGATCATCGGAGTCTGATAACTCCAGATCAATCTCAATGGGCAAACCTAAATGATTCGGGAATGGAAAATCCATTTCTAAATCAAAAAAAGGAATGATCGGAACTAGAGTTATCATTATTATTTTTTAGACTTGGAAATTTTTTGAGAGGAGTAAAATCTAGAGTATCAGAAGTGGACAAGTGTAAGTGAAAGCTTTCTTCATTGATTTCTTCTTAGATAGAGGTACATGATAGAAATCCAAAAAAGTAAGTGGGGTGAGGGGTTTAGTGCCCTTGTCCACTGATACAACTCTCCTATTGGTAGAAGAGGAGCTAGTGGAGGAAGAAGTAGTAGCTATAATGGTGGATGGAGTGCTAGACTCATAAGGTGGTTGTGCTACTATGATATCCCGGGCAAGTAAGGTGGACTCTACTGCTGTTGGGCATCTACCTCCTTCAAGTTGTCCTTAGCAACTTGCAAACCTTCCTTAGAGTTGGAGGTTTGAGCTGCTTTAGGCACTTGCAAGGGTAACTTTCTAATCTTAGAGATGATTTTCTTGGAGGTTCGGGATAGGGAGATATCCCAACCTTCTTTTGTCTTG
This sequence comes from Cymbidium sinense, assembly GCA_021442155.1. Lineage (NCBI taxonomy): Eukaryota > Viridiplantae > Streptophyta > Magnoliopsida > Asparagales > Orchidaceae > Cymbidium > Cymbidium sinense. The sequence goes on along the minus strand of CM038214.1, from coordinate 84,125,060 downwards.
AGAAGATCAATTGTATCCCCAAAGATTACCCTAACAGAACTGGAGGGTTATTCTAGTAAATATTTCTTGGGGATGACAATGACACCCTACTTATAGCTATGCTCAAGCCAGTCATTAAAGGTAAAGCAATCTTCTAAGACATGACCTAGCATGCGGTGGTAGGGGCAAAAGTTTAGATCATGACTCTTGCCCACATCCTCCAGCCTCCTAGGCTCTGGTAACTGAAAATAAGGCTTCTTAAAGAGGTTCTTAAAGATTTTCCTGACTACCTCCCTCTTGAATGAATAAGGCTTATTCAATTTGTCGGTAAGAGTAGGTAAATGGTAGTTACCAGTGATGGATAGGAGTACTGCTAACATTATGGGTTGGGATACGACTGCTGATGTTGTGGATGAGGATACTGATGAGCAGGTGGTGGTGGAGGCCGTTGTGGCAACTTAGATGGTTGATATGACAGTTGAGGTGGCGGTAGAGGAGGTGGCAATAGAGGCTGTTATGCTTGAGGTCTCTCATTCTGAGCTCTGGCTGGCTGCTTCCTCTTGTCAACTACTATGACTACCCCTGGCTTTTTCTCAAATGCCTTCTACAGTTTGGGCTTGGCTGACTGATCTTGGAAAGGTAATTGTTTGGCCTCTCCTTGTAGACTAGCTACCTTGTTGATTAATTTTGCAAATGTCTTAATGGTAAACCCTTTAAGCATGAAAGTGACTGGGCCATGAATATTCTTGAGTAGAATTTTAATGCCATGCTGTTCAAACAGCTGTGATTCATATTTAATACTTAAATTGCACCATCTAAGAATGTAATCAATAAGAGACTCATCGGGGTGTTGTTGAGCTACAATTAGATTGCCCACAGTTACCCTTTCTGAGCTAGCAAATATCTTAATAAAGAGCTGCTCTAATTCAGTAAATGTCTTCACTGAACCATTGGGTAGTTCAGCGTACCAATCAAATGCAATACCTATCAAACTATTGATGAAGAGATGGAATAAGAGTGCATCGCTGCCACCGGTATTGCAACATTCTTTCCTGAAGTGTGCTATGTGCTGATGAGGTTCCCACTGCCATCAAAAATTTTGAAGGAAGGAGGCACAAAACCCTTAGGATATTAGACACCATCAAATTCCTATGGGTAGGGTCTACCCATTGGAATAGATGAGCCACCTCGGGCTTGAGCCAATGCATCCTTCACTTGCTGCTCCATGAACTACTTGATATCTTTTTCTTGCATGGAGATGTTGTCAAACACCTTCCTATGCAAGCTACCACTATCCTGATCTACTAGAGAAGTGCTTTTGGGCTGATCTAAGACATGTGCTAACTCAGGATTATCTACCTCTAGCGGTATATGCTGTAGTACTGAGGCATGGTTTTGAAGTGCATGGAGGGATTCCAACAAGTCTTCCATCCTCTTCTCCATCTAGTTGATCTGATCATCCTTTTGTTTAAGCTATTGACAAAGGTGTTGGGTTGAATGTATGACGTCGTCTTCCTCAACCATAATACCTTCCTGACTATGTTGATCTCTATGAAGGGATCTCCTAGTATCGACCATGCGGACCTCGGTCAAATCCTCAAGGAGATCATCCTCATCCGAATCAAAGCTGACCTTTCCCTCCTCACAATCTTATCGATCACTCCATAGAAGCTCTCTTTTCTCTATAAAGTACTATTTCAGAATCTCTTCTATGGAACAATCTAACTGTGCTGGTACAAATACACGCTACTGACCACTGGAGGGGCTAATCTCATTAACAGAGATGCACTTAACACCACCTATCACTGGAGTGCTAGCTCTGGAAGGGTCATACTGGAAGAGACATGCTCGTGGCTGCTCATGGGTGGAGTAGAGTCCCTGGGGAGATCCATTACCATAGAGACTACAAAACTATCCTCTTCCCTTTCTATGTCTGGTATTGTCACTACCTCTGATGGTGGTGGTTATGGTGGTGCGACCATGACGCTGCAGGGTTGCCACTCTTTCTTCACTAAAATTAAAGTAGGAGATCGAGTAGGGGAACTTGCCCTCACCTTAATTGGTGGAGTAGATGAAGTGGGACCCTTTGGCCTTAATCAGATCACCAATGGGGCTTTCATCTCCCCGAATGCTGTCTTATGTGCCTTTGTAGGCACGATGGATGGCGAGCCCTGAACTGGTGATGGTGGACGAGGAGTGGATCAGTGTGGTGTAGGCAACACCAACTTTCTCTGGGTAGGAGCTCCTCTCCAATGGTAGGTAGTACCCATCAATAGAATGCTATTAGTATGATCAATGTAGGTAACACGTTGATCAGGAAAGTCCATGAGGGCTGAGGCCGCCGACTATCTGGCGTACCTACATCTCTCTCTACTAGTAATCTGTACTGATACTTGGGCCTCCCTAGCCCATTTTTGTCTGATGTGTTTGGCTACACTACGAGGGAAGACATAACGTAAATCAAATTGAGCCCCAGACTCTGATCATCCGTAAGCTCCACTAACTCGACGTAGAACTGATCTAAGGTCGCATACAACCTTCTCCTGTCACTGATAGGAGCCTCAAAATGAACTATGGGCAGAGGTGAAATTGAGATCCTCATAATTTCTTCCTCTCCATCGAACCAGAGAGGGGGTGAAACTTATTCTGTGTGATAAGAGGAGAAACTATCCTAGGTAACTCCTCTACTACAGACTGGGAAGCTGCCTCTAGTTCCTTAGATATGCCATCATGATGTCGCTTGATCTTGCAGCGTTGAGTCTTACTAGGAGGGGCAACATGAGAACTAGACCCAACCTCATAGGTGGGGGAGACTATCCCTGAAGATAGGGTAGCCTTCCCTTGGAAGGAGCCAACGAGTGGGTGCTAGCCTGTACTAGGGCAGAAAGTGGAACAACTGAGTGCACTATCACTATAACTACAACTACTACGGGAACTACCACAGCCTTCCTCTTCAGTGAGGGAATCTCTGAGTCAGATGACATCTCAACCTGGATGATCAGCTTCTGCCCGGTCACCACACTTTTGCTGGCAGTTATGAGGGTGGTCCCCTCACAAGTGATCCTAGCCCCCTCGAAGCCTCGACCAAAATGAATGAAGTGAGCAAGTCGTAGGAGGCTATTCCGATCCAAGGCCAAATACATCCCAAAAGAAAAAGTAAATAAATACTTCTGAGCTGCCATGTGTAAAAACTGCAAAGACAAATTTGAGTGTGTGGGATGGGGATAACTATTTCCAAATAAAATGTGATTTTGAAAAAGACATTAAAAATGGTTGATTTTGAGTTTGAAAAGAACCTCTATGTAATAATCATAGGGTTTGTTAAGCGAGGTTTGGTCATATGTGTTTTGTGCCTTTTTGAAAATTTCTTACTAACTTTTTTTGTAAAGATCTCTTATTATGTGGATTTTGAAAAAGTGCTTTTGGAAAGACATGCTATTTTGCATAAGGGTTTTATTATCTTATTATTCATGGGATGAACCGTGCCTCACCATCCTAGAGGTTCTTAATTTTGGTCATCTCCTTTTTTGATTAATTTTAATTTTCAGCTATTGGGGGAACCCAATAGGGATTTTATGACCTACATGGAGTGAGGTCCTAAAATCTAAAGGATTTTGGCATGCTTTGCTTAAGGATAAAATAAGCTAAGTGCTAATGGAAAGAATGAGAGTCTCAGGCCTATATAAAATATAAGTCCACTATCAATGCTTAGAGACAGTAATTGTCTACTAAAGATGAGAGAGGAACCATCCCTAGCAGAGTCGCCAGAAAAATCTGTGGTGTTTATTTTTGAGGATGTGGGACACCACGTAGATCTTAGGGTGTACTTATTGAAATGATCAGATATGACATTAAGGAATGATGTACTATCTCTAAAGATTGAAATCATAACATTATAATGGACCTAATCACCTAATAAGGACTCCTAAGGCATGATGGGTCTTCTAATATACCATAGATCTTTCCCCTACTTTACATGAAAAAGTAAAGTAGGGTTTATTTTAAGTCGAGTTCGTTAGGTTCCTTATGGAGGCAAGCCCCATAGTTAATTACATACTAAGGAATGAGAATTCCTTAAGAATACTCTCAATTAAAGTAGACAATTAGGGTTTCCAATGATCTTAAGGTTAAGACTATCAAAAGATTGGCTATTTTAGAAAATCAAATGGGATAGATCAAGGAGAAGACTTATTATTAGAATCCAAAGGGAGAAAGTAGGAAATGCTCATAATACTAGGAAGCCTAGTGAGCATTCCAATCTACCCTATAATTAGGCTTTATATTTTTAAAATTGAAGAGAGTTAATTATTTGAGTTAACATTTTATTAGATTGCTAGAGATTATAATTCCACAACATAAGATTGTAGAAATGCCTAAGAGGTGAGGATTTATGCTTGTAGCTACTCAATCCTAAGTTAGGGAGCTTTGGTGAGGGCCAAAACATGACCTAAATCTAAGGTGAAAATGGGTATATGGTTTACCTCCACAAGAGAGAATAAACTACTCGATTATTAGACTTATTACAGCATGGAGTGGCAGCCAGCTAACTCCTCCTATGCTTTAAATCCATGCAGGCAAGTCTTATGCTTTATAAGGTGGCTAAGCTGTTATTTATTTAGAAAAGAGACTAAGTCCTTAAACTCACTCCCTGAGAGACTAGAGCATGCATGGTATGAATTCATGACTTAATCTAATGCAAATTTTATCAAATTTATTTGATTCTTCTGAACTCTTTATTTTGACATAAGCTATGGGACTTTGTATGCCTAAATGCATGAGAACTTGATTACGGGCCAAATCAAGAGAGAAAAGGGTGTTCTTCCATCAAAGGCACTCACAGGTTAAGCCTACATTCTCTGGAAAGTATGGAAGCCACCTCTTATTAAGAGTGGAAGAATATGACATGCATGATATTATACATTCATTCATCCAGCTAAGGGGTTGCTAAAAATTTTATTATTTTGATTTAATTCCTAGGCTTTATAGTGAGGCTATGATTTGTTTTAAGTTTTAATTATGAGTTGTTAATTGGGGTATCAAAATTAATTTCATCCTAAGAGCCTACCGCATCCAGGCCACACATTCAAGCATTAATCATAAAGAAACTATGAAAAGCATGATGTTCTAACGTGCAATATAAACACAACATCAAATAATTTTATAAACTATAGTAAAAGAATTAAAGGCCAGTGCGGTCAGGTTTTGCCGTACACCCCAATAAGAGAAAAAAATATGGGTAGCCGAGCTCTACCCTTATACAACCCGAATTATAAAAAATAATATATGCTATGGGGGTCTTCTTTTCTTCATTTCTTCCATCTCTTCCTTTTGATTTTGATTTGTTCCAAAGGCATCACAGGGCACCCCAGGGGCTAAGCCTTCTAGCCATTGCTCATCCTAATCCCCCATAACACTAATCCTAATTCCTAATGCAAAATTACCTTAAAAATAGGAAAAGTAAATCTAGCTACACCTATAAAACAAATTTTAGCTAAACACACCATACAACCCAAGCAGTTATATGAAAAATTTGGACTTAGCACCCCATACATGGGTAACCAAGCCCACCTATCCTAACATGGGTTACACTTAGGGGTTAAGCAACTTACACAGCAAATGACTTGATATTTTTATTACAGCATTCCTTTAAGCACAACCCCTACAAAAATATGATTAGGCTAATGTCCTAACATCAAGTCTATGAAACATACAACCTGACATCCAGTCTAAAATATTACATTACAAAATAAAACACAACATCATACTTTCAACACCCTAACGTAACACTAGAAGTGGTGACTTAGTATTCTAATGTGTGTGCTTAAGGCTTGTGTGGCAAGACTTTACGAGGCTTCTTTAGTTTAAGTTTCAATTTGGAACTTGAATTTGTTTAAATTTTACCTTTGGGTGATTTCAATTTAAATGATTTAATGATTTACTGTTCATTTTTATTTCACTTTTATTTGGTTAAAGTGATGTTTAAGTTTTCAAGAATGAAGAGTAGAATGAATTCTATTTGTAGACAGAACTCACCCTATTCTACATCCTAACTCCTATAGGGTCTAACTAAGGTCCTTAAGTATCTTAATTATCCCATTTGAATTTGTGTAATTGATTTGATTTGATTTATTTGATTTGGTTTAGAACTTAGAATTTGAAATTGTTTAATTATTTGATTGATTGATTTAGATTTAGATGTTTTGGTTTAATTACATCTTGATAATTCAATATCCTTAATATCTAATGAAGTTTAAGTTTGTTTAAATTCATTTGCTTTTGATTGATTAATTTTAGATTAGTTGTTTTTAGTTTAATTAAATCTTGATAATTCAATATCTTTAATATCTAATGAAGTTTAAGTTTGTTTAAATTCATGTGTTTTTGATTGATTAATTTCATATTAGATGTTTTGGTTTAATTAAATGTTAATAATTTAATATCCTTGATCTCTAATAAATCTTAAGTTTGTTTAAATTCAGGTATTTTTAATTTACTAATTTCAAATTAGATGTTTTGGTTTAATTAAATCTTGATAATTCAATATCCTTTTAAATTAATATTAAATTCTTTTCTTTGATTATGGTTTTGTGACTTAATTTTATGCTAATTTAATTTGATTGTGGTTCATTTATTTGTAGTTTGATCGGATTAGATTAATTGAGATTTTATTTTGATTTTAATTGAGTTTGATTCTTTGTAATTAGGATTTTATTTTTAATCTCATCCAATTATCATGTTTATCAAAGTTTGGTTTATATTTTGATTTCAAATATAGGATAGTTAACTAGTTTATCTTATTTAAGTAGGTTGAATGAGATTTGATTTGATTACAAATTAAATTGATGAGAGTCTTTCCTAATTTTATTTTATTTGATTTAATTTGATTTGATTAGCTTTATTAGTCTATGGGCTTTCTTAGGTTCAATGTGATTATGTGATTAGTTTAGTTAAGAAGTGTATTCATGTTAATTATAAAGTTTTGTTTAATTTTTAATTTGATTTCATATTTGTTTAGGTTAATGATGTAATTAATGACTTAATAATTTAGGTTTAATTTAGGTTTTCATTAGTATTTAATTGCATTTATGTTTGATTCAGTTTAAGTTTAATATGATTAATTTGATTAACTTAATTAGCTTTATAATAAGTGTGGTCAAATTAATTAGTAGATTAATCAAGTGTTTAATTTGAATTTAATTTTATAAAGTTAATTTGGATCATTAAGATGATGAATTAATTCATTAAGTTTGCATTAAATAGGTATTTATTTAGTTGGATTAACATAAGGGTAATTAGTTTAATTAACAAGTGTGTTTAAGTTAATTATTAAATTAAATAAAGATTTATTTAATTTTTAATTTGGTTTTATATTTATTTAGATTAATGATGTAATTAGTGACTTAATGATTTATGTTTAATTTAGGATTTGAATGGTATTTAATTGCATTTATGTTTGATTAAGCTTAGGTTTAATATGATTAATTTGATTAACTTAATTAGTTTGCTTGAGGGGTGTGATTAAATTAAACAAAGATTTGTTTAATTTTTAATTTGATTTCATATTTATTTAGGTTAATGATGTAATTAATGACTTAATGATTTAAGTTTTAATTAGGATGTTTTTAGCATTTAATTGCATTTTATCTTTCATTAAGCTTAATTTTAATATGATTAAGTTTATTGACTTAATTAGTTTATTTAAGAGGTGTGATTAAATTAATTAGTAGATTAATTAAGTTTTTGATTTGAATTAATTTTAATGTGATTTATGAAATTAATTTGGTTCATTAAGATGATAGATTAATTTATTAAATTTGCATTAATTAAATGTTTAATTAATTAAGTTTGATTAAAGGTAATTAAACTTTTTTAAAATTATTAGATTAATCAAAGATTTAATTAAATAATGACTTAATTTCCCAGAGGTGAGTGATTTGATTTAGTTATGTGTTTTACTTAAGTTTGATTTGATTAAAGGATTATTGTTATTATCATTTGAATAGATTAAGTGATTTAATTGTTTATTTTTATTTCAATTAAACTTGATTATTCATAATCATAGTTAGGTTTGATTTTCTTCATTTATTATATTCATTAGATTTCATTCATGTTTGATTTAGTTGTTTGGTTTATGTATTAATGGCTAATTAATTATCTTATTCCAAACGAATGTGATTTAGTCATATGTTAATTAAGTTTATTTTGACTTTATTTGGTTTAATTTGATTAATATCAAATGATTATGTTGAATTGGTTTGTTAATCAATTTTATTTTTAGTTTACTTAATGATCAATTAGATTCAATTTGTTTATATTCATTAAAGAGTTTCATATGATTAAGACTCCATGCTTAGTCTTGGTTTAGTTATACTATTTTGACTAATGTTAAAGTTTCCTAAATTTGTTGAATTTTAAGTTTGATTTAAGATTTAATCATTTAATTGAGTTTTATTAATTTAAATAGGTTTAATCATATTTAATTTAATTTCTTAGGAGGATGATATTTTCTTGATTTGAGGTTTGATTAATGATTGCTTAAGTGTTATTTCATTTATGATTTTGATTTTGATATTTAAATTATTTTTAGATTATATTTTAATTAAGTCCTTAATTGATTAAACTTTAATCTTAAGTGGTTGTTTGGGGTTCATTAGGATTTATAAAATCACATTATTTCTTTAAGAGTCCTAGATGTCAATCGAAGTGATTTAAGCCATTTTGAAGATTTTTGTAAATTTCTGAATTTTGTTTGATTTATTTAATGAAAATGGATAATCTGAATTTCAAAATTTAATTTCTCCCAATCCGTAAATCCTTTCTACTTGAGATTTTTATGATAGGTGTGTTTTAACTTTAGTATCAATCTCTGAAAATTTTAACTTAATCTGACACAAATTTTTGGTTTAATTAATAAAATTTGATTTTTACTAAAACTTAAATTAAGCTCAAGATACTTAGTGAAATTTGGGGATATTGCATTTGTTGGATTTCTCTCGGAAATATGAATCCAATGAGCCCTTGTTTACAATTTTTGTTTAAGTATTTTATTTTCTATGAATTTTGAAGTTTTAGTTGATTTAAATTAATTTTTTAAATCTGAAAATCTACGCGGCGCTGACGTGGCAATGTGGCGCCGGGTGATTGGATGTGCGGTGCTGTGTGTCACGTGTGCACCATGCAGCACCGTGCGATTTGCACGTGGTGCCTTGTCGCGTTGACGCGGATCCATGCGACCATGGGTCCCGGGCGGGCGAAGCTTTCAAGCTGTTGACCCATCCGGCAAGCGATGCAACATGCGAGAATCGGCACCACATGGCGTGCGAGTGCCACATGACACTGCGCATCCAATCGTGCGGCGCCATGTGGCGCCGTGTTGCCACGTCAGTGCCGCACAGATTTTTTTGATTGAAAAAATTAATTTAAATCATGTGAAACTTCTAAAATTTATAGAACATTAAATACTTAACCAAAAATTGCAAACAAGAGCTCGTTGGATTCGCCTTTCTAAGAGACATCCAACAAACCCAAAATCCTCAAATTTTACTTATTTTTTTGAGTTTAATTTGAGTTTTAGTATAAATCAAATTTCATTAATTAAACCGAAAATATATGGTAGATTAAGTTGAAATTAGTGATTGAGTAAGTTACATTAAATTAAAATTTTAGGAAGGCCCATTTTAAAATAAATCACATAAAAATTCAGAAATTTTACAAAAAATCATCAAAATGGCTTAAATCACTGGATTGACATCTAGACTCTTAAGGAAATAATGTGACTTTCTAAATAATGAACCTCAAACAACACTTAAGATTAAAGTTTAATCAATTATTTTAAAAAAATATAATTAAAAAATAAAAAATCATAAATCAAAAATAAATCATTAATCAAACCTCAAATATCATCCAAATATGATTAAACCTATTTAAATCAATAAAATGTAATTGAGTTAAATCTTAAATCAAACTTTAATCTAAGAAACTTTTGGCATGAGTCAAACTAGTATAACTACTACACTAAGCATGGAGTCTTAATCTTACTCAATGAATATAAACAAATTGAAACTAATTAATCATTAAATAAACTAAAAAATAAATTGATTAACAAACTAATTCAACATAATCATTTGGTATTAATCAAATAAAACCAAATAAAGTCAAAGTAAACTTAATTAACATATGAATAAATCACATCCGTTTGGAATAAGATAATTAATTAGCATATTATAAACCTAACAACTAAACATGAATGAAATCTAATGAACATTATAAATGAAGAAAATCTAACTATGATTATGAATAATCATTTAAATAAAATAAACAATTAAATCACTTATTCTAATGATAATAGCAATAATCAAATCTTTAAGCAACTAAATCTCACTCACATGTGGTAAATTAAATCATTAATTAAAATATCTTTGATTCTATTTGATTTAGAAAATGTTTTACCTTTAATCAAACTTGATTAAACATTTAATTAATGCAAACTTAATGAATTAATCTAACATCTTAATGAACCAAATTAATTTTAAATCACATTAAAATTCTCAAACACTTAATAATCTACTAATTAATTTAATCTATAAATTGTCAAATTAATCATATTACTTTTAGATGATTCTAATCAAATCTTAAACTTGAATTAAGTCATTAATTAATTAACCTAAATAAATTAAACAAAACTTTAATTTAATCACACCACTCAACTAAAATAGTAATCATATTAAACTTTAGCTTAATCAAACATAAATGATTAAATACCAATCAAATCTCAAATTAAACATAATTCATTAAGTCATTTTACATCATTCTAAATAAATATAAAACCAAATTAAAATTAAATAAATTTATTTAATTTAATTAACAACACACTTAATTAAACTTACCCTTAAGCTAATCAAGACAAATACCTATTAATGAAATCCATCATTTGAACCAAATTAACTATTCAAATCATCATATAATCACTAATTATTTTTCTTCTTAAATAAGCTTTAAGTCAATCAAATTAATCATATTGAACAAACTATCAACAAATGTAATTAACTATCAAACTTACAGAATTTAAATAAATATGAAATCAAATTAATTAAACAAACCTTTATAATTAACATGAATACACTTCTTAATTGTGTAAAAAATGACTAATAAACCTAAAGAATCAAATCAAAAAAAAATTAAGAAAGACTCTCATCAATTTAATAATCAAATCAAACCTCATTCAACCTACTTAAATAAGGTAAACTAGTTAACTATCAATGTTTGAAATAAAAATACAAACCAAATTTTGAAACATGATTGGATTAAATAAAATCTAATTACAAAGAATCAACTCTTAAATCAAAATAAAATCTCAATTAAATCAACTACAAATAAATAAACCATATTCAAATCAAATAAACATAAAATTAAGTCACATGACCATAATCAAAGAAAAGAATTAAATATTAATTTAAAAAAGAAAAACATTTAATCTAAAATTAAGCAATCAAAAATACATGAATTTAAACAAACTTAAACTTTTAGATCAAGGATATTGAATTATCAAGATTTAAGCCAAACCATCTAATATGGAATTAATCAATCACATGAATTTAAACTTAAACATCATTAGATATTGAATATTAATTATCAAACATTTAAAATTAATCAATTGATTTAAATTATCAGATATTGTAAACCAAAACATCAAAATCAAAATCAATCAATCAAATACTTAAAAAAATTTAAATTCTAAATTTTAAACCAAATTAAATGAATAACATAAATTCAAATGGGCTAATTAAGATACTTAAGGACCTTAGTTAGACTCTTTAGGAGTTAGGATGTAGAATAGGGTGAGTTTCATCTACAGATTGAATTCATTCTACTCTTCATTCACTTAAACATCCAAATAAGTGAAATAAAAATGAAAAGTAAATCATTTAAATTGAAATCACCCAAAGGTAAAATTTAAATAAATTCAAGTTACAAATTGAAACTTAAATTAAAGAAACCTAGTAAAGTCTTCCTACACAAGCCTTAAGCACACACATCAGAATACTAAGTCACCACTTATAGTGCTAAGTTAGGGTGTTGTTATGTATGATGTTCTATTTTATTTTATGATGTAATATTTTAAATAGGATATTATGGTGTATGTTTCATAGATTGGATGTTAGGTCGTTATTAGCCTAATCATATTTTTGCAGGGGACGCTGTAATAAAAATATAAATGCATTTGCTATGCAGGTTTCTTAGCCCCTAAGCGTAACCCATGTTAGGACAGGTGAGCCTGGTTACCCATGTATGGGGTGCTAAATCCAAATTATTCTTATAACTGCTTGGGTTGTATGGTGCGTTTAGCTAACATTTATTTTGTAGGTGTAGCTAGATTTACTTTTCTTATTTTAAGGTAATTTTGCATATGGAATTAGGATTAGTATTATGGAAAATTAGGATGAGCAGTGGCGGCTTTAGTGATTTTGTGTTGGAGCAAAGTAAAATTGAAGAGAAGGAAGAAATGAAAAAGAAGACCCATATATTATTTTTTTGTATAAAGATTCTCTTTTTTCTCTTTTTAGGTGTAAACATTTATCCTTTTATTCTTTATGGTAGTCTATAAAATTGTTTGATGTTGTGTTTAGGGTAATGAGAACATCATGTTCAAATGAAATTAATTTTGATACTAATAACTCATAATTAAAACTAAAAATAACTCATAACCTCACCATAAAGCCTAAGAATTAAATCAAGATAATAAATTTTTTAGGAACCCTTGAATGAATGAATGTCATGCATGTCATATTCTTCCACTCTTGTTAAGGGGCTTCCATCTTTGAAGACTTAAGTGAGCCTTTGATGAAGAACACCCCTTTCTTTCTTGATTTGGCCCATAATCAAGTTCTCATACATTTAGGCATACAAAAGCCATGTCAAAATAAATTTCATCAAATAAGTCATGAATTCATACCACTCATGCTATAGTCTCTTAGGGAGTGAGTTTAAAGACTTAGTCTCCTTTCTAAATAAATAACAGCCTAGTCATCTTGCAAAGCATAAGACTTGCCTACATGGATTTAAAGAGTAGGAGTTAGCTGGCTGCCACTCTAAGTGGTAATAAGTCAAATAGTCCAGTGGTTTATTCTCTCTTGTGGAGGTAAACCATATACCCATTTTTGCCTTAGATTTAAGTCATGCTTCGGCCCTCGCCAAAGCTCCCTAGATTAGGATTCAAGGTAATTATTTCCTCTGGGCTATAAGCATAAATCCTCATCTCTTAGACATTTCCACAATCTTATGTTATGGAATTATAAGCCCTAGCACTCTAATAAAATGTCAATTCAAATAATTAACTATCTTCAATTTTAAAAATATAAAGCCCAATTATAGGGTAGATTGGAATGCTCACTAGGATTCTTAGTATTATGAGCATTTCCTACTTTCTCCCTTTGGATTCCAAAAATAAGTCCTCTCCTTAATCTACCCCATTTGATTTTCTAAAATAGCCAATCCTTTGATAGTCTTAACCTTGAAATCTTTGGAGACCCTAATTGTCTACTTTAACTGAGAGTATTCTTATGGAATTCTCATTCCTTAGGATGTAATTAACTATGGGGGCTTACCTCCATCGGTAACTTAATGAACCCGACTTAAAATACTTTACTTTTTCATGTAAAGTAGGGGAAAGATCTATGATATTTAGAAGACACAGTCCATATTATGTTGTAGGTCCATTATGATTTCTTTCAAGATAGTACATCATTCCTTAATGTCATACCTAATCATTTGAATTAGTATCCCCTAAGATCTGCATGGTGTCCCACATCCTCAAAAATAAACACCACACATGCATAAAATAAATCAAAAACCCTAAATAACTTGAATTATCTCTACTGTAAAGATAAAGTTCCATAAGCAGTAGATTGGATCATTCATTCTTTAGTTTCTACAGTTCCCATCAAAACCACCCTTACCTCTGGAGTAGTGGGATCTGCCATCATATCCCTGATCTCTCTCTCTGCCACCACCACGATTGTAACCTCCGTCACTCATCCTCCTCCATAAAGGCCACCTCCATATCCACAAGCACCTCTAGATCCCCCACCACCACTATGATAACCACCGCCTCCACCTTCGCCTCCATGACCAGATCTAACTTGAGCCTGGTTGATAGTGATGTTCCAGCCGTCAAGCTTCTGACCTTTCTTAGGGTTTAGCTTTAGGTTTAAGTTTATTGGCTTTTAGGGTTTAGGTTAATTTTCTTATTTATTTAGTTACTTTAGGTTTAGGTTTAGGGTTTAGGGTTTAGGGTTAAGGTTTAGTGATTAAGGTTTAGGGTTTTAGGTTTAGGGTTTAGGGTTTTAGGGTTTAGGGTTTAGGATTTAAGGTTTTGTGTCTAGGATTTAAGGTTTAGGGTTTAGGGTTAGTTTACATTTTAGGGTTTAAGATTTAGGGTTTATAGTTTAGTTTTAAGGTTTAAGTTTAAGTTTGATTTAGAGTTTAGGTTTAGGTTTACTTTAAGGTTAGGGTTATTTATAGTTTAGGGTTTAAAGTTTATAGTTTAGGTTTAGGGTTTAGAGTTTAAGGTTTAGAATTGTGGGGTTTAGGGTTTATAATTTAGGTTAGGTTTAGGTTGTAGGAGTTTATAGTTTATCCTTAATTTATGGTTTTAACATTGAGTTTTAAGTTTAAATTTTAGGTTTAGGTTGAATTTATAGTTTAGTTTAGAGTTTAGAGTTTTAGTTGAATTTTGATTTAGGTTTAGTGTTTAGGTTCAAGATTAGAGTTTAGGGTTTAAGTTAGTTTAGGGTTTATAGTTTAAGTTTAGGGTTTAATTAGGTTTAGGGTTTAGGTTTAGTGTTTAGAGATCAAGGTTTAGGGTTTAGTGTTTAGGGTTGTAGGTTTAGGGTTGTAGGTTTAGGGTTTATAGTTTAGGGTTTAGGTTTTAGGGTTTAGGGTTAGGATTTAGGATTTAGGGTTTAAGGTTTTTAGGGTTTAGGTTAGGGTTTAGGGGTTTTTTTAATTTTTTTTAAAAATTAAGTAAGCCGATAGGTTTAGGTGTATTTAGTTTATTTTTTATTTATTTTAGTTTATTTTATTTTGTATATTTACTTAGGTTTATTTTTATTTTTATTTAGTTTAGTTTATTTATGTTAAGTTTATTTATTTTTGTTTAGTTTTATTTTAATTTTAATTTTTATGTTTAGGTTTTATTTTTTATTTTAGGGTTTAAGGTTTTAGTTTTTATTTTATTTTCTAAGTTTAGGTTTTAGGTTTTATTTTAGGTTTTATTTTTTAATTTAGGTTTAGGTTTGGGTTTAGTTTATTTTTAGTTTAATTCTTTTTATTTAGTTTAGGTTTAGGTTTAGGTTCAGTTTATTTTAGGTTTAGGTTTTATTAATTTTAGTTTAGGTTGAGGTTTATTATATTTTTATTTTAGGTTTAAGTCTTTTTTTTAATTTAGGGTTTAGGTTTTATTTATTTTTTTTAGGTTTTAGATTACCATTTATTTTATAAATTTAGGTATTTATTTAGTTTTTATTGTATTTTCTTTTCAGTTTATTTTATTTTCATTTTATGTTTAGTTTTCATTTTACTTAGGTTTTTTATTCTTAGGTTTATTTTATTTTTTAGTTTAGTTTAAGTTTTTGTTTATTTTATTTTAGTTTATTTTATTTAATTTTTAGGTTTAGGTTTAGGTTTTAGTTAAGGTTTTCATTTTATTTTATTATTTTTATTTTATTTAGGATTAGTGTTTAGGGTTTATTTTATTTTGTTTAGGTTTGGTTTTTAGGTTTTTAGAGTTTAGGGTTTAGTGTTTAGAGTTAGTTTAGGGTTTAGGGTTTAGGGTTTAGGGTTTGGTGTTTAGGGTTTAGGGTTTAGATGTAGGTTTTATGATTTAGGGTTTAAGGTTTAGGGTTTAGGGTTTAGGGTTTGGTGTTTAGGGTTTAGGGTTTAGGGATGTAGGTTTTATGATTTAGGGTTTAAGGTTTAGGGTTTTATTTTTATTTTTTCTAGTATAGGGTTTAGGGTTTATTGTTATTAGGGTTTAGGGTTTAGGTTTTAGGCTTAGGGTTCATGTTTTAGTTTATGTTTTACGATTTAGGGTTTAGGATTTAAGGTTTATGGTTTTTTTTAATTGAGAATAAATTCAGATTCAACATTTCTTCTTTTTGATTTCATCAAACAAATAGCACACAAAGTTTTGTAAGACACAGGTGAAAACATAGATATAAAATGAGCATGCATAGAGGAAATGAAAAACCCTAGATAACTAGAATCGTACCCAATGTAAAGACTTAGTTCCAAAAGTAATAGATCGAATCATCTGTTCATCAGATTCTCTATTTCCCATGAGAACTACCCCCGCCTCTCGAGTAGCGGGATCCGCCATCATATCCCTGATCTCTCCCTCTACCACCACAATGGCTATAACCTCCATTGCTCTTCCTACCTCCATAACTACCACCTCCATATCCACTAGAACCCCCAAATCCCCCACAACCACTATGATAATCGCCACTTCTACCTTATCATCCACGGCCAGATGTAGACTGAGCCTAGTTTTTAGGGTTTAGGGTTTAGTTTAGAGTTTATAGTTTATAGTTTAAGGTTTTAGGGTTTAAGGTTTTTTAGTTTAGGGTTTACATTTTAGGGTTTAGGGTTTATGTTTTAGGTTTAGGTTTAGGGATTGTGGTTTAGGGTTTTAGGGTTTTAGGGTTTTTAGTGTTTTTTGGGTTTAAGGTTTATGGTTTAGGTTTCAATTTGGGGTTTAGGGTTTAAGGTTTAAAGTTTTTTTTAATAGAGAACAAATTCAGATTCAACATTTCTTCTTTTCAATTTCATCAACTAAGTAGTATACCAAGTTTTCTGAGATACAAGCGAAGACAGATAAAAAATGAGCACGCATAGAGTAAATCAAAAACACTAGATAACTAGAACTGACTCTACTATAAAGATGTAGTTCCCTAAGCAGCAGATTAGATTAACCATTCTTCAATTTCTCTAGTTCCCATTAGAACTACCCTTGCCTCTCAGATAGGAGGATCTGCCATCATATCTTTAATCTATCCCTCCACCACACAATGGCTATAACCTCTATCACTCCTGCCACCTCCGTAACTACCACCTCCATATCCACCAACACCTCCAGATCCATTAGTACCTCTAGTAGGGTTAGGGTTTAGGGTTTAGGCTTTGGGGTTTAGGGCTTAATGTTTAGGCTTTATGGTTTAAGGTTTTAAGGGTTTATGGTTTGGGGTTTAGGATAGTTTAGTGTTTATGTTTGTGTTTGTGGTTTAGGGTTTTAGGGTTTAGGGTTTTATGGTTTAGGGTTTAGGGTTTAATGTTTAGGGTTTAGGGTTTACATTTTTAGTTTAGGGTTTAGGGTTTTAGGGATTGGGGTTTTTCAGGGTTTATGATTTACGATTTAGGGTTTAGGTTTTAGGGTTTATGGTTTAGGATTAGGATTTAGGGTTTAGGGTTTAAGTTTTAGGGTTTTCTTTATTAATTTTTTTAATTTTTTTCTAAATTAAGTAAATGAGTAGGTTTAGGTTTATTTTATTTATTTAGTTTATTTTTTATTTATTTTAGTTTATTTTATTATTTGTTTTATTTAGGTTCATTTTAATTTTTATCTAGTTTAGTTTATTTATTTTAGGTTTATTTATCTAGTTTCATTTTTTTATTTATTTTGGTTTAGGTTTAGGTTTAGATTTATTTTAGATTAGTTTTATTTTATTTTATCTTTAGGCTTTAGGTTTTTTATCTTTTAGCCTAGGTTTACATTTTATCTTAGGTTTAGGGTTTATAGCTAGGTTTAGGTTTAGGGCTATGTTTATGAGGCCTGGGCTCAGCTCAGTTTAGTGGCTCAGGGGGAAGTCACACAGTTTAGTAGTTTAGGGTCAGGCCATGGGGGTTATATATATTAGGCCTAGGTTTATGGTCAGGGTTTAGGTTTAAGATTTATACAGGCTTGAGGGTTTAGGGTCACTGCCTAGGAATTAGGTGGAAGGTGAGTCCGTGATTTAGAAAGAGTGCAGATTTTGTGGTGGTGGTAGGGGGTTTAGGTTTAGGGTTTAGGTTTAGGGGTTTTAGGGTTTAAGGGTTAGGGTTTATGGTTTAAGGTTTTAGACTTTAGGGCTTAGGGTTTAGGGTTTAGGGTTTAGTTTTGAGGGTTTATGGTTTTTCAAGTTTATGGTTTACGGTTTAGATTTTAGGTGTAGGGTTTAGATTTTAGTTTAGGGTTTTGGGTTTAAAGTTATTTTTTTAAAAGAGAACAAATTCATATTCAACATTTCATCTTTTTGATTTTACCAACCACATAGCGTACCAAGTTTGCTATGACATAAGTGACGATATAAATAAAAAATGAGCACACATAGAGCAAAGAAAAAACCCATAGATAACTAGAACTATCTCTACTATAAAGACACAGTTCTATAAGAAGTAGATCGAATTGGCCGATCATCAATTTCTCTAGTTCCCATCAGAACCACCACCACCTCTCGAGTAGCAGGATTCACCATCATATCCCGGATATATCCCTTCGTGACCAGACACTGTAACCTCTGTCGCTACTCTTGCCTCCATAACCATCACTGCTCCTACCACCACCTCCATATCCACTAGCACCTCCAGATCCCCCACAACCACTGTGAAAATCGCCGCCTCCTTCGCCCACCACACCAAATCTAGATCAGAGATTGATGATGTTCGCCATCAAGGTTCTTCCCATTATTGTTTTTAAGTTTTTGTTGTGTTATTAGTTTTTTTAGGTTTATTTTCATATTTATTTAGTTTCTTTTAGTTTAGGTTTAGGGTTTAGGGTTTAAGGGTTAGTGTTAGGCTTAAGGGCTTAGGATTTAGGGTTTATAGTTTATGGTTTAGGGTTTTAGGATTTAGGGTTTAGGGTTAGGCTTTAGGGCTTAGGTTTTATGGTTTTGGGTTTAGGGATTAGTGTTTAGGCTTTAGGGTTTAGGGTTTTTAGGATTTAGGGTATAACATTTAGTGTTTAGGCTTTAGGGTTTGGGTTTTGTGTTTAGGGTTTGTGGTTTGGGTTTAGTTTGTGTTTTAGGTTTAGGGTTTGGGGGGTTTAGTGGGTTGAATTTAGTTTTAGGGTTTTATTTATTTATTTATTTATTTTTCATTTTTTAAAATTAAGTAAACTGGTAGGTTTAGGTTACTTTAGTTTATTAAGTTTATTTTTTATTTATTTTAGTTTATTTTATTTTATATTTATGTTTAGGTTCAATTTTATTTTATTTAGTTTAGTTTATTTATTTTAGGTCTATTTATTTTAGTTTAGATTTTTTATTTAGTTTATTATTTAGGTTTAGGATTAGGTTTATTTTATAGTTTAGCTTTATTTTTATTATATTTTCTAGGTTTAGGATTTATTTTTTATTTTTAGGTTTAGGTTTAGGTTTTTATTTTATTTTTTTAAGTTGAGGTTTTGGTTTTTATTTTAGGTTTATTTTTAGTTTTTATTTTTTACTTTAGGTTTAGGTTATTTTTAGTTTATTTTATTTTATTTAGTGTAGGTTTAGGTTTAGGTTTAGTTTATTTTTGGTTTAGGTTTTATTTATTTTAGTTTAGGTTTAAGTTTATTTTATTTTTATTTTAGGTTTATGTTTATTTTTAGTTTAGGGTCCAGGTTTATTTATTATTTGTTTTTAGGTTTTATTTTGAGGTTTAGTTTTCATGTTTAGTTTTATATTTAGTTTTTATTTTATTTTTTTTAGGATTATTTTATTTTTATTATACGTTTAATTTTATTTTATTTTGGTTTTTTATTCTTAGGTTTATTTTTTAGTACAGTTTAGGTTTTTATTTATTTTATTATATTTATTTTATTTTATTTTTAAGCTTAAGTTTAAGTTTTAGTTTAGGATTTTATTTTATTTTATTTTTATATTTTATTTATGTTGAGGGTTTAGGGTTTATTTTATTTTTAGGTTTTATTTAGTTTAGGTTTAGGTTTATAGGTTTTTAGGGTTTAGGGTTGGTTTAGGATTTATGGTTTAGGGTTTAGGGTTGTAGGTTTTAGGTTTTTATTTTAGGTTTATATTTAGGTTTTATTTTTTAGTTTAGGTTTATGTTTAGGTTTAGGTTTAGTTTATTTTTAGTTTAATTTATTTTATTTAGTTCAGGTTTAGGTTTAGATTTTATATATTTTAGAATATTTTTAAGTCTATTTTATTTTTATTTAAGGTTTGAGTCTTTTTTTTAATTTAGTGTTTACATTTTATTTTTTTATTTATTTTTAGGTTTTATATTAAAATTTATTTCTTAGGTTTAGTTTTCTATTTAATTTTCACTTTATTTTATTTTAGGTTTATTTTATTTTCATTTCACGTTTAGTTTTTATTTTATTTTATTTTTTATTTTTAGGTTTATTTTATTTTTTAGTTTAGTTTAAGTTTTTATTTATTTTATTTTAGTTTATTTTTATTAATTTATTTTATTTTATTTTATTTTTAGGTTTAGGTTTATGTTTTAGTTAAGGTTTTAATTTTATTTTATTTTATTTTATTATATTTAGGTTTAGTGTTTAGTGTTTATTTTATTTTTAGGTTTTATTTTATTTAGGTTTAAGTTTTAAGTTTGTGGTTTGTATTTGTTTAGTTTTGGGATTAGGGTTAGGGTTTATGTTTTAGGATTTAGGGTTTAGGGTTTAGGATTTAGGATTTGAGGGTTTAGGGTTTTGGGTTTAAGGTTTATGGTTTTTTTTAGTATAGGGTTTATGGTTTAGGGTTTAGGGTTTTTAAGGCTTAGGGTTTAGGATTTAGGTTTTAGGTTTTAGGTTTAGGTTTATGTTTTAGTTTATGGTTTAGGGTTTAGGGTTTGGGGATTATGGTTTTTTTGTTAATAAAGAACAAATTCATATTCAACATTTCTTCTTTTCGATTTCATCAAGCAAGCAACATACCAAGTTTTGTAAGACACAAGACGACATAGATAAAATATGAGCATGCATAGAGCAAATGAAAAACCTTGGATTACTAGAATCATCCCCACTATAAAGACAATTCCATAAGTAGTAGATTGGATCTTCCATTCTTCAAATTCTCTAGTTTCCATCAGAACTAACCCCGCCTCTCGAGTAGCAGGATGCCCCATCATATCCCTGATCTTTCCCTCTGCCACCACCACAGAAATAATCTTCATTGCTCGCCCTACCTTCATAACCAACACCTCCATATCCACCAGAACCTCTAGATCCCCACCAAGCGATAACGCTCTAACTTAGCCTCCATGGCCAAATCTGCATCGAGCCCTGCTGGTTGGTGATGTTCCTATCATCAAGATTTTGACCATTCTTAGGGTTTAGGTTTAGGTTTAGGTTTATTAGCTTTTAGGGTTTAGCTTTATTTTTTTATTACATTAGGTATATTTAAGTTTGGGTCTAGGTTTAGGGATTAGGGTTTAGGTTTTGGGTTTTTTTGGTTTGGGTTTTGTGGGTTTAAGGTTTTAGGTTTAAGGTTTTAGTGAGGTTTAGGGGTAGGAGTTTCCAGGGTCTAGTTTAGTCAGTGGCTGGGCCCAGGACTTTAGGATTTGGAATTTAGATTGTGATTAGTCAGTGGCTCAGCCTCAGGGAGGGGTGGCCCAAGACTGGCTAGAGCCAGTTAGGGGCCCAAGGCACAAGGGTCAGGCCTGTGAGTTTAGGTTGGGCTGATCAGGATCAAAGCCCAGTTTGGCCCAGCTCAGTGGCCCAGGTTTAGGGCCCAGTGGCCTGATTGGCTCCATTTGACAGTTATGACTGGGCCTGGGCCCTGAGACTAGCTCATTATGACTAGGCCAACACTCAGCCAGTGAGCAGTCATTAACGTCAAAGGTCAAAGAGGGCCTATGGCCCAGCAGGACTGTTTGGGTAGGTTCAGCTCTTTTTGATCTAGCCCATGTTTTATTCAGTACTAGGCGCAGTCAGTGCCCAGTGTGCGGGCCTAGGGTCTTTAGGACTCAGAGCCCAGTCCTGCAGGATTTAGGCCCAGTTCCAGTGGGGCCTAGGTTTAGGTTTCCTTAGTTTTGGATCTGGGAGGGTAGGGTTTAAGTTTAGGTTTAGTTTAGGAGTTACTTTAGTGTAGAGGGTTTAGTTTTGTGTGGTGTGGTTTAGTGGTTTAGGGTTTATTTTAGTTTATGGGGGAGTTAAGTTTAAGTGGTTTAGGTTTGTGGATTTAGGTGTGGTTTTAGGGTTTATGTTTTAGGTCAGTTTAGGGTTTAGGGTTTAGGTTAGTTTAGGGTTTATGGTTTAGGGATTAGAGTTTTGAGTTTAAGGTTTTAAGGTTTTTAGGATTTTTAGGGTTTAAGATTTAGGATTTAGGTTTCAGTTTAGAGTTTATAAGGTTTATTTAATAAAGAATAAATTGAAAATCAACATTTCTTCTTTTTGATTTCTTAAACCAAGTTGTAGACCAAGTTTTCTAAGATACAAGCAATGACATAGATAAAAAATGAGCAAGCATAGAGCAAATAAAAAACCCTAGATAACTAGAGCTATCTCTAATGTAAAGACATAATTCTCTAAGTAGCAGATTGGATCGACTGCTCTTCGCTTCTCTTCATCCCAGATACCCTCTCTCGAGTAGGATGCCATCATATCCTCGATCTATCCTTCCACCACCGACTACTGTAACCTTCACATTTCTCCTCCCTGAACCACCACCTCCATATCCACCAAAGACCTCCAAATCCACTCAAGACCCCAGTACTGTTAGAATTTTGGGTTTAGGCTTGGTTTAGTGTTTAGTGGTTTAGTTTAAGGTTTGGGGTTTAGGGATAGCTTACCATTTAGGTTTAGTTTAGGTTTTAGGATTTATGGTTTTGGGTTTTAGGGTTTAATGTTTAAAGTTTAGGGTTTAGGGTTTAGGGTTTTAGGGCTTGGGGTTGTTTAGGGTTTAGGGTTTAGGGTTTTTTTCTTTAGTTTAGGATATAGTTTTATTTTTTATTTATTTCTAGGTTTAGGTTTTTGTTTAGTTTTTATTTTATTTTATTTTTGGTTTATTTGTTTTCTATTTTACATTTAGTTTTTATTTTATTTAGGTTTTTTTTTTTTTAGGTTTATTTTATTTTCAAGTTTAGCTTAAGTTTTTATTTATTTTATTTTATTATTTTATTTTAAATATATTTACATTTTTTTAAATATTTTATTTAAGTTTTATTTAATTTAGGTTTACATTTGTAGGTTTTAGGCTTTAGGGTTTAGGGTATAGGATTTTGTGTTTTTTTAAAAAAAATTAAATAAAGTGGTAGGTTTAGGTTTATTTAGTTTATTTTCTATTTATTTGAGTTTATTTTATTTTTAATTTTTATTTAGTTTATTTTATTTATTTTCATTTAAGTTTTTATTTTAGTTTATGTTTTAGGTTTAGATTGAGGTTTAGGATATTTTTTTAGGTGAGTATTATTTTAATGTTATTTTTTAAGTTTAGGTTTTCATTTTTATTTTTAGGTTTAGGTTTAGATTTAGGTTTTTATTATATTTTTTTAGGTTTACATTTTATGTTTTTATTTTAGTGTAGATTTAAGTTTATTTAATTTTGTTTATTTCATTTTTATTATAGGTTTAGCTTTTTTTTGTTTTAGGTTATATTTTTTATTTCTTTTTAGGTTTTATTTTTTAGGTTTTAGATTTTATTTAGTTTTTATTTTAATTTATTTTAGATTTATTTTAGGTTTATTTTATTTTTATTTTCTGTTTAGTTTTTCTGTTATTTAAGTTCTTATTCTTAGGTTTATTTTAGGCCTATTTTGGGTTTTATTTATTTTAGTTTAGTTTATTTTAGTTCAGGTTTAGGTTTATTTTATTTTATTTATTTTATGTTTAGGTATTTTTTTTACTTTAGGGAATAATTTTTTTAAGTTTTATTTTTTGGTTTATTTTTTTAAGTTTAGGTTTTATTTAGTTTTCTATTTTATTTTAATTTATGTATTTTTTATTTTACGTTCAAGTTTTATTTTACTTAGGTTTTTTATTTTTAAGTTTATTTTATTTTTTAGTTTAGTTTAAGTTTTTATTTATTTTATTTTAGATTAGTTTATAATTTATATTTTATTTTATTTTTAGGTTTAGGTTTAGGTTTTAGTTTTAGTTTAAGTTTTTATTTTATTTATTTTATTTTATTTATATTTAAGTTTTTTTATTTATTTTATTTTTAGGTTTTATTTAGTTTAGGCTTAAGTTTTTAAGTTTTTAGGGTTTAGGGTTTAGTGTTTAGGGTTTAGGGTTTAGGGTTTGGGGTTTATGGTTTAGGGTTTAGGGTTGTAGGTTTTAGGGTTTCGGGTTTAATGTTTTGGGTTTTGAGTTTTAGGGTTTAGGATTTAGGGGTAATTTTAGGGTTTAGGGTTTAGGGTTTGGGTTTTTTATTTTATTTTTTATTTTTATTTTTAAATTTTTTAAAAAATAAGTAAACTGGTAGGTTTATGCTTATTTAGTTTATTTTTTATTTATTTTAGTTTAGTTTATATTTTTTTTTAGGTTTATTTTTATTTTTATTTAGTTTAGTTTATTTATTTTAGTTTTATTTATGTAAGTTTAGGTTTTTATTTTAGTTTATTTTTTAGGTTTTGGTTTAGGTTTATTTTTCAATTTAGTTTTATTTTTATTTTATTTTTAGGTTTAGGTTTTATTTTTTATTTTTAGATTTAGGTTTTGGTTTATTTTTCAATTTAGTTTTATTTTTATTTAATTTTTTATGCTTATGTTTTATCTTTTATTTTTAGGTTTAGGTTTGGGTTTTGTTTTTTATTTTATGTTTTATTTCTTAGTTTAGGTTTAGGTTTATTTTTAGTTTATTTTTTTATTTAATTTAGGTTTAGTTTTAGGTTTAGCTTATTTTAAGTTTAGGTTTAGGTTTTCCTTATTTTAATTTATTTTATTTTAGTTTAGGTTTAGGTTTAATTTTTTTATTTTAGGTTTAGATTGTTTTTTTAGTTTAGGGTTTAGAACTTATTTATTATTTATTTTTAGGTTTTATTTTTATGTTTAGGTTTTTATTTAGTTTTTATTTTATTTTATTTTATTTTTATTTTATGTTTAATTTTTATTTTATTTAGGTTTTTTATTCTTAGGTTTATTTTAGTTCTATTTTGGGTTTTTTTTTATTTTAATTTATGTTTAGGTTTATTTTATTTTGTTTATTTTATATTTATGTTTTTTAAGGTTATGTAATAGGTTTTTTTTAGGTTTTATTTTTACGTTTATTTTTTTAGGGTTAGGTTTTATTTAGTTTTTATTCTATTTCATTTTAAATAAATTTTATTTTACATTTAGGTTTTATTTTATTTAGGTTTTTTATTTTTAGGTTTATTTTAATTTTTTAATTTAGTTTAGGTTTTTAATTATTTAGGGTTTAGGTTTTAGTTTAGGTTTTTATTTGATTTGATTTTATTATTTATGTTTAAGTTTTTTATTTATGTAATTTTTAGGTTTTAATGGTTTGGGTGGGTTGGTTTAGGGCCTGGTGTTTGTTTTAGGGTTTCTTTAGTTTTAAGATTTGTGGATTGCAGGTTTAGGTTTAAGGTTTAAGGTCAGGTTTAGTGGTTTTGGGTTTAGGGTTTAGGCTCTGTGGCTTGGGTTTAGGGTTTAGGTCAGGCCTAGTGTTTGGTTAATGAGGGTTTATGTTATTTAAGCAAACCAAGTAGGTTTATGTTTATTTATTTTATTTATTTTAGTTTAGTTTATTTTATTTTTTTATTTAGGTTTATTATTTTATTTTATTTAGTTTAGTTTATTTTGTTAGTTTTGTTTATTTTAATTTAGGTTTTTTATTTTAGTTTATTTTTTAGGTTTTTTTTTTTTTCAATTTCATTTTATTTTTATTTTATTTTTTAGGTTTAGGTTTTAGGTCTTTATTTTAGGTTTTGTTTGTTAGTTTAGGTTAAGGTTTATTTTTAGTTTATTTTATTTTATTTAGTTTAGGTTTAGATTAAATTTAGCTTATTTTTGGTTTAGCTTTAGGTTTTATTTAATTTAGTTTATTTTATTTTAATTTAGGTTTAGTTTTATTTTATTTTTATTTTAGGTTTAGATTTTTTTTAGTTTAGGGTTTAGGATTTATTTTTTTAATTATTTTAAGGTTTTATTTTTAGGTTTATTTTTTAGGTTCAAGTTTTTATTTAGTTTTAATTTTATTTTATTTTAGCTTTATTTTATTTTTATTTTAGGTTTGGTTTTTATTTTATTTAGTTTTTATATTTTAGTTTTTATAAGGTTTTATTTATTTTATTTTAGTTTAGTTTTTATTTTTTATTTTTTATTCATTTTAGATTTCTTAGTGTAGTTTGTTTAGGTTTTGGTTTATATTTTTTATTTTATTTTATTTTTTATAATAATTTTATTTAGTTTTTCTTATTTATTTTATTTTGAGGTTCATTTAGTTTAGGTTTAGATTTTGTTTTAAGGTTTAGTTTGGATTTAGTTAAGGTCTGTTTTTTAGGGTTTAGGGTATTTTTTGGGTTTAGTGTTTAGGGTTTAGGGTTTATGTTTTAGGGTTTAGGTTTAGGGTTTAGGGTTTTAGGGTTTACGATTTTGGGTTTAGGGTTTAGGGGTTTTAGGGTTTAGCGTTTACGTTTTAAGTTTATGGTTCAAGTTTTTGTATAGGGTTTTGGGTTGTTTTTAAAAAATAATAAATTTAGATTCCACATTTTTGCTTATGATTTCATTAACCAAGTAACACACCAAGTACTCTAAGACCCAAGCGATGACATAGACCAAAAATGAACACTCATAGAGAAAATCAAAAACCCTAGATAACTAGAACCGTCTCTACTATAAAGACACAGTTCCATAAGCAACAGATTGGATTGACCATTCTTCAATTTCTTTAGAACCACCTCAGTCTCTCGAGTAGTGGGATCCACCATCATATCCCTGATCTTTCCCTCTGCCATGACCACAACTGTAACCTCCATCGCTTCTTCCACCTCCATAGTCGCCATTGCTTTGACCACCACTTCCATGTCCACCAGCACCTCCAGATCCCCAACCACCATTATGATAATCGTTGCCACTGCTATCGCCTCCTTCGCCAGATCTAGACTGAGCCTAGTTGATGGTGAAGTTCCTGCCACCAAGGTTCTGCCCAATTTTAGGGTTTAGGTTTAGGTTTAGGTTTAGGTTTATTAGGTTTTAGGGTTTAGAATTATTTTTTAATTTATTTATTTACTTTAGGATTAGGTTTAGGGTTAGGGGTTTAGGGTTTAAGATTTAGTGTCAGGGTTTAGGGTTTTAGGGTTTATGCTTTTAGGGTTTAAGTTTAGGGTTTGGGATTAGGGTTTAGGGTTTTTTAGGGTTTAAGATTTAGGGTTTAGGATTTAGGATTTAAGGTTTAAGTTTTTTTTTTAAATTTAGTAAACTGATAAGTTTAAGAATACTTAGTTTATTTTTTATTTATTTTAGTTTATTTTATTTTTTATTTTTATTTATGTTTATTTTTTATTTTTATTTAGTTTATGTATTTATTTCAGTTTAGGATTTTATTTTAGTTTATTTTTTAGGTTTATGTTGCTTTAGTTTAGGTTTAGCTAGTGGTTTGGCTCAGGGGTTGTAGTGGCCCAGGCTTTAGGGCTTTAGTTTAGAGGGTTTAGGGTTTAGGGCTTAGTGTTTAGGGTTTAGAAGAGGATAGAGATTTTTTTTACATAAGGTTTAGTGTTTAGGGTTTTAGCTTAGTTTAGGGATTATGTTTATCGGTTTAGAGTTTTTTAGGGTTTAGGGTTTAGGATTTAGGTTTAAGATGTCTATTTTTTGTCTTAAAATTAATTAAACTGGTAGGTTTATGTTTAATTAGTATATTTAGTCTATTTTGTATTTATTTTAGTTTACTTTATTTTTTATTTTTATTTTGGTTTATTTTTTACTTTTATTTAGTTTAGTTTATTCATTTTAGTTTATTTATTTTTGTTTAGGTTTTTTATTTTAGATTATTTTTTAAGTTTAGGTTTAAGTTTCTGTTTATTTTTTAGTTGAGATTTATTTTTATTTTTATTTTTAATTTTATGTTTTATTTTTTATTTTTATTTTATTTCTTTAAGTTTATGTTTTAGGTTTTTATTTTAGGTTTATTTTTAGGTATTAATTTTTAGTTTAGGTTTAGGCTTATTTTTAGTTTATTTTACTTTATTAAGTTTAGGTTTAGGTTTAGGTTTAGGATTTATTTATTTTAGTTTAGTTTATTTTATTTTAGGTTTAGGTTTATTTTATTTGGTTTATTTTATTTTTATTTTAGGCTTAACTTTTTTTAGTTTAGGGTTTAGATTTTATTTTTGTTTATTTTAGGTTTTATTTTTTTTAGGTTTATTTTAGGTTTAGGTTTTATTTTATTTTATCTTTAAGTTTATTTTATTTTATTTTAAGTTTAGTTTTATTTTATTTAGGTTTTATTCTTAAGTCAATTTTATTTTAGTTTTCTTTAGCTTATTTATTTTTATTTTAGTTTTTATTTTTTATTTTATCTATTTTTTGGTTTTTTATTTATTTTAGTTAGGTTCTTATTTTATTTATTTTATTTTATTTTAGGTTTATGTTTAGGTTTTTAGGTTTATTTAGTTATGTGTTTTGTTTGGTTTAGGGTATTTAGGGTGGGCCCAGGGTCAGGGCCCAGTCAGGTAGCCTGGTCAGTATATGCCCAGGCTCAGTGGTCAGGTTGGGGGTTGGGCTCAGGGTTTGCAGCTCAGTGGGTTTCCTGTGCCCAGTGGCCCAGTTTAGCATGGTGGCCTGGGTCTCCTGGGGCCCAGGGCTCAGTTTAGGCTCAGAGTTTTAGGCTCAGGGCCATGCCCATGGCCCATGTTTGAGCCCTGGGCCTGGCTCAGCCTCAGCATGGTATGTCCGGCCCAGGGTTTGTAGGTTTAGCTCAGCCTCAGGCTGAATGATGGGCCAGGTCATTGGTTGGCCAGTCTGTGCCCAGGATCTGGTTGGCTCAGCCTCAGTGGCTCAGGTTAGGGCCTGGGGTCATAGCGTCATATTCAGGGTCTTGTGGCTCAGCTCTGGGCCCAGAGGCAGTGTCGCGGGCTCAGGCCTGGGCCCTGATCAGGGCTCCACCCAGTCTGGGTCATAGGGCCTGGTTTAGGGTCAAGGTTTGCATGAGTAGGCAGGGCCCAGGGCCAGGATGTGGGTTAGTGGACAGTGGCATGTGTAGGTTTGAGTTCCATTAGGGTATAGAGAGGTCTTTTTTAATTAAAAATTTAGGTTTAGCCATTTAGCCTTTATTTTATATTTATTGAGGTTTATTTTTTTATTTTATTTAGTTTAGCTTTTTAGTATTTTTTTGGTTTAAGTTTAGGCTTATGGTTATTTTTTTAGTTTATTTTTATTTTTATTTTATTTTATAGGTTTAGGTTTTATTTTTTATTTTTAGGTTTAGGTTTAGGCTTTATTTTACTATTCTTAAGTTTAGGTTTTAGGTTTTTATTTTAGGTTTATTGTTTGGTTTTATTTTAGTTTAAAGGTTATTTTTTATTTTATTTTATTTTATTTTTTAGTTTATTTTTTAGCTTATTTTAGTTTTAGGTTTATTTATTATTTAGTTTATTTTATTTTACTTTTAGGTTTAGATTTATTTTATTTTATTTTAGGTTTAGTTTTTTTAGTTTTAGGGTTTAGGTTATATTTCTTATTTTTTTATTTTTTTTTTTATTTTAAGTTTTATTTAGGTTTTGGTTTTTTTTAGTTTTTATTTTATTTTATTTTAGGTTGATTTTATTTTTAGGTTTATATTATTTTTAAGTTTAGTTTAGGTTTTTATTTATCTTATTTTAGTTTTTTTTTATTTTATTATTTTAGGTTTATTAGGCTTTATTATTATTTATTTATTTTAGGTTTTATTTATTTATATTTAATTCTAGGTTTTAGGTTTTTTTGGGCTAGTGGGGTTAGTTTGGTTTTGGTTTGGTTTGGGTTTAGGGTTTAGGGTCAGGGTCAGGGGTTTAGTGTAGAGGGTCTTTAGGTCAGGTTTAGGGTTTTAAGGTTTATGATTTAGGTTTAGCTTTAGGGTTTGGGGTTTTGTGGTTTGTGAGTTGTGGGATTAGGTTTAGGTTTAGGGTTTAGGGTTTAGTTTAGGGTTTAGGTTTTAAGGTTTAGGTTTAGGTTTAGTGTGTAGGGTTTAGGGTGGTTTAAGGTTTTAGGTTTTTTAAAGAAAGATTAGAAATTTATTATAATGAAAGATACTGGATACAATGTCCTTAATAGGGTAAAGCTGATCTCTCTCACGGCTACAAGGAACCTAAAGAGCTAAACCCCCATCTATGTACAATGGAAAAATAAAGAGAAAAAGCAACAGCTAAAAAAGCAAAAGTGGAAAAGACATAAATTAAGACTAGTATAATATAAATAAAAAAATAATCAAAAGACTAGTCAGCAGCGACTCATGATCCCTTTTGGGAGGTAAGATAGCAAGATCCACATCAATAGCTCTTGAGTTGACTGATTAACAATCATTCCATCTAAAAAGTTCCAACATATAAAAGAAATCTGCAAAACACTATAAAGGCAATAGTCATAGCTAACAAGAATAAGGATAAAGAAATGAATTAGAGAGAGCTGAGGAAGAAAAGGCTCAGGCTCAGTTAAGATCATCTCAAGAGGAAACAATGCATATGAGTATCCAAACTTCTTAAGAAGGGTTACATTCATATGGAATGCTACCAACCAAAAGAGAAGAAATGGGTAACATCAGGGCCATCATACGATTCCCGATACAAAGCCAACATCAAAAGAAAGTGCCCAAATGATTCCGAACCCGCATTAGCAACAAAGAAATAGGCCAAATCTAGCCAACAGCCAAACAACCAACAAAAACCATAGCAGACCAATCACAAATAGCCAGCCACCTAGAAGATATAGCAAGGTCAGTGATAGAGCCACCAGTAGCAAGGAAGAATTCAAAGGGACAAGCCAATTCAGAAGCATAGCAATAGCTAATACAATAACATAGAAAGAGACTAAAACAAAATAAAAAGTAATATCAACCATCATTCAAACAGACATCAAAGTTTGAAGTAAGGGAGAGCCACAACTAGCCATCAGAAGACACCAGACCAATCCAGTTAGAGAAAAGGATGGCATCAATCCAGCAGGCAGTGACAAAAAGCCACCAAGTATCAGCCACCAATAAAATCAGCGATAACCAGGTCAGGAAGAAAAAAACCACAAAGCAGTTGTCCTCATGCCAATCAAAAGAGATAACAGCTAACCAATAGGAATCCCAAAGACAATCCAAGAGAAATAACCAAAAAGTATTGAAAAGTCCAAAGCTAATCAAATGCTGAAGAGACCAACAACTGCCACTCAGCAACCAACCATTATAGCAGAGGATCCAATATTGAAAGGGGGCCGACCAGCCAAAACAAAAGGCTAACCCAAAATAGAACCCAAAATAGGTGGAGAATGCAATTGCAAGCATAGCCACAACCCTCCTAGAGATCATTAAAAAAAACCAAAAAACTAGAAATGGAAGTCACCCACCCAAAGAAACAACCTAGGGAAAAAAACCAAGGAAGACCACCCAACCACTAGCAATAAATGAGGAAGGAGAGAAAATAGGCCAGAGGCAAGCAAAGTCCGCTCCAACCCTCATAGATCAAGCAGTCACCACGAAGGAAAAATAGAAAATCAGCAAAAACTAAGGAGCTACCACCATTCCACCAATCTGAGGAAAATTGTTTTATTTAGTTTATTTATTTAGTTTATTTACATTTTTAGTTTATTTAGGTTTAGGTTTAGGTTTATTTAGTTTTAGTTTATTTAGGTTTAGGTTTATTTATTTATTTTATTTTAGTTTAGGTTTATTTTTATTTTAGGTTTAGGTTTAGGTTTTATTGTTTAGTTTATTTAGCTATAAATTTATTTAGGTTTAAGTTTAGGTTTCAACTTTTTTTATTTTCGATTTAGGTTTATTTCATTTAGTTTAGGTTTAAGCTTTAGTTTATTTTTTAATTTACATTTTAGTTTTATTTTTTGGTTTAGGTTTATTTTTATTTATGTATTTAATTTTAGGTTTAGGTTTTAGGTTTAAGTTTAGGTTTAGGTTTTGGTTTATTAAGTTTAGATTTTTTATATTTAGGTTTATTTAGTTTAATTTATGTTTAGGTTTAGGGTTTTTGGTTTAAGTTTTAGTTTGGGTTTAGGGTTTTAGGTTTTAGGTTTATTTTTAATTTATTTAGCTTAGGTTTTAATTTAATTTATTTATTTTAGGTTTAGGTTTATTTAGGACTATGTTTTAGGTTTAT
The DNA here is from genome assembly GCA_021442155.1 of Cymbidium sinense. Taxonomy (NCBI): domain Eukaryota; kingdom Viridiplantae; phylum Streptophyta; class Magnoliopsida; order Asparagales; family Orchidaceae; genus Cymbidium; species Cymbidium sinense. The sequence goes on along the minus strand of CM038214.1, from coordinate 84,092,879 downwards.
TTAGGTTTAGGTTTATTTTAGGCTCAATTTAGGTTTTATTTAGGTTAGGTTTTAGGCTTTTAGGTTTAGTTTTTTTAAGTTTAGTTTAGGTGTACTTATTTTTATTTAGTTTAGGTTTAGGGTTTATGATTAGGTTCAATTTCATTTAGGTTTATTTTATTTATTTTTTATTTTATTTAGTTTAGGTTTAGATTTTATTATTTAGGTTTAGTTTTAAGTTTAGGTTTAGTTTTTAGTTTTATTTATTTAGGTTTAGGTTTATGTTTCATTTATTTTATTTAGTTTAGTATATTTTAGTTTAGGTTTAGGTTTAGGTTTAGGTTTAAGTTTTAAGGTTTAGGTTTTGGTTTAGGTTTAGTTTTTATTTTTTAGTTTATTTTAGTTTTTATTTTTATTTTTATTATTTAGGTTTATTTTATTTATTTTAGTTTAGGTTTAGGTTTGTGTTTATTTATTTCAGATTTAGTTTAAGTTTAGGTTTAGGTTTAAGTTTTGGCTTAGGTTTAGGTTTTATTTTAATTTTTTAGGTTTAGGTTTTTAGTTTAGTTTATTTTAGTTTATGTTATTATTTTATTAAGTTTAGGTTTATTTTAATTATTTATTTTATTTTAGGTTTAGGTTTAAGTTTTAGGTTTAGGTTATTAGGTTTAGGTTTAGGTTTTAGGTTTAGGTTTAGGTTTAGGTTTATTTTTGATTTATTTATTATTTATTTTATTTATATAGTTTATGTTTTGGTTTTAGGGTTTTTTTTTAAAGGTTTAGGTTTAGGGTTAGGTTTAGGTTTAGGAATTATTTAGTTTAGGTTTTTGAGGGTTAGTTTTTTTAGTTTTTAGTTTTTTAGTTTGTTCAGGTTTAGGTTTAGGTTTATATTTTATTTTATTTACATATTTATTTTAGTTTTGTTTATTTTATTTAGTTTATTTATTTAGGTTTAGGTTAAGGTTTAGTTTTAAATTTTAAATTTTATTTTATTTTTATTTATTTAGTTTAGTTTAGGTTTATTTAGGTTTAGGTTTCGGTTTAGGTTTTTATTTTAATTTTAGGTTTAGGTTTATTTAGTTTAAGTTTAGGTTTAGGTTTATTTAATTAGTTTCCTTAGGTTTCTCTAGGTTTATTTAGCTTTATTTTTTATTCTATTAATTTAAGTTTATTTAGGTTTAGGTTTAGGTTTTGATTTTAGTTTATTTAAGTTTAGGTTTTTAGTTTATCTAATTTTAGGTTTAAGTTTAGGTTTTTTATTTTAGGTTTAGGTTTTAGTTTAAGGTTCAGGGTTAGTTTTAGGGTTTAGGGTTTAGGGTTTAGGATTTAGTGTTTAGGGTTTAGGGTTTAGGGTTAAAGGATTTTCTTTTAAATTAAGTAAAATGGCAGGTTTAGGTTTATTTCGTTTATTCTATATTACTATTTAGGATTATTTCTTATTTTTATTAGTTTAGTTTATTTATTTCAAGTTTATTTATTTTAGTTTAGGTTTTTTATTTTAGTTTATTTTTTATGTTTAGGTTTGTGTTTATGTTTATTTTTTTAATTTAATTTAATTTTTATTTTATTTTCTTGGTTTAGGTTTTTTTTAGGTATAGGTTTTAGGTTTTTATTATAATTTTATTTTTAGGTTTTATATTTTAGTTTAGGTTAAGGTTTATTTTTAGTATATTTTAATTTATTTAGTTTAGGTTCATGTTTAGGTTTAGTTTATTTTAGGTTTAGGTTTAGGTTTTATTTATTTTAGTTTAGTTTATTTTAGTTTAGGTTTAGGTTTATTTTGATTTTATTTTAGGTTTTATTATTATTATTTTTAGATTAGGGATTAGGTTTTATTTTTTATTTATTTTAAGTTTTATTTTTTTGTTTATTGTTTAGATTTAGGTTTTTATTTAGTTTTTATTTTATGTTATTTTATGTTTATTTTATTTTTATTTTATTTTTATTTTATGTTTGGGTTTTATTTTGTTTATGTTTTTTATTTTTTGTTTATTTAATTTTTTAGTTTAGTTTAAGTTTTTATTTATTTTATTTTAGTTGAGTATTTATTTTTATTTTATTTTATTCTTGTGTTTAGGTTTAGATTTAGTTTCTAGTTTAGGTATTTGATTTAATTATTTTATTTTATTTAGGCTTAGGTTTTTTTTATTTTGTTTTCAGGTTTTATTTAGTTTAGGTTTAGGTTTTTATATTTTTACAATTTTGGGTTTAGGGTTTAGGGTTTCGGATTTAGGGTTTGGGGTTTATGGTTCAGGGTTTAAGGTTATAGGTTTTAGGGTTTAGGGTTTAGGGTTTAGGGATTAGGGTTTTAGGTTTAGGGTTTAGGTTTTATTTATTTTAGTTTTGTTCATTTTAGTTTATGTTTATGTTTATTTTATTTTGTTCATTTAAGTTTAGGTTTTTTATTTTTATTTTAGGGTTTAAGTTTTACATTTTATTTATTTTTATCTTTTATTTTTAAGTTTATTTTTTAGGTTTATTTTTTAAGTTTAGGTTTATATTTATTTTATTTTGTTTTAAGTTTAGTTTTTATTTTATCCAGGTTTTTTATTTTTAGGTGTATTTTATTTTTTAGTTTAGTTTAGGTTTTTATTTATTTTATTTTAGTTTAGTTTTCAATTTTAATTTTATTTTATTTTTAGCTTTATATTTCAGTTTAGGTTTAGGTTTAAGTTTTAGTTTAGGTTTTAATTTAGGTTTATATATTTTTTTTTATTTAGGTGTAAGTTTTTTTATTTATTTTACTTTTAGGTTTTATTTAGTTTAGGTTTAGGTTTTTAGGTTTCTAGAGTTTATTTTGTTGTAGGTTTTTTTATTTATTTTATTTTTAGGTTTATTTAGTTTAGGTTTAGGTTTTTAGGTTTTTAGGGTTTAGGGTTTAGGGTTTTAAGGATTAGGGTTTAGGGTTAAGTTTTATTTATTTTAGTTTGGTTTATTTTAGTTTAGGTTTAGGTTTATTTTATTTTTATGTTGGGTTTACGTTTCTTTTATGTTTAGGGTTTAGCTTTTAATTTTAATTTATTTTTAGGTTTAATGTTTTAGGTTAAGGTTTTTATTTAGTTTCTATTTTATTTTATTTTAGGTTTATTGTATTTTTATTTTAAGATTAGTTTTTATTTTATTTAGATTTTTTATTTTTTTAGTTTAGTTTAGGTTTTTATTTTATTTTGGTTTAGGTTTTATTATTTATCTTATTTTTAAGTTTTATTTAGTCCAGGATTAGGTTTTTATCTTTTTAGGGCATTTTGGATTTAGGGTTAATTGAGGGTTGAGGGTTGAGGGTTGAGGGTTTTGGGTTTGGAGATTAGGGTTTAGGGTTTAAGGTTTAGGGTTTAGGGTTTTAGGGTTTAGGGTTTAGGGTTTTAAGGGTTTAAGTTTAAGGTTTAAGGTTTAGGTATTAGGTCTAGGTTCAAGTTTTAGTTGAGGGTTTAGGGTTTTTGGTTTTTTTAACATACACCAAATTAAGATTCAACATTTCTTTTTTTCTAATTCATCAACCAAGTAACACATCAAGTTTTCTACGACACAAGCGATGACATAGATAAAAAATGAGCACGCATAGAGCAAATCAAAAACCCCAGATAACTAAAACCTTCTCTACTATAAAGACATAGATCCATAAGCAGTACATCAGATAAGTCATTCTTTAGTTTCTCCAGTTACCATCAGAACCACCTTGGCCTCTCGAGTAGCGGGATCCACCATCATATCCCTCCACCACCAGCATGGCTATAACCTCCATCGCTCCTCCCGCCTTCATAACCACCACTGCCCTAATCATAACCTCCATAGCCACCAGCACCTCCAGATCCCCCACCACTACTACAATAACCGCCGCCTCCACCTTCACCTCCACTGCTAGATCTAGACTGAGCCTGGTTGATGGTGATCATCAAGGTTCTGCCTTTTCTTAATGTTTAGGTTTATTAGGTTTTAGGGTTTAGGTTTATTTCTTTTAATTTATTTAGTTACTTTAAGATTAAGTTTAGGGTTTAGGGTTTAGGGTTTTAAGGTTTATACTTTTAGGGTTTAGGGTTTAGGGTTTTAGGGTTTTAGGGTTTAGGGTTAATGTTTAGGGTTTAGGGTTAGGGTTTAAGGTTTAATGTTTAGGCTTTAGGGTTTAGGGTTTTGAGGTTTATAGTTTAGGTTGCTTAGGGTTTAGAAATTTAGGTTTAGTTTTAGTTTTAGGTTTTAGGAGTCTAGGTAAGTTTTAGGTTTTAAGGTTTAGGTTAGGAGTTAGAGTTTAGGTTGAGCTTTAGGTTTAGGATTAGAAAGTTGAGGTTTAGGAGTTTAGGTTTTAGGTTTAGTTTAGGTTTAGGTTTATTAGGTTTAAGGTTTAGGTTTAGGGTTTAGGGTTGTAGGTTGTAGGTTTAGGGTTTAGGGTTTTAGGGTTTAGCATTTAGGGTTTAGTGTTTAAGATTTAGGGTTTAGGGTTGAGGGTTTTTGGGTTTAGGGTTTTTACAATTTAGGGTTTAAGTTTTAGGTCTAAGGTTTACATTTTAGCTATAGGGTTTAGGTTTTAGCTTAAGGTTTTGGTTTTTGGGTTTTTTTTTTAAATTTTTAAAAGAGAACAAATTCACATTCAACATTTCTTTTTTTTTTTTAGTTTAGGGTCAAGGTTTTGCCCATTCTTAGGGTTTAAGTTTAGGTTTAGGTTTATTAGGTTTTAGGGTTTATCTTTATTTTTAATTTATTTAGTTTCTTTAGGTTTAAGTTTAGGGTTTTTGGTTTAGGGTTTAGGGTTTAGGGTTATGGTTTAGGGTTAAGGGTTTAGGGTTTAGGGTTTATTACTTTAGGGTTTATGCTTTTAGGGTTGGGGTTTAGGATTAGGGTTTAGGGTTTAGGGTTGTAGGTTCTTAGGGTTTAGGGTTAGTTTTAGGGTTTAGGATTTAGGGTTTAAGGTTATTTTTTTTAAATTAAGTAAAACAGTAGGTTTAGGTATATTTAGTTTATTTTTTATTTATTTTAGTTTATTTTATTTTTATTCTTATTTTGGTTTATTTTTTATTTTTATTTTGTTTAGTTTATTTATTTTAGGTTTATTTATTTTAGTTTATGTTTTTTTTAAGGTTTAGGTTTAAGTTTAGGTTAATTTTTTAGTTGAGTTTTATTTTTATTTTATTTTTTTGGTTTAGGTAATATTTATTATTTTTAGGTTTAGGTTTAGGTTTTTATTTTATTTTTTAAGGTTTAGGTTTTAGGTTTTTATTTGGGGTTATTTTTAGATTTTTTTTAGGTTTAGGTTTATTTTTATTTTATTTAGTTTAGGTTTAGGTTTAGGTTTAGGTTAAAGTTTTGGTTTTTATTTTATTTTGGTTTACATATTTTATTTAGGTTTAACCTTTTTTATTTATTTTATTATTAGGTTTTATTTAGTTTAGGTTTAGGTTTTTAGGGTTTATGGTTTAGGGTTTAGGGTTTATCGTTTAGGGTTTAGGCTTCAGGGTTTTCGGTTTAGGGTTTAGGGTCTAGGGTTGTATGTTTTAGGGTTTAGGGTTTTGAGTTTCGGGTTTAGGGTTCGGGGTTTTAGGGTTCAGGGTTTAGGGTTTTGGGTTTTAGGTTTTAGGTTTGATGGTTTAGTGTTTAGGTGTAGGTTTAGGATTTAGGGTTAGTTTTAGGGTTTAGTGTTTAGGGTTTAGGGTTTAGGGTTTTTGTTTATGGTTTAGGTTTTACAATTTTGGGTTTATTGTTTAGGCTTTAGGGTTTAGGGTTTTTGGTGCTTAGGGTTTAGGGTTAGCTTAGGGTTTAGGGTTAGATTAGTGTTTTGGGTTTATGGTTTACGCTTTAGTGTTTAGGGTTTTTAGAGTTTAGGGCTTAGGGTTTAATGTTTGTTTAGGGTTTACGGTTTAGACTTTTAGGGTTTAAGTTATAAGGTTTAGGGTTATGGTTAGGGTTTAGGGTTTAGGGTTTAAGGATTAACGTTTACGGTCTAGGGTTTAGGGTTTCGGGTTTAAGGTTAGTTTAGCATTTAGGATTTAGGGTTTAAGGTTTAGGGTTAAGAGTTTTTTAGGGTATAGGGTTGTAAGTTTAGAATTTAGGGTTTAAGGTTAGTTTTAGGGTTTAGGGTTATTTTTAAATTAAAGAAATAGGTAGCTTTAGGTTTATTTAGTTTATTTAATTTATTTTGTGTTTTTATTTAGGTTTATTTATTATTATTATTTAGTTTAGTTTATTTATTTTAGTTTAAGTTTTTTATTTTAGTTTATTTTTTAGGTTTAGGTTTTCATTTATGTTTATTTTTTTAGTTTAGTTTTATTTTTATTTTATTTTTTATTTTATGGTTTAGGTTTAGATTTTTATTTAACTTTTTTTAGGTTTAGGTTTTAGGTTTTTATTTTAGGTTTATTTTTAGGTTTTATTTTTTAGTTTAGGTTTAGGTTTTTTTTAGTTTATTTCATTTTATTTAGTTTAGGTTTTGGTTTTGGTTTAGTTTATTTTAGGGTTAGCTTTAGGTTATATTTATTTTAGTTTAGTTTATTTCACTTTAGGTTTAGGTTTTTTTCTATTTTAGGTTTACATTTTTTTTTAGTTTAGGGTTTAGGTTTTATTTTTTAATTTTTTTAGGTTTTATTTTTAGGTTTATTCTTTAGGTTTAGGTTTTTATTTAGTTTTTATTTTATTTTATTTTACGTTGATTTTATTTTTATTTTATGTTGAGGTTTTATTTTTAGGTTTATTTTATTTTTTATTTTAGTTTAAGTAATTATTTATTTTATTTTAGTTTAATTTTTTATTTTGATTTTATTTTTTTTTTATGTTTAAGTTTAGGTTTAGTTTAGGTTTTTTTTTATGTTCAGGTTTTTTATTTATTTTATTTTTAGGTTTTATTTAGTTTAGGTATAGGTTTTTAGGATTTTAGGGTTTTGTGTGTTGGGTTTAGCGTTGAGGGTTTGGGGTTAATTTTGGGGTTTAGGGTTGAGGGTTTATGGTTTAGGGTTTTTTAGGGTTTATGGTTTAGGGTTTAGAGTTTAGGGTTGAAGGTTTAGGGTTTAGGGTTTAGTGTTTAAGCTTTAGGGTTTAAGGTTTAGGGTTAGATTTGGGTTTAGGCTTTACAGTTTAGATTTTTTGAGGGTTTATGGTTTAGTGTTAGTTTAGGGTTTAAGGTTTAGGGTTTTAGGGTTTAGCATTTAGGGTTTCAGGTTTAGGGTTTAGAGTTTTTTTTTGTGGAAAAGTTATAATTTTATTACCATAAAAGAAAAGGATATGATGTCCTTAATAGGGGTAAAGCTCAAAGATCTACTGCTCTCAGAGCTACAAGGAACCTAAAGAACTAAACCCCCATCTAAGTACATTGGAAAAACAAAGAGAAAAAGCAATAGCTAAAAAAGCGAAGGAGGAAAAGACACAGATAAAGACTAATACAATTTAAGTAAAAAAAATAGTCAAAAGACTAGTCAGCAGCGGCTCATTATCCATTTTGGGAGGCAAGATAGCAAGATCCACATCAATAGCCCTTGAATTGACTTAGTAACAATCATTTTCTCTGAAAAGTTCTAACCTATAAAAGAAATATGCAAAATACTACAAAGGCAATAGTCATAGCTAACAAGAATAAGGATAAAGAATCAATTACACAGAGCTGAGAAAGAAATTGCTCAGGCTCAATTAAGATCTTCTCAAGAAGCAACATTGCATATGAGCATCCAAACTTACTAAGAAGGGTTACATTCATATGGAATGCTACCAACCAAAAGAGAAGATATGGGTAACAGTAGGGACATCATATCCGGCATACCTAATACAAGCCAACATCGAGAGAAAGTAGCCTAAATGATTCCATAACCTGCATTAGCAAACAAAGAAACAGCAGGCCATCAGCCAGCAAATAACCAAACAACCAATAAAAACCATAGCAGACCAGTCACAAATAGCTAGTCATCTAGAAGATATAACAACGTCAATGATAGAGCCACCACCAGCAAGGAAGAATTCAAATGGACAAGCCAATTCAGAAGCATAGAAACAACTAATACAATAGTCTAGTAAGAGACCAAAACAAAATAAAAAATAACAACAACCATCATTCAAATAGACATCAAAGCTCTAAGCAAGGGAGAGCCATAACCAACCATCAGTAGACACTAGACCAATCCATGTAGAGAAAAGGATGCCATCAATCCAGCAGGTAGTGAAAAAAAGCCACTAGATATCAACCACCAATAAAATCATCCATAACTAGGTCAGGAAGGAAAAAACCACAAAGCATCTATCCTCATGCCAATCAAAAGAGAAAATAGCCAACCAATAGGAATCCCTAACACAAACTAGGAGAAATAACCAAAAAGTATTGAAAAGTCCAAAGCTAATCAAATCCTGAAGTGACCAATAGCTGGCACTCAACAACCAACCATAACAGTAGAGGATCCAATATCGAAAGAGGGGCGGCCAGCCAGAACAAAAGGCTAACCCAAAATAGAGCCCAAAATAGGTGAAAAAAAATAATAGAAGGCATAGCCACAACCCTCCTAGAGATCATAAAAAAAACTAAAATATAGAAACAGTAGTCACCCAGCCAGACAAACAACCAAGGGAGAAAAAACCAAGGAGGACCACCCAAGCAACAGTAGTAAATGAGGAAGGAGAGAAATAGGTCAGAGGCAAGCAAAGTTCCCTCTAACCCCCATAGATCAAGCAGTCACAACGAAGGAGAAAATAGAAAATCAGCAAAAACCAATGAGCTACAACCAATCCACCAATCTGAGTAAATTTGTTTTATTTAGTTTATTTACATTTTTAGTTTATTTAGGTTTAGGTTTAGGTTTTTATTTTTAGGTTTAAGTTTAGGTTTAGGTTTATTTAGTTTTAGTTCATTTAGCTTTAGGTCTATTTATTTATTTTATTCTAGTTTTGGTTTATTTTTATTTTAGGTTTAGGTTTAGGTTTTAATTTTTAGTTTATTTAATTTTATTTTTATTTAGGTTTAGGTATAGGTTTTTCTTTTTTTATTTAGGTTTAGGTGTAGGTTTTATTTTATTTTAGGTTTTATTTTTAGTTTAGTTTATTTAGGTTTATTTAACTTTAGGTTTAGGTTTAGATTTTGGTTTAGTTTTTATTTTATGTTTAGGTTTTATTTTTTGGTTTAGGTTTATTTTATTTATTTAGTTTATTTTTTAGGTTTAGGTTTTAAAGTTTAGGTTAAGGTTTAGGTTTATTTAGATTAGATTTTTTATTTATGTTTATTTATTTTGGTTTTTAGTTTAATTTAGGTTTAGGTTTAGGTTTTAGGTTGGGAGTGGGGGGTTTTAGGTTTTAGGTTTATTTTTATTTTATTTAGGTTAGGTTTTATTCTTATTTATTTATTTTAGGTTTATGTTTTAGGTTTATTTAGGTTTAGGTTTAGGTTTAGCTTAGGTTTAGGTTTAGGTTTAGGTTTTTATTTAGGTTTAGGTTTAGGTTTTTTAGGTTTAGGTTTAGTTTTTTAGGTTTAGTTTAGGTTTATTTATTTTTATTTTGTTTAGGTTTATTTTATTTATTTTTTAGTTTATGGTTTTCGTTTAAGTTTTATTTAGTTTAGATTTATTTTATTTATTTTTTAGTTTATTTAGTTTAGGTTTAGGTTTTATAATTTAGGTTTAGTTTTAGGTTTAGGATTAGGTTTAAGTTTATGTTTAGGTTTAGTTTTTAGTTTTATTTATTTAGGTTTAGGTTAATGTTTCATTTATTTTATTTAGTTTAGTTTATTTTAGTTTAGGTTTAGGTTTAGGTTTTATTTTTTAGTTTATTTTAGTTTTTATTATTACTTTTATTTTTTAGGTTTATTTTATTATTTTAATTTAGGTTTAGGTTTAGGTTTATTTATTTAGATTTTAGTTTAGGTTTTATTTTAATTTTTTTGGTTTAGGTTTTTAGTTTAGTTTAATTTAGTTTAGGTTTAGGTTTATTTTTATTTATTTATTTTTGTTTAGGTTTAGGTTTAGGTTTTAGGTTTTTTTTAAGGTTTAGGTTTAGGGTTAGGTTTATTTAGTTTAGTTTAGGTTTAAGTATTATTTAGGTTTTTGTTTTTTAGGTTTAGTTTTTTGTTTTTTTAGTTTTGTTTAGGTTTAGGTTTAGGTTTATTTTAGGTTTAGGTTTAGGTTTAGGTTTAGATTTAGGTTTTAGTTTTAGGTTTATTTAAGTTTATTTAGTTTAGTTTAGATTTAGGTTTATGCTTTATTTTATTTATTTATTTATTTTAGTTTTATTTATTGTATTCAGTTTATTTATTTAGGTTTAGGTGTAGGTTTAGGTTTAAGTTTTTATTTTTATTTTTATTTTTATTTATTTAGTTTAGTTCAGGTTTAGGTTTAGGATTAGGTTATTTTTAGTTTTTAAGTTTAGGTTTATGGTCAAGTTTTTATTTTCATTTTAAGTTTAGGTTTAGGTTTAGGTTTAGGTTTATTTATTTAGTTTATTTAATTTTATTTAAGAATATTTTTTAATTTATTTATTTAGGTTTATTTAGGTTTAGGTTTAGGTTTTGCTTTTAGTTTATTTATGTTTAGGTTTTTAGTTCACATAGTTTTAGGTTTAGGTTTAGGTTTTAGTTTAGGGTTTAGGGTTTAGGGTTTATGACCTAATGTTTAGCACTTAGTGTTTAGGGTTAGTCTAGTGTTTAGGGTTTAGGGTTTATGGTTTAGGGTTTAGGATTTCATGTTTAGGATTTAGGGTTTAGTGTTTAAGATTTTATTTTAAAAAAATTAAGTAAAGTTGTAAGTTTAGGTTTATTTAGTTTAATTTATATTTTTATTAGTTTAGTTTATTTATTTTAGTTTAGGTTTTTTATTGTAGTTTATATTTCGTTTTAGGTTTAGGTTTATGTTTATTTTTATTTTAGTTTTATTTTTATTTTATCTTTATTATTTATGTTTTTTTTATTTTTAGGTTTAGGTTTAAGTTTTTTTGGGTTTAGGTTTTCTATTTTTTAGGTTTATTTTTAGGTTTTATATTTTAATTTAGGTTTAGGGTTATTTTTATTATATTTTATTATATTTAATTTAGGTTTATGTTTAGGTTTAGGTTTTATTTATTTTTGATTAGTTGATTTTAGTATAGGTTTAGGTTTATTTTATTTTTATTTTAGGTTTAAGTTTTTTTTAGTTTAGGGATTAGGTTTTATTTTTAATTTATTTTTAGGTTTTTTTTAGGTATCTTGTTTAGATTTAAGTTTTTATTTATTTATTATGACTTTTTATTTTAAGTTTATTTTATTTTTATTTTACATTTAGGTTTTATTTTATTTAGGTTTATTTTATTTTTTAGTTTAAGTTTTTATTTATTTTAATATAGTTTGGTATTTATTTATTATTTTTTATATTTTTATTTTTAGGTTTTGGTTTAGGTTTTAGTCTATGTTTTTATTTTTTATTTTTTTATTTAGGCTTAGGTTTTTTATTTATTTTATTTCTAGGTTTTATTTAGTTTAGGTTTAGGTTTTTAGGTTTTTAAGGTTTAGGGTTTAAGTTAGTTTAGTTGTTTAAAGTTTAGGTTTTTAAGTTTAGGGTTTAGGGTTGTAAGTGGGGTTTATGGTTTATGTTTAGGGTTTAGGGTTTAGGGTTTTGTTTTAGGGTTTTTAGGGCTTAGGGTTGTATTTAGGGTTTTGGGGTTAGTTTATGGTTTGGAGTTTATGGGGTTTAGGGTTTATAGTTTAGGTTTAGGTTTTAGGGTTTTAGTTTAGTTTAGGGTTTATAGGTTTAGGTTTTAGGGTTTAGGGTTTAGGCTTGTAGGTGTAGGGTTTATGTTTTATTTATTTTAGTTTTCTTTATTTTAATTTAGGTATATGTTTATTTTATTTCGTTCATTTTAGGTTTAGGCTTTTTTTTTTATTTTAGGGTTTAGGTTTTATTTTTTATTTATTTTTAGGTTTTATTTTTAAGTTTATTTTTTAGGTTTAGGTTTTTATTGAGTTTTTATTTTATTTTATTTTAGGTTTATTTTATTTTTATTTTAAGATTAGTTTTTATTTTATTTAGTTTTTTTATTTTTAGGTGTATTTTATTTTTTAGTTTAGTTTAGGTTTTCTTTATTTTATTTTAGTTTAGTTTTTATTTTTTATTTTATTTTATTTTTAGTTTTTGGTTTAGGTTTAAGTTTAGGTTTAGGTTATAGGCTTTAGTTTAGGTTTTTATTTTATTTTATTTTATTTTATTTATTTTATTTTGGTGTGGGTTTTTTATTTTTTTATTTTTAGGGTTTATTTAATTTTGGTTTACATTTTTAGGTTTTAGGGTTTACAGTTTAGGGTTTAGGGTTTAGGGTTTATGGTTTAGGTTTAGGGTTTAGGGTTTTAGAGTTTATGATTTAGGGTTTCAGTTTTTTTTATTTAGTATATTTTATTTTAGGTTTATGTTTACTTTTATTTTTTATTTTAGGTTTAGGTTATTTTTTAATTTAGGGTGTAGGTTTTAATTTTTATTTTTAGGTTTCGGTTTTGATTTTCATTTAAGTTTAGTTTATTTTAGGTTTAGGTTGAAGTTTTATTTATTTTCGTTTAGTTTATTTTAGTTTAAGTTTATGTTTATTTTATTTTTATTTTATGTATATGTTTTTTTTTTTTAGGGTTTAGGTTTTAATTTTTATTTTTTATGTTTTGGTTTTTATTTAGTTTTTATTTTATTTTATTTTAGGTTTAATTTTTATTTTATTTAGATTTTTAATTTTTTTAATTTAATTTAGGTTTTTATTTAGTTTATTTTAGTTTAGTTTTTTTATTTTTTTTATTTTTTTTTTAGGATTAGGTTTAGGTTTAGGTTTAAGTTTATTTTAGTTTAGGTTATTATTTTATTTTATTTTTGTTTAGGTTTTATTATTTATTTTATTTTTAGGTTTTATTTAGTTGATGTTTAGGTTTTTTATCTTTTTAGGGTTTAGGGTTTAGGGTTTAGGGTTTTAGGGTTTTGGGTTTATGGTTTTAAGGGTTTAAGGTTTAGGGTTTAGGGTTTAGGTTTTAGTTTAGGGTTCAGGTTTTAGTTTAGGGAATGGGGTTTTTGGTTTTTTTCAACAGAGAATAAATTCATAATCAACATTTCTTCTTTTTGAATTCATCAACTATGTAACACACTAGGTTTTGTAAGACACGCGATGAAATATATAAAAAATGAGCATGCATTGAGCAAATCGAAAAGCCTAGATAACTAGAACCGTCTCTACTATAATGACAGTTCCATAAGCAGCAGATCGGATCAGCCATCCTTTAGTTTCTCCAATTCCCATTAGAACCAACCCGGCCTCTTGAGTAACGGGATCCACCATCATATTCCTCCGCCACCACCATGGTTGTAACCTCCGTCACTCCTCCCGCCTCCGTAACCACCAATACGCCGATCACCACCTCCATATCCACCAGCACCTCCAGATCCCCCACCACCACTAAGATAACTGCCGCCATCACCTTCACATCCACCGCCAGATCTAGACTGAGCCTGGTTGATGATGATGTTCTGGCCATCAAGGTTATGCCTATTCTTAGGGTTTAGGGTTATTAGGTTTCAGGGCTTAGGTTTATTTTTTTAATTTATTTAGTCACTTTAGGTTTAAGTTTAGGGTTTGGGGTTTAGGTTTAGGGTTAGGGTTTTAAGGTTTATGCTTTTAGGATTTAGGTTTTAGGGTTAGTGTTTAGGATTAGGTTTAGGTTTAGGTTTTAGAGTTTAGTGTTTAGGTTAGGGTTTTAGGTTTAGGTTTAGGGTTTAGTGTTTAGGGTTTAGGTTTAGGGTTTAGGTTTGAGGTTTAAGGTTTAGGCTAAGGTTGGGTTTAAGTTTAGGAGTTTAAGTTTAATTAGGTTTAGTTTAGGTTTAGGATGGAGTTTAAGGTTTGGGTTTGGGTTTTTAGGTTTAGGATGATTAAGGTTTAGTTTAGGTTTATAATTTAGGTTTAGGTTTAGGTTAGGATTTAGGTTTAGGTTTAAGTTCTTAGTTTAGGGTTTATAGTTTAGGTTTTATAGCATCAGTTTAGTTTTAGGGTTTTTTTTAAAAAAAAGTGAACAAATTCAGATTCAACATTTCTTTTTTTTGTTGGTTTTTAGGTTAGGGTCAAGGTTCTGCCCATTCTTAGGGTTTAGGTTTAGGTTTAGGTTTATTAGGTTTTAGGGTTTAGGTTTCTTTTCTAATTTATTTAGTTACTTCAGGTTTAGGTTTAGGGTTTTGAGTTTAGGGTTTAGGGTTTAAGGTTTAGGGTTTAGGGTTTATGGTGTAGGGTTTAGGACTTAGGGTTTTAGAGTTTATGCTTTCAGTGGGGTTTAGGATTAGGGTTTAGGGTTTAGGCTTTAGGGTTTAGGGTTGTTGATTTAGGGTTGTAGGTTCATGGTTTAGGGTTTAGGGTTTAGGATTTAGGGTTTAAGGGTTTTTTTTTAAAAACATTAAGTAAACTAGTAGGTTTCGGTTTATTTTGGTTTATTTTGTTTATTTTTTTATTTTAGTTTATTTTTTTATTGAGGTTTATTTTTATTCTTATTTTGTTTAGTTAATTTATTTTAGGTTTATTTATTTTAGTTTAGGTTTTTTATTTTTGTTTTTTTTAAGGTTTAGGTTTAGGTTTTAGTTGATTTTTATTTTAATTATATTTTTTAGGTTTTGGTTATATTTTTTATTTTAGGTTTAGATTTAGGCTTTATGTTTTTATTTCGGGTTTATTTTTATGTTTTATTTATTTTTAGGTTAGGGTTTATTTTTAGTTTATTTTATTTTATTTAGTTTAGGTTTAGGTTTTGGTTTAGTTTATTTTAGGTTTAGGTTTAGGTTTAATTTATTTTAGTTTAGTTTATTTTATTTATTTTATTATATTTTATATTTTAGCTTTAGTTTTATTTTTTAATTTAGGGTTTTGGTTTTATATTTTAAGTTTATTTTTTAGGTTTAAGTTTTTATTTAGTTTTTATTTTATTTTATTTTAGGTTTATTCTATTTTTAGTTTACTTTTAATTTTTAAATTATTAAGTTTTTTAAAGTTTTTTATTCTTAGGTTTATTTTATTTTTTAGTTTAGTTTTGGTTTTTCTTTATTTTATTTTAGTTTATTTTTATTTTTAATTTTATTTTTTTAGGTTTAAGTTTAGGTTTTAGTTAAGGTATTTATTTTATTTTATATTTTTATTTTATTTAGGTTTATGTTTTTTTATTTATTTTCTTTTTAGGTTTTATGTAGTTTAGGTTTAGGTTTTTAGGTTTTTAGGGTTTAGGGTTTAGGGATTAGGGTTTAGGATTTAGGGTTTAGGGTTTAGACCATAAGAGAATGGCCTAATCCCCAGCTTAGGGAGAAGAGCAGCCTCTGATGATCCTAACTTATCACCTTTTTTATTTAGCTCAATCAGGGTGATAATTTCAATAGTAACCTCATTGATCCTAGTTGTGATGTTGAGAACTAGGAAGAAACAAGTCTGTGAAGGTTCCAAATGGGTGTTGCCTAGAGGAACCATAACATCGATAGGTGCAACAAGACCAACATGGGCAGGAGAACCAACTTTGTATTTTGCAACCTCTTCGCTGACTTCTTTAAGATCACCTTTCATAAAAATTAGCTTAACCAAGGTTTAGGATTTTAGAGTTTATGCTTTTAGGGTTTAGTGTTTAAGGTTGAGGTTTAGGGTTTAAGGTTTATGATTTAGTGTTTAGGGTTTAGGGTTTAAGGTTTAGGGTTTAGGGCTTAGGGTTGCAGATTGTAGGTTTAGTGTTGTAGGTTTAGGGTTTAGGGTTTAGGGCTTGGGATTTAAGGTTTAGGTTTTTTTTAACAAAAAATTAAGTAAACTAATAGGTTTAGGTATATTTAGTTTATTTACTTTATTTTTTATTTATTTTAGTTTAGGTTTAGGTTTATTTTATTTTGTTTATTTTATTTTTATTTTAGGTTTTGTTTTTTTTAGTTTAGGGTTTAGTTTTTATTTTTTTAGCTTTAGGTTTTATTTAGTTTTATTTTATTTTATTTTAGGTTTATTTTATTTTTATTTTTATGTTTAGTTTTATTTTATTTAGGTTTTTTTATTCTTAAGTTTATTTTAATTTAGTTTATGGTTTAAGGTTTTTTTTTTAACTAAAGGTATTGCTAGAAAATATGTACAAGATTATTAGGATAAACTCAAGAATAAAAAAAATTAATGCTCAAATGAGCTATAGGAGAATCCTAAAGAGTTTAGTCCTAAACTACTTATTAAAGAGCAAACAAACAACAACAACAACAACAAGCCTTTATCCCACTGGTTTACATGAATCCTTTTTGTGTCTATTATGTGTCAAATTCTCATTTAATTCAAGATACTAAGGTAATTGTTTTATACATCTTAACCAATTCTTTTTAGGTCTACATCTACCATTCTTAACATAAGGCAAATCTAATGTATTTACTTTCCTAATCGGGTCATCGAACGACTGACGCTTTATGTGGCCAAACAATCTAAGTCATTTCTCTAATCTTATCACGCCCTTTACTCCAACTTTTTGTAACATACTCATTTCACATTTTATGTCTAAGAGTAAAACCACTCATCCACAGCATCCTCATCTCTATAACACTTAACTTAGTCTTATGCTTCTTTATTGGCCAACATTCACCATAGTCATTGGTCTTACCACCATCTTATAAAATTTTCCTTATGTTTAAGTGGAACTTTTCTATCACACTAGATGCATTCCTCTACTTCAACCATCCAACTTGAATTCTACTAATAACACCTCCATCTATTTCACCATCATTCTGAACAATAGAGCCTAAATATCTAAATCGATCACTCTAATTAATGACTTGTTCACCTAATGTCATAACACTAGAACTTCTACTAAAATTACACTCCATATATTCAGTTTTAGATCTTCTTAAATGAAAACCTTTTGACTCTAATGTTGACCTCCATAATTCAAGTTTCTCTAGGACTCCCTCTCTAGTCTTATCAACAAGAAGAATGTCATCAACAAAAAGCATACACTAAGGTACATCTTCCTGTAAATTCCTGGTAAGAACATCCATAACTAAAGCGAAAAAGATAAGGGCTTATAACTAATCCTTGATGTAATCCAATTGAAATAGGAAAATATTTTGTCAATCCTCCTTATGTTTGGACACAAGTACTTTCTATACATATCCTTAATGACTTGAATATAACCAATATTAACTCCTATCTGTTCTAGAACTCTCCAAGAACTTTATCATAAGCTTTTCTAAATCAATAAATATCATATGTAAATCTTCCTTACTTTCTCTATACTTCTCCATCAAACCTCTTAACAAATGTATAACATCCATAGTGGATCTACCGGCATGTAACAAAACTAATTGTGAGAAACTTTTGTATCACATCACTATGCTCAATTACTCTCTCTCATAATGTAATGTAACACATTAATTAATTCCTATAATTTGCACAATCTTGTGCATCACCTTTATTCTTAAATATAGGAACCAACAAACTCTTCTTCCACTTATCTGACATCTTTTGGTCTTTAACATAACATTAAAAGATTTGTAATCCAAAAAATTCCTTGATCTCCTAAATATTTCCACACTTCTATTGGAATATCATCAAGTCATACAGTTTTTCCACATTTCATTTTCTTTAAAGCTTCTCTAACTTTAGATTTACTAATACGATGATAAAAACAAAATTCTCTGTTTTCATTTAGGGTATTAAGGTTGCTAAAATCAATCATACTTTCAGATCCTTAATTGAAAAGTTTATCAAAATATCTCATCCACCTATTTTCAATATCCTTTTCTAAGCAAAGCACTTTATTATTTTCATCCTTAATACACCTTATTTGAACTAGGTCTTTACTTCTCCTATGTCTTCACCTTCTTTGGTATCTAATCTATTGTATAAATCACTAAAAGCTAAATTATTTGCATCATATATTGCTTTCTTAGAATTCTACAACCATATCTTTCCCAAATCAGTTTTACATCTAAACCAAGTTTTATAACATCTTATTTCTTATCTTTTCTTGCACTCTAACTCCACCACCTACTATTTTTATTAAAAGAATCTTTTTGATTCTCAAGCATATTTTTTAGCAACTTGCTTAATATCACTTGCTACTTTTTCCCACATAACATTAGCTTCCTTATGAACATCCCAAATTCTAAGCTCTTGTAGCTTACTCTTAAAAATATTTTTATTTGTGTTCTTTAAGTGTCCCCATCTAATCCTAGGATAATAATTTAATTTATTTTTCCTCTTACAATCTTTCATCTTAAAATCTAAAACTTACAATCGATGTTGGGTACTTAACTTTCACTTGGAATGACCTTACAATCTTTACAATCTAAATGATATATTTTTCTTATCAGAAAATAATCAATATGAGTTTTACTAGATCCATTCTTATAAGTAATAATATTTTCATCTCTTTTCTTAAATAAAGTATTAGCATTTACAAAATCATAAGTTAAAGAAAAATCTAATATAGTCCTACCTTCTTCAGTCACTCCAAATCCATAACCACCATGTATACTTTTAAAATCTTCTACCACTCTACCAACATGTCCATTTAAATCTCCTCCAATAAATACTTTTTCTTCAAGAGATATCTTTTGTATTAATCCCTCTAATTAATTCCAAAATTTTTCTTTTGAGCTTACATCCAAACCTACTTGAGGGCATAAACACTTATAACATTGATATAATCAATAATCTTTAAAGCTAAAATTCCTTCTCCACATAAATTAATATTTATAACATTATCCTTCAAACTTTTATCTATAATCACACCTACACCATTTCTAGTTCAACTTCTACCTAAATACCAAAGTTTAAAACCTAAACTATCAATTTCCTTGGCCTTCTCCTAACCCATTTAGTTTCTTGAACACATAAAATATTTATCTTTCTATGAACCATAATATTTATTAATTCCATTAATTTACCTATAAGAGTACCTATATTCCAAGTTCCTAACCTAATTATAGTTTCATGGACTAACTTCTTTACCCACATCCATCCATAATGTGGGAACCCTTGCTTATTTAACACATGAGCCGTGCGTTGTGCACATTTTTTCACTATATTCAAGCCATACAGCTCATCACTTCCATGGGACGTCCTAGCATTAACACAATGATCTAATGGATTCATGTCATGATTATTTCGACAAGTTTTATGCTGGCTATCAACTACCTATCAAAACCCTCCACTTTTTACATCCAGACTTGAGACCGACAAAGGTAAAGAAATAAAGACAAAAAACAAAGACAAAACTAAAAAAAGCTAAGAAAAAAAGATAACATGGGGAGAATCCATGGAGCTCAAAAGAACCTCAAAGAGATCCATAAGAAAAGGAGACACGCAACAGCAAGACAACTCACCATTCTAAGAAAAAGAGACCATCACTAAGACTCTTGTTGCCTCGAAGAAGAAGAAGAGACCAACTGAAAAAGAGAACTTGCAACCTGCAAGAAATCTCAACCATAAGGAGATAAGAAAACATAAAGAGAAAAAAACTCAAGCTCAGATATGAGGGAATAAGGATAATCACAACAATGAGGAGCATAAAATCTTAAGTGTATCTAGCTTCAAAGAAGGGTTACAAATAGGAAAAGTCAGAAACCATAAAAATATGAAGGAAAAAATCCATCATATCATCATAGCCATCCCAGCCAAAGAAAAATATGAACCTATCATAATAGCCACCCAGCTAAATAAAAAGTGAAGCTAAGGAAATAGAAAGAGAGAGGATAGCAACATATAAAATTAACATAAGGAAATCCCAACAAAACCAAATATGAACACTTCTTAAAAAAGATGAGAAAAAAATCTCACAACCCCAAAAAAAAGAAGAAAATAGCCCTCAAAGACAAAGCCAACAGAGCCTAAAACAACAATAATCCAAAGCCACCAAGGCACCAAGCCAACATAGCCCACAACAAAACCAATCCAAAGCATGAGGCACCAAGGAAGGACATAGCCAATGGAGCACAACATAGACACTCAAGAAAAATAGCCAGGAAGAAGAGAAATAAACCAAAAATAAAAAAAAGAAGAAGGCTAGCAAAAGCTAAAATAAACAACTAGAGAAACAACCAACCAATGGACAAACCACATGGACAACACAAACCTACCAAAAAGAGAGAAAGCACCAACCAAAGAAAGGCAAATATGAGGAACAAAACCACCTAAACCAAATGAAGGGCACAAAAAAAACCAACAAATGAGCCAAAATCACCAAGCCAGAGAAAGGAAAATTAGCCAAGTAGCCAATACTCTAGCTAGCAAGAAAACACAAAACAAAAGCTCAACCAACAGAGAAAAAACTAACCAAAAGAAAAAACCTCCCAAGGACAGGAGAGATTATTTTTAAGAAGCTTTGGAATGAGTAACCCTCGGCAAGTGAGGAGTGGCATAAATCTGAACACTTTTTTCTTTTTCTTTTTGTAAACAATTTTATAACCATGCCCTTTCTCCAAAAAATCTCATTCAGAAAATGAATCGGTATTATAAAAAGCATGGGGATCAGTAGAAGCTATCAATTTCAAAGAAGAGCATTCAATCATCCACAATAATATGCAAAGGAAAATCTGAAATAGTATGCATTTCAGAATCCGAAGTCAAAGAAGGAGTTGAAATAACTTTATTAAGAAGACACTTATCAATATTTTTACTTTCCAACAAAATCTAAAGAGTCTCCTCCTTGGCTTCATTCATAAAAGAAGTAAGAAAAGCATAATTACTTCATGTAAGAGATTAAAATAAGATTCAAATCCCTTACAAACACACATCATATTACCAAAATTCTAAACATAATTACCATCCATAGAAAAACCATCATTTTGAACTGAAACATAACTATTCACAATGAGAAAATTATCACAGGTATCTAAATCTTTTATTTTAAAGAAGGATCACCAATATTAACAAGATTGTCAGGACCAAAAGTTAAAATATAATAAATAATAACATTCTTTTTGCCACCATTCTCAATCAAAGAAAGCAAAGAAATAGTCTCTTTCCCAAGATCTAAAGTAGACATAGGAGAAGAGAAACAACATCTAACTGATTGGAAGAAATGGTGTTAGCATCAATAATATTCAAACCATCATCATGAAAGGACTTATGCACAACATCTAAACCATTAGCATCATTAACCATAGCTTCTAAAGTCTTCCCTTTAAGAGAATCATAAAAAAAACACTTAGAGCATGATTATTAGTCAAAACATTTTAAGAAACATCAAAATTACCTTTTGCATTAAACAAATCATTAATAGGTAAATCTTTTTCAGAAGATTCAAAAATCTGGTTATGCAAAACATCAAAATTTTGAAAACCAGATTTTCCTCTATCCAACTTGAGAGAATCATCAATTTTTTCAATAGTTGAATTCTTAGTGGTGATTTTCTTCCTAAGAGAAGGATGAGTACTAAAGCATTCAGAAATTTCATGCCCATGAATCATATAATGGTTACAAAATTTTTTTATTAGTTTAGTTATGGGTTTAGGTTTATTAGTTTATTATTATTAGGTTTTCTAGTTTAGTTTATGGTTTAGTTTTTTATTAGTTATTATTATTATTAGTTTAGTTAGTTGGGTTATTATTAATTTTATTTTAGTTTAGTTTTTTTTCTTTAGTTTATTATTATTATTTTTAGTTTATGTTTATTTAATGGTTTTTTATTATCATTATTTAGTTTATTTATTTAGTTAGGGTTTAGGGTTTAGTTATTTAATTATTTATTAGTTAGTTTATTCTTAGTTTTATTATTATTAGTTTATTAGTTTAGTTAGTTAGTTATTTTATTATTATTATTTAGTTTAGTTAGTTAGTTTATTAGTTTTATGGTTTAGTTTATTAATTTATTTATTAGTTTTTAGTTTATTAGTTTAGTTTTAGGTTATTAGTTATTTATTATTAGTTTTATTTAGTTTATTATTAGTTTTTTAGTTTTTTATTAGTTATTATTAGATTTTTAGTTTATTATTTATTTAGTTTTGGGTTAGTTTAGTTATTTAGTTTGGTTTAATATTAGTTTATTAGTCTTTTAGTTATTATTTTGTAATTATTATTAGTTTTATTAGTTTAGTTATTAGGTATTTTACTTTAGTTTAGTTATTATTATTAGTTTTATTAATTTAGGTTTTAGGGTTTAGTGTTTAGTTCATTTAGTTTTAGTATTATTATTATTATTATTATTATTATTATTATTATTATTATTATTATTATTATTATTATTATTATTATTATTATTATTATTATTATTTTTATTAGTTTTAGTTAGTTTTGTTATATTTAGTTAGTTATTATTAGTTAGTTATTCTTAGTTTTACTAGTTAGTTTTTATTTAGTTTATTATTATTTATTAGTTTAGTTAGTTTAGTGTTTAGTTTAGTTTAGTTTTAGTTATTAATTACTTAGTTTATTATTATTATTAGTTTAGTTTACTTAATTTTTAGGTTATTAAGTTTTATTATTATTTAGTGTTTTCTAGTTATTATTAGTTTTTAGTTTAGTTATTTTTTTTTATTATTTATTAGTTTGTTAATTTTATTAGTTTATTATTATTAGTTAGTTTTATTATGTTTGTTTATTATTATTAGTTTAGTTTTTTATTATTTAGTTTATTATTAGTTTAGTTTATTATTAGTTTTTATTATTTGGTGTTAGTTTTTTTATTAGTTATTTTATTTTAGTTTATTAGTTTTTTAGTTTTATTATTAGTTTTAGTTATTATTATTTAGTTAGTTTATTATTAGTTTTAGTTAGTTTATTAGTTTAGTTTAGTTATTAGTTAGTTATTATTATTAGTTATTTATTAGTTATTTACTTAGTTTATTAGTTTTAGTTTATTAGTTATTAGTTTTAGTTTACTTAGTTTAGTTATTGGGTTTAGTTTTATTATTAGTTAGTTATTTATTTGGTTAGTTATGTTTAGGGTTTAGGTTAGTTATTATTATTACTAGTTAGTTATTTATTATAATTTCATTTAGTTAGTTTATTAGTTTAGTTTTGGTTATTAGTTTAGGTTTAGTTTTGTTTTTATTTGATTTATTAGTTTAGTTTATTTTTAGTTAGTTTATTAGTGGGGTTCTTTTATTTATGTTTAATTTAGTTATTAATTTTTTATTTTTTTAGTTAGTTTTTGTTATTATTAGTTTATTAGGTTTTTAGTTATTATTTAGTTAGTTTAGTTTACTTAGTTTTACTATTTTTTTTGTTTATTAATAATTTTTTATTTATTATTAGTTTATTAATTTTAGTTTATTATTTATTAGTTTTAGTTTAAGTTAGTTTAGTTTCATGTTTTATTAATTTATTTTTAGGGTTTAGGGTTTAGGGTTTAGGGTTTGAAGTTTAGGGTTTTAGGGCTTATGGTTTAGGGTTTAGGGTTGTAGGTTTAGGGTTAGTTTTAGGGTTTAACACTTAGGGTTAGAGTTTTTTTATTTTTTATTATTTTTATTTTTTTTATTTTTAGGGTTTAGGGTTTAGGGTTTAGGGTTTAAGGTTTAGGTTTCAGGTTTTAGTTTAGGATTTTTGGTTTTTATTTATTTTTAAAGTGAACAAATTTAGATTCAACATTTCTTCATTTTCATTTCATCAGCCAAGTAACACACCATGTTCTCTAAGACACAAATGATGACATAGATAAAAAATTAGCACACATAGAGAAAATCAAAACCCTAGATAATTAACGTCTCTTGTAAAGACAGTTCATAGGCGGTCGGATCGATTCTTACATTTCTCTAGTTCCCATCAGAACCACCCTGACCTCTCAAGTAGTGGGATCCGTCATCATATCCTCGATCTCTCCCTCCACCACCACCATGATTCCATTGCTTCCTACCTCCATAACCTGCTCCAACCACCTCCATATCCACGGCACCTCAGATCCCCCTCCACCCTTGCGATAACTACCAGCTATATTGAGCACGGTTGATGGTGATGTTCCGTCAAGGTTACCCATTCTTAGGGTTTAAGTTTAGGTTTAAGTTTATTTTATTTTAGGGTTTAGGTTTATTTTTTTAATTTATTTAGTTACTTTAGGTTTAAGTTTAGGGTTTTTTATTTCGGGCTTAGGGTTTAGGGTTTAGGGTTTAGGGTTTAGGGTTAGGGTTTAGGGTTTAGGGTTTAGCATTTAGGATTTAAGGTTTATAGTTTTAAAGTTTATGCTTTTAGGGTTTAGGGTTTAGGGTTAGGGTTCAGGGTTTAGGTTTTAGTGTTTAGGGTTTAGGGTTTAGAGTTTCGGGATTAGGATTTAAAGTTTAAAGTTTAGGGTTGTTTGTTTAATTTTGTAGGTAGAGGGGTTAGGGTTAGTTTTGTTATTTAGGGTTTTTTTAATTAAGTAAACCGATAGGTTTAGGTTTATTTTGTTTATTTATTTTATTTTTTATTTTTATTTAGGTTTATTTTTTAATTTTATTTAGTTTAGCTCATTTATTTGAGGTTTATTTTTTTAGTTTATGTTTTTTATTTTAGTTTATTTTTTAGGTTTAGGATTAGGTTTATATTTATTTTTTTGTTGAGTTTTTTTAGGTTTAGGTTTTTTTTTTATTTTTAGTTTTAAGTTCAAGTTTTTATTTTATTTTTTTAGGATTAGGTTTTAGATTTTTATTTTAAATTTATTTGTAGGTTTTAATTTTTTAGTTTAGGTTTAGGTTTAATTTAGTAGAGTTTTATTTTTATTTTATTTTTTTGGTTTAGGTTTTATTTTTTATTTTTAGGTTCAGGTTTAGGTTAAGGTTTTTATTTTATTATTTTAGGTTTAGGTTTATTTTTAGTTTATTTTTAGTTTATTTTATTTAGTTTAGGTTTATGTTTAATTTATCTTAAGTTTAGGTTTAGGTGTTATTTATTTTAATTTATTTAGGTTTATTTTATTTTAGGTTTAATTTTCTTTAGTTTAGGGTTTAGGTTTTATTTTTTATTTTATTTTAGGTTTATTTTTTAGGTTTAGGTTTTTATTTAATTTTTATTTTATTTTATTATAATTTTATTTTATTTTTATTTTACATTTAGTTTTTATTTTATTTAGATTTATTAATTCTTTATTTTATTTTATTTTTTTTAGTTTAATTTATGTTTTTATTTATTATATTTTAGTTTATTTTTAATTATATTTTATTTTTAAGTTTAGGTTTAGGTTTTAGTTTAAGTTTTTATTTTATTTTAATTTTGTATTTAGGTTTAGGTTTATTTATTTATTTTATTTAGTTTATGTTTAGGTTTTTAGGTTTTTAGAGTTAGGGTTTAGGGTTTATGGTTTAGGGTTTTAGAGTTTAGGGTTTAGGGTTTTAGGCTCTTGGGTTTAGGGTTAGGGTTTATAGTTTAGGATTTAGGGTTTAGTGTTTAGGCTTTAGGGTTTAGGGTTTAGGGTTTTAAAGGTTTAGTGTTTAAGGTTTAGGGTTTAAGGTTTGGGGTTAGCTTAGGGTTTATGGTTAATTTAAGGTTTAGGGTTTAGGGTTTAGTGTTTAGGATTTAGGGTTAGGGTTAGGGTTTAGGGTTTAATGTTCACGGTTTAGGGTTTAGGGTTTAGGGTTTAAGGTTGTATGTTTAGGGAAAGGGGTTTAGGGTTTAGGATTAGTTTTAGGGTTTGGGGTCTAGGGTTTATGGTTTAGGATTTAGGGTTTAGGTTTATGGTTTAGGGTTTAGGGGGTTTTTTTTAAATTAAGTAAACTAATAGGTTTAGGTTTATCTAGTTTATTTAGTTTATTTTTCTTTAGGTGTATTTTTTATTTTTATTTAGTTTAGTACATTTATTTTAGGTTAGGTTTTTTATTTTAGTTTATTTTTTAGGTTTAGGTTTAGGTTTATGTTTATTTTTTTAGTTTAGTTTTATTTTTATTATATTTTTTAGGTTTAAGTTTTATTTTTTACTTTTAGGTTTAGGTTTTATGTTTTTATTCTAAGTTTATTTTTAGGTTTTATTTTTATTGTTTAAGTTTAGGTTTATTTTTATTTTCATTTTATTTTATTTTGTTTAGGATTTAGGTTTAGTTTATTTTAGGTTTAGGTTTAGGTTTTATTTATTTTAGTTTAAGTTTAGGTTTATTTTATTTTTTTTAATTTGAGGTTTAGTGTTTTTTAGTTTTGGGTTTAGATTTTATTCTTTATTTATTTTTAGGTTTTATTTTTAAGTTTATTTTTTAGGTTTAGGTTTTTATTTAGTTTTTATTTTATTTTATATTAGGTTTATTTTATTTTTATTTTATGTTTAGTTTTTATTTTATTTAGGTTTATTTTATTTTTTAGTTTAGTTTAGGTTTTTATTTATTTTATTTTATTTTAGTATTTATTTTTTATTTTATTTTATTTTTAGGTTTAGGCTTAGGTTTAAGTTTAAGTTTAGATTTTAGTTTAGGTTTTATTTTCTTTAATTTTTTATTTTATTTAGGTTTAGGTTTTTTTATTTTTTTTATTTAAGGTTTTATTTAGTTTGGGTTTAGTCTTTTAGGTTTTTAGGGTTTAGGGTTTTGGGTTTATGGTTTAGGGTTTATCATTTGGAGTTTAGGGTTTAGGGTTTAGTGTTTAGGATTTAGGGTTTATGGTTTAGGGTTTAGGGCTTAAGGTTTAGGGTTATTAAGGTTTAGGGTTTATGTTTTAGGTATAGGGTTCAAGTTTTGTTTAGGTTTTAGGGTTTTTAGCATTTTTTTTAACAGAGAATAAATTCATAATCAACATTTCTTCTTTTCAAATTCATCAACCAAGTAATACCAAGTTTTCTAAGACACAAGCAACAACGTAGTTCAAAAATGGGCATGAAAATCCAAAACCAAGGTACTAGAATCATCTCTAAAAAGAAGCGGTGATCTTGGACATTCTTCTTGGTTCCCATCAGAACCACCCCGACCTCTCAGTAATAGATACACAATCCCGATCTCTCCCCATACTAGAATGGTTTGTAACTCACTCCTCTTGCCACCATAACCACTTGCTTTCCCACCTCCATATCCACTAACGTCCATATCCCCACCACCTTGTGGTAACCACCACCTCATGTAGCCTCCACCTCTAATCTGATCCTAGTTGACATGTTCTGGTCAAGGTTATGCCCATTCTTATGATTTTGGTTTAGGTTTATGTTTATTAGGTTTTAGGGTTTAGGTTTATTTTATAATTTATTTAGTTACTTTCAATTTAGGTTAAGGGTTTGGGATTTAGGGCTTAGGGTTAGGGTTTAGGGTTTAAGGTTTAAGGTTTAGGGTTTAGGGTTTAAGGTTTAGGGTTTTAGCATTTATGTTTTTAGGGTTTAATTTTTAGGGTTAAGGTTTAGGCTTTAGGGTTTAGTGTTTTCCAGGGTTTAGGGTTTAGCGTTATAGATTTAGGGTTTAGGGTTTAAGGTTTAGGATTTAGGGTTTAAGGTTTTTTTTTTCAAAAAAAAATATATTAAGTAAACTGATAGGTTTAGGTTTATCTAGTATATTATGTTCATTTTTGAATTTTTTTAGTTTACTTTATTTTCTAGTTTTATTTAGGTTTATTTTTATTTTTATTTAGTTTAGTTTAATTATTTTAGGTTTATTTATTTTAGTTTATTTTTTAGGTTTAGGTTTAAGTGTATTTTTTAGTTGAGTTTTATTATTATTTTTTAGGTTTAGGTTTTATTTTTTAATTTTAGGTTTAGGTTTAGGTTTTTATTATATATATTTTAGGTTTTTATTTTATGTTTATTTTTATGCTTTATTTTTTTGTTTTGGCTTAGGTTTAATTTTAGTTTATTTTATTTTCTTTAGTATAAGTTTAGGTTTAGGTTTAGGTGTATTTTATTTTATTTATTTTATTTTTATTTTAGGTTTAGGTTTTATTTTTCATTTATTTTTAGGTTTATTTTTTAGGTTTAGGCATTTATTATAATTTATTTTATGTATATTATGTTTTTATTTTACATTTATTATTTATTTTATTTAGATTTTTATTCTTAGGTTTATTTGATTGTTTAGTTTAGTTTAGGTTTTTATTTATTATATTTTACATTAATTTTTCTTTTTATTTTATTTTATTTTTTGGTTTAGGACTAAGTTTTAGCTTAGGTTTTTATCTTATTTTATTTTATTATTATATTTTAGTTTAGGCTTTTTATTTATTTTATTTTTAGGTTTTATTTAGTCTAGGTTTAAGTTTTTAGGGTTTAGGGTTTAGGATTTTAACATATAGGGATTTAGCATTTAGGGTTTAAGATTAGGGTTTAGGATTTAGGGTTTAAGGTTTAGTGTTTAGGCTTTAGGGTTTAGGGTTTTTAGGGTTTAGGGTTTAGGGTTTAGGTTAGCTTAAGGTTTAGGGTTAGTTTAGGCTTTAGGGTTTAAGGTTTAGGGTTAAAGCTTTAAGGTTTAAGGTTTTTAAGGTTTAAGGTTTAGGATTTAGGGTTTATGGTTTAAGATTTTGTAGGGTTTAGGGTTTAGAGTTAGCTTTGGGTTTAAGATTAATTTAAGGTTTAGGGTATATGGTTTAGGCTTTAGGCTTTAGGCTTTAGGGTTTTTATGGTTTAGGGTTTAGGGCTTAGGGTTTTAGAGTTTAGGGTTTAGGGTTTAGGGTTTAGGGTTTAGGGTTTAGGGTAGTAGGTTTAGGGTTATAGGTTTATGGTTTATGATTTAGGGTTAGTTTTAGTGTTTAGGGTTTATGAATTAGAGTTTAGGATTTTGGGATTAGGTTTAGGGTTTTTCTAATTAAGCCGATAGGTTTAGATTTATTTAATTTGTTTTTAGTTCGTTTAATTTATTTTATTTTATTTTATTTATTTAGGATTATTTTTTATTTTTATTTAGGTTTAGGTTTTTTATTTTAGTTTATTCTTTATGTTTATGTGTAGGTATATGCTTATTTTTTAGTTTAGTTTTATTTTTGTTTTATTTTTTTAGATTTAGGTTTAATTTTTATTTTTAGGTTTTTTCTTAGGTTTTTATTTTATTTTATTTTTTTAGGTTTAAATTTTAGGTTTATTTTTAGTTTTCATTTTTTAGTTTAGGTTTTGGTTTATTTTTAGTTTATGTTATATTATTTACTTTAGTGTTTAGGTTTTATTTAATTTAGGTTTAGGTTTAGGTTTTATTTATTTTAGTTTAGTTTATTTTAGCTTAGGTTTATGTTTATTTTATTTTATTTATTTTAGGTTTAGGTTTTATTTTTAATATTTTTATAGGTTTAAGTTTTTATCTAGTTTTTATTTTATTTTATTTTAGGTTTTTTAATTTTTATTTTATGTTTAGGTTTTATTTTAGGGTTTACATTTTTTTTAGTTTATGGTTTAGGGTTTAAGATTTAGGGTTTAGGGTTTAGGTGAGTTTAGGGTTTAGTGTTTAGGGTTTAGGGTTTAAAGTTTAAGGATTAGGGTTAAGGGTTTAGGGTTTTAGGGTTTTTATGGTTTTTAGGGTTAAAGGTGTAGGGTTTAGGGTTTAGGGTTTAAGGTTTTTTTAATAGAGAAGAAATTTAGATTCAACATTTCTTCTTTTCGATTTCATCAACCAAGTAGCAGACCAAGTTTCCTAAGATTCAAGTGATGACATACATAAAAAATGAGCATGCATAGAGCAGATCAAATACCTTAGATAACTATAATCATCTCTAATGTAAAGACACAGTTCCATAAGCGGGTCAGATCGTTCTTGATTTCTCAGTTCCATCAGACCACCCCTTTTCAGTAGAGGATCCATCATATCCCTGATTTATCCCTAAGCCATCAGTTGTATCCTCTATTGCTCCTCTCACCTCCATAACCACCATCACCATATTCACTAGCACCTCTAGATCCATTGTCACCTCTAGATCCTTCACCTCCAAATCCTGCCTCCATAACCACCACCTCCATATCCACCATTATATCCTCCAACACTTCTAGTAGGGTTAGGGTTTAGGTTTTAGGTTTAGGGTTTAGGGTTTAGGGTTTAGGGTGTAATTTTAAGCCTTTAGGGCTTAGGGTTTTTAGGGTTTAGGGTTTAGGGTTAGTTTAGGTTTAAGGTTTAGAGTTTAGAGTTTTAGGGCTTAGGGCTTATTGTTTAGGTTTAGGGTTTTAGGGTTTGGGTTTTATGGTTTGGGGTTATTTAGGGTTTAGGGTTTAGAGTTTAAGGTTTAGGGTTTAGGGTTTAGGGTTTTTTAGGGTTTAGGGTTAGGGTTTAGGCTTTAGGCTTTTTATTTATTTATTTAATTTTTAATTTTTTTTAAATTAAGTAAATTAGTAGGTTTAGGTTTATTTACTTTATTTACTTTATTTTTTTATTTTAGTTTATTTTATTTTTTATTTTTTATGTAGGTTCATTTTTATTTTTATTTAGATTAGCTTATTTATTTTAAATTTATTTATTTTAGTTTAGGATTTTTTTGTTTTTTTACTATTTAGGTTTAGGTTTCGGTTTATTTTTTTAAGTTTAGTTTAATTTTAATTTTATTTTTTAGGTTTAGGTTTTATTTTTTATTTTTAGGTTTAGGTTTAGGTTTTTATTATATTTTCTTAGGTTTAGGTTTTAGGTTTTTATTGTAGGATTATTTTTTGGTTTAATTTTTTAGTTTATGTTTAGGTTTATTTTTAATTTATTTTATATTATTTAGTTTAGGTTTATCTTTACCTATTTTAGGTTTAGGTTTTTTTAGTGTAGGTTTATGTTTTAGGTTTAGTTTTCTTTTCAATTTTTTTAGTTAATTTTAGGCTTATTTAATGTTTATTTTAAATTTAATTTTTATTTTATTTTGTTTTTTTTTTTTTTTAGGTTTATATTATTTTTTAGTTTAGTTTTGGTTTTTATTTATTTTATTTTGTCTAGTTTTTATTTTTTATTTTATTTAATTTTAGGTTTAGTTTAGTTTTAATTTTAGATTTAGGTTTTAGTTTAGGTTTTTATTTTATTTAGGTTTATTTTATTTATTTTATTTTATTTATTTAGTTTAGGTTTAGGTTTTTTAAATTTTAGGGTTTAAATTTGGGGTTTAGGTTTAGGTTTAGTTTAGGGTTTTGTTTTAGGTTTAGTGTTTAGGTTTAGTTTAGGGTTTAGGTTTAGGTTTAAGTTTGGCAGGTTTATGTTTAGGGTTTAGTTTAGGTTTTAGGTTTAGTTAGGGTTAGTTGGGTTTAAATTTAGTTTTATAGTATAAGTTTAGGTTTAAGTTTAAGTTTAGTTTAACTTTAGTTTAGGGAGCTTAGTGTTTAGTTTAGTTTTTTAAGGTTTTAGTTTAAGTTTAGGATTAGGTTAGGTTTAGGTTTAAATTTAGTTTAAGTTTAGTTTATTTAGAGTTTAGTTTAGGTTTAGTTTAGTTTAGGATTTAATTTATTTAGGTTTAGGTTTGATTTAGGTTAAATTTTAGTTTTAGGTTTAAGGGATTTAGGTTTAGTTTAGGTTTAAGTTTAGGTTTAGATTTAGTTTAGGTTTTAATTTAGTTAGGTTTAGGGTTTTTAAATTTAGGATTTAGGTTTAGGTTTAGGTTTAAGTTTAGTTTAGTTTTGGTTTAGGTTTAGTTTAGGTTTGGTATGGTTTATTTACATTTAGGGTTAGTTTAGTTTAGTTTAGGTTTAGTTGAGTTTATTTAGTTTAGGTTTAAGTTTAAGTTTTTTAAGTTTGATTTAGTTTAGGTTTTATTTTAGGTTTAGTGTTTCAGTTTAGGACTAGATTTAAGTTTAGGTTTAGGTTTAGGGTTTAGGTTTAGGTTTAGTTTTAAGGTTTAGGATTTTGTGTTTTAGGGTTTATGGTTTAGAGTTAAGGGTTTAAGGTTGTATGTTTAGGGTTTAGGGTTTATGGTTTAAGGTTTAGGGTTTAGGGTTTAGGGTTTAGAATTTAGAGTTTAGGGTTTTTAGTGTTTAGGGTTTTCAAGTTCGGGTTTAGGTTTTTAGGTTTAGGGTTTTGGGTTTTGGGTTTAGCATTTTAAGGTTTAGGGTTTAGGGTTTAGTGTTTAGTGTTTATGGTTTTTAGGGTTTAGGATTTAGGGTTTAGGTTCTAGGTTTAGGATTTAGCTTTTAATTTACAGTTTAGGGTTTAAGGTTCTTTTTTGAACAAAGAATAAATTCATATTCAACATTTCATTTTTTTTATTTCACGAACTAAGTAGCGCACCAAGTTTTCTAAGGCACAAGCGATGACATAGATAAAAAATGATCACGCATAGAGCAAATCAAAAACCCTATATAACTAGAACTATCTCTACTGTAAAGACATAGTTCTATAAGCAGTAGATTGGATCAGCTATTCTTCAATTTCTCCATTTCCCATAAGAACCATCGCCACCTCTCGAGTAGCGAGATCCGCCATCATATCCTCAATCTATCCCTCGCGACCTGCAGTTTATAACCTCCATCGCTCTCTCCTCCATAATAACCACTACTTTGACCACCACCTCCATATCCATCATCTCCAAATCCCCACCACCATAATGATAATTCGGCTCTACCTTTGCCTCCACTAGTTTAGCCTGGTTATTGATGTTCCTACCATCAAGGTTTTGCCCATTATTAGGGTTTAGGTTTAGGTTTTGGTTTATTAGGTTTAGGGTTTATGTTTACTTTTTTATTTATTAAGTTTCTTTAGGTTTAGGTTTAGGTTTAGTGTTTAGGGTTTACAGTTTACGGTTTAAGGATTAAGGTTTAGGGTTTTGGGTTTAGGGTTTAGTGTTTTAGGATTTGGGTTTTAGTGTTAGGGTTTAGGGATTTGGGATTAGGGTTTAGGGTTTTTAGGGGTTAGGGTTAGCTTAGGGTTTAGTGTTAGTTTAAGGTTTAAGGTTTAGGGTTTGGTGTTTTAGGGTTTAGGGTTTAGGGTTTTGAGTTTGGGTTTCGGATTGAGAGTTTAGGGTTTAAGGTTGTAGGTTTAGGGTTTAAGGATTAGGGTTAGGTTTAGGTTTATTTCGCTAATTTAGTTAATTTTATTTTTATTTATTTTTTATTTAGTTTAATTTTATTTTTTATTTAGTTTATTTAGGTTTATTTATTTTAGTTTAAGTTTATTTTTAGGTTTAGGTTTAGGTTTATGTTTATTTTAGTTTATTTTATTTTATTTTTTAGGTTTGATTTTATTTTTAATTTTAGGTTTAGGTTTAGGTTTTATTTTATTTTTGTTTATTTTTTAGGGTTTATTTTTAATTTAGGTTTAGGTTTATTTTAGTTTATTTTATTTTATTTATTTAGGTTTATTAGGTTTAAATTATTTTTAGTTGTTTAGGTTTAGTTTATTTTAAGTTTAGGTTTAGGTTTAGGTTTAGGTTTATTTTATTTTGTTTATTTTATTTTTTATTTTAGGTTTAGATTTTTTTTTAGTTTAGGCTTTATGTGTTATTTTTTATTTATTTTCAGGTTTTAGTTTTAGGTTTATTTTTTTGGTTTAGGTTTTTATTTAGTTTTTATTTTATTTTATCTTAGGTTTATGTTATTTGTATTTTAGGTTTAGTTTTATTTTATTTAGGTTTTTTTTTTTAGGTTTTTTTAATTTTTTTTGTTTAGCTTTGGTTTTATTTATTTTATTTTAGTTTAATTTTCATTTTTTTATTGTATTTTATTTTAGTCTTTAGGTTTAGTTTAGTTTTAGGTTTAGGTTTGTTTTAAGTTTTAGTTTATTTTATTTTATTTTATTTAGGTTTAGGTTTTAGGTTTAGGGTTTAGGGTTTATGGTTTAGGGTTTAGTTTTTTTTTGGGGTTTAGGTTTAGGTTTGTTTAGGGTTTAGTTTTAGTTTAATTTAGGGTTTATTTATGGCTTAGGGTTTAAGTTTTTTAAGTTTAGGGTTTAGGATTAAGGTTTATGGTTTAGGGTTTAGGGTTTAGGCTTTATGGTTTAGGTTTATGATTTATAGTTTAGGGTTTAGGGTTTTAGTTTAGGGATTAGGGTTTAGTTTAGTTTAGGTTTAGTTTAGGGTTTTATTTTTTTTTTTAAATTTAGGTAGGTTTAAGTTTATTTAAGTTATTTTATTTATTTGTTTTAGTTTATTTAATTTTTTATTTTTATTTAGATTTTTTTATTTAGTTTAGTTTATTTATTTTAGTTTAGGTTTTTTATTTTAGCTTACTTTTTATGTTTAGGTTTAGGTTTAGGTTTATTTTTTATTTTAGTTCTATTTTTATTTTATTTTTTAGGTTTAGGTTTTATTTTTATTTTTAGGTTTAGGTTTAGGTTTTCATTTTATTTTTTTTAGGTTTAGGTTTTAGGTTATTATTTTAAATTTATTTTTATGTTTTATTTTTTAGTATAGGTTTAGTTTTATTTTTAGTTTATTTTATTTTGTTTAGTTCAGGTTAAGGTGTTGGTTTAGTTTATTTTAGTTTTAGGTTCAGGTTTTATTTATTTTAGTTTAGTTTATTTTAGTTTAAGTTTAGGTTTATTTTATTTTTTATTTTAGGTTTAGGTTTTCTTTTTAGTTTAGGATTTAGGTTTTACTTTTTTTTACTTTTAGGTTTTATTTTTAGGATTATTTTTTAGGTTTAGGTTTTTATTTAGTTTTAATTTTATTTTATTTTAGGTTTATTTTATTTTTATTTTAGGATTAGTTTTTATTTTATTTAGGTTTTTTATTTTTTTAGTTTAGTTTAGGTTTTAATTTATTTTATTTTAGTTTAGCTTTTATTTTTTATTTTATTTTCTTTTTAGGTTTAGGTTTAGGTTTTGGTTTTAGTTTTTGTTTTTATTTTAAATTTTTATTTTGGTTTACATTTTTTTATTTATATTATTTTTAGGTTTTATTTAGTTTATGTTTAGGTTTTTAGCTTTTTAGGGTTTAGGCTTTAGAATTTTGGGGTTTTTTTTAGCTTTAGGGTTTAGGGTTTAGTGTTTTGGTTTTAGGGTTTATAGTTTAGGGTTTAGGGGTTTAGGGGTTTAGGGTTTAGTGTTTAGGGTTTAAGGTTTAGGGTTTTTAGGGTTTAGGGTTTAAAGTTTAGGGTTTAATTAGGTTTAGGGTTTAGGTTTTAGTTCAAGGCTTAGGGTTTTTGGTTTAATTTTTGTTTAATAGAGAACAAATTCATATTAAAAATTTCTTCTTTTTTACTTCATCAACTAAGCAACACACTAAGTTTTCTAAGACACAAGCAATGACATTGATAAAAAATGAGCATGCATAGAGCAAATCAAAAACCCTAGATAACTAGAACCATCTCTATTATAAAGGCACAATTCCATAAGCGACAAATCGATCATTTTATTTCTCAGATCCCATCAAATCCACCACGACCTCTCGAGTAGCGAGATCCACCATCATATCCCCGATCTCTCCCTCCGCCACCACCACTGCTATAACCTTCGTCGCTCCTCCTGCCTCGATAATAACCACTGCTCCGACCACCACCTCCATATCCACCAGTACCTCCAGATCCCCCACCACCACTGCGATAATTGCCGCCTCCGCCATTGCCTCCACTGCAAGATCTAGAATGGTTGATGATAGTGATGTTCTTGTCGTCAAGGTTCTGTGAATTCTTTTTTTTTTTAAAAAAAATGAAAAGTGGGAGAATTTTATTGCCAAAAAGAAAGGGATACAAGGACCTTAAAGGGGATAAATCTCTAAACTACTGCTTAAAGAGCTACAATTAGCCTAAAGTGATAAATCCCCTACCTATTACAAGAAAACCAAAGCAAAAGAAAGAAAAGACAAAAACTAAGAAAGAAACAACACAAAATTCCAAAAAAAGGGCAGCCAAAGACATCTATATCCTAAAATCTTCTTAGAGATGCACAAACCACCTATACCCAAAACACAAACGCAAAGAACTTACGATAGAAAATCATCTAGAAATAAGGACAAGCTAAGTACACAAAGAACAAAATGATAAAATCTTAGATAAGAAAGATCAGTCACATTCATCTCAAGGGGCAATAGGATATGTGAGCATCCAAACTTCAGAAGAAGGGTTAGAATCACATATGGTGCTACTAGCCCAAAGGATAATAGAGGAAACATCCCATCCATCATAGCCAACTTACCTCGATTAAACCAAATAGCCAACAGCCAAGAGTTAGCCAAGTTTCAATATTTATCATCAAGATTAAATAGGTAACTAAGTAGCAAAACACCCAACCAAACCAGAGAAAAGAAATCAACCAAATAAGACAATAACCAAGAAACAACCACCATCAAATCCATCCAAAATACATAAATATGAAAAGAACCAAAAATTATGTAGATCCACCAACCAACATCATAGCTGCATCCAACCATCAAGGACACCCAGCCAACCATAGCAGCAAGAATCATTAGAAATAGAAATAGAGCCAGGAACAACCAAAGCCACATACAGGTTCATCCCATAATAGAAAGAAATGACAATGTGGGCCATCTAGCAGGAAAACACCACAAAAAAACTTCAAAAAAAACTAGAAAGGGGAACAAAAAATGGTGTAACTCTAGAGAGAGTAACTCAACCTAGAAAGGAACGAAGCCCATGGCTAGGCTCAACCAATAATCATGATGCCAGATAGCCAAAACCAAAAGCAAAAGGCTGAAAAAATCATAATATAAGCAACCACCATATAAAACCCTCACAAGAAAAAAAAAGAGGCTAGGGAAAAGGCATACAAGAAGCTCTAAGCACACCAATCGGGCCATCTTAAAACCAACACAACAAGAGACCAATAAGAGGAGAGAGCCACCAAAACCAGAGGGCAACCAAAGCTCAGCAATACCAACAGGAAACAATCCTGACCTCCATTAGAAGGAAATACCTTTCTTAGGGTTTAGGTTTAGGTTTAGGTTTATTATGTTTTAGGGTTTAAGTTTATTTTTAATTTATTTAAAACTTTAGGTTTAGGTTTAGGGTTTGGGGTTTAGGGTTTAGGGTTTAGGGTTAGGGTTTAGAGTTTAGGGTATATGGTTTAGGGTTTACGATTTATAATTTATTTTTTAGGGTTTAGGGTTTAGGGTTAAGGTTTAGGGTTTAGGGTTTAAGGGTTTTTAGGGTTTAGGGTTTAGGGTTGTAAGTTTAGGGTTCAGGGTTTAGGGTTTAGGGTTTAGGATTTAGGGCTTATGGGTTTTTTTAAATTAAGTAAACTGGTAGGATTAGGTTTATTTAATTTATTTTTGTTTATTTAAGTTTAATTTATTTTTTATTTTTATTTAGGTTTATATTTTAATTTTATTTAGTTTCGTTTATGTATTTTAGTTTATATTTTTTATTTTAGTTTATTTTTTAAGTTTAAGTTTAGGTTTAGGTTTATTTTTTCGTTGTGTTTTATTTTTTTTTTTAATTTTTAGGTTTAGTTTTTTTTTTAGGTTTAGGTTTTAGTTTTTATTTTATTTTTTTAGGTTTAAGTTTTAGGTTTTATTTTTTAGGTTAGGTTTAGGTTTATTTTTAGTTTATTTTATTTTATTTAGTTTAAGTTTAGGTTTATTTATTTTAGTTTAGTTTATTTTAGTTTAGGTTTATTTTATTTTATTTTTTATTTTGGTTTAGTTTTTTTAGTTTAGGGATTAGGTTTTATTTTAAGGTTTACTTTTAGGTTTAGGTTTTATTTTATTTTATTTTATGTTTATTTTATTTTATTTTCCATTTAGTTTTATTTTATTTTAGGTTTTATTCATAGGTTTATTTTATTTTTAGTTTAGTTTAGGTTTTATTTATTTTATTTTATTTTAGTTTTATTTTTTATTTTATTTTATTTTAGGTTTAGGTTTAGGTTTAGGTTTTATTTTATTTAGGTTTAGGTTTTATTTGGGTTTAGGGTTTAGGGTTTGGGGTTTAAGGTTTAGGGTTTAGGGTTGTAGGTTTTAGGATTTAGGGATTAGGGATTAGGGTTTAAGTTTATAGGGTTTATGGTTTAGGGTTTAGGGTTTAGGGTTTAGGGTTTAGGGTTTTATGGTTTAGGGTTTAGGGTTTACGTATGTAGGTTTAGGGTTTTTGTTTTTTTTTTTTTTAACAGAGAACAAATTTAGATTCAACATTTCTTCTTTTCAATTTCATCAATCTAGTAACCACCAATTTTTCTAAGAGACAAGCGATGAAATAGCTAAAAAATGAGATTGCATAGGGCAAATCAGAAACCCTAGATAACTAGAATCATCCCTACTGTAAAGGCATAGTTCATAAGTAGCAGATCGGATTGGCTGTTCTTCAGCTTCTCCAGTTCCCATTAAAACCACTCCGGCCTCTCTAGTAGCGGGATCGACCATCACATCCTCGATCTCTCCCTCTGTCACCACCACGGCTGCAACCTCTATCGCTTCTCCTGCCTCCATAACCACCACTTCTCCAACCATCACCTCCATATCCACCAGCACCTCCAGATCCCACACCACCACTATGATAACCGCCACCTCTGCCTTCGCCTCCACCGCCAGATCTAGACTGATCATGGTTGACATGATGTTCCTACCGTCAAGGTTCTGCCCAATCTAAAGGTTTAGGTTTAGGTTTAGGATTAAGTTTATTAGGTTTTAGGGTTTGGGTTTATTTTTTGATTTATTTAGTTACTTTAGGTTTAGTTTAAGGTTTGGGGTTTAAGGTTTAGGGTTTAGGGTTAGGGTTTACAGTTTATGGTTTAGGATTTTAGGTTTTATGCTTTTAGGGTTTTAAGGTTAGAGTTTAGGGTTTATGGTTTAGGTTCAGTCTTTAAGCATTATGGTTTAAGGTTAGTTTAAGGTTTAGGGTTTAGGGTTTTAGAATTTAGGGTTTAGGGTTTAGTGTTTAGTGTTTAGGGTTTGGCTTTAGGGTTTAGGAGGTTTAGTCTTTAGGGTTTAGGGTTGTTTATGATTTATGAGGGTTTAGGGTTTAGGGTTTTTATTTTGGGGAAAGTTATAATTTTATTATCATAAAAGGAAAAGATATAATATCCTTAAAAGGGGTAAAGCTCTAAAATTCCACTGCTCTCAGAGCTACAAGAAACCTAGAAAGCTAAACCCCCATTTAAGTACATTAGAAAAAGATAAGGATAAAATAGCAAATACAACACCTAAAAAGAATATGAGAAAAGACAGTGAGAAAGACTAAAACAAATCTTGAAAATAGTAAAAGGATGAGTCAGCAGTAGTTCATGATTCCCTTGAGAAAGTAAGATAAGAAAGATCCACGACAACATCCCTTGGGTTGGTGAGCAATGACCATTCCCTCTCAAAGTTCTAACCTATAAAAGAAATCTAAAACACTACAAAGGCAAAGTCATAGCTAAAAGGATAAGGATAAAGAGAGGAAAAGGAAAGAGCTTAGAAGAGAAGGCTTAGGGCAGTTAGGATCATCTCTAGGGTCAATAATAAATATGAGCATCCAAACTTCATAAAGAAGTGTTACAATCATATGTAATGCTACCAACCTGAGAGAAGAGGTGAGTAACATCAAAGCCATCATAGTCAGCATACCTAATACAAGCAAAAAACTAAGGCCAAGCTATAGAGTTCTAGATCTAGCACCATTAAATAAAAAGCAACTGAGCAACAACTAGCTAGTAGCAAAACCACCAAACAAAAACCCCAACACACTAATCACAATAACCTAGAGAGAGGCTAGAACAAATTTAGAACATGAACAACAACCATTAATCAGATACCCATCCATGCTCCAAACCAGGTAAAACCAAAACCACCAATCAGTAACCACGAGACCAATGCTAATTAATAGAGAAACAACCAACAATACCAAGATAGGTGCCCTCAAGCCAAAGTCCAAACAATAAGCAGTCACCAAGCCAAACCAGGCTGTGCAACCACAAATGACTAAATAGCTTAGAAATGAAACCATCAACTGAAGGAAAAATAAGCTGCAACTAGTGCAAATCACCAGAAGATAAAATAACCACACAGAAGGGGTCCAAAGGCAGCCACCAACCATGAGAAACCAAAAAGTCCAATACAAAAGGATCAACAAAGGTTAAGCCAGCATAATAAAAGGCTCCAGCAAATTGTTGGGTTGAGATTTTAGTTATAGGGTTCAGGTTTTAGTTTAGGGTTTAGGGTTTTTAGTTACTATTTTTTTAATAGAGAATAAATTCAGATTCAACATTTAATCTTTTTGATTTCATCAACCAAGTAACACACTAAGATTTCTAAGACATAAGTGGTGACATAGATAAAAAAAGAGCACGCATAGATCAAATCAAAAACCCTAGATAACTAGAATTGTCTCTCTTTGTAAGACACAATTCATAAGTGAAGTCAGATCGTATTCTTGGTTTCTTTAGTTCCCATCAGCACCACCCTAGCCTCTCGAGTAGGGGGATCCACCATCATATCCCCAATCTCTCCCTTCGCCATCACCATGGTTGTTACCTCCATCGCTCTTCCCATCTCCATAACCACCACTGCTCTGACCACCACCTCCATATCCTTGGCACCCCATCCCCACCACCCCTGCGATGCCCGCCTCCACCTTAGCCTCCACTACCGGATCTAGGCCTGGTTGTGGTGATGTTCACGCCATCAGGTTATGCCTATTCTTAGGGTTTAGGTTTAGTTTAGGTTTAGGTTTATTAGGTTTTAGGGTTTATGTTTATTTTTAATTTATTTAGTTAGGTTTAGGTTTAGGCTTTAGGGTTTAGGGTTTAGGGTTTTGGGTTTAGGGTTAAGGGTTTAGGGTTTAAGGTTTAGGGTTTTAGGGTTTATGCTTTTAGGGTTTAAGGTTTAGGGTTATAGGTTTAGGGTTTAGTGTTTAGGGTTTAGTGTTTAGGATTTAGGGTTTAATGTTTTTTTTAAATTAATTAAACCGATAAGTTTAGGTTACTTAGTATATTTAGTTTATTTATTATTTAGTTTAGTTTACTTCTTTTTTAGTTTTATTTAGATTTATTTTTTTATTTAGTTTAGTACTTTTTATTTTAATTTAGGTTTTTTTATTTTAGTTTATTTTTTTGGTTTAGGTTTAGGTTTATTTTTTAGTTGAGTTTTATTTTTATTTTATTTTTTAGTTTTAGGTTTAGGATTTCATTTTATTTTTTTAGGTATAGGTTTTAGGATTATATTTAGCTTTTATTTTCCTTTATTTTTACTTTATGTTATTTATGTTTTAGGTTTAGTTTTTATTTTATTTAGGTTTTTCATTCTTAGGTTTATTTTATTTTTTAGTTTACTTTAGGATTTTATTTATTTTATTTTAGTTTATTTTTACTATTTTATTTTATTTTATTTTATTTTTTGGTTTAGGTTTAGGTTTTAGTTTAGGTTTTTATTTTATTTTATTTTTTATTTTATTTAGGTTTTGGTTTTTTTATTTATTTGATATTTAGGTTTTATTTAGTTTAGATTTAGGTTTCAAGATTTTTAAGGTTAAGGGTTTAGGGTTTAGGGCTTAGGGTTTAGGGTTCAAGGTTTTTTTTTAAGAAAACCCATAGAGGGGAGAATTTTATTGCCACAAATAAAGGAGTACAAGTTCATTAAAAGGGGAAAATTTTCTTAATTATTGCTCAAAGAGCTACATTCAGCCTAGAGAGAAAAGTCCCTTATCTAATACAACAAAAGTAAGGAAATAAAAACCTAAGCAAAAGAAATAGAAGACCAAAAAACAACTAAGCAACAACATAGTAAATAGGAGGATTAGCCAAATCCCACTACTAGAATCAGAAGTCTTTTGAGAGTTGCACAATCAACATCCAGGATCTAAAACATGCAAAGAACCTGTAAAAGAATCCTACAAGCTACTAGAGGATGTAATTAGCACAGCTAGAGAAAATCATGCTTAAGCACATAATAAAGAGCAATATAAGAGAAAATATCAATTAAAGCTCAGGCTCAGTCACCTTCGTCTTAAGGGGCAACCACACATGTGAGCATCTAGACTTCAAAAGAAGGGTTACAGTCACATATACTTCTACCAGCCAAAAGATAATAGGAAAATCAGTGCAACCATCATCGCCCATTAACCTCGATGAAGGCAATTCCCTAAAGAGTGAAAGTGAACAATTCTCTAGTACCAGCTGCCCAAGCAACCGAAATATAGCCCACAAATCACCCAGCCGACTAAAGGCCACCAAGCCCAAAAGGAAGTAGCATCAACAAAACCACCACAATAGAAATGAAAGAGCAGCTGCCAAGATTTCACCCGAAAGCAAAGCCACCATGGATAGAAACCAAACCCACTAGTGTCACCAGACAACCACAAGCAACAACCCAAAACCCAAACAACAACCTCCAACTAGCACCAAGAAACTAACAATTCCAAACTAGATCAAAGAACATGGCCAGCATTAATAATAGCCACCAGTCCAATCTAGACAGCAGAGGCAAGAAATAGAAAGGCAGTCAAAATACCTCCTTCATAGATAGAAATATAGCCACAGGAAAACAGCAGCACAAAAAGAAAGGAAAAAGAACCCATGAGGAGACCAAAGGGGCATCCAAAAAACATAAGAAAATCACCAGCAAGAGCAGCAGGGAAATAGCGAAGCCCACCCTACCAACCAAGAGGCAAGACATAGGAAACAAAGGGAACCCGAGAAACCAAAAGCAGTCTAAATCCTCAGCCAAAATAATAGACTAAGCCAACAACACTCAAGGCAAGAATAGCAGCCACCCAACTGAACAAATAGCCAAAATCAACAGCCAACAAACAGCCACCATAAGGTCAAACTAAAATAAAGAAAAACCACCAAAAAGGTAACCCAACCAGCTAATAATAGTTTAGAAAGAAAATGAAAAAGGAAACCAACGAAACTAGCTAGCCCACAAAGCCACCCAACTAATTAACAAAGCAACAGATGAGCCAACTCCAATAAGGAAGCAGTTAGTCCAAAGGGGATGCAATCTCAACACAGAGAAAGACAGGCGTAATGACAAACCAATAGGAAGCCACCAAAAAATAACAAATAAATAAATGGTAATCACCCAACCAGGAAAAAAGTCGCAGCCTGGGAGGACCACCCAACCACTAACAACCAACCAGAGTGGAAAGGAAAATAGACCAAGGCCCCTTCTAAACTCTAGGGATAAAAAACCAGTGCCACAGAGATAACCAGTTACTAATGACCACCAATCAGCACCCTTCCAGCCACAAGGTAAAGGGAGAAACCAATAAACAAAAGCCACCAAGCCTAAAAAGGATAAAGAGATGAAAAAACACCAAAAGGCCTAGCACAAACTTAAGAGTGAAAAGATCAACAGATATTAAATAGCCAACCAAGATAGCTAGTAGAGGGTAAGAGAAGCAAAGATCCACTAGCCCAAAATAGTATTAGAAAAACCTTCCTAAGTAAAAAATAGCTAGCAAAAACCAGAGGAAAAACTAGTACCAATTAAGAAAAGGGAAAAGCCAAAAGAAGGTAGAGGCATAACCTAAAAGGAGGGCACCACAAGTTCAAGGAAGCACTTGAAGAAACTATTGACAATCAGATCCCTAAATAAAATAGTTAACTAATGAGAACACCTCTTCAATAATAGAGGCTGAATAGCTAACCACCACCTCATTGAGATCTCCCATATATTATAGTACAAACCACACAAGAGTGTGAACCAGCCAGAGGAATGTAGTAAAATGAAAATGCACATAGAGAAAAACATAGAAAACCAAAAAAACACAAAATAAAATTAATTTTTGAGGTAAGTAATCCAGTGATATCCAGATTAACCAAGCCTTTCAATTTTCTAGGTAAATTAAGATTATCATAAACAGTGAAATCAATTGATGTAGCACCTAGATTAGCCAAAAAATCTACACAAACATTTCCTTCATGCCAAATGTGAGAAATTTTAAAGCATACTTGAGAGAGGAGTGTTCTAGTAGGATTAAGAAGATAGAATAAATCCATATTCCTAATCTTAGTGGAAGTTAGCATGTCAATGAGTAAAAGAGCATCAACTTCAATCTAAATATTGAAGAAACCTTTTTGCAAACAAATGTCAATAGCTTTTTTTACAACCATTAATTTAGCATAGGTAACATAACAAGCTTTAAGAGGATGAGCAAAAGCATAAATGACATTACCTTCAAAATCCCTAAAAATACAACCGCAACCAAATGTATT
Organism: Cymbidium sinense; assembly: GCA_021442155.1. Taxonomy (NCBI): domain Eukaryota; kingdom Viridiplantae; phylum Streptophyta; class Magnoliopsida; order Asparagales; family Orchidaceae; genus Cymbidium; species Cymbidium sinense. The sequence continues at coordinate 84,049,200 of CM038214.1, read as the reverse complement.
CTAAGAGAAAGAGCCATCAATATTAATTTTTATAATATTATTATGAGGTTTTATCCAATATATAATCCTATCTTCTTTATAGAAGGTGATCTTAGGTAGGTAAAGACCCAATTATTTTGGCCACAAATTTGCAACCTCTAAAATGTGTGTTACTAATTAAATTAGCATTAAATAGTGCATGAATTTTTTTCTTTGGTTCTATTAATAATCCTTTTGTGATTCAAAGGAATACCACAATATTTAGCATCATTTCTATCCATCCATATGAACCAAATAAGGGTAATGGCACTTAAAACTTTGATATGACCTTTCACAATTTTGTGGAAATAAGCTTCAAGAAGTTGATATAATAAAACAAAGCCATGGAAATGGTTAGTATTAAAAAAGATCATATCAAACCCATAATTTGGAGGCAATAGCACCATTGATGAAAACATGATTAACATTTTCGATATGAAAAAAACAATAACATTTGGAAGGCAAATGAAATCCTTTATCCCAGAGCAAGAAATCAAAAGGAATAAAGTTTTTTTAGAATTCTCCAAGTATGGATAGAATTATAGATAGGGATGATATTATTCCAAAGTTTAATAAATACATTAGAAGAAATATGAGTATCTCTAATATAATTCCATGCCTCTTTAAGAATAAAATCAACATTATAAGATAGCTTAAAAAGAATTTGATCAGACTTGTTGGAAAAGATAGGAATATCACTAAATTAATCAAAAAGAGAGATAGGAATAAATTAGCTAAGCTTACTATCATTCCACTTATTATTAATCCAAGATGAGTTAACTTTAGTAGCAGTAATAGAATGGGTAGATAAAAAAAGAATCAATAGAACCACCACCAATCCAGTTGTCTTGCCAAAGAAAGAAGATCCCGAATACATAATAGTGTTGAAATCAACCCCAACCAACCAAGGTTTGTTAACAGAAAGAGAAAAACTTCTCAAATTCTCCCAAAGAACATTTCGACCAGCTCTATTCATAGAGCCTAGCACACAAGAGTCACCAAAAGCATTGAAAACTTTTGTAGATCATCTAAAATTAAAACATTTAAGAATCTATTCCAAAAGCAACAAATTTTATTACTGATGTTAGAGAAAAAATTACTAAAGCCAAGCATTCTAGCAATATGATTGATTTTATCAGAATGTATAAGAGGTTCAATAATAATAAGTAAAGAGATATTGTTAATTTTGAGAGATTTCTAATATGATTATGAATAGTGAGGGTACTAATCCCTCAAACATTCCAAATAAAAGAATTAAACATAAAGAAAATTGTAAAAGGAAAGTAAAGGATAATAATAAAGAGAGAGCGAAAGAATAATAAATTCTCTTATAAGAAAAAAATTGAAACAACACATTATTTATGTGAAGAGGATCTAGATCTAGTAGATCTAGCAAGAGTAGGAGGTTGAATCTTAGAGTTTTTAGTTTTTTTTAAGGGTAGTTTGGAATTTTTTGTTTTTATCCAAAGTGTCACCATCAGATAGAGATTGATTAGAAATATTATTAATAGGATAAGGATTAGCAAAAACATCTCTAATCACAACTTCCTGCTCTTCCAAATATCCATTTTGTTGAAAAGTGGGATTAGAATGAAGATCAATTTTGGAATTAGGGGAAGGAGAAGAAGTTATACCATTCAAAGCATAATTACCAATGTCAGAATCAGTGTTTTGCTCAAGAATTTTAGCCACATTGAAGTTATCATTTAAATCCTCATTCCCATCAATTAATGGCAACAAAGAAGCAAGAATAGATTCATTAAAGAATGAATCATCATTTCTTTCACCCTCTTTGAATTTGGAATTAGCCATAATAGGCATATTCTCATGTAAAGAAAGCTTATTGGGCAAACCATCCTTTTCAACATTATTAGTACCTTTGTCATGGTCAGAATGAGAAGTAGAATCAATAATTTTAAGAACATCAGAAGATTTTAAAGAATCCAACCTAATATCAACATTTAAGTTATTTTTAAGCACATAAATAATTTTATTAACTTTATCAAAAGCTAATTTTGAGTTATGATCATTCAAAAATAATTTTTTAAGATGCAGCTGAAGAACAAAACACTCCGAATTATCATGACCATGTATCTTGCAATGGGAACAGGAAACCAAAAAATTATCAAATTTGACTTTTTATAAATAACCAAACTTTTCAGATCCAATCCAAACCTCCTTAGGATGTTATTAGATATGTTAAGTTCAAGCAATGTACGAGCAACTGAGGGATAGGATCTCACAGCGGTCGCATGATTGATTTGGAGTGGTCGACCAAAAAGAGCCTCGACAGTAAATAAAATTTGGTGGGTAACATAATGGATTCTTATATTTAGAAGAGCTGACCACACAAGAATAATAGGTGATTCATCCTTTATATCAAAAAGGGAAGACCACTTCAACAAATGCATTTGATAGTTAAAGACAAAATAAGATCGATACGAGAAAACATTTGAATAATCCAAAGCATTTGTAAGTTGAATCAGAATATGTCTTGGATCGATCAAGCCAATAGAGAAAGCACCTAAAAGTTTAAGGTTATGAAAAAAGGATCAGATCTTTTCCAAATTCGGCCAGTGCAAAGAAAATTTTCCAACCAAAGTAAATTAAAAGGTTTTGTAAGCTTTTTGACATCATGATCTGAACACATGATCGTAGGCATACCTCAAAAGAAGTCTAAATCAGATTCACTGAGTCAAAAGAGGTAGAACTCTTACTAAAAAGTGCATCCTTAAAAGATTTAATAGTAGGAATGGCATTGGGTTCAGGAATCCTCCAAAAGTAGGATGCCCTAATCAGATCATCCGAACTGGGAGATGTAATCCATGGGTTCTAAGTCACCACATCCATATTTAGAAGAGACACATCACGTGAGCGGCCAGATATTCAAAAGGCTCCAAAAAATGGTCGAGAATGATGAAGGATCCACTAAAAATGTGATACGGGGATGCACGGATGAAGGGGAAAATGAAATCATCATAGCACCATAGGGGAGAACTAGGGTTATTGATTTAGGTTTCTAGAGTTTAGGGTTTAGGCTAGGGTTTAGGTTTTAGTTTAGGTTTAGCGTTTAAAGTTTAGGTTCAAGTTTAGTTTTAGTTTAAGTAGGTTTAGGTTTTAGTTTAAGTTTAGAGTTTAGTAGTAGTTTAGTATTTGTGGTAGTTTAGGTTTATTATATGTAGATTTAGTTTAGGTAGTTTTGGGGCTCAGTGGTTTGGTAGGGTTTATTATTAATGTAAGTTTTGGTCAGTGGGTAGTGTAGGAGGTCAAGTTCAGGGATCAGTGATCAGGGTTGGTGCCTAGACTGGTCATGGTTTAGAGTTTTGGGTTTAAGGCCCAGGGTTTAGGGTAGTAAGGTGGTCAGGTAGGGTCATCAGAGAGCCCAGGATCAGGGCCTAGTGTCAGTTTAGGGTTTAAGGCTGGCCTAGCCTAGGGTTGGTTTTGCCTGGTTAAGGCTCAGGGTTTAGGGGTAGTGGTTTGGATAGTGTTTAGTGTAGGTCATTTATTTTTTTAATTAAGTAAACCGTTAGGTTTATGTTTATTTAATTTATTTTATATATTTTTTTATTTTTTATTTTTATTTAGTTTAGTTTATTTATTTTAGTTTAAGATTTTCATTTTATTTTATCTTTTTGGTTTAGATTTAAGTTTATGTTTATTTTTAGTTTAATTTTATTTTATTTTAATTTTAAGTTAGGTATATTTTTTATTTTTAGGTTTATCTTTAGGTTTTTATTTTATTTTTTTTAGGTTTAGGTTTTATTTTTTTAGTTTAGGTTTAAGTTTATTTTTAGTTTATTATATTTTATATAGTTTATGGTTCAAGTTTAGTTTATTTAAGGTTTAGGTTTTATTTATTTTAGTTTAGTTTATTTTAGTTTAGATTTAAGTTTATTTTATTTTTTAATTTTATTTTTATTTTAGATTTAGGTTTTTTTTAGTTTAGGCTTTAAGTTTTATTTTTTATTTATTTTTATGTTTTATTTTTAGGTTTATTTTTTAGGTTTAGATTTTTATTTAGTTTTTACTTTATTTTATTTTTGGTTTATTTGGTTTTTATTTTATTTATGTTTTTTATTCTTAGGTTTATTTTATTTTTAAGTTTAGTTTAGGTTTTTATTTGTTATATCTTTGTCTAATTTTATTAGTTTATTTTTTATTTTTAGTTCTAGGTTTAGGTTTTGTTTAAGTTTTTATTTTATTTAGGTTTAAGTATTTTTATATATTTTATTTTTAGGTTTTATTTAATTTAGGTTTAGATTTTAGGTTTTATGGTTCAGATTTTTAGTTTTTTAGGTTTAGGGTTTAGGGTTAGTTAGGGTTAGATCAAGTGTTTGGGCTTTGGATTTAGGATTTTTAGGATTTTGGGTTTAGGGTTTAGGGTTAGGTTACAGTTTAGAGTTTTTTTTTTTAAATTAAGTAAACCGATAGGTTTAGGTTTATTTAGCTTACCTAGTTTATTTTTTATTTATTTTTAATTTTTATTTAGTTTAGTTTATTTATTTTAGTTAAGGTTTTTTATTTTAGTTTATTTTTTAATTTAGGCTTTATTTTTTTTTAGGTTTACATTTTCATTTTATTTTTTTCGGTTTATGTTTTATGTTTTTATTTTAGCTTTATTTTTTGGGTTTATTTTTTAGTTTAGATTTTGATTTATTTTTAGTTTATTTTATTTTATTTAGTTTAGGTTTAGGTTTAGGTTTTATTTATTTTAGTTTAGTTTACTTTAGTTTAGGTTTTGATTTATTTTAATTTATTTATTTCATTTTTATTTTAGGTTTATGTTTTTTTTAGGTTTTGGGTTTAGATTTTATTTATTATTTATTTTTATGTTTTATTTTTTAGGCATAGGATTTTATTTAGTTTTCATTTTTTTTATTTATTTTTATTTTATATTTATTTTATGTTTAGTTTTTATTTTATTTAGGTTTTTTACTCTTAAGTTTATTTTTGGGTTTTATTTTTTAGTTTATGTTTTAGGTGTTTTTTTTTTAAAAAAATTAAGTAAACTAGTAGGTTTAAGTTTATTTACTTTATTTGGTTTATTTTTTATTAATTTTATTTTATTTTATTTTTATTTTTATTTAGTTTAGTTTATTTAATTTAGTTTAAGTTTTTAGGTTTAAGTTTATGTTTAGGTTTATTTGTTTGCTTGGTTTTATTTATTTTGTTTTTTTAGGTTTAGGTTTAGGTTTAAGTTTTTATTTTATTTTTTTAGGTTTAGGTTTTAGGTTATTATTTTAGGTTTTTACTAGGTTTTAATTTTATGTTTAGGCTTATGTTTGTTTTAGTTTATTTTATTTTATTTAGTTTAGGTTTAAGTTTAGGTTAGGTTTATTTTAGGTTTAGGTTTAGGTTTTATTTATTTTAGTTTAGTTTATTTTAGTTTAGGTTTAGGTTTATTTTATGTTGTTTATTTTATTTTTATTTTAGGTTTAGGATTTTTTTAGTTTATGGTTTAGGATGTATTTTATTTATTTTAAGTTTATTTTAAGTTTATTTTAGGTTTATTTAGTTTTATTTTATCCAGGTTTATTTAATTTCTATTTTAGTTTTATTTTATTTTTATTTAGTTTAGGTTTTATTTATTTTATCTTTAGGTTTAGTTTAGTTTAGTAAGTTTAGACTTTATCTTTATTTTTTATTTAGGCTCAGTTAGTGGGTTAGGCATAGGTTTATGGAGGGTTTGTGGTTTGGGCTCAGGTGGAGTTTAGGGTGGGCCCAGGGTAGAGTGTGATGGGTTTAGTCATGATAGTTTAGTGTTTGGCCTTTAACATAAGTGTCAGTAAGTGGTGTTTAGTGGCTCAGTGGCAGTGGCCTAGGTTTGCTCAGGTTTATGGTTTAGGGCCTGGCTCAGTTTTAGGTTGTTTAGGGTTTCACATGTCCTCGTCCACTGCCCACTAGGGTTAGTTTATTTTATTCTTTTATCTTTTATTTTTATGAAGTAAAATGGTAGGTTTATGCTTATTTAGTTTATTTTTTATTTATTTTAGTTTATTTAGTTTTTTATTTTTATTTAGGTTTATTTTTATTTTTATTTTTATTTAGTTTAGTTTATTTATTTTAGTTTAGGTTTTATTTTATTTTTAGGTTTACATTTAGGTTTAGGTTTATTTTTAGTTTTTTTTTTATTTTAGATTTAGGTTTGGGTTTTATTTTATCTTTAGGTTTAGGTTTTAAGTTTTATTTTAGGTTTATTTTAGGTTTTATTTTTTTAGTTTAGGTTTAGGTTTATTTTTAGTTTATTTTATTTTATTTTAGTTTATGTTTATGTAGTTTAAATTTTAGTATAGGTTTAAGTTTTTTTTAGTTTAGGATTTAGGTTTATTTTTAGGTTTAGGTTTTATTTTTAGTTTTATTTTATAATATTTTAGGTTTATTTTATTTTATTTTAGGTTTAGTGTTTATTTTTTATTTAGGTTTTTTATATTTCAGTTTATAGATTTTATTTATTTTATTTTATTTTATTTTATTTTATTTTATTTTCTTTTTTTAAGTTTTAGTTTTAGTTTATATTTTTATTTTATTTTATTTTTATTCAATTTTTGTTTTATTTTTATGTATTTATTTTATTTTTAGGTTTTATTTTATTTAGGTTTATGTTTTTAGCTTTTCAGGGTTTAGGTTTTGGGTTAGTTTAGGGTTTGGGGTTTAGGGTGTAGGGTTTCTAATTTATTTTTGGGTTAATGGTTTAGGGTTTAGGGTTTAGAGTCTAGGGATTTTAGGGTTTAGGGTTTAGTGTTTAGGATTTAGGTTATAGGTTTAGGGATCAGGGTTTAATTTAGGGTTTAGGATTTTGGTTATTTTTTTTTAACAGAAAATAAATTTAGATTTGACATTTCTTCTTTTTGAATTCATTAACCAACACACCAAGTTTTCTAAGACACAAGCGACGACATAGATAAAAAATGAGCATGCATAGAGAAAATCAAAAACTCTAGATAAGTAAAACCATCTCTATAGAAGACACAGCCCATAAGCGCAGATCGACTCTATTTTTAGTTTCTCCAGTTCCCATCAAAACCACTTCCCTCGAGTAGCGAGATCCACCATCATATCCAATTCTCCCTCCACCACCATGGTCAGAAGCTGCTCCTCCCACCTCCATAACCCGCGTGAGTCACTATAGCACTCCAGAGCTTGAATTGGGCGATATTAAAAATTTTAAAAGTTAAATCTTAAATTTTATGTTTTCATAGAAAATTAATTTTTTATTTTATAATGACAAGATACAATTCTTAATGCAGTAAAAATGAAAGTACAATATAATAAAGAGAGACAATAGGCACACAATTTTTACATGGTTCTGCCAAACTTCAAAATGGCCTACGTCCACACCTAGCCACCCTCGGCTATGAATCCACTAAATGCAAAAAAGCTTACAAATAGTACTCTCTTATAAGGTGGCGAGTACAACCCTTACAACAATATGTACTCTCCTACAAAGGGGCGAGTACAACCCCAATAAAAATTTTATAGCTCGAAAAGAAAAATACAAAATAATCAATTTTGATAAAATAAATCCCTCACAAATATAGCAAGCTATCCAATTCAAAAAGTGATCTCACAACTTATAAATGTTCACTTTACAACTTAATAATTTGGCAAGATAAAATGCTCACTTAATATTGCTAAGAAATAATAATATAAATATCTTAAAGTGATTTTGCTTAGATGTTTATATTATTACAATTTGTAGACTAATATAGAAATGATTTCAAAATAAATTCACAATATTATTTTGCACAATAAAATAAATTTCAGCAAGGAATAATTTATTTTATTTTAACCAAAAAGATGCTTCAATTAATAAAAATGATCATAAAATACTTAAATAAAATTAGTATGTGATAGATCTAAGTAGGCTAGTAAGCTTTTAATTAAAAAGAGAGATCTAGCAAATAATTTCAGCATAATAAATTAATTTAAAATGCTTAACATATACTTCTAAAATAGATCTAAGAATAAATGATCTTTCAAATAAGACTAATGATGAAATATTTCAAGAAACCAAAAGAAATTTTTATGAAGATAAAAATTTCAACAAGTTGAAATAAATCTTACAAACTATCACAAGACTTTTTCACAAAAAAATGATTGAAGAAACTTTGATGTGAAAAACTTAGACTTTGATGTCAAAAGACTAATCCACCAAAAAAGTAATTTGAGAAAGCTTGCCTAGTTGAAGATGTTGAAGTTTCCAAACCAAGGATTTGATCTTGCAATATTTGGAGAACACTTGGAAGGAAAATCTAGGAAATTTTCTCTTAGATTTGCTGGAGTGATTTTGAATTTCAATGATAAATGCTTTCATGAAGAGAATGGATCTATTTATAAGCAAGAAAGTCATTTTGAATTATTTCAAAAAATATATTATTCTAACATCATTTTATCAATTTAATATTCAATAAAAATAAATTTTATATTAAATAAATATTAAATTCAAACATCTAAAGATTGACTATTCACATGTGCAAGTCAAAAATAATCAAATATGACTATTAATATATTCAAAGCATGTAGCATGCATTCATTATTAAAATTAGCTAATGTTTGAAAAGTCATAATAAATTCAATTTTAATCAAATGTGGGTCATGTAACCTATCAAATTAAAGGAAAAAATCCAAGGAACTGCTAGAGATAAAATCGATATAAATGCCTTGATTATAAAATGACTTTGGCTAAAATACAAAATTCCACATATTTTTGTTAATTTTGAAATATGACATTTTAATATTATGATATAATTTATATATAATCCTACATATATTAGTTATCATATAACCTTAAAATTATATTAAAATATTTAATTATATTAAGTATATAAACTAATTACACTTAATAGTCATAATTTATTATCATTTATTATTTTGACAATTCAATTGCTATGTATGACACATATAATTAAATGTTAATTAGATAGAGATTTATATAAATTAACCTCATTATCATTATTTAAAATAGATAAAAATAATATGTTAAGTTGTGAGCAACTTGATTCTTGACGATGACCTCATATGAATTTCTAAGATAGTTTTAAATGCATATAACCTAAAATATTGTATCTTGAGCTTCACATTATCCATTTCGATCTATCTTTCATTCTTGTATTCTTGAAATTTCCTCAAACATATTATGAGATGTATTGGGTATGTAATTAGCAATTAATATATATGAAACACATAAAACATACATTAGAACATGCAAGCATTCGTTTGTTATCATAAAAATTGATCACATTGAACATGAGGCTCATTAAGCCAACAATCTTCCCCTTTTTAATGGTGATAAACTAATGTTGGGTATTGATTTTGATGAAGGTGAAAATTGACCTTTCATCATAGTTTTTGAAAAAAAAATTCTCTTCTAAGAAAAATTTATGCACAAGAGATGAATAATGTTGCACCACCTAAATGTATGCATGAAATAAATTTAATACTAACCAACATTTTACTCATCTCTCCCTTTTGAGAACATCAAAAAGTGAGATCAAACTACATATAATTTTAAATATTAGGATCTAACATTCCAAGCATGCATCTTAAGTATAGAAATGTTCTTCTGGTAATGGTTTTGTAAAAATATATACAATTTGTAAATCGATACTAATGAAATTAATATTAACATCACCTTTCAAAACATGATCCCTAATAAAATGATATCTAATTTCTATATGCTTGGTTCATGAGTGCTGGATAGGATTTTTGCTCAAACTAATAGCACTAGTATTGTCACACTGAACTAGAATGCGATCTTGCTTAATACTGAAATCTTGTAATTGTTGCTTTAACCAAAGGACCTGAGCAACACAACTACCGACAGTTATGTACTCAGCCTCAGCAGCGGATAAAGCTATAGAATTTTGTTTCTTGGATGACCAAAACATAAGCAATGATCCTAAAAATTGACATGTGCTTGATGTGTTTTTTCTATCTACTTTACTTCTAGCAAAATCATCATCAGAATAAGCAACCAAATCACATGATAAATAATTTTTAGGTTACCATAAACCTAACCTAGATGTCCCTATCAAATACTGAAAGATATGCTTAACTGCTATTAAATGAGATTCTTTCAAGCTGGCCTAAAAATGAGCCCATAAATAAATAGCAAACATAATATCAGGCCTACTAGCAGCAAGGTATAAAAGTGAACCTATGATACTCCTATAAAGTTTTTTATCAACAAATTTTCCTAATTCATCTAAATAAATTTTAGATGGGCTCATAGGAGTTTTACTTGATTTAAATCTTTTCATGTCAAACCTCTCAAGCAATTCATTTGTGTACTTGGTTTAATAGATGAATGTGCCACTTTCTTGTTGCTTCGCTTGAAGACCTAAGAAAAAACTAAGTTCTCCCATCATACTCATTTCAAACTCTTTAGACATCAAAGATAAGAACTCATGGCACAAAGATGCATTTAAACTTCCAAATAATATATCATCTACATACACTTGTACCATAATCAAATCATCATCATGGTATCTACTTTACCCTTTTTAAATCCATGATTTATCAAAAAGTAACTTAACCTATCATACCAAGCATGAGGAGCTTGTTTTAAACCATATAAGGCTTTCTTTAATTTATACACATGATCTGGACAACCAAGGCTCTCAAATCCAGAGGGTTGCTCTACAAATACATCTTGGTCAATAAATCCATTCAAAAATACACTCTTGACATCCATTTGAAAATGTTTAAAATCCCTAAAACAAGCATAAGCAAGGAGTAACCTAATAGCTTCTAGTCTTGCTACAGGTGCAAAATATTCTTCAAAATTTATACCTTCAACTTGTGTGTTCCCTTGTGCAACCAACCTAGCTTTATTTCTAACAATGCAACCTAAATCATCTATCTTATTCCTAAAGACCCATTTTGTTCCAATGACATTTTGACCTTGGGGTCTTGGGCCTAATTCCCAAACATCATTTCTTACAAATTGATTCAACTCCTCTTCCATAATAATAATCCAAAAATTATCTTTTAATGCTTCTTCTAAATTATTAGGTTCAACCTTAGATAAAAATGCTGAATGATCTACAACCTTTCTACTATGTCTTCTAGTCATAACTCCTTTTGAAGGATCTTCTATAATTAGTTTCTTTGGATGATTTTTATTATATTTCCATTCTTTAGGCAATGAATCATCCACATTATCTTCTAAAGACAATTTCTTAAAATTATCAATCTCTTCATCAATCACTTCATTTCTAATGAGATCAATTACATTTCCATCAAAAATAACATGTATTGATTCTTCTACAATCATTTTCCTCTTATTGAAAACTCTATAAGCTCTACTAGAAAGAGAGTATCCTAAGAAAATACCATCATCTGATTTGCAATCAAACTTACCTAAATGCTCTATTCCAATATTCAAAATAAAGCATTTACATCCAAATACATGAAAGTGTTCAATCTTAGGCTTCTTTCCAAAAAAACAATTCATATGGTGTCTTCTTCAAAATTGGTCTAAAATAGATCCTATTCATTACATAACATGCAGTATTTACTACTTCTACCCAAAAATATTTTGGCAATTTATACTCATCAAGCATAGATCTATTTAATTCAACTAATATTCTATTTTTTCTCTCTACTACTCCATTTTGCTGGGGAGTTCTAAGTGCAGAAAGATTATGCCTAATCCCATGTTCATCATAATAATCCTCAAATAATTTATTTTCAAATTTTCCACCATGATCAGTTTGAACCCTATTAATCCAAAGACCTTCTTATCTTTGAATATATTTAGAAAACTTTTTAAACTCACCAAAACATCATCTTTATTAGCTACAAACAAAACCCAAGTATATTTAGAGAAATCATTAACAATCACAAAACCATAATTTTTACCACCTAAGCTAGTGGTGCTAATTGGACCAAATAAATCCATGTATAAAAATTCTAAAGGTCTAGAAGTAGAAACAATATTTTTACTTTTAAATGAGCTTTTAGAATGCTTACCATGAATACATGCATCACAAACATACTTTGAATTAAAATTTAATTTAGGCAATCCAACTAGTAAACCAAGTTTAGCAATTTTATTGAGTGTTTGCATGTTAATATGACATAGTCTCCTATGTTTGCATGTTAATATTTTTATGTCTTTTTCTTACTAACAAAACATTTTCATTATTTTTTATAATACAATATGATGCATGAAATACTACATTCAAACCTTTATCACATAAGTGACTAATAGAAATTAAATTATGTTTTAATATTTCTACTAGAAAAACTTTATCTAGTGATAGAATTCTTACAAATAGAACCAATGCCTATGATCTTTCCCTTTGCATTATCTCCATATGTAACAAATCCTCCATCAATTGATTCTAAAGTTGTGAATTTATCTATATCTCCCGTCATATGTCTTGAACATCCACTGTCCAAGTACCACATGCCTTCTTTGGATTTTCTTTGAAGGCATTCCTACAAAAGAAAATCACATGTTAAATTTTGGAACCCAAACATGTTTGGGTCCACATTCTAAATTTGAAGCAAGATATCTTAGCATGTGTGTTTGTGTAGTGCTTGTACCTTTTGGTACCCATACATAAGATGATTGCTTAGTGTTTTGTAATTTATGTGCATAGAAATCAAATAAAATATGCCCTTTTCTATCACAATAGTTGCACTAAACATTAGTGTTTGCATATGGCTTAGCATGATAATTATAAGATATATGAGTGGGATGTGTATGATGCAAATAATTTTTATTTTTACTTGATGAAGCATTATAATGAACTTGTGATTTCAAACATAATTCTAATTTTGCTTTTAACAAGATATTCTCTCTTTCAAGTTTACATACAAGTAAGGAACAATTTAATAAAGAATTATTTTTACTTTTTAAATTATCAAATGCATTTTTTAAATCACAAAAATGCATATCTAAATTTTTTTGTTCTTTTTCTATGGTTTTGTATTTTCTTTTTAATATTTTATATTCAATAACTAAATCATTAAAAGCATTATATAATTCATCATATTATATATCATTACATACCTTTTGAGAATCTAAGTCAGATTCTCCATTTTCCATAAGACATATGTTGACCTCTTCATCGGATGAGCAAGTACTTGATTCATTTGAATCTGGATTGGCCCATAAAGCCTTCTTCTTCTTATGGTACTTTTCTCCTTCAAATTTTTTCTTCATTTCACATCAATCTCTTTCTTCTTCGATTCAACAAGTTCTGGACAATCACCTCTTATGTGTCCAAGCTTTTTACAATGGTAGCAAATGATTCCTTCACCTGCAAGAAATTTCTTAGTTTGAAATTTATAATTTTAGAGTTTTTATACCTTTGATTCTTCTTCCTTAGCAAGTTCCCAAGCCTTTTGGATAGCAGGACCACCTCATCACTATAACCATCTGAGCTTGAGGTGTTATGCTCATCACCATCATCAACTTATAATGTAATGGATTTTCCTTTCTTCTTCTCCCTTTTGGTTTAGTTATCCATCTTATCCCTTTGAGCAATAACTTATTCATGTTCTATCAAAGAACCTAAAAGCTGATCAAGTGGATAAGTAGATAAATCCTTAGCTTCACTAATAGCTATTACTTTAACTTCTCATTCTTTTGGAAGACATCTAAGAATCTTATAGACTAAGTCTTGATTCCTATATGTTTTTCCAAGAGAATACAAAGTGTTAATTATTTTCATGAATCTCGTATACATATAAGAAATAGATTTAGAAGGAGAAATATGAAATAACTCATAATGATGAACAAGTCTATTTATGTGAGCATCTCTAACTTCACTAGTTCCTTCATAAGTTATAATGAGTTTATCCCATATTTTATTTAATGTACTTAACATAGAAATTCTCATGTAATCATCAGGTAATAAAGAACAATGTAAAGTATTACAAGCCCTAGCATTTAATTCATCAAGTTCTCTTTCAGCTAAAGTCCATTCCTCAAAAGGATTTTCTACTTTAATACCATTTACTTCTACTATGGGTGTATGATATTGATGTGTCAACATATACCACTTGCATGCATCTTGACCTCTTAAAAATGTACTAATTCTATTTTTCCAATAACTAAATGGTACACTATCTAAAAGTTGAGGTCTATGAGTGGATTGTCCCTCTAGTAGTGAACTCTTTGGGAAAACTTATGTGATAGTGAAAAGATCTACTCTTGGATGTTAAGCTAATAATAGAGCCTAGGCTCTGATACCAATTGAGTCGCTATATCACCCAAGAGGGAGAGGGATGAATTGGGCGATATTAAAAATTTTAAAAGTTAAGTCTTAAATATTAAGTTTTATTAAAAAATTATTTTTGATTTTATAATGATAAGATACAATTCTTAATGCAATAAAAATTAAAGTATATTAAAGTAAAGAGAGACAATAGGCACACAATTTTTACATGGTTCGGCCAAATCCCAAAACATCCTACGTCCATGCCTTGCCACCCCTGGCTAGCAATCCACTAAATGCATAAAAGCTTACAAATAGTACTCTCCTATAATGGGGTGAGTACAACCCCTACATCAATATGTACTCTCCTACAAAGGGGAGTACAACCCAATATAAATTTTATAACATAAAAGAAAAAATACAATAATAAATTTTGATAAAATAAATCTCTCACAAATATACCAAGCTATCCAATTCAAAAAGTGATCTCACAACTTATAAATGATCACTTTACCACTTAATATTTTGGCAAGATAAAATGCTCACTTAATATTGATAAGAAATAATAATATAAATATCTTAAAGTGAGCTTACTTAGATTTTTATTTTATTACAATTTGTAGACTAATATAGAAATGATTTCAAAATAAATTCACAATGTTCTTTTGCACAATAAAATAAATTTCAGCAAGGAATAATTTATTTTATTTTAACCAAAAAGATGCTTTCCATTAATGCAAATGATCATAAAATACTTAAATAAAATTAGTATGTGATAGATCTAAGTAGGCTAGTAAGCTTTTAATTGAAAAGAGAGATCTAGCAAATAATTTCAGCACAATAAATTAATTTAAAATTCTTAACATAGACTTCTAAAATAGATCTAAGAATAAATGATCTTTCAAATAATACTAATGAAGAAATATTACAAGAAACCAAAAGAAATTTGTAGGAAGGTAAAAAATTTCTACAAGTTGAAATAAATCCTACAAACTATCACAAGAGTTTTTCACAAAAAAATGATTGAAGAAACTTTGATGTGAAAAACTTAGACTTTGATGTCAAAAGACTAATCCACCAAAAAAGTATAAATTGGAAAGAATAAATAGATCATTAAAATAGTATGAACAACTAAAATGGGATTCAGATCAAGAAAACAAACTCAAGTAATTTGAGAAAGCTTGCTTAGTAGAAGATGTTGAAGCTTCCAAACCAAGGATTTGATCTTGCAATATTTGGAGAACACTTGGAAGGAAAATCTAGGAAATTTTCTGTTATTTACTGGAGGGATTTTGAATTTGAATGAGGAATGCTTTCATGAACAGAATGAGGGCTATTTATAAGTAAGAAGGTCATTTTGAATTATTTCAAAAAATATATTATTCTAACATCATTTTACAATATAATAATTAATATTCAATAAAAATATAATTTGTTTGAAATAAATATTAAATTCAAATAGCCAAATTTTAGATATTCACATGGGGAAGTAAAAAATAATCAAATATGACTCATAATATATTCAAAGAAAGTAGCATGCATTCATTATTAAAATTAGCTAATGTTTGAAAAGTCATAATAAATTCAATTTTAATCAAACGTGGGTCCTGTATCCTATCAAATTAAAGGAATAAAATCCAAGGTATCTGTTAGAGATAAAATCATATATAAATTCCTTAATTATAATATGACTTTCACAAAAATAGAAAATTCCATATATTTTTGTTAATTTTGAAATATGACATTTAAATATTTTGATATAATTTATATATAATCATAAATATGTTAGTTATCATATAACCTTAAAATTAAATTAAAATATTTAATTATATTAAGTATATAAACTAATTACACTTAATAATCATAATTTATTATCATTTATTATTTTGGCAATTCAAATGCTATGTATGAAACATATAATTAAATGTTAATTAGATAGAGATTTATATAAATTAACCTCATTATCATTATTTAAAATAGATAAAATAATATGTTAAGTTGTAGGCAAATTGATTCATGCCAATGAACTCATATGAATTTCTAAGATAGTTTTAAATGCAGATATTCTAAAATATTATATCTTGAGCTTCAAATTATCCATTTTGATATATCTTTCATTCTTCCATTCTTGCAATTTCCTCAAACATATTGTGAGATTTATTGGATATGTAATTAGCAATTAATATATCTAAAATATATAAAACATACATTAGAACATCCAAGCATTTGTTTGTTATCATCAAAATTGATCGGATTGAACATGAGGCTCATTAAGCCAATATAACCACCACGGCTCCGACCACCACCTCCATATCCACCACCACTGTGATAACCGCCGCCTTCGCCTTCGCCTCCACTGCTAGATCTAGACTAAGATTGGTTAACGATGATGTTCCTGCCATCAAGGTTCTGCCCATTCTTAGGGTTTTTTAAAAAAAATCAAAAGTGGGTGAATTTCATTGCCAAAAAGAAAGGGTACAAGGTCCTTAAAGGGAATAAATCTCTAAACTACTGCTCAAAGAGCTACAATTAGCCTAAAGAGATAAATTTCCTACTTATTACAAAAAAACTAAAGCAAAATAAAGAAAAGACAAAAATTAAAAAAGAAACAACACCAAATTCCAAGAAGGGCAGCCAAAGCCATCTATATCCTGAAATCTTCTAAGAGATGCACAAACCACCTACAGCCCCAAAACCTGCCACAAATGTGCAAAGAAATTAACATAGAGATAAACATTAGAAATAAGGACAAGATAATTACACAAAGTGAACGAAATGATAAAAATCTTAGATAAGTCTAAGGCTTAGTCACATTCATCTCAAGGGGAAATAGGATATGTAAGCATCCAATGTTCAAATGAAGGGTTACAATCATATATGGTGCTACCAGACAAAAGGATAATAGAGGAAACATCCCAACCTTCATAACCAACTTACCTCAATTAAACCAAATAGCCAAAATCCAAGAGCTCGCTAAGTTTTAGTATCTATCATCAGGATTAAATAGGCAACTAACCAACAAAACATTTAGCCAAACTAGAGAAAAGAAACCAACCAAACAAGACAATAGCTAAGAAATATCCACCATCAAAGCCACCCAAAATAAATAAAGACCAAAGGTAAAGAACCAAAAATGCTATAGATCCACCAACCAATAGCACATCTGCAGCCAGCCATCAAGGCCACCGAGTCAGCCATAGCAGCAGGAATTAGCAGAAATAGCAATAGAGCCAAGAACAGCTAAAGACACATGCAAGTTCATACCACAATAGAAAGAAATGATAAGCCAATGGGCCATCTAGCCATTAGACAATCACCATAAAAAACTTTAAATAAACCACCAAAAAAAGGGAACAAAAATCAGATGGTAAGTAACAACTCCAGATAGAGTAAACTCAGCCCATGAAGGAACGAAGCCCACAACCAGGCCCAACCAATAATCATGACACCAAATAGCCTAAACCAAAAGAAAAAGGCTAGAAAAAACCACAGCCATCAAGCAACCACCAGCCAATACCCTCATAGAAAAAAAGAGGCTAGGGAAAAAAAGGCAAACAAGGATGCTCCAAGCCTGCAAATCACCAGGCCATCCTAAAACCAACACAGCATGAGACCAACAAGAGGAGAGCCACCAAAACTAGAGGGCAACTAAATCACAACAGTGCCAATGAGAAATAATCTCGACCTCCATCAAAAGGAGATATCATTCTAAGGTTTAGGTTTATTAAGTTTTAGGGTTTGGACTTATTTTTTAATTTATTTAGTTACTTTAGGTTTTGGTTTAGGGTTTGGGGTTTGGGTTTAGTGTTAGGGTTTAGGGTTTACGATTTTTGGTTTAGGGTTTTGGGTTTAGGGTTTTAGGGTTTATGTTTTTAGGGTTAAGAGATTAGGGTTTTTTAGGATTTTTTTGGGTTTAAGGTTTAGTTTTACTGGTTTAGGGCTAGTTTAAGAATTAGATTTATGATTTTAAAAAATTAAGTAAACCATAGGTTTAGGTTTATTTAGTTTATATTTTATTTATTTTATTTTATTTTATTTTATTTATTTATCTTTATTTTAGTTTATGTTTTTTATTTTGGTTTATTTTTAAGATTAGGTTTGTTTTAGCTTTTTTTTTAGTTGAGTTTTATTTTATTTTATTTTTAGGTTTAGGTTTTATTTATTTTAGGTTTAGGTTTAGGTTTTATTTTATTTTTTTAGGTTTAGCTTTTAGGTTTTTATTTTATGTTTTTAAGTTTTATTTTTTACTTTAGTATAAGTTTATTTTTAGGTTATTTTATTTTATTTAGTTTAGGTTTAGGTTTAGGTTTTATTTATTTTAGCTTAGTTTATTTTAGTTTAGGTATAAGTTTATTTTATTTTATTTATTTTATTTATTTTTGGTTTAGGTTTTCTTTAGTTTAGGTTCTTATTATTTTGAAATATTTACTTAGGTTTTTATTTTATTTTATTTTGGTTTATTTTATTATTTTATGTTTAGTTTTTTATTTTATTTAGGTTTTTATTCTTAGGCTTATTTATTTTTTTAGTTTAGTAGGTTTTATTTATTTTATTTTATTTTAGTTTTTATTTTTTATTTTTATTTATTTTTAGGTTTAGGTTTAGGTTTTAGTTTAGGTTTTAATTTTATTTAGGTGTAGATTTTTTATTTATTTTATTTTTAGGTTTTATTTAGTTTAGGTTTAGTTTTTTAGGTTTTTAAGGTTTAGGTTTTAGGGTTTAGGGTTTAGGGTTTAGGCTTCAAGGTGTGGGTTTAGTTTTTAGGCTGGTTTTAGGGGATTAAGGATTTAGGGTTTTCAATTTTAGGTTTACCATTTTAGGGTTTTGGGTTTAAGGTTTAGGATTTTAGGGTTTAGTGTTTAGGATTTATGATTGTAGGTTTAGGGTTTAGGGTTTAAAGTTTAGGTTGTAGTTTAGGGTTTAGGGTTTTTGGTTTTATTTTTAATAGAAAACAAATTTAGATTCAACATTTCTTCTTTTTAATTTCATCAACCAACTAACGCACCAAGTTTTCTAAGACACAAGTGATGACATACATAAAAAATTAGCATGCATAGAGCAAATAAAAAACCCTAGATGACTAGAACCGTCTCTACTATAAAGACATAGTTCCATAACTGCATCCATTCTTCGCCTCTAGTTTCCATGAACCACCTTGGCCTCTCGAGTATGATCCACCATCATATCCTCCGATCTCTCCTATAACCTCTGCTATTCTCCGCCTCCATAACCACCAACAAATCCAAATCCCCCATGACAACTATAATAATTGTAGCCTTCCCCTTCACCTCCACTGCCAAATCTAGATTGACCTTGACGGTGATGTTCCTACCGTTAAGGTTTAGGTTTTGGTTTTGGTTTATTTAGTTTTAGGGTTTAGGTATATTTTTTATTTTATTTAGTTTCTTTATGTTTAGGTAGGTTTAGGTTTAGGTTTAGGTTTAGGTTGTTTTTGGTTTAAGGTTTAGGTTTTAGGGTTTAAGATTTAAGAGTTTAGGTTTTATGCTTTTAGGGTTTAGAGTTTAGGGTTAGGGTTTAGGGTTTAGCATTTAGGGGTTAGTGTTTAGGCTTTTGGGTTTAGGGTTATTTTATGGTTTAGGGTTTAGGGTTTTAGAGTTTAGGGTTTAAGTTTTTGGGTTTAGTGTTTAGGGTTTACGATTTAGGTTTAGGGTTTAGGGTTTAGGGTTTTAGGGTTTAAGGTTGTTTAAGGTTTAGGGTTTAGGGTTTAGGGTATTTTTTTTGTGAAAGTTAGAATTTTATTACCATAAATGGAAAAGAGATAATGTCCTTAAAATTGGTAAAGCTCTAAAATTCTACTACTCTTAGAGCTACAAGAAATTTAGAGAGCTAAACCCCCATCTAAGTACATTAGAAATAGAAAAGAAAACAACAGAGTAAATAGAGTGCCTAAAAGACATAAGAGAAAAGACATAGAGTAAGACAAACATATCTTAAAAATAGTAAAAGGATGAGTTAGTAGTAGTTCATGATTCTTTTAAAAATGCAAGATAAGCAAGATCCACAACAACATCACTTGGGTTGATTGAGCAATGACCATTCCCTCTATAAAGTTCCAACTTGTAAAAAAAATCTGCAAAACACTATAAAGGCAAAATTCATAGCTAAAAATGATAAGGATAAAGAGAAGAAAAGGAGAGAGCTTACAAAGAGAAGGCTCAAGCTCAGCTAGGATCATCTCAAGGGGAAACAATACATATGAGCATCCAATCTTCATAAAGATGGGTTACAATCATATGTCATGCTACCAACCAGAGAGAAGATGTGAGTAACATCAAAACCATCATAGCTAGCATACCTGATATAAGTAAACATCCAAGGCCAGCAGTCCATAGAGTTCCAAATCTATCACCATTAAATAAAAAGCAACTGAATAGCAACCAGCTAGTAGCCAAACCACCAAACAAAAACCACAATAGACTAATCACAATAACCCAGAGAGGCTAGAATAAAGTCAGAATACCAACAATAGCCATTAACCAAATAACCATCCATGCTTGAAACTAGGGAAAACTAGAACCAGCAATCAGCAAGCACCAGACCAATGCCAATTAATTGAGAAATAGCCAACAAAATCAAGATAGGAGCCCTCAAGAAAAAGTAGCAACAATAAGCAGTCACCAACCCAAACTAGGGTGAGAAATGATAAATGACTAAATAGCTCAGAAATGAAACCATCAACTGAAGGAAACATAAGCTGTAGCCACTGTAAGTCACCTGAAGACAAAATAACCACACAAAGGGGGCCAAAGGCAGCCACCAACCAACATAAACCAAAAAGTCCAATCCAAAATAATCAATAAAGGTTCAGTTAACACAGCAAAAGGCTCTAGCAAATTATCAAGTTTAGGTTTTAGGATTAAGTTTTAGGTTTTAGTTTAGCATTTAGGGTTTTTGGTTTTTTTATCAGAGAACAAATTCAGATTCAACATTTCATTTTTTTATTTCATCAACCAAGTAACACAACAAGTATTTTAAGGCACAAGTGGCGACATAGATCAAACATGAGCACACATAGAGAAAATCAAAAATCCTATATAACTAGAACTATCTCTACTATAAATACATAGTTCCATAAGCATTAAATTGAATCAGATGTTCTTCAGTTTCTCCAGTTCCCATCAGAAAAAAACACGGCCTCAGCGAGGTTGATCCATATCACGATCTCCCTCCCGCCACCACCATGACTATAACCTCCATTGTTCCTCCACCTCCCCTGCCCAGCTGCTACCACCACCTCCATATCCACAGATCCTCAGGATCCCCACACCACTATGATAATTACCCCCTGCCTTAGCCTCCACCCATTTTGGCTCTAGGGCACAGTTCTTGATAGTTCACATCAGGTTCTTATTCTTAGGTTTAGGTTTAGGTTTATTTTTTAATTTATTTAGTTACTTTGGGTTTAGTTTAAGGTTTGTTGTGTTTATTTTTAGGGTTGGGTTTAGGGTTTAGGGTTTAGGTTTAGGGTTTTAGAGTTTAGGGTTTAAGGTTTAGGGTTTTGGGGTTTATGCTTTTAGGGTTTAGGGTTTTAGGGTTTATTTTAGTTTTTAGTTTAGTTTTAGGGTTTTTTTGTGGTTTAAGCGTTTTGTTTAGGGGTTTAGTTTAGGTTTTTTTTTTTTAAATAAATTGGTAGGTTTAAGTTTATTTAGTATATTTAATTTATTTATTATTTAGTTTAGTTTACTTTATTTTTTATTTTTACTTAGGTTTAATTTTTATTTTTATTTAGTTTATTTTTCTTATTTTAATTTATGTTTTTTATTTTAGTTAATTTTTTAAGTTTAGCTTTAGGTTTACAATTTAGTTGAGTTTTAATTTTATTTTATTTTTTCAGTTTAGGTTTTATTTTTATTTTAGGTTTAGGTTTAAGATTTTATTTTATTTATTTTAGGTTTAGGTTTTAGGATTTATTTTAGGTTAATTTTTTTCATTTTATTTTTTAGTTTATGTTTAGGTTTATTTATTGTTTATTCATTTTTTTAGATTAGATTTAGGTTTAGGTTTAGTTTATTTTAGGTTTAGGTTTATTATATTTTATTTATTCTATTTTTATTTTTTGTTTAAGTATTATTTTAGTTTAGGGTTTAGGTTTTATTTTTTATTTATTTTTAGATTTTATTTTTAGGTTTATTTTTTAGGTTTAGGTTTTAGTTTTTATTTTATTTTGCTTTAAGTTTTTTTTTTTTATATTTTAGGTTTAGTTTTTATTTTGTTTAGGCTTTTTATTGTCAGGTTTATTTTATTTTTTAGTTTAGTTTTGGATTTTTATTATTTTATTCTTATTTATTTTTTAATTTTATTTTATTTTACATTTAGGTTTAGGTTTTTATTTTATTTTATTTTTATTTTATTTAGGTTTAGGGTTTTTATTTAATTTATTTTTAGGATCTATTTAGTTTAGGTTTAGGTTCCTAGGTTTTTAGGGATTATGGTTTAGGGTTTAAAGCTTAGGCTTTAGGATTTATAATTTTGGTTTAGGGTTTTAGGGTTTAAGATTCTATGATTTATGGTTTTAGGGTTTAGGGTTTAAGGTTAGGGTTGCTGGTTTAGTGAGGTTTAGTGTTTGAGCTTTAGGTTTAGGTTATATAGGTTAGTTTTAGGGGTTAGGGAAGATTTAGCTTAGTTAGGGTTTAGTTTAGGTTTAGGTTTAGGGTTTGGATTAGTTTAGGTGGTAGGTTTAGTTAGGGTTTAGGGTTTAAGGTATAGGGTTTAGGGTTTAGGGTTTATGACTTAGGGTTTTGGGTTTAGAGTGTAGGGTTATTTTAGGGTTTAAGGTTTATGCTTTATGGTTTAGGTTTTAGTTTAAAGAATTTAGGGTTTTGTTTTAGGGTTTAGGTTTAGGATTTAGTTTTTTTTAGGGTTTAGAGTTTAAGGATTTTTTTCTAAAATTAAGTAAATCGATAGGTTTATGTTTATTTAGTTTACTTAGTTTTTTTATATTTTTATTTATATTTATTTTTTTATTTTTATTTAGTTTAGTTTATTTATTTTATGCTTATTTATTTTAGTTTAGGCTTTTTATTTTAGTTTATTTTTTAGGTTTAGATTTTGGTTTATGTTTATTTTTTTAGTTTAGTTGTATTTTTATTTTCTTTTTTAGGTTTAGGTTTATTTTTTATTTTTAGGTTTGGGTTTAGGTTTTTAGTTTAGTTTTTTAGGTTTAAGTTTTAGGTTTTTATTTTAGGTTTATTTTTGAAGTTTTATTTTTTAGTTTAGGTTTAACTTTATTTTTAGTTTATTTTATTTTATTTAATTTATAGTTTTATTTATTTAGGTCAGGTTTATGCTTTATTTATTTTATTACTTTCAGTTTGATTTGCTTCATTTATCCTGACATAAAGCACGTAACCGAACCAGCTTTTAGGGTTAGGTTTTTTTTTTAGTTTAGGGTTTAGGTTTTACTTTTTTATTTATTTTTAGGTTTTATTTTTAGGTTTAGGTTTATTTAATTTTTATTTTATTTTTTTATTTTTTTTTTACGTTTAGTTTTTAATTAATTTATTTTATTCTAAGGTTTATTTTCTTTTTAAGTTTAGTTTAGGTTTTTCTATTTTAGTTTATTTTTATTAGTTTTTCTATTTTTAGGTTTAGGTTTAGGTTTAGGTTTTAGTTTAAAATTTTATTTTAATTTATTTTATTATATTATTTAGGTTTAGGTTTTTTTATATTTTATATTTTTTGTTTTTATTTACTTTAGGTTTAGGTTTTTAAGTTTTTTTGGGTTAGGATTTAGTGTTTAGGGTTTAGGGTTTAGGGTTTAGGGTTTTAAGGTTTATGGTCTTAGGGTTAGGGATTAGAGTTTAGGGTTTAGGGTTTAGTGTTTAGGCTTTAGGGTTTAGGGTTTAGGGTTTAGGGTTAGCTTAAGGTATAGGGTTTTTTTAAAAACAATTAAGTAAACCAATAGTTTAGGTTTATTTAGTTTTTTAGCTTATTTTTTATTTCTTTTAGTTTATTTTATTTATTTATTTTTATTTATGTATATTTTTATTTTTTATACAGTTTAGTTTATTTATTTTAGTTTAGGTTTTTTAATTTAATTTAATTTTTAAGTTTAGGTTTAGGTTTATGTTTATTTTATAGTCGAGTTTTATTTTTATTTTATTTTTTACGTTTATGTTTTACATTATATTAGGTTTTGGTTTAGGTTTAGGTTTTTATTTTATTTTTTTTGGTTTTGGTTTTAGGTTTAGATTTAAGTTTATTTTTAGTTTAGCTAATTTTAGTTTGTTTAGGTTTAGGATTAGGTTTAGGTTTAGGTTTTACTTATTTTAGTTTAGTTTATTTTAGTTTAGGTTTATGTTTATTTTATTTTGTTATTTCATTTTTATTTTAGGTTTACGTTTTTTTTTTAGTTTAGGGTTTAGGTTTATTTTTAATTTATTTTTAGGTTTAATTTTTTAAGTTTAAGATTTTATTTAGTTTTTATTTTATTTTATTATAGGATTATTTTTTTATTTTACATTTAATTTTATTTCGTTTAAATTTTTTATTCTTAGTTTTATTTTAGGTTTACTTTAGGTTTTATTTATTTTAGTTTAGTTTATTTTAGTTTAGGTTTAGGTTTATTTTATTTTGTTTATTTTAGGTTTAGGTTTTTTTTTAAATTTAGGGTTTAGGTTTTATTTATTTTTTGGTTTTATTTTTAGGTTTATTTTTTAGGTTTGCTTTTCATTTAGTTTTTACATTATTTTATTTTAGGTTTATTTTATTTTTATTTTATATTTAGTTTTTATTTGATTTAGTTTTTTTTATTTTTAGGTTTATTTTATTTTTTAGTTTAGTTTTAGCTTTTATTTAATTTATTTTAGTTTAGTTTTTATTTTTTATTTTTTTATTTTTAGGTTTAGGTTTAGGTTTTAGTTTTTATATCATTTTATTTATTCTATTTTATTTAGGTTTAGGTTTTATTTATTTATCTTATTTTAAAGTTTTATTTAATTTAGGTTTGGGATTTTAGGTTTCTAGGGTTTGGGGTTTAGTGATTAGGGTTAAGGGTTTAGGTGTTATGATTTGGGGTTTAGGATTTAGGGGTCTAAGTTTAGGGTTGTAGGTTTTAGTCTTTAGGTTTAGGTTTAATTTAATTTTATTTATTTTAGGTTTTGGCTTTGTTTTTAGTTTAGGGTTTAAGTTTTATTTGTTTTATTTATTTTTAGGTTTACGTATTTATTTAGTTTTTATCTTATTTTATTTTAGGTTAATCTTATTTTTATTTTATATTTAGGTTTTTTATTTTTAGTTTTTTTTAGTTTAGTTTAGGCTTTTATTTATTTTATTTTAGTTTGGTTTTCACTTTTAATTTTATTTTAATTTTAGGTTTAGGTTTAAATTTACGTTTTTATTTTATTTTATTTATTTTATTTTATTTAGGTTTTGATTTTATTTATTTATTTTATTTTGAGGTTTTATTTATTTTAGCTTGGGGTTTTTAGGTTTTTAGGGTTTGGGGTTTATTGTTTAGGTTAAGGGTTTAGGGTTGTAGGTTTTAGGATTTAGGGTTTAGGGTTTAGGGTTTAGGGTTTTAGGGTTTAGGGTTTAAGGTTTATAGTTTAGGGTTTAGGGTTAATGTTTAGGGTTTAGGGTTTAGGGTTTTAGGGTTTAGGGTTTAGGGTTTAAGGTTTAGGGTAGGATTTAGGGTTTAGGGTGTATGGTTTTATGGTTTAGGGTTTACAGTATTAGGTTTATGGTTTTAGGGTTTAGGGTTTAGGGTTTAGGGTTTGCGATTTTTTATTTTTATTTTTAGTTTTTTATTTTTTTATTTTTAATTTTCTTAAAATTAAGTAATGTAGTAGGTTTATGTTTATTGCATTTATTTTTTATTTATTTTAGTTTATTTTATTTTTATTTTTATTTAGGTTCATTTTTATATTTATTTAGTTTAGTTTTTTTAGTTTAATTTATTTTAGTTTAGGTTGTTTATTTTACTTAATTATTTAGGTTTAGGTTTATTTTTTAGTTAAGTTTTATTTTTATTTTATTTTGTATGCTAAGGTTTTATTTTTTTATTTTTAGGCTTAGGTTTAAGTTTTTATTATATTTTTTTAAGTTTTGGTTTTATTTTTTTTGTTTAGGTTTAGGTTTATTTTTAGTTTATTTTATTTTATTTAGTTTAATTTTGGCTTAGATTTAGTTTATTTTAAGTTTAGGTTTATGTTCTATTTATTTTAGTTTAGTTTAATTTAGTTTAGGTTTAGGTTTATTTTATTTTTATTTTTGGTTTAGGTTTTTATTTTAGTTTAGGGTTTAGGATTTAATTTTTATTTCTTTTTAGGTTTTATTTTTTGGTTTATTTTCTAGGTTTAGGTTTTTATTTAGTTTTTATTTTATTTTATTTTATTTTTCGTTAATTTTATTTTTATTTTAGTTTTTATTTTTATTTTATTCAAGTTTTTTTTATTTTTTTTAGTTCAGGTTTTTATTTATTTTATTTTAGTTTAGTTTTTATTTTTTTAATATATTTTCTTTTTGGGTTTAGTTTGTAGTTTATGTTTTTTTTTTATTTTATTTATTTTATTTTATTTAAGTTTAGTTTTATTTATTTATTTTAATATTAGGTTTTATTTAGTTTATGTTTATGTTTACTTTTAGCTTATTTTATTTTATTTTTAGTTTTTATTTAGATTTAGTTTTATTTATTTTTAGATTTAATATTTAGGTTTTTTATTTATGTTTAAGTATTTATTTAGTTTTATTTTTTTATTTTAGGTTTATTTTTATTTGATCTTACGTTTAGTTTTTATTTTATTTAGATTTTTTATTTTTAGGTTTAACTTATTTTTTAGTTTAATTTAGGTTTTTATTTATTTTATTTTAGTTTATTTTTTATTTTCTATTATATTTTAGTTTTTATATTTTATTTTTAGGTTTAGGTTTAGGTTTTAGTTTAGTTTTTTATTTTATTTTGATTTATTTATTTTATTTAAGTTTTAGTTTATGTATTTATTTTATTTTTAGGTTTTAATTAGTTTAGGTTTAGGTTTTTAGGTTTTTAGGGTTTAGGGTTTGGGGTTTACGGTTTACAGTTTAGGTTTGTAGGTTTTAGTGTTCAGGGTTTAGGGTTTAGGATTTAGGGTTTAGGGTTTAGGATTTAAGGTTTATGGCTTCGGGTTGTAAGTTAAGGGTTTAGGGTTTGTTTTAGGGTTTAGGGTTAGGGTTTTTTTCAATTATTTTTATTTTTTTAATTTAGGGTTTAGGGTTTAGTGTTGTAGGTTTAGGGTTGTAGGTTTGGGGTTTTGGGTTAGTTTTATAGTTTAGGGATTACAGTTTAGGGGTATGGTTTATTTTCTTTTATTTTTATTTTTTAAAATTAAGAAAACTAAAAGGTTTTGCTTTATTTAGTTTATTTTTTTATCTATTTTAGTTTATTTTTTTATTTTAATTTTGGTTTAGCTTCATTTTTATTTAGTTTAGTTTATTTTTTAGGTTTAGCTTTAGGTTTATGTTTATTTTTTTACTTTAGTTTTATTTTTATTTTGTTTTTTTACATTTAGGTTGTATTTTTATTTTTATGTTTAGGTTTAGGTTTTTATTTTATTTTCTTAGGTTTAGCTTTTAGGTTTTCATTTTAGGTTTATTTTTAGGTTTTATTTTTTAGTTTATATTTAGGTTTATTTATGGTTTATTTTATTTTATTTTTTTAGGTTTAGGTTTAGGTTTAGTTTATTTTAGGTTCAGGTTTGGTTTTATTTATTTTAGTTTAGTTTATTTTAGTTTAGGTTTCGGTTTATTTTATTTCTATTTTAGATTTAGGTTTTTTTTTAGTTTAGGGCTTAAGTTTTATTTTATATTTATTTTTATATTTTATCTTTTACGTCTAAGTTTTTATTTAGTTTTTATTTTATTTTATTTTTGGTTTCTTTTATTTTTATTTTAGTTTTAATTTTTATTTTATTTAGGTTTTTTATTTTTTGATTAGTTTAGATTTTTATTTATTTTATTTAGTTTTTATTTTTATTTTATTTCTTTTTTTTTAAGTTTAGTTTAGGTTTAGTTTATGTTTTTTATTTTATTTTATTTTATTATATTTAGGTTTAGGTTTTTTATTTATTTTATTTTTAAGTTTTATTTAGTTTAGGTTTTAGGTTTTAATTTTATGTTTATTTTTTAGTTTAGGTTTAGATTTATTTTAAGTTTATTTTCTTTTATTTAATTTATTATTTAGGTTTAGTTTATTTTAGGTTTAGGTTTTATTTATTTTAGTTAAGTTTATTTTAGTTTACGTTTAGGTTTATTTTATATTATTTATTTTATTTTTATTTTTGGTTTAGGTTATTTTTTAGTCTAGGCTTTAAGTTTTATTTTTTATATATTTTTAGCTTTTATTTTAGCTTTTTTAAGGTTTAGATTTTTATTTAGTTTTTATTTTATTCTCTCTTAAGTTTATTATTGGTTTATTTTATTTTTATTTTATGTTTAGTTTTTATTTTATTTAGGCTTTTTATTTTTAGGTTTATTTTATATTTTGTAGTTTAGTTTAGGTTATTATTTCTTTTATTTTAATTTTTTTATTAGTTTATTTTTATTTTATTTTTAGGTTTAGGATTAGGTTTTTTTATTTATTTTTATTTTTAATTTTTATTAAATTTAGGTTTAGGTTTTTAGGTTTTTACTATTTAAGGTTTATGGTTTAGGGTTTTAGGGTTTATGATTTTAGGGTTTAGGGTTTAGGGTTAGGATTTAGGGTTTATGGTTTTGGGTTTAGTGTTTAGGCTTTAGGGTTGGTTTAGGTTTGGGGTTTTTGTTAAGGTTTAGGGTTAGTTTAGGTGGGTAGTTTTAAGGTTTAGGGTTTAAGATTTAAGGGTTAGTTTAAGGTTTAGGGTTTAGGGTTTTAGGGTTTTGAGTTTTAGTTTAGGTTTGGTGGGGTGGTTAGGGTTTAAGCAGGGAGTTTTAGGGTTTAGGATTACAGTTTATTTAGGTTTGTGGTTTAGTTTACTTTAAATTTATTTAGTTACTTTAGGTAAAGGTTTAGGGTTTGGGGTTTAGGATTTAAGGTTTAGGGTTAGGGTTTAGGGTTTAAGATTTAGGGTTTATGGGTTAGGATTAGGGTTTAGGGTTTAGGGTTTAGGTTTTTTAGTGTTGTAGGGTTTTGGGTTGTAGGTTTAGTGTTTAGGGTTTAGATGTTTAGGGTTTTAGGGTTTAGGATTAGGGGTTTATGGTTTTTTTTTAATTATGTAAACTAGTAGGTTTAAGTTTATTTAGTTTATTTTTTATTTATTTCAATTTATTTTACTTTTTACTTTTATTCAGGTTGATTTTTTATTTTTATTTAGTTTAGTTTATTTATTTTAGGTTTATTTATTTTAGTTTAGTTTTTTTATTTGAATTTATTTTTTAGGTTTAGGTTTAGGTTTAGGTTTATTTTTTAGTTTAGTTTAATTTTTAATATATTTTTTAGGTTTAGGATTTATTTTAATATTTTTAATTTTAGGTTTAGGATTTTATTTTATTTCTTTAGGTTTAGGTTTTCGGCTTTTATTTTAAGTTTTACTTTTTAGTTTAGGTTTAGGTTTATTTTTAGTTTAATTTTCTTTTTTAGATAAGCTTTAAGTTTAGGTTTTGTTTATTTTAGGTTAGGTTTAGGTTTTATTTATTTTGGATTAGTTTTAGGTTTAGGTTATTTTTATTTTTATTTTAAGTTAAGGTTTTTTTTTTTTTGGTTTAGGGTTTAGGTTTTAATTTGTATTTATTTTTAGGTTTTTTTTTAGGTTTAGGTTTTTTTTAGTTTTTATTTTATTTTATTTTAGGTTTATTTTATTTTTATTTTAGGTTTAGTTTTTATTTTATTCAGATTTTTTATTTTTTAGTTTAGTTTAGGTTTTTATTTATTTTATTTTAGTTTAGTTTTATTTTATTTTATTTTCTTTTTAGGTTTAGGATTAGGTTTAGGTTTTAGTTTACATTTTCATTTTATTTTATTTTGGTTTAAGTTTTTTATTTATTTTATTTTTACATTTTATTTAGTTTAGGTTTAGGATTTTAGCTTCTTAGGGTTTAGGGTTATAGGTTTTAATGTCTAGGGTTTAGGGTTTAGGGTTTATGGTTTTAGTGTTTAGGGTTTAGGGTTTGGGGTTTAGGGTTAGTTTAGGGTTTTGGGTTAGTTTAGGGTTTAGGGTTGTAGGTTTAGGGTTTAGCATTTAGGGTTAGTTTTAGGGTTTAGAGTTTAGGGTTTAGGGTTTAGGGCTTTAGGATATAGAGTTTATGGTTCATGTATTTGGTATAGGTTTTATTTAAAATAGTCATAGGTTTAGGTTTATTTATTTATTTTATTTATCATTTATTTTAGCATGTTTATTTTTTATTTTTATTTAGTTTAGTTTATTTATTATTTTATGTTTATTTATTTTAGTTTACTTTTATCTCTAGTTATATTTTAGGTTTAGTTTATTTTTTTTTTACTTTTTATTTTTATTTTTATGTTTAGGGTTTTTATTTTATTTTGTTTATGTTTATGTCTTCTTATTTATTTTATTTTTAGGTTTTATTTAGTTTAAGTTTAGGTTTTTAGGTTTTTTAGGTTTTTAGGGTTTAGGGTTTAGAGTTTATGGTATGGTGTTTATGGGTTTAGGGTTTAGGGTTGTAGGTTTTAGGGTTTAGGGTTTAGGGTTTAAGGTTTAGGGTTTGGGGTTTTAGGGTTTAGGGTTATAACTTAAGGGTACAGGGCTTATTTTAGGGTTTAGGGTTTTGGGTTAGGGTTTTTTTATTTTTTATTTATTTTTTTATTTAGGGTTTAGGGTTAATTTAGTGTTTAGGGTTTAGTTTTTATTGTTGTAGGTTTAGGGTTGTAGGTTTAGGATTTAGGGTTTAGGGTTAGGGTTGTAGGTTTAGGGTTTATTTTAGGGTTTGGGCTTAGGGTTAGGGTTTTTTTTAATTAAGTAAATTGGTAGGTTCAGGTTTATTTAATTTATTTTATTTTTTATTTTTAATTTGGCTTATTTTTATTTTATCTAGTTTAGTTTATTTAATTTAGGTTTATTTATTTTAGCTTAAGTTTTTTATTTTACTTTATTTTTTATATTTAGATATAGGTTTATGTTTATTTTTTATTTTAGTTTATTTTTTATTTTTATTATGTTTAGGTTTTATTTTTTATTTTTATTTTTAGGTTTAGGTTTTTTATTTTATTTTTTTAGGTTTAGGTTTAAGGTTTTTATTTTATGTTTAATTTTAGGTTTTATTTTTTTGTTTAAGTTTAAGTTTATTTTTGGTTTATTTTGCTTTATATTGTTTAGGTTTATGCTTAGGTTTAGGTTTAGTTTATTTTAGGTTTAGGTTTTGGTTTCTTTTATTTTAGTTTAGTTTATTTTAGTTTAGGGTTAGGTTTATTTTATTTTTATTTTAAGTTTAGGTTTTATTTTTTAGTTTAGGGTTTAGGTTTTATTTTTTATGTTTAAGTTTTTATTTTATTTTATTTTAGCTTTATTTCATTTTAATTTTAGGTTTTGTTTTTATTTTATTTAGGTTTATTATTTTTTATTTTAGTTTATGTTTTTCTTTATTTTATTTTAGTTTAGTTTTTATTTTTTATTTTATTTTATTTTTGGGTTTAGGTTCAGGTTTAGGTCATAGTTCATGTTTTTTTTAGGTTTAAGTTTTGTTACTTATTTTATTTTTAGGTTTCATTTAGTTTAGGTTTTAGGGTTTTAATTTAGGTTTATTTATAGTTTTATTTTTTAGTTTAGGTTTAGGTTAATTTTTAGTTTATTTAGTATAGGGTTTAGGTTTAGTTTATTTTAGGTTTAGGTTTTATTTATTTTAGTTTAGTTTATTTTGTTTATTTTTTTTATTTAGGTCTAGGTTCTTTTTAAGTTTAGGGTTTAAGTTTTAGTTTTTATTTATTTTTAGCTTTATTTTTTTAGTTTAGGTTTTTATCTAGGTTTTATTTTATTTTATTTTAGGTTTATTTTAATTTTATTTTAAGTTTAGTTTTTATTTTATTTAGGTTCTTTATTCTTAGGTTTATTTTATTTTATTTTAGCTTAGTTTAGGTATTTATTTATTTTATTTTAATTTATTTTTATAATTTATTCTCTTTTACTTTTAGGTTTTATTTAGTTTTGGTTTATGTTTTTAGGTTTTTTAGGGTTTAGGGTTTAGGGTTTAAAGTTTAAGGTTTTAGGGTTTAAGGTTTAAGGTTAGAGTTTAGGGTTTAGGGTATAGTGTTTAGGCTTTATGGTTTAGGTTTTAGGGTTTAGAGTTTAGGATTTAATGTTTATGTTTTAGGGTTAACTTAGGTTTTAGGGTTATTTTAGGGTTTAGCATTTATGGTTTAGGGTTTAGGCTTTAGGGTTTATGGTTACTTTAGGGTTTTGGGTTTCAGGTTTTAGGGTTTAGGGTTTAGGGTTAGGGTTAGGGTTTAGGGTTTAGGGTTTAGGGTTTAGGGTTTAGGGTTTAGGGTTTAGGGTTTAAGGTTTAGGGTTTAAGGTTTTTATGGTTTAGGATTTAGGGTTTTAGGATTTAGGGTTTAGGATTTAGGTTTTAGGTTTAGGGTTTAGTGTTTTTGTTTGTTTTAACAGAGAACAAATTCAGATTCCACATTTCTTCTTTTTGATTTCATCAACCAAGTAATACACCAAGTTTTCTAAGGCATAATGACATAGATAAAAATGATCGCATAGAGTAAATTAAAACCATAGATAACTAGAGCTGTCTTTGTAGAACAGTTCCATAAGTAAAGTCGGATCGGTTCTTGGTTCTCTAATTTTGACATCTCGAGTTGTAGGATCCACCATAATATCGCAGATTTCTCCCATCGGCCACCACCATGGCTGTAACCTTCATCGCTCCTCCTGCCTCCATGACCACCACTACCACGACCACCATCTCCATATCCACCATCACCTCCAGATCCCCCACCACCACTGCGATAACTGTCGCCTCCTCCTTTGCCTCCACCATTGGATCTTGGCTGGTTGTCGGTGATGTTAGATCAAGGTTCACTTTATTCTTAGGTTTAGATTTAGGTTTAGGTTTATTAGGTTTTAGGGTTTAAGATTATTTTTTAATTTATTTAGTTACTTTATGTTAGGTGTAGGGTTTAGGATTTAGGTTTTTTCTAATTAAGAAAATTGATAGGTTTAGGTTTATTTAGGTTATTATTTATTTATTTTAGTTTAGTTTATTTTTTTAACTTTTTATTTATGTTTAATTTTTATTTTTATTTAGTTTAGTTTATTTATTTTAGTTTTATGCTTACTTTTTTGTTTAGTTTTATTTTTATTTTATTTTTTATTTATTTTGGTTTAGATTTAGGTTTTAGTTTTATTTAGTTTATTTTATTTAGCTTTTATTTTAGGTTTAGGCTTAGTTTAGATTTATTTTATTTTTATTTAGGTTTATGTTTATTTTAATTTGTAGTTTAGTTTATTTAGGTTTAGGTTTAAATGTTTAGTTTATTTTAGTTTAGGTTTTAGTTTCAGTTTATATAGGTTAATTTAATATAGGTTTTTCATTTTTAGGTTTAGGTTTATTTATTTTTATTTTAGTTTTATTTTTATTTTATTAGTTTACTTTATTTAGTTTATTTATTTAGGTTTATTTAGGTTTATTTTTAGTTTAGGTTAGGTTTATTTATTTTAGTTTAGTTTAGTTTATTTTTAGTTTTATTTAGTTTAGGTTTAGGTTTAGAATTATTTTTATTTATCTATTTAGGTTTTAGTTTATTTAGTTTAGTTTAGGTTTTGGTTTAGGTTTAGGTTTATGTACTTAGTTTATTTATTTATATAGGTTTAGGTTTAAGTTTATTTATTTAGTTTATTTATTTATTTAGGTTAAGGATTAGGTTTTCATTAGTTTAGTTTATTTAGTTTTATTTTATTTGGGTTTAGGATTTAAGTTTAGGTTTACGTTTAGGTTTATTTCGTTTAGGTTTAGTTTAGGTTTATTTTTATTTATTTTTTTAGTTTATTTTTTATTTACTTTAATTATTTAGGTTTATTTTTTTATGTAGTTTATTATTTATTTATTTTATTTTCGTTTATTATTTTATTTATTTTTCTTTATTTTTATTTTTATTTTTAGTTTAGGTTTAGATTTAGGTATTTATTTTTATGTTATTCTATTTTATTATTATTTATTTATTTTAGTTTATTTTATTTTATTTATGTAGGTTTATGTAGTTTATTTATTTAGTTTATTTATTTAGTTTAGGGTTTATTTTACTTTAGGTTTAGGTTTTATTTAGTTTTTATTATGTTTAGGTTAATTTTATTTAGGTTTAGCTTTTTAGTTTAATTTATTTTAGTTTATTTTAGTTTAGGTTTATTTAGTTTATTTTTAATTTTATTCTTGTTTCTATTTATTTAGTTTAGTTTCAGATTATTTATGTTTAGGTTTATTTATTTATTTAGTTTATTTTATTTTAGGTATATTTATTTAGGTGCATTTAGTTTAGGTTTAGGTTTATTTTTATTTAGTTTAGTTTATTTATTTAATTTAGGTTTAGGTTTAGGTTTTATTTAGGTTTAAGTTTATTTTATTTAGTTTAGGTTAATTTAGTTTAGGTTTAGTTTATTTAGTTTAGGTTTAGGTTTTATTTAGGTCTAGGTTTAAGTTTATTTTATTTAGTTTAGGTTAGTTTAGTTTAGGTTTAGTTTATTTAGTTTAGGTTTAGGGTTTAGGTTTAGTTTAGTTTAGTATTTAGGTTTAGGTTTAGGTTTATTTTAGGTTTATTTTTAGTTTAGTTTATTTAGTTTAGTTTATTATTTAATTTAGGTTTAGGTTTATTTTATTTATTTAGTTTATTTTTTAGGTTTTTTTTAGCTTTTAAGTTTAGGTTTATGTTTAGGTTTAGGTTTTAGGTTTAGGCTTATTTATTTAGTTTAGGTTTTAGTTTATTTAGTTTTGGTTTAGGTTTAGGTTTAGGTTTAGGTTTAGGTTTAAGTTTTAGGTTTAGGTTTAGGTTTAAGTTTTAGGTTTATTTTTAGGTTTATTTTCTTTCTTTTATTTTATTTATCTTTTAGTATATTTAGTTTAGTTTTGGTTTATGTTTTTATTTATTTAGTTTATTTAGGTTTAGGTTTAGGTTTATTTATTTCTTATTTAGTTTAATTATTTTAGTTTATTTTTCTATTTAGTTTATGTTTTATTTAATTTATTTTATATTAGTTTATTATTTTATTTATTTTAGGTTATTTTTTATATTTATTTTTAATTTAGGCTTAGGTTTGGTTTTTATTTTAGGTTTAGGTTTAGGTTTTTATATGATTTTATTTGATTATTATTTTTTTAGTTAAGTTTATTTTATCTTATTTATTTAGGTTTATTTAGTTTATTTATTTAGTTTAGGGTTTATTTTATTTTAGGTTTAAGTTTTATTTAGTTTTATTTAGGTTTATGTTTAGTTTATTTTTAGGTTTAGGTTTAGAGTTTAGGTTTATTTAGTTTTAGTTTATGTTTAGGTTTAGGTTTATTTTAATTGAGTTTATTTTATTTAGTTTAGGTTTATTTATTTATTTAGTTTAGTTTATTTTATTTATTTAGGTTTAGGTTTTATTTAGTTTATTTTAGTTTAAGTTTTTAGTTTAGTTTATTTAATTTAGTTTAGGTCTATTTATTTTTTTTATTTTTTTTTGTTTATTTAGTTTAGTTTAGTTTAGGTTTAGGTTAATTTAGTTTATTTATTTATTTAGTTTATTTTTTATTTACTTAGGGTTTAGGTTTTGGTTTAAGTTTATTTTTATTTTTTAGGTTTAGGTTTAGGTTTCGGTTTAGTTTAGGGTTTATTATTTAGTTTAGTTTATTAAGTTTATTTTTTATTTTAGGAATATTTATTTAGGTTTAGTTTAGGATTATTTATTTTAGGTTTAGGTTTATTTTTATGTAGTATAGTTTATTTATTTATTTACTTAGTTTAGTTTTGGGTTTAGGTTTAGGTTTAGGTTTAGGTTTATGTATAGGTTTAGGTTTAGGTTTAGGTTTTATTTTGGTTTAGGTTTAAGTTTATTTTATTTAGTTTAGGTTTAGGGTTTAGGTTTAGTTTAGTTTGGGGTTTAGGTTTAGGTTTAGGTTTATTTTAGGTTTATTTTTAGTTTAGTTTATTTAGTATAGTTTCTTATTTAGTTTAGTTTAGGTTTAGGTTTATTTTATTTATTTTAGTTTAATTTTTAGGTTTTATTTTAGCTTCTATGTTTAGGTTTATGTTTAGGTTTAGGTTTTAGGTTTAGGTTTATTTATTTAGTTTAGGTTTTAGTTTATTTAGTTTCAGTTTAGGTTTATTTAGTTTAGGTTTAGGTTTAGGTTTGAGGTTTTAGGTTTAATTTTAGGCTTATTTTATTTAGTTTATTTTTTTATGTTTTAGTTTTTTTAGTTTAGTTTAGGTTTAGGTTTTTATTTATTTAGTTTATTTAGTTTTATGTTTATTTTATTTTATTTTTTAGGTTTATTTATTTTAGTTTAGGCTTAAGTTTAGGTTTAGGTTTCTTTATTTAGGTTTATTTTTCGTTTAGTTTAGTTTATTTAGTTTTATTTTAGGTTTAGGTTTAGGTTTATTTTATTTTTAGTTTATTTTTTATTTTTATTTATTTATTTTAGGCTTAGGTTTAGGTTTAGGATTTTAGGTTAATTTATTTAGGTTTAGGTTTAGGTTTAGGTTTAGGTTTATTTAGTTTAGTTTAGGTTTATTTATTTAGTTTATTTTATTTAGTTTATTATTGTTTAGGTTTAGGTTTAGGTTTTAGGTTTAGGTTTAGGTTTAAATTTAAGTTTAGATTTAAGTTAATTTATTTTATTTTTATTTAGTTTAGTTTATTTATTAAGGTTTAGGTTTAGGTTTAGGTTAATTTAGTTTATTCAGTTTAGTTTATTTTATTTATTTAGTTTAGGTTTATGATTATGTTTAGTTTAGGTTTATTTAGGTTTAGGTTTAGGTTTAGGTTTAGGTTTAGATTTATTTTAGTTTATTTTAGTTTATTTAGTTTAGGTTTAGGTTCAGGTTTAAGTTTATGTTTAGGTTTACATTTAGGTTAAGGTTTAGGTTTATTTAGTTTAGTATATTTATTTTTCAGCTTAGGTTTATTTATTTTAATTTATTTATTTTAGGTTTAGGTTTAGGTTTAGGTTTATTTTATTTAGTTTATTTATGTAGTTTACTTTAATTTAGTTGAGGTTTATTTAGTTTATTAGTTTAGTTTATTTTAGTTTAGGTTTAGGTTTATGTTTAGTTTAGGTTTAGGTTTAGGTATAGGCCAAGATTTTGGTTTAGGTTTAGGTTTAGGTTTATGCTTTATTTAGGTTTAGGTTTCAGTTTTGATTTAAGTTTAGGTTTAGGTTTATTTTTATTTAGTTTATTTAGTTTATTTTAGGTTTAGGTTTATTTATTTTAGTTTAGTTTAGTTTAGTTTAGGTTTATTTAATTAGTTCAATTTATTTAGGTTTAGGTTTAGGTTCATTTTAGGTTTTAGTTTATTTATTTTAATTTTTTACTTTAGTTTATTTTATTTAGGTTTAGGTTTTATTTTATTTTAGTTTAGGTTTAGGTTTAGGTTTTTTTTGGTTTAGCTTTATTTTTAGTTTAGTTTAGGTTTAGGTTTATTTTAGGTTTAGGTTTATTTATTCTTAATTTAGTTTAGGTTTATTTTATTTAGGTTTAGGTTTTGGTTCTATTTAATTATTTATTTTGTTTAGGTTTAGGTTTAGGTTTAGGGTTATTTTAGTTTATTTAGTTTAGGTTTAGGTTTAGGTTTTATTTAGTTTAGTTTAGTTTAGTTTATGTTTTGGTTTAAGTTTAGTTTAGTTTAGGATTATTTTTTTCATTTAGTTTAATTTATTTATTTTAGGTTTATGTTTAGGTTTAGTTTAGGTTTATTTTAGTTTAGTTTAGTTTAGGTTTAGGTTTAGGTTTTATTTTATAGTTTAGTTTAGGTTTAGGCTTAGTTTAGAATTATTTAGTTTATTAGGTTTAGCTTTTTTTAGTTTAGGTTTAGGTTTATTTAGTTTATTTAGTTAATTTAGGTTTAGGTTTAGTTTAGGTTTAGGTTTATTTATTTTTATTTATTTAGTTTAGTTTATTTATTTTAGTTTATTTATTTAGGTTTAGGTTTAGGTTTAGGTTTATTTTTATTTTAGGTTTATTTAGGTTTGTTTATTTAGGTTTAGGTTTATTTTTATTTAGTTTAGTTTATTTAGTTTATTTAGGTTTATGTTTATTTAGTTTTAGTTTATTTATGTTTAGGTATATTTAGCTTAGTTTAGGTTTAGGTTTATGTTTATTTTTGAGGTTTAGGTTAATTTTAAGTTTAGGTTCAGGTTTATGTTTATTTTAGGTTTAGGTTTAGGTTTATTCATTTTAGGTTTAGGTTTAGGTATATTTTATTTTAGTTTAGTTTATTTATTTAGTTTTAGGTTTAGGTTTAGGTTTAGGTTTTGATTTAGGGTTCAGTTTATTTAGGTTTAGGTTTTGGTTTAGGTATTGGTTTATTTTAGTTTATGTTTTAGGCTTAGGTTTAGGTTTAGGATTTTTTAGGTTTTATTTAGTTTAGTTTAGTTTAGTTTAGGTTTATTTTATTTAGTTTAGTTTAGGTTTATTTTATTTATTTTAGTTTAGTTCAGCTAGGTTTAGGTTTAGGTCTTACGTTTATTTAGTTTAGGTTTATTTTTGTTTATTTTATTTAGTTTATTAAGTTTTTGAGTTTATTTTGCTTTGTTTAGATTTAGGTTTATTTAGTCTATTTAGTTTTATTTTATTTATTTAGTTTAGATTTA
Organism: Cymbidium sinense; assembly: GCA_021442155.1. Lineage (NCBI taxonomy): Eukaryota > Viridiplantae > Streptophyta > Magnoliopsida > Asparagales > Orchidaceae > Cymbidium > Cymbidium sinense. The sequence goes on along the minus strand of CM038214.1, from coordinate 84,010,297 downwards.
GGCATAGGTTTAGGTTTATTTTTTTATTATTTATTTTATTTATTTAGTTTAGTTTTATTTTAGTTTATTTTTAGTTTAGTTTAGGTTTAGGTTTATTTATTTAGTTTAGTTTATTTAGTTGATTTTTAGTTTATTTTATTGTATTTTTATATAGTTTAGTTTAGTTTAGGTTTAGGTTTATTTAGGTTAAATTAGTTTAGTTTATTTACTTTAGTTTAGGTTTAGGTTTATGTTTAGGTTTAAGTCTAAGTTTATTTAGTTTATGTTTAGGTTTAGGTTTAGGTTTTAGTTTAGTTCAGGTTTATTTTTAGGTTTAGGTTTAAGTTTTATTTTATTTTTATTTAGGTTTATTTATTTAGGTTTAAGATTATTTATTTAGTTTGGTTTATTTTATTTAGTTTAGGTTTAGGTTTTATTTAGTTTAATTTAGTTTAGTTTAGTTTATTTTTTGGTTTAGGTTTAGTTTTAGTATAGTTTATTTAGTTTAGTTTATTTATTTATTTTAATACAGGTTTTAGGTTTTATTTAGTTAAATTTAGTTTAGTTTAGTTTATTTATTTATTTTAATACAGGTATTTTTTTTAACAGAGAACAAATTCAAATTCAATATTTCTTCTTTTTGATTTTATTAACCAAGTAACATGCCATGTTTTCTAAGACACAAGATACAATATAGATCAAAAATGAGCATGCATAGAGCAAATCATAAATCTTAAAAAACTAGAATCGTCTCTCCTGTAATGACACACTTAAATAAACAGCAAATCAGTTATTTTTTTTTTTTTTTTTTTAAAGGAAACCCCATTATACGGTATTTTATTGCCACAAAAAAGGTTACAAGATCCTTAAAGAGGATAAACTCGAATCTCTCAAAGAGCAACAATTAGCCAGGAGTAAATCCCCATCTAAGTACATCCAAAAGCAAGAGAAAACATTAAAGCAATCAAAAGATACAATATGGCTAACATAATGTCGAAAGGAAGATTAAGGCCAATGCTCGATGGTTGTGAGAGCTTGGTAATATGGAACAAACACAAGAGAACAAGGAGAATCACACGCAAAGTGACCTGAGAGGAGATTAGAGCGGGTAAAATAATACAAATAGAGATAAATGAAAACAATAAAAGCGAGGAAGCGATAATAGGAAAGTTGATAAAGAAGGCTCGCTCAATCACACCAAATTGGGGTAGATGCAAAATTGAGCATCCAAACTTCATTAGAAGGGTTACATCACATGAGCTACTACCATACCAAAGGGGTGAAAACATCACGACCATCATAGCCAACAAACACGTGAGGAGGTAACACAGGTTGTTGATAGTCTTATGAACTTTATTACGCAATCCTAAACACAATCATATCTAAAATAGAGAGGTAATTGCAAAGAGCTAAATGGTAAGTTGTCTCATTCAAGAAAGATATCAGCAATATAGTCATCTTGACATGAGAGTATATAAACATAGGGGAATAAGTCATCTTAGCTAGAGCCTCATATCCAAGTGAAACCAGCATATAAACCCACCACCAAAAAATAGCAGATGAGATAAATGTTGCGATCATGCTAATCAAGTCAATGATCTTATAGTTCAGACCTTCCCATCATAAGATATATAATTGAAACTTTCAGGGCAGGAAACAACCCCCTTTTTTATGTCCATATGAGTAATTGGAGAAAGACAATTGTAAAGGAAGGCAGCATAGCTCAACACGAAAAAAATTACAACCAACCAAAACTAACAAGTAAGGACATTTAAAACTCGACTCCCATGGCGACATCTGGGGTCAAAATTAGATAATCCGACTCAAGATAACCAAAATACAAGACAACAAAAGCGACAACTTCCCATAACACCACTCTTCAGAATAGGCTCAAAAAGCACAAAGCTGGACGAGATAGGAATAGAGACTAATGCAAATTCTGACATTGAGGAGATGAGCAACGGGTAAAAGCATCTGAAAACCAACAAAATAAGTAATGCAACAATGTAAAATAGAATGCAAAAAAGATAGGACAATGGATTACCAAAGCAAAAAATAGCCAAGGCGACAATGAAGGCAACATTGAGGCGGGGAAGGACTACAGATTGACCATAAAACCTCCCAATCATAGTAGATATTAGGCCATAAAGTAGTTATCTTGAAGGCCGCAACACAGACAAAAATCTCCAAAAACCATCACCATCAGGGCATCAAGAGCAGTAATTGTTTGCTGAATGAAGGACCCAGAAATCTTGCAGCCAACATAGAAGGAGCCAATAAGGGTGGCGGATAAACCAGGAAATTTCAGGACATGAAACAATCAAAATAACAAAAATCTAACTAGAATGCCTCCCATCCAATATAAGCGAGCAGCAGATGCGAGGTTTATCGAGAGAATGAAAAAGCGGCAGATATGATAGATCACATTAGTCAGATGATAAGCAACTAAAAGACCAAAAAGGGGTTCAAAGCAAAGTCCACCAAGCAATCGGCAACAACATCTTTGAATAAGGTAAACGAGAACCCCTGATCCAATCTACGATAAGCGGAATGGCTAAGACCAACGGTGGCGAGAATACAAAATTATATATAAAATGGAAGGATAGATAATGAATAGCACCCACCCCAAGCAAATTACATTTAGAGAAATCGACGAAGAAGGTGCTTAATCACCATAATCCAAACGCCAAAGATAGTGACAATAATAACCAATAGGATTGCCAATAATCCCATTATGCTTATAAGATAAACCATTGATGCCTTTCCAAAGATAACAAAAAAAGGATATTTAAAAAAGGCATGTTCACAACATAACAAATGGAGAGAAGACCACTGCAAGAACAAACAACAATCCAGATGATGGCATCTTGCTGGAAAAGGAAAATAAAAACCAAAATTAATGAATACAAAATTACCCACAATCACGACAAATGCAGATAATGATCCATTGAGAAAATCCAAGCTTCTTTGCGGAAAAATAAAACCGAGAGACAAGATTGATAGAAGCCTCAAGGAACCAAATCGACCTCAAAAAACTACCACATAAGGAACATTCATACGGAACAATATCCCTATTACCCACAATCCTTGAGAAATACCAGGGCTTGCCAAAATAATAGTCATTGAGGGTATACCAACCATAGTTTATGATCAAGTAGCTTGATAAGGCATAGTGATCGTATAACTAACGACTAAAAGGGATATTATAGCGAGGTTAAGGCGAAGCCCTAATTAGATAAACCAAATCCACAAACATCCAAAGTCTTAAAGAACAGTAACATCAAACTATAGTACCACACTAATAGAAATAGCACTCCAATCCAAGAAGGTAACGCAACAATAGATGCATGATTATAATATAAACAAAAGGCAGATATGATTCTGACCACCAGAAATGAGAGAACTAGCCAAATAATCGGCAATCAGAGTCACTCCCATTAGAGCAACTATTGCAACATAAGTCGATATTAAGGGTAAGAAGGTCAGTGATAACTGAGAAAGCCAAAAGAACATCGATAGCGGAAGAAAGGAAGAAAACACCCAACAGCAAGATCCCACCAAAGAAACCTTCCTGAAATAGGAAATGGTATGATGATTGGGGTGTAGGTTCCATTAAAAACAACATCGATAAGTATCGCAAAAACCAAATATCCTCATCATGCACAAAATGAAGTAAATATAACTCCCAAGTAAAAAAAATGTCAAGGAGAGTTAGGACACATAGCAGAAAACCGGAAAAAAGAGATGAAGAGGAGAGTTAGATTCTGAGGTAAGGAAGCCTGGAATTGTCCAAGTTAACTAGACCATGCAAGTATTTGGGTAATGTAAATTGATTAAAGAGGATGATACTGTCTAATCTCGCACCCAGATTTGCAAGGTAATCAACACATGTGTTACCTTCCTTGAGAGAGAAGAGCCCTAATTTGCTTGAGGAGGTAGTACAAACAAGCGTTGCTCATATTGGTAGAAGTCAAAAGGTCAATCAAGAAGCGTCCACCTCTATCCAAATATTGAGCCAGTCATTTTGAAGACAAATTTCTAGAGCTTTGTGGACCATAAGCTCGGATAAGGATCTTTGGAAATAAGGGGATAAGCAAAATCACATAGAACAATACCCTTAGAATCCCACGAAAATGCCTCCACAACTGAGCCATTATGAGAGAGCCATCGTATTAATTTTAATAATATGATCAAGAGGTTTTCCAAAACTATTCTATCATTTCGATAGAAGAAGAGTGGAAGGTTGAGGCTCATTTATTAGATTCTGACCTTTAAAATGCTTGTGATGGACTAAATTGGCTTTAAATAAGCTAAATTTTGTTTTAGTTCTAGCAATAATCCTCATGTGATTCATACAAATCCCATGATGTTTAGCTTCATTTCGGTCCATCCATATGAACCAAATAAGAGTAATGGAGATTATGATTTTAATATGACCTTTAATTGCATTGTCAAAGTAAACTTCAAGAAGTTGATATAAAGTAAAAGAACCATTAGAATTGATAGTGTTGAATAGATTGTCATACCAAATCCAAATTTTAGAGGCAATAGTCCCATTAATAAAAACATGGTTAACATTCTCAATATGGGAACAACATTGACATTTAGAGGGTAAATAAAACCCTTTACCCCACAACAAAGAGTCAACAAGAATAAAGTTTTTTAGGATACGCCAAGTAAGAATAGAATAAGAAGAGGGGATATTGCTATTCCAAATTTTGGAGAACACATTAGAAGAATCCTGATTGTCTTTAATGTGAATCCACACATTTTAAGGTTGAAATCCCATTATGAGATAACTTAAAGATAATCTGATCATGATTGTTTGGAGTGATAGGAATACTAGTAATCATATTTAAGAAAGTGGAAGGAATAGAATCAGTAATCTTACTAGTGTTCCACATGTGGTTTTGCCAAAATGAATTAACTCTAATATCGGTGGTGGAGTGAGTGTAGATTAAGTCATCAATGGAGCCAGAACCACTCCAGTTGTCTTGCCAAAAAAAATTGCGAGTTTATGCCCCAAAAATTAAGGATTGCATCCCATTTGATAGAACAAAGTCTTCTCCCACAGGAGAATCGCCCGATTTAAAAGGACAAATGAGAGGATGTTTACCCTGGCAATATTTAGAAGTCATGAAATTCGCCGAAAGACTATTTTTTCTCCTAAAGTTTCACCAAAGTTTGTAGGAGAAGGCATGGATAACTTCTTTGATGGATTTACATCCCAGACCTCCCTCTTTAAGAGTACCACAACTATTAGACCAGGATGACCAGTGCATTCTTTTAGAGGATGTATTTGTTCCATATAAGAATTTGTTTAAGAGACGCTCAATTCTATTTATGGTAGAGTTGGTAGGCACAATGGTTTGAAGAAGGTATATGGGCATGGAATTTAAAGTGCTCTTGATCAAGGTAAGCCTACCACCGAAAGAGAGTAAATAAAATTCTTAAACCAAAATTTTGTTAGAAATTTTTTGAATTAGATCATCAAAAAGTTGTGATCTTTTATGGCCTTTGAAAAGCGGAGCTCCAAGGTAATTAAGAGGGAGTTGATTTTTCTTAAAATTAGTAATTCTGGATCTTTGGTTAAGTCTATTAAGAGGAATCTTAGTTGAAGGAATAAAACAACATTTTCCTTCATTAAGAAAAAGACCACTAACTTTACCAAAATCATTTAGAAGGTTCTTGATGGTTTTAACATGTTGAATGGAAGTTCTTTGAAGATAATGAAATCATCGAAAGCTAAGATGAGAAATAGGAAACCTCCATGAGTTTTAAAAGACATATTAGGCTTATTAGCAAAAGATCATTGCTCCTTGGAGGTATTCAATAGCGATGATAAAAGAGAAGGTGATAGTGGGTCACCTTGCCTCAAACCATGGCTAGAAGGAAAGAAACCTATGGACTCACCATTCATGATAACTGAAAACCAGACATTCATGATACATCCTTTTATAATCCAGATAAAACTATCATAGAAACCAAACAAATTCAGGATTTGAAAGAGAAAGTCCCATGAGAGATTATCAAAGGCTTTAGCGTTGTCCAGTTTGAATAAGATGTTGCCTCCTCTAGAATTGATATCAATGTCATGAACCATTTCTTGGCGAGAAGAATATTATCCGATATTGTTACGTGTTTAACAAAACCGGTTTGATTAGGGAGATGATTTTAGGAAGCAAAGGGCTAAGCCTATTATTTATTAATTTAGCAATGAATTTTTGAAAAAAGGTGCAAAGACTAATCGGTCTAAACTCGCTCCAAGATTCAGGATTGTTAGTTTTGGGAATAAGGACAATAGAAGTGCTTGAAAAGTATTTGGGAATGGAACTGCCATCAAAGAAATCAATAATAACATTAACTAAATCGGTTTTAATAAATGGCCAACAGTGCTGAAAGAAGTGGGTCGTATAGCCATCAGGGCCAGCAACAGAGTCAGTGTTCATGTTCTTAAGAGTATTACTAATCTCTTGTTCGGAAGGACACATAGTGAGTAAATGATTATCCTCACTATTAATCATAGAAGGAATAAGATGGGTGTTTTATAAAGTATCAAGCAATGGCTTAGAATTTAATAAAGTTTGGAAATGATGAATGATAGAATCCTTAATATCATTGTTATCGGTTATCCATTCACCATTAGAGTTCTTAATTTTCTTAATCGAGTTTAAGGCTTTCCATTTATTACAAATGGCATGAAAGTACCTAGTGTTTCTGTCACCTTCAGCAATATGTTTGCTTGTGGCTTTTTGATGCCAATAGGTTTCTTCCATGTTTTGATAATTAAGCAAATTATTCTTGGCAATGTTCAACTCCTCAAGTTTACTAGGATCGTTGAGACGATCTTCAAGAGAACAAACCTCTTGTTCCATAGCTTTAAGATTTGTGAAAAGATTTTTAAAAATGTGTTTGTTCCACCAATTAAGATTTTTTTAAGTCTTTTGAGCTTAAGCCATGCGAGTCATACCTTGAGCATTATCCAGAAAATAGGGGCCATCCAATTAGTGATAGCGACATTGGTAAAGTCACTATGTTGGGTCCACATGTTTTGAAATCGAAAGGAGGGAGTAGATGAGTTTGGGGGGGGGATTATTGAAGGAAATCAAGAGAGGAGCATGGTCGACAAAGTTACGCTCAAATGCTCAAGTGGTAGAAGACCATTGATTGATCCAAAGAATTAAAGAGGGCCCTATCAAGACACTACCAAAGCCTAGAGTTATGCCACGTGAAGTTAGACCCAGTGAAACCAATGTCGATCAGATTGCAATCAAGGGTCATATTTGAGAAGTCCTCCATGGAATGAAGGTTAGGAGAACATCCTCCCTTCTTTAACTAGCTATGATAGTATTGAAATCACCTCCAACCAACCGGGAAGGTTAAAAGAGGAGTGTAAGTGATTCCAAAGGATGTTCCTACCAACTCTATTACAAGAGGCATAGATAAAAGAGCCAAAAGCTGAAAAGTCACCTAAGGAGATTTTGACATTAACCAATTGGTCAAGATTATCAATGATGGAAATGGTGATGGGGTTGTGCCAAAAGCACCAAATTTTATTATTAAGATTGAAGAAGAAATTATGAAAGCCAAGGGATCTAGCGACAAAAGCAATCTTAGAGGAATTAATGAAAGGTTCAATAAGAACAAGTAACTTGATATTATGAACACGACAAAGACTCCTAACACGATTGCGGACAGGAAGAGACCCACAACCCTGGATATTCCAAATAAGAAAATTAATCATAAGGGGACAACCAAAAGGGAAAAGTAAAAAAAGAAAGGAAAGAGAGGAGAGAAATGATGACACATTACTTGTGTGGGGTGGAAGAAGAGAGTGAGTCTAGAGGTTATTATTAGAAAATTTTGCTTTGAAGGGTTTTTTGTTTTTAACAATTTGAAAGGGTCTCTCAGAATCCAAATTATCTCCATCAGAAAGAGATTGATTTAAGGGTTCCAAAATAGTAGAAGAATCTATCAATGATTTAGAAGAGGGATTTCACCTTCTTCCGTATCGGATAGAGTATGAGAAATTGGGATAAATTGGATATCACTCTGAAAGGAAATAGATGTGGAAGTTTTGGCACCATTCGTAATAGAAATATCTTTCTCAATATGTTCTGAAACCATAGGGTCATTATTGATTTGGTCTATTATATGATTCCCATTCAAATTGTTTAATTGGGTGTCCAATATGAGGCTACCATTCAGATTTTGTTAGGATTTAAATGAAGCAAAAGAGATCATGGGAAACCAGATTATTAGCGAGGGGTGAAGTTAGGTAAATTGCCATTGGTAACATCACACCCCTCATTGGTTGTTTTAGTACCAAGGTCAGATTATTTGCCACTAGATAGATCATTATGAGGTGTAGGTAGGAGAGGTTCTTTTTGAGTATCTTTAGGCACGTATGCTAGAGTATTGGTTTTTTGAGTTCTATTAATGGTAGTCATATTATGTGGTAAATTTTTCCTGAGATTAGGATGAAGCACAAAGCAATCAGAGTGGTCGTGTCCGTGAATCTTGCAGTGAGTGCAGAAAACAGGAAAATTTTTGAATTCAACTTTTTGACTATATCCAAATTTTTCAGAGCCAATCCAAACCTCTTTGGGATATTTCTTTGTGATGTCTATCTCAACGAGAATACGAGCAATAGATGGCCTAGATCTATTGGCCGTTGCTTGGTCTATTTGGAGGCGTCTACCAAAAGGCCAAGCAAGAAACAAAACTTGATGAGTGACATAATGTATTCATGTTAGGAAAAACAAGCCAAAGAGGGACAATGGGAGATTCTTCTTTGACATCAAATAGAGGCGACCATTTGGTATACATTTGACAATTATGCACAAAATAAGAACGATGAGCGAAAACCCGTGAGTAATCTAAATCATTAGAAAGTTGAATAAGAATGTGGCGGGGATCGATCAGCCCGATAGAGAAAGAACCCGTTAATTTTAAACTATGAAAGAAAGTGTGAATGTTATCAAGAGTTGGCGTCTAAGGGAGAATTTACCCACCAAAGCGAACTTCGAAGGGCTTAGGTTTCTCAACATCTCGAGAACACATTCGACAATCCACGATAAGAAGTCAAAATGAGATTAACTGAAGCATTCGAGCTAGGGATCTTACTAGATAAAGCATCTTTGAATGATTTAACAGTAGTTACATTAACATGTGCAATCGAATCAAAACAGAGTCGAGAGCAAAGTCGGTCGGCGTCGGAGGCGATGGGGGATTCAGAGACGAGCCTCGCCATTGCTCTAATCCAAGGGCGTCACATCTGAAGGAGCAAACATGAGCTCGGTGAGAAGCAGCAAAATGCAGAATACGTGATCCAATCCACCAAGGGGAACATTTAGTTTCCATCATATCCCCGATCTCTCCTTCCGTCACTACCCCGGATGTAACCTCCATCACTCCTCTTGCCTCCATAACCACCATTGCTTCGACAACCACCTTCATATTCACTAGCACCTCCATAACCCCCACCACCATTATGATTACCACCACTCGCCTTCTCCAACACCGGATCTGGGCTGGTTGTGGTGATGTTCCTGCCATCAAGGTTCTTCCCATTTTTAGGGTTTAGGTTTAGGTTTAGGTTTATTAGGTTTTAGGGTTTAAGTTTATTTTTTAATTTATTTAGTTACTTTAGGCTTAGGTTTAGGGTTTGGGGTTTAGGGTTTAGGGTTTAAAGTTAGGTTTTAGGGTTTAGGGTTTAGAGTTTAAGTTTTAGGGTTTGTGCTTTTAGGGTTTAGGGTTCAAGGTTAGGGATTAGGGTTTAGAGTTTAGGGTTTATTAGGGTTTAGGGCTTAGGATTTAGGGTTTAGGGTATAGGGTTCAGTGTTTAAGCTTTAGGGTTTAGGGTTTATAGAGTTTAGTGTTTAGGGTTTAGGACTTAAGATTTAGGGTTAATCTGACTTCTAATAGGTTTAATTTAGCTTAGACTTTAGGGTTTAGGATTTAGGGTTTAAGGTTAATTTAGAGTTTAAGGTTTAGGGTTCGGGTTACGGTTTAGAGTTTAGGGTTTAGGGTTTTGGTCTAGGGTTTGTTTATGGTTTAGGGTATTTTTTAAAAAATTAAGCAAAATGATAGGTTTAAGTTTATTTAGTTAATTTAATTAAATTTTCATTTATTTTATTATATTTTATTATTTATTTTTATTTAGATTTATGTTTTATTTTTATTTAGTTTAGTTTATTTATTTTAGGTTTATTTATTTTTATTCAGGTTTTTTACTTTAGTTTCTTTTTATTTTTTAATTTAGTTCTTTTTTAAGGTTTAGGTTTTAGGTTTATTTTTAGGTTTTATTTTTTAGTTTAGTTTTATTTTTAATTTGTTTTATTTTATTTAGTTTAGGGTTTAGGTTTTATTTATTTTAGCTTTATTATTTATTGTTTAGGATTTAGGGTTTAGGGTTTAGGGTTATGGTTTTGGGTTTAGTGTTTACAGTTTAGGGTTTAAGGTTTTAAGGTTTATTCTTTTAGCGTTTAGGGTTTAGGGTTAGGGATTAGGGTTTAGGGTTTAGGGTTTAGGGTTTAGGCTTTAGGGTTTAGTGTTTATGCTTTAGGATTTAGGGTTTTTAGGGTAAAGGGTTTAGGGTTTAGGGTTTAGGTTTTAGGTCCAGTTAGTTATAGTTGACATTTAGGTTAGTTTAGCTTAGGTTTAGTGTTTAAACATGGTTTAGGTTTAGAGTTTAGGATTAGGGTTCTAAGTTTAGGGTTTAGAGTTTTATGGTTTAGGGTTTAGGTTTAAGGTAAGGGTTTATGGTTTAGGGTTTAGGATTTAGGGTTTAGGGTTTGGGTTGTAGGTTTATGGTTGGAGGTTTAGGGTTAGTTTTAGGGTTTAGCATTTAGGGCTTAAGATTTAGGGTTTATGGTTTAGGGTTTAGGGGTTTTTTTAAAAAAAATAAAATTAAGTAAGCTCGTAGGTTTAGGTTTATTTAGTTTATTTTCTATTTTTGTTTATTTTACTTTTTTATTTTTATTTAGGTTTATTTTTTTATTTAGTTTAGTTTATTTATTTTATGTTTATTTATTTTAATTTAGGTTTTTATTTTAGTTTATTTTTTAGTTTTAGGTTTTGGTTTTTTTTTTTTTCTAGGTTTAGATTTTAATTTTCAATTTTTTTGGTCTAGTTTATTATTTTAGTTTTTTAGGTTTAGGCTTTAGTTTTTTTATTTTAGGTTTATTTCTTGATTTTATTTTTTATTTTAGGTTTAGGTGTATTTTTAGTTTAGTTTAGTTTATTTAGTTTATTGTTCAGGTTTAGGTTTGATTTATTTTAGTTTAGTTTATTTTCGTATTGGTTTAGGTTTATTTCATTTTGTTTATTTTAGGTTTAGGTTTTTCTTTTTAAGTTTGGGGTTTAGTTTTTTTTTTTTAGGTTTGTTTTTAGATTTATTTTTAAGCTTTAGGTTTTTATTTAGTTTTTATTTTATTTTATTTTAGGGTTATTTTATTTTTATTTTATGTTTGGGTTTTATTTTATTTAGGTTTCTTATTTTTAAGTTTATTTTATTTTTTTGGTTTAGTTTAGGTTTTTATTTATTTTATTTTATTTTAGTTATTATTTTTTTTCAGTTTTGGTTTCAGTTTTAGCATATGTTTTTATTTAATTTAATTTTTTTATTTTAATTAGTTTTAGGTTGTTTGATTTATTTTCTTTTTAGGTTTTATTTACTTTAGGTTTAGGTTTTTAGGTTTTAGGGTTTAGGTTTATCGGTTTTAGTGTTTAGGGTTTGGAGTTTAGGATTTAGTTTTCATGGTTTTAGGATTTACGATTTAGGTTTATGGTTAAGGGTTTAAGGCTTAAGGTTTCGGGTTTAGGGTTTTGGGTTTTGGGTTGTAGGTTTAGGGTTTAGGGTGTAGGGTTTAGGGTTTATGGTTAGGGTTTTTTTCCATTTATTTTATCTATTTATCTTTTTTTGAATTAAGTAAATTGGTAGGTTTAGGTTTATTTAGTTTATTTTTTATTTATTTTAGTTTATTTTTTTATTTTTATTTAGTTTTATTTATATTTTTATTTATTTTACTTTATTTAATTTAGTTTTATTTATTTTAATTTAGGTTTTTTATTTTAGTTTTTTTTTAAGTTTAAGTTTAGGTTTAAGCTTATTTTTTAGTTTAATTTTATTTTAATTTTATTTTTTAGGTTTAGGTTTTAATTTTTATTTTTATGTTTAGGTTTAGGTTTTTATTATATTTTTTTATGTTTAAGTTTTAGGTTTTTATTTTAGGTTTATTTTTAGGTTTTATTTTTTAGTTTAGGTATAGGTTTATTTTTAGTTTATTTTATTTTATTTAGTTTAGTATTAGGAGGTTTAGTTTGTTTTAGGTTTAGGGTTATGTTTTATTTATTTTAGTTTAGTTTACTTTAGTTTAGGTTTAGGTTTATTGTATTTTTATTTTAGGTTTAGTTTTTTTTTAGTTTAGGGTTTAAGTTTTATTTTTTATTTTTTTTAGGTTTTATTTTTTTGTTTATTTTTTAGGTTTAATTTTTTTATTGTTTTTATTTTATTTTATGTTTGGTTTATTTTAATTTTATTTTTGGTTTAGTTTTTATTTTATTTAGGGTTTTTATTTTTTAGTTTAATTTAGGTTTTTATTTATTTTTTTATTGTTTAGCTTTTATTTATTATTTTGTTTTCTTTTTTAGGTTTAGGTTTAGGTTAAGGTTCCAGTTTATGTTTTTATTTTATTTATTTTATTTTGGTTTATGTATTTTATTTATTTTATTTTTAGGTTTTATTTAGTTTAGGTTTAGGATTTTAGCTTTTTAGGGTTTAGGGTTAATTTAGGGTTTAAGTTTTTAGTTTTTTTTAATAGAGAACAATTTAAGATTCAATATTTTTTCTTTTCAATTTTATCAACCAAGTAACACACCAAGTTTTCTAAGACACAATTGCCAACGTAGATAAAAAATGAGCACGCAAAGAGAAAATTAAAAACCCTAGATAACTAGAACTCTCTCTACTATAAAGACATAATTCTATAAGGAGCAGATCGGATTGGCTAATCTTTTATTTCTCTAGTCCCATCAATCACCTCTCGGTAAATCCACCATCATAGCCTCATCGTCCCTCCATGCCACCACCGGTGTAACCCATTAAGCTCTTACCACCTCCATAACCACCACTACTCTGACCACCACCTCCATATCCACCAACATCTCTAGATCCCCCACAACCACTATGATAATTGCCGCCTCCGCCTTCGCCTCCATCGCCAGATCTAGACTGAGCCTGGTTGACGATGATGTTCCTGCCATCAAAGTTTTGCCCATTCATAGGGTTCAAGTTTAGGTTTTGGTTTATTAGGTTTTAGAATTTAAGTTTATTTTCCTAATTTATTTAGCTACTTTAGGTGTAGGTTTAGGGTTTAGTGTTTAGGGTTTAGGGTTAAGGTTTAGGGTTTAGGGTTTAGCATTTAGGTTTTAGGGTTTAGGGTTTTAGGGTGTATGCTTTTAGGGTTTAGGGTTTAGGATTTTTTAGGGTGTAGGTTTAGTGTTTAGGGTTTAGGGTTATAAGTTTAGGGTTTTAGGTTTAGGGTTTAGGGTTTAGGATTTAGTGTTTAACTTTTTTTTAATTAAGTAAATCAATTAGTTAAGGTTTATTTAGTATATTTAGTATATTTTAAATTTATTTAGGGTTTAGGGTTTAGGGTTCATTATTTAGGGTTTAGGGATTAGTTTAGGGTTTAGGGTTTAGGGTTTAGGGTTTTTTTTTTAATTCAGAATAAATTTTGAATCAATATTTCTTCTTTTTGATTTCATTAACCAAGTAACACAATAAGTTTTCTAAGACACAAGCAGCAACATAGTTCAAAAATGAGCACGCATATAGCAAATCAAAAACTTTGGATAACTAGAATCATCTCTACTGTAAAGACATAGTTCCATAAGCAGATGGATCGACATTCTTTAGTTTCTCAGCCCAATGAAAACCACCACCCCTCAGTAAAGGGATCCACCATCATATCTGATCTCTCCTCCACCACCACCACGCCTAACCCTTGGCTCCTCCTGCCACCATAACCACCACTGCTCTAGCCACCACCTACATATCCACCAGCACCTCTAGATTCCCCACCACCATTACGATAACTGTGGCCTGTGCCTTCAACTCTAATGCCAGATCTAGACTTACCCTAGTTGTCGGTGATGTTCCTGCCATCAAGGTTTTGCCCATTCATAGGGTTTTGTATTAGGTTTAGGTTTATTTTATAATTTATTTAGTTACTTTAGATTTAGGTTTAGGATTTGGGGTTTAAAGTTTGGGGTTTGGGTTAGGGTTTAGGGTTTAAGGTTTAGGGTTTAAGGTTTAAGTTTAAGGTTTTAGTGTTTATGCTTTTAGGGTTTAGGATTTAGGGTTTAGGGTTTTTCGGGGGTTAGGGTTTAGGGTTTTTCGGTGGTTAGGGTTTAGTGTTTAAAGTTAGAGGTTTACAATTTAGGGTTTAGGATTTAAGGCTTAAGGTTTTTTATTTTTTTAAAAAAAGTAAACTGGTAGGTTTAGGTTTTGATTTTGTTAAGTTTATTTTTTATTTATTTTAGTTTACTTTATATTTTATTCTTATTTAAATTTATTTTTTTATTTTAGTTTCTTTATTTTAGGTTTATTTATTTTAGTTTAGGTTTTTTATTTTAGTCTTTTGTTTAGGTTTAGGTTTAGGTTTAAGTTCATTTTTTAGTTGAGTTTTAATTTTATTTTATTTTTCAGGTTTAGGTTTTATTTTTTAATTTCAGGTTTAGGTTTAGGTTTTTATTTTATTTTTTTAGGTTTATGTTTTAGGTTTTTATTTTATGTTTATTTTTAGGCTTTATTTTTTAGTTTAGGTTTAGGTTTTTTTTAGTTTATTTTATTTTATTTAGTTTAGGTTTAGGTTTGGGTTTAGTTTATTTTACATTTAGGTTTAGGTTTTATTTATTTTAGTTTAGTTTATTTTAGTTTAGGTTTAGTTTCTTTATTATTTATTTTTAGTTTTATTTTAGCTTTATTTTTTATTTATGTTTTATTTATTTTTGGGTTTATATTTTATTTAGTTTTATTTTATTTTTTTTATATTTATTTTATTTTTATTTTACATTTAGTTTTATTTTATTTGTTTTTATTCCAGTTTATTTTTTTAGTTTAGTTGAAGTTTTAAATTATTTTATTTTATTTTATTTTAACATTTTTATTTTAATTTATTTTAATATTTAGGTTTAGGTTTTAGTTTTGGTTTTTATTTAATTTTATTTTATTATATTATTTTATTTAGGTTTAGGTTTATTTATTTATTTTATTTTTAGGTTTTATTTAATAGGAGGTTAATAGGTTTGAGGGTTTAGGGCCCAAAGATCAGTGAAGTGATAGGTGTGGTTAAGATTTAGGGTGGGCCTGGTGGTGGGTTAGGGAGCCCAGGGTATGTGGCCTCAGGGATTATTAGAGCCCAGGTGTGGAAGGGTCAGTAGTGGCCTGTGAGCCCAGCTCAGTGGCCTGTGGTTTGTGGTCTGGTTGGGTTGGGAGTTTAGCCTAAGGGTTCTGATGCCTCAGTGTCAGGTCAGTGTAGGGCCCAGGGTACTCAGTGAGTGGCCCAGGGCCTGGGGCCCAGTGCACAAGGTCATGCAAGTTGGTCAGGTCAATATGGTTGGATTAGGGTTGGCCCAGGATTTAGAGGGGAGCCCAGGGTAGGGTCTTGCTTTCTTTACAAACCATGCAAAATGGCAGGTTTAGGTTTATTTAATTTATTTTAGTCTATTTTATTTTTTATTTTTTTAGGTTTATTTTTTTATTTAGTTTAGTCTATTGGTTTTAGTTTTTTGAATTTAGTTTAGGTTTTTAATTTTATTTTATTTTTTAGGTTTATGTGTAGGTTTATGCTTATTTTTTAATTCAATTTTTTTATTTTATTTTTTATGTTTAGGTTTTTATTTTATATTTTTAGGTTTAGGTTTTAGGTTTTTATTTTAGGTTTATTTTTAGATTTTTATTTTTTAGTTTAGGTTTAAGTTTATTTTTAGTTTATTTTATTTTATTTAGTTTAGGTTTTGGCTTAGGTTTAGCTTTAGGTTTTATTTATTTCACTTTAGTTTATTTTAGTTTAGGTTAACGTTAATTTTGTTTTGTTTATTTTATTTTTATTTTAAGTTTAGGTTTTTTTATGTTTACAGTTTAGGTTTTATTTTTTATTTATTTTTAAGTTTATTTAGCTTTTTTAGTTTATTTATTTATTTTTATTTTATTTTATGTAGCTTATGTTTATTTATTTTATTTATTTATTTTTTAGTTTAGGTTTGGGTTTAGGTTTTATTTTATTTAGTTTAGTTTAGTTTAGTTTAGGTTTAGGGTTTAGGGTTTAGGGTTTAAAGTTAGTGGTTTAGGGTTTACGGTTTAGGGTTTAGCATTTAGGTTTAGGGTACTTTTATTTTATTTTATTTTTTTATTTAGTGTTTTGGATTTAGGCTTTAGGGTTTAGGGTTTAGGATTTATGGTTTAGGGTTTTCTTTATAATTAAGTAAACCGATAGGTTTAGACTTATTTAGTTTATTTTTTATTTATTTTAGTTTATTTTATTTTCAATTTTTTTAGGTTTATTTTTTATTTTTATTTAGTTTAGTTTATTTATTTTAGTTCAAGTTTTGTATTTTTATTTATTTTTAGGTTTAGGTTTAGGTTTATGTTTATTTTTTAGTTCAACATTTTTTTTAAGTTTTAGGTTTTATTTTTTATTTGTATGTTTAGGTTTACATTTTAGTTCTATTTTTTTAGGTAAACATTTTAGGTTTTTATTTTAGATTTAATTTTATGTTTATTTTTTAAATTAGGTTTAGGTTTATTTTTTGTTTATTTTATTTTATTTAGTTTAGAGATTAGGTTTAGTTTATTTTGGGCTTAGGTTTAGGTTTATTTATTTTAGTGTAGTTTATTTTAGTTTAGGTTTAGGTTTATCTTATTTTTTATTTTAGGTTTAGGTTTTTTAGAGAGTTTTATTTTTATTTATTTTGTTTTAATTTTATGTTTATTTTTTAGGTTTAGGTTTTTATTTAGTTTTTATTTTAGCTTTATTTCATTTTTTTTATATTTGGGTTATATTTTATTTAAGTTTTTAATTTTTAAGTTTATTTAATTTTTTAGTTTAGTTTAAATTTTAATTTATTTTATTTTAGTTTAGGTTTTTATTTTATTTTATTTTAATTATGTTTAGGTTTTTTTATTTATTTTATTTTTAGGTTTTATTTAGTTTAGGTTTAGGTTTTTTAGTATTTATGGTTTGGGTTTGGGTAGGAGGGAGGGGGGTTTAGGCTTTAGGGTTTGGGTGGGGGGTGGGTTTAGGTTTAATGTTTAGGGTTTAGGGTTTAGGATTTAGGGTTTAAGGTTAACTTTAGGATTTAGGGTTTATTTTTTTTTAAATTTACAATTTTTTTATTATTTTAAAATTAAGTAAACTAGTAGGTTTAAGTTTACCTAGTTTACTTTGTTTACATTTTATTTATTTTAATTTATTTTATATTTTATTTTTATTTATGGTTATTTTTATTTTTATTTAGTTTTGTTTATTTATTTTAGGTTTATTTATTTTACTTTAAGGTTTTATATTTTATTTTATATATTTGATTTAGATCTCTCCCTCCACCACCACCATGACTGTAACCTCCGTTGCTCCTCCCACCACTACGCCAAGCACCAGTTCTATATCCACCTGCACCTCCAAATCCCCAACCACCACTAAGATAACCATCGCCTCCGCCTTCACCTCCACCGCCGGATCTAGACTGAGCCTGGTTGACGATGATGTTCCTATCATCAAGGTTCTGCCCATTCTTAGTGTTTAGGTTTAGGTTTATTAGGTTTTAGGGTTTAGGGTTAGTTTAGAGTTTAGGGTTTATGATTTTAGGGTTTAGGATTTAAGGTTTATTGTTTTGGGTTAGGGTTAGGGTCTAAAGTTTATGGTTTAGGGTTTATAATTTAGGGTTTAGGGTTTAGGGTTTAGGGTTTTTGATTTAAGGTTTAGGGTTTAGGGTTAGTTTTAGGAATTAGGATTTAGGGTTTAGGGTTTAGGATTTAGGGTTTATGGTTTACAATTTTTTTTAAATTAAGTAAATTGGTAGGTTTAAGTTTATTTAATTTATATAGTTTACTTTTATTTTAT
Source organism: Cymbidium sinense (assembly GCA_021442155.1). NCBI lineage: Eukaryota > Viridiplantae > Streptophyta > Magnoliopsida > Asparagales > Orchidaceae > Cymbidium > Cymbidium sinense. The sequence goes on along the minus strand of CM038214.1, from coordinate 83,992,193 downwards.
ATTTTCATTTATGTTTATTTTTTATTTTTATTTAGTTTAGTTTATTTATTTTAACTTTATTTATTTTAGTTTAGCTTTTATATTTTAGTTTATTTTTTAGGTTTAGGTTTGGGTTTATGTTTATTTGTTAGTTTAGTTTTATTTTTATTTTATTTTTTTAGGTTTAGGTTTTATTTCTATTTAGTTTATTTTTTGTAGGTTTAATTTATTTTTTATTTAGGTTTAGGTTTTTTTTTGTTTAGTTTAGGATTTATTTTATTTATTTTTAAGTTTATTTTTTAGGTTTAGATTTTTTATTTATTTTATTTTATTTTAGGTTTATTTTATTTTTATTTTACATATGTGTTTAATTTTATTTAGGTTTTTTATGTTTAGGTTTATTTAATTTTTTAGTTTAGGTTAGGTTTTTATTTATTTTATTTTAGTTTAGTTTTTTTTTATTCTAGTTTAGTTTTTTTTTGGTTTAGGTTTAGGTTTATGTCTAGGTTTTAATTTTATTTTTTTTAGGTTTAGGTTTTTTAATTTATTTTATTTAGTGGTTACTTAGGTTTGTGGTTTAGGTTTAGGGCTAGAGGTTTAGGTCTGGCTCAGGATTTTTGGTTGTGGAGGGTTTAGGGTAGAGTTTAGGCTCAGGGTAGAGTTGAAGGTCAGGGTTTAGGATTTAATGTTTAGTTTTAGGAGTTATCGTAGGGTTGTGGTTTAGTGGTAAGGTTGTAGTTTAGGTAGGGTAAGGTAGGTTTAAGGTTAGTTTTAGCATTTAGGCATAGAGTTAGTTTTAATTTATTTATTTTATTTAATTAAGTAAACCCAGTTTAGTTTATTTTATTTTAATTTTGGTTAGTTTATTTATTTAAATTAATTTATTTTACATTTAGGTTTGGAGGTTAATTTAGTTTAGTTTATTTTATTTTGATTTTAGGTTATTATTTTATTTAGGTTTAGGTTTTATTTTATTTTATTAAGTCTTAGGTTTTTATTTCAAGTTTATTTTCAGGTTTAGTTTTTTTTTATAGTTTATTTTATTTTATTTAGTTTTGACTTAGGGTTAGGTTTAGTTTATTTTATTTTTTGGTTTAAGTTTTATTTATTTTAGTTTAGTTTATTTTAGTTTAGGTTTATTTTATTTTATTTTAGGTAGGTTTTTTTTTGTAGGGTAGGTTTATTTTATTTATTTTAGGTTTATTTTTTAGGTTTAGGTTTTAGGTTTAGTTTTATCCCATTTTAGGTTTTATCTTATAGTTTAGTTTAGGTTTTATTTATTTTATTTTATTCTTGTTTTAATTTTATTTTATCTAAGCTTAGGATCAGGTTTATGAGGTTTAATTTAAGTTTTATTTTATTTTAATTTTATTTTATTTTAGGTTTAGGTTTTTATTTATTTTATTTTTTTAGGTTTATTTAGTTTCACGTTTAAGTTTTAGTTTTTTTAGGGTTTTGGGTTTTGGGTTGTAGGTTTAGGGTTTAGGGTTAGGGTTTTAGGGTTTAGGGAGGGTTTAGGGTCAGGTTTAGGGTTTAGTGTTTATGGTTAGCGTTTAATGTGTATATAGGATAGGTTTTTTTTTTAAATTTTCTTTAATTTTTTAATTATTTAATTTTTTTTAAAATTAAGTAAACTAGTATGTTTAGGTTTATTTAGTTTATTTATTATTTATTTTAGTGTATTTTATTTTTTATTTTTATTTAGGTTTATTTTTATTTATATTTAGTTTAGTTTATTTATTTTAGGTTTATCTACTTTAGTTTTAGTATTTTATTTTAGTTTATTTTTTAGGTTTATGATTAGGTTTAGGTTTAGTTTTTTTTTTTTTTATTTTATTATTTAGGTTTTGGATTTATTTTTTATTTTTAGGTTTAGGTTTAGGTTTTCATTTTATTTTTAGGTCTAGGTTTTAGGTTTTATTTTAGTTTATTTCGTTTTATTTTTTTTTTAGTTTAGCTTTTGGTTTATCTATAGTTTATTTTATTTTATTTAGTTTATGTTTAGGTTTAGGCTTAGATTTTTATTTATTTTAGTTTAGTTTATTTTAGTTTAGGTTTAGCTTTATTTTATTTTTATTTTTGGTTTAGGTTTTTTTTATTGAGGGTTTAGGATTTATTCTTTATTTATTTTGGTTTTTTTAGTTTTATTTAGTTTATTTTATTTATTTTTTTTTTTTATTTTATTTTATTTTTTTATTTTTAGTATAGTTTAGGTTTTATTTATTTTATTTTATTTTATTTTTTTTTCTTTGTTTAGGTTTAGGTTTAGTTTATGTTTCTATTTAACCATGTTTATTTTAATTTTATCTTTTAGGTTTTAATTTATTTATTTTATTTTTAGGTTTTATTTAGTTTCAGTTTAAGTTTTTAGCTTTTTAGGGTTTAGGGTTTAGGGTTTAAAGTTAAGGGTTAATTTAGAGTTTAGGGTTTGCGGTTTAGGGATTAGGGTTTAGGGTTGAGGGCTTAGGGTTTAGATTTTAGGGTTTAGGGTTTAGGGTTTATGGTTTAGGGTGTTAGGGATTAGGTTTTAGGGTTTAAGGGTAGTTTAGGGTTTAGGGTTTAGGGTTTGGGGTTTAGGGTTTAAGGTTTAGGGTTAGGATTTAGGGTTTATGGTTAAGGTTTTAGGTTTAGAGTTCAGATTTTATTTTAGGGTTAAGGATTTTTTGTTTTCTAATTTTTTTTAATAAAGAACAAATTCAGATTCAACATTTCTTCTTTCGGATTTCATCAACCAAGTAACACACCAAGTTTTCTAAGACCCAAGTGGTTATATAGATTAAAATGAGCATCCATAGAGCAAATAAAAAACCATAGATAAATAGAACTATCTCTACTGTAAAGACACAATTCCATAAGTAGTAGATCGGATCGGCAATTCTTCAATCTCCCGAGTTCCCATCAGAACCACTCCAGCTTCTCTAGTAGGGAGATCCACCATCATTTCCCTGATCTCTCCCTCCGCCACCACCATGGCTGTAACCTTCGTCACTGCTCCCACCTCCATACCATCACTGCTCTGACCACCACCCCCATATCCACCAACACCTCAATATCCCCCACCACAACTATGATAACCACTGCCTCCGCCTTCTCCTCCATCGCCAAATTTTGAATGAGCCTCATTGATGGTGACATTCCTGCCATCATGGTTCTGCCCATTCTTAGGGTATAGGTTTAGGTTTATTAGGTTTATTTTTTGAATTTATTTAGTTACTTTAGGTTTAGGTTTAGGGTTTGGGGTTTATGGTTTAGGGTTTAAAGTTAGGGTTTAGAGTTTACTATTAAGGTTTAGAGTTTAGGGTTTAAGGTTTAGGGTTTAGGGTTAAGGGTTTTAGGGTTTATGCTTTTAGGATTTAGGGTTTAGGTGGGATTAGGATTTGGTTTAGGTTTGTGGTAGTGCTTTAGGTTTTGTGGTTCTTAGGTTTAGGTCATGGTTAGGTTTTAGGGTTTAGGTTTAGCTTTGGGTTTATAGATAGAGATTTAGGCCTGGGCTTTGGCTTTAAGGGTCAGCATTTAGGGCCTGGGTTAGGGTTTAGTTTTGGTTTAGAGTGTTGTGGCTCAGTGTAGGTGTATGGTTTATAGTTTAGTTTATGTCATGACAAGGTTAGCTTTGGTGGCCCAGAGTCAAACTGAGAGTGTGTGATCAGGGCCTAGGGTCAGGGCCTTAGGCAGTCAGGGCCCAGTTTGGGCTAAGTTAGTTTGTGAGTTTGGGGTCACTGTTTAGTGGTTTTTGAGCCCAGGATTTAGGGCCCATGGCCCAGAGTTGTGGCCCAGGGTCAGCTTTAGTGGTCCGGCCCAGGATCTGCCCAGGCCTTTTAGGGTTGAGAGCCCATTTTATGCAGGTTTATCTTTATTTATTTAGTTTATTTATCTTAGGTATTTATTATAGTATGTATTTTAGTTTATCTTTTAGGTTAGGTTTTTTATGTTTATTTATTTAGTTTTATTTTATTTTATTTTATGTTTAGGTTTTAGTTTTTATTTTTAGGTTTAAGTTTATGTTTTTATTTAATTTTTTTTAGGTTTAGGTTTTAGATTTTTATTTTAGCTTTATATTTAGGTTTTTTTAGTTTAGGATTAGGTTTTTTTAGTTTTATTTTATTTTATTTAGTTTAGGGTTTGATTTAGTTAATTTTAGGTTTAGGTGTAGGTTTTATTTATTTTAGTTTATTTTATTTTAGTTTAAGTTTAAGTTTATTTTATTTTGTTTATTTTAGGTTTAGGTTTTTTTTAGTTTAGTGTTTAGGTTTTATTTTTATTTATTTTTAGGTTATATTTTTAGGTTTATTTTTAGGTTTAGGTTTTTATTTAGTTATTATTTTTTTTATTTTAATTTTTTTTTTACATTTAGTTTTTATTTTATTTAGGTTTTTTATTTTTTTGGTTTATTTTATTTTTCAGTTTACTTTAGGTTTTAATTTAATTTATTTTACTATAGTTTTTCTTTATTATTTTATTTTCTTGAGGCTTAGGTTTAGGTTTATCTTTAGGTTTCGCTTTAGTTTAGAATTTTATTTTATTTCATTTTTTTATTTTATTTTAGTTTATATTTTTTTTATTTATTTCATTTTTAGGTTTTATTTAGTTTAGGTTTAGTTTTTTAGCTTTTTAGGGTTTAGGGTTTAGGGTTAGTTGAGGGCTTAAGGTTAGTTGAGAGTTTAAGGTAAGGGGTTTAGGTTTTTGGGTTTAGGGTTTTAGGGTTTAGGGTTTAAGGTTTAGGGTTTTTAGAGTTTAGGGTTTAAGGTTTAGGGTTTAGGTTTTAGGTCTAGGGTTTAGGTTTTAGTTTAGGGTTTAGGGCTTTTGGTATTTTTTTAGCAAAGAACAAATTCATATTTAAAATTTCTTCTTTTGGATTTCATCAACCAAGTAACACACTAAATTTTCTAAGACACAAGCGATGACATAGATAAATAATGAGCATGCATAGAGAAAATCAAAAACCCTAGATAACTAGAACCATCTCTATAGTAAAGACATAGTTCCATAAGCAGTAGAACGGATTTGCCATTCCTTAGTTTCTTCAGTTCCCATCAGCCTCCCGAGTTGCGGGATCCACCATCATATCCCCAATCTCTCCCTCTCGTTGTCATAACTACCACTACTGTGACCACCACCTCCATTTCCCTAACACCTCCAGATCCCTCACCACCAATGCAATAACTGCCGCCTCTGCCTTCACGTCCACCTCCAGATCTAGACTAAGCCCAGTTGATGGTAATGTTCCCGTCAAGCCGCCAATTGGTCCAGGTTTAGTTTAGGTTTATGTTTGTTAGTTTTAGTTTAGGCTTATTTTAATTTATTTATTTACTTTAGGTTTAGGTGTTTTAGGGTTTAGGGTTTGTGAGTAGGGTTTAGGTTTAGGGTTTATGGCTTAGAGTTTTTATTTTATTTAGATTTTTTATTCTTAGGTTTATTTTATTTTTTAATTTAGTTAAGGCTTTTATTTAATTTATTTTAATTAATTTTATTTTATTTTATTTAAGCTTTAGATTTAGGTTTTAGATTAAGTTTTATCTTATTTTATTTTTTTTATTTTATTTAGGTTTAGGTTTATTTATTTTATTTTATTTAGGTTTAGGTTTATTTATTTTATTTTATTTAGGTTTTATTATGTTAGGTTTTAGGTTTTTAGGTTTTAGGCTTTGGGGTTTAGGTTTAGCATTTGGTTATGGTTTACAATTTAGTATTTTGGCTAGGTTTAGGGTTTATGATTTAGGGCTAGGATCAGCAGTTTCACGCCACTGTAGTTTAGGATTTAGGGTTTGTGGTTTAGGTTTTATGGTGGGCCTGTTTATTTAGTTTAAGTAGTGGTTTAGAGGGTCAGTGGCCTACACCAGGTTAGGTTTAGGCTCAGGCCTTAAAGCCTAGTGGCTAGGTGGCTCAGTGGCCTAGGGCTCAGGGTTTAGGGTTTAGTGGTGGGCTCAGGTAGTGGCTCAGTGGTCAGTGTAGGTTTATGGTTTGGGTAGGGTTTGGGTTTGTGGTAGGGTCCGGCCTAGGGCCTTTAGGGTTTTGGCCTTTAGGGTTTAGTGGTATTATTTCTTTAATCAGGATAAACCAGGTAGCTTCTTTTCTAGTTTATTAAGTTTATTTTTTCTTTATTTTAATTTATTTTATTTTTTATTTTTATTTAGCTTTATTTTTTTAGTTAGTTTATTTATTTATTTTAGGTTTTTTTATTTAATTGTAGGTTTTTCTTTTAGTTTATTTTTTAGGTTTATGTTTACTTTTTAGTTTAGCTACATTTTTATTTTATTTTTTGGTTTATGTTTTTTTTTTAGGTTTCAATTTAGGTTTTTATTTTACTTTTTTAGGTTCAGATTTTAGGTTTTTATTTTAGGATTATTTTTACTTTTTATTTTTTAGTTTAGGTTTATGTTTAGTTTTATTTTATTTTATTTAGTTTAGGGTTTAGGTTTAGTTTATTTTAGATTTAGGTTTAGGTTTTATTTATTTTAGTTTAGGTTTAGGTTTATTTTTTCTATTTATTTTATGTTCATATTTTCTTTTTTAAATTTAATGTTTATTTTTTATTTCTTATTTATTTCTAGGTTTTTTTTAGGTTTATATTTTTGGGTTAGCTTTTTCTTTAGTTTTTATCTTATTTTATTTTAGCTTTATTTTATTTTTTTTCATTTAGTTTTAATTTTATTTTATTTAGGTTTTTTTTTATTTATTTTATTTTTAGGTTTTATTTAGTTTAGGTTTATGTTTTTAGCTTTATAGGGTTTAGGATTTTGAGTTTTAGTTTTAGGTTTTTATTTTAGGTTTATTTTTTGGTTTTATTTTTTAGTTTATTTTATTTTATTTAGTCTAGGGTTTAGGTTTAGCTTATTTTATGTTTAGGTTCAAGTTTTATTTATTTAAGTTTAGTTTATTTTAGTAAAGGTTTAGGTGTATTTTATTTTGTTTATTTTATTTTTATTTTAGGTTTAGTTTTATTTTTAGTTTAGGGTTTGGGTTTTATTTTTAATTTATTTTTAAGTTTTATTTTTAGTTTTATTTTTTAAGTTTAGGTTTCTATTTAATTTTTTATTTAATTTTCTTTTAGGTTTATTTTATTTTTACTTTACATTAAGTTTTTATTTTATTAAGGTTTTTTATTCTTGGATTTAATTTATTTTTTATTTTAGTTTAGTTTTTTGTTTATTTTTTTAGTTTATTTTTATTTTGTTATTTTATTTTATTTTTAGGTTTAAGTTTAGGTTTTAATTTAGGTTTTTATTTTATTTATTTATTTTATCTTATTTTATTTAGGTTTAGGTTTATTTATTTATTTTTTATGTTTTATTTAATTTAGGTTTACATTTTTAAGTTTTTATAGTTTAGGGTTAAGGGTTAAGGGTTTAGGGTTTAGCATTTTAGGGTTTAGGGTTTTAGGGTTTATTGTTTAAGGTTAGGGTTTAGGGTTTACGATTTAGTATTTAGGCTTTAAGGTTTAGGATTTTTAGGGTTTAGGGTTTAAGGTTTAAGGTTTATGATTTAGGGTTAAGTGTTAAGGGTTTAGGGTTTATGGTTTAGGTTTTATGGTTTAGGGTTAGTTTAGGGTTTAATATTTAGGGTTTAATTTAGGTTCAAGTTTAGGTTTATAGTTAGGAGTTAAGGTTTAGAGTTTAGGGTTGAGTTTAGGTTTAGGAGTTTATAGTTTAGAGTTCAAAGTATAGGTTATTTAGGTTATAGTTTAGATTTATAGTTTATATTTTAAGGTTTAAGTTTAGGTTTTAGTTTAAGTTGTAGTTTAGGTTAGATTGTTTAGATTAAACTTAATTTATTAGTTTAGGTTAAATTTAAGTTTAGTTTAGGTTTAGTTTAGGGCAAATTTAGGGTTTATTTAGGTTTTAAGGTTTTGGGTTTTGTGTTTAGGGTTTAGGCTTTAGGGTTTATGGTTTAGGGATAGTTTAGGGTTTAGGGTTTAGGGTTTTATGGTTTAGGGATTAGGGTTTCAAGTTTAGGGTTAGTTTAAAGGTTTAGGATTTAGGATTAGATTAGGGTTTAGGGTTTTAGGGTTTAAGGTTTAGTTGTTTAGGTTGTTTAGGTTTTAGCTTAGTTTTAGGGTTGTTTAAGTTATGGTTTATGGTTTAGGGTTTAGGGTTTTGTTTTTGTTTAGGTTTTAGTTTATTTTATTTTTTCATTTTTATTTATTATTTTCATTTAATTTAATATATTTATTTTATGTTTATTTATTTTAGTTTAGGTTTTTTATTTTAGTTTATATTTGAGGTTTAGGTTTAGGTTTATGTTTATTTTTTTAGTTTAGTTTTATTTTTATTATATTTCTTAGGTTTAGGTTTTATTCTTTTTTAGGTTTAGGTTTTAGGTTTTTATTTTAGGTTTATTTTTAGGTTTTATTTGTTTGTTTATGTTTAGGTTTATTTTTAGTTTATCTTATTTTATTTAGTTTAGGGTTTAGGTTTAGTTTATTTTAGGTTTAGGTTTAGGTTTTATTTATTTTAGTTTAGTTTATTTAAGTTTTGGTTTAGGTTTGTTTTATTTTATTTATTTTATGCTTAGGTTTTTTTTTAGTTTAAGATTTATGTTTTCTTTTTTATTTATTTTTAGGTTTTATTTTTGGGTTTATATTTTAAGTTTAGATTTTTATTTAGTTTTTATTTTATTTTTTAGGTTTATTTTATTTTTATTTTTTGTTTAGTTTTTATTTTATTTAGGTTTTTTTATTTTTAGGTTTATTTTATTTTTTATTTAGGTTTGGTTTTTATTTATTTTATTTTAGTTTAGTTTTTATTTTTTATTTTATTTTATTTTTTTTGGTTTAGGTTTATGTTTAGGTTTTAGTTTAGGATTTTTTTATTTATTTATTTAGGTATTGGTTTTTTTTTTCATTTATAGGTTTTATTTAATTTAGGTTTTTAGGTTTTTAGGGTTTAGGGATTAGGGTTTAGGGTTTGGGGTTCAGGGTTTTGTGTTTAGGGTTATTTTTAGGGGTTTGGGTTTAGGGTTAGGGTTCATTTATTTATTTATTTATAGGGTTTATGGTTTAGGGTTTAGGTTTTAGGTTTATGGTTCAGGTTTTAGTTTAGGGTTTAGGGTTTTTGGTTTTTGTTTTAACAGTGAACAAATTCACATTCAACATTTCTTCTTTTCGATTTCTTGAAACAAGTAACACACCAAGTTTTCTATGACACAAGCGACGACATAGATAAAAAATTAGCACACATAGAATAAATCAAAAACCCTAGATAACTAGAATCATCACAACTGTAAAGACAGTTCCATAAGCAGCAGATCAGATCGATCATTCTTCAATTTCTCCAATTCCCATAAGAACCACCCCGACCTCTAGAATAGTGGGATCCACCATCATACGATCTCTCCCTCTCTTGTCCCTCAGCGTCCCTCCATCACTACTCCTTCCACCACCTCCCGTCCCACCACACAATAGCCCCTCCACCTTTGCCTCCATGAGATCTACAGGCGGTTGACGGTGATGTTCTTGTCATCAAGGTTCTGCTAATTCTTAGGGTTTAGGTCTAGGTTTAGGTTTATTAGGTTTTAGGATTTAAGTTTATTTTTCAATTTATTTAGTTACTTTAAGTTTAGGTTTAGGGTTTGGGGCTTAGGGTTTAGGGTTAGGGTTTTTTTTGGGAATTTTGGGAAATTTTATTGCCATAAAGAAAGGTACAAAGTCCTTAGAGGGGGAAAATCTCTAAGCTAATGCTCAAAGAGCTACAAAGGTCCTAAGGAGATAAGCTCCCTAGATAATCAAAAAAGAAACAGAGATCCATAAAAAATAATCTTTGAAATCAGTAACAATCTTTCTCTGCTGCTTATGAAACCAGCACAAGCCAACAACAAAAGTCTCCCAACCTATCTGAGATGCAACAACAAACTTGAAAGGGATTAGTAGAAATAATGAAATAGTTAATTAAGCATAAAATCTAAGAGCGATAGAAGTAAAAAGATAAAGAAAAGGCTTCAGTTATTATAATCATCTTAAGGAGCAGCCCCATATGTAAGCATCCAGACTTCAAATGAAGGGTTACACTTACATATAGCACTACCAGTCAAAAGAAAGAGTGGGAAACATCATGGCCATCGTTGCTAGCATACCTCTTGTAGCACCTTATCCAATAAAGATCATCGCACAAACCTGTATAAAAATTCAAATAGTAATTATAGCCACAAAAAACCCAGCAGTCAAATATATTAATCTCAGTAAAGTAGATAAGGAGGTACCCCATCAGGAAAGCATTAGGTCATAGGGAGCACCACCAAATCCACCACCAAGAATTGCTAACATAGTTGCTAGGAGCAAACCTCACAATATGGGAAATAGGACAAAACAGACCAAACAAAGTCAAAAAGAGGACCATAGTTGGTAAGGTCCTTCATTAAAAGTACATTCCAAGATCCAGAAGTGATAATAATATCTAGATTAATAGTAAGACTAATATCAAGAATGATAGGAAGCAAGGCATCCAACAAAACAGGAAAGGGTAGAGGTTCAACCACAATCCAGAAATGAAAATCCTAGCAGGTAGAAACCAGAAGAGAAAAATGGGAAAGTAAATAGATGGTTCTATACATAAACTTGACAAGATCAGAAAAATTGTAACAAAGTTAATACTCTTTAGACCAAACTAGCCAGCTAGAACACCTAATCCAAGCAGGCAGCAAGGCAGTCCACCCTGCGAGCCAACAAGACTGCCAAGGATTCAAATAATTAGACTTTAAACCATCAGGATGAAAGACAGAAAGAGTCATCAATTCAGAAATATTGAAAAATCTCAAGGGAAAGCAATAGACAGCAGCCACCAATCCCAATCCAAAGATAGAAGAATCCAGTTAAAATAGCTACATACAATAGCCAAAAATAAAAAAGGTAAAAACTCTGTATGATTAGAAATAATCCAACATCCAAAGACAACCACAAACAAGAACCCCAACATGGACAACATCAACCAAATCCAAAAAACATCCAACCAGTAGTTTGCCGCCTTCCAGTTCAAAATACCAATTTAAAATAGAACCTCAATATAAGAGGAGGCACACCCAATAACTAGATGATATAACAAACCAAAAGCAGCCAACCTTACACTCATCCATAATAGCACTAAAGAAAGGATAGATAGCCGCAGGAAAATAGCTCTCCAAGCTATAACTTGAGAAGAAAGAGCCCTCAAGGTCACATAACTCCTCTTTGCTATAGCAAAAAAACCACACAACAATAGTCCGATGAACAAACCCCAACTAAGAGGGCCACACCCCAAACAACATAAGTAAAATCCATAAGGACAGGAATAAGTAGAAAGGATGAGATTCAAGAGAGAAAGGACAACCAAAAGCAATTGGAAAAACCATCCCAATCAGTAAACAACAAGGAGACAAAACATCCAACCACAGTAGGGAGGTCACAAAAAGTAGCATGGAAACACCCCAAAAGGAAAAACCCCACAGCCAGGCAACAACAGCAAACAACCAGCCAAAAAATGCAGAGCAAATAAAGAAGGCTTCAGATAGATCCAACCAAAAAAAATAACCACACCAATTAGAAGACTAGCAGGACCCAATAGCCACCACCTACAGCAAACACCTCTACTAGGATGGGAGAGAAAGAAAACCAAAAAAATAAAAACTACAGAATAAATCTAATGAATGGAAAGACAACCCCAACCCATCTAAAGAATGGGAAGAAACCAAATAGTAAAATAAAAGTAGTTTTAGGAGAAGAAATAAATAAATACCAAACCAACATAAGAGAAAACTAGAAATATTCAAAACCAATAACAACGGGAAAGCCAAAGCCCCATAGGAGGATAAAAGATTAAAAGCTTCTAACATAAGGAAAATTAGTTTTATCAAGATTCACAAGACCCCTTGAAAGAAAAGGGATGTCAACATTAGAAAACATTTGCATAAAGAAGACTTGGCTCCCTAATTGGCAAGAAACTCAGCACAAGAATTGGCTTCCCTATAAATATGAGAAATTCAAACATTTAGGTTAGCAAGAAGCCTCTTAGTATGATTAAGTAAATAATACACTTTAGCATTACCATGAGCATCAGAATTAAGTAAATCTAAAAGAAGGAGAGCATAAACTTCAAACCAGATCTTATGAAAACCTTGTTGTAAACAAATAGAAATACCATGATGAAAGCCTTTTAGCTCAGCAAATAACACAGAACAAGGATCTAAAGGGGCAACAAAAGCAAAGATAACTTTGCCATTATGATCTCTCAAAATCCTACCACAACCATAATAACCATTAGAAATTGAGCCATCAGTGTTAACCTTAATGAAGTGATAATTAGGTTTAATCCAGTATGTAATTTTCTAATTAGGAGAGACATTACAGGAAGGAAAGTTAATCCCAAAATTGAAGGACATAGACTTGTACCCTTTAAAACTAGAGTGAGTAAGAAGATTAGCTTTGAAAAGACATAATTTTATATTTGGCTCTAGCAATAATATGATGATAGCTCATAGAAATATTATGATGCTTAGCATCATTTCTCTCCATCCAAATATACCAAAGAATAGTAGTAGATAAAATAATTTTAACATGACCCTTAGAAGTATCGGAGATATAAGATTCAAGAAGTTGCATAATAGAAAATGAACCATTAAAATGGAAAGTATTAAAAATATTATCATACCAATTCCACACTTTAGTAGTAATAGGGCCATTCACAAAAACATGATTCACAGTTTCAATGTGATAGAAATAGTAGCATTTATAGGGGAGATGGAAGCCTTTTTCAGAAGAGTAGCATCCATTCGGATATAATGCTTCAGAATGTGCCAAGTTAAAATCGAGAATGAAGTAGGGACACAAATATTCCAAATTTTTGTAAAAGCCAAAGACTCTTGATATTTAAATCTGATGAAATGCCAAACATCCTTAAAAACAAAATTTCCAAAAGAAGAATTTTTAAAGAGAATTTGGTCAGGTTTATTAGGTAAAGGACAAATTTTTAGAATTTTGTCAACTATCACATTATGGACAAGGATATTTAATTGAGCCACATCCCATTTATTATGAGTAATTAATTGATTAATCTTAAGCATCACAATGGAATGATTATTGAGCAAGGAATCAATAGAGCCTGCCCTAGTTAATTGTCTTGCCAAAAGAAAGAGGAACCAGAATTTACACCCCCAAGAAATTAGGTTCTAAGCATTCCATTTGATACTACAAAGTCTTCTCCACACAGAAGAATCCCTAGATTTGAAAGCACGAATGAGGGGATGTTTTCCCTGACAATATTTAGCATGCATAAACTTAGACCAATAACTATGGTTTTTTTTAAAATTCCACTACATTTTGTAGAAAAATAGTTAATATAATCCTTTAATGTTTTGCAACCCAAGCCACCTTCATTATTAGGACCGCAACAGTTGTGCCAACTAGCCCAATATAATCTTTTGGAAGAAGAGTTAGATCCCTAAAAAAATTATTAAAAAGTTTATTGATCATTTTAATAATAGAATGGGTAGGAATAATAGTAGACAAGAGATACATATGCAGAGAGCAAAGTAATATAATAGGTACTTTCGATCAAGATATGTCTAGTACCAAAGAAAAGTAAATGAAACTCCCAAGAGGAAGTTTTCTTATTTATTTTTTGAATGACTTCATCAAATAAAGAAGATCTTTTCTATATAAACGTAAATACTTGATAGGGAGAATTTGATGCAAAACCAATAATATTATTGATAACATTGATCTTAGGTAAGGAAATAGAGCTAGTAATAAAACAAAACATTGATTAATATTCAAGCCACTCTCCCTACTAAAAAGAGTTAAGAACTTACATAATTATTTTAATATAAAGAGTAGAGCCATTGCAAAATATAATAAAATCATCAATAAAATTGAGGTGAGAAATGGGAAACCCACCACTAGTTTTATAGTACATGTTAGGCATTTTACTAAAGATCTGCTCAATACATCTAGAAAGATATTCCACAATAATAATAAAAAGGGTAGGAGAGAGAGGGTCCCCTTGCCTTAGCCCATGACAAGAAGAAATGAAACCATGAACTTCACCATTGAGAAGTGTGGTAAAAATTTTATATATATTCCTACCTTCATCTATCCCCTTCCCTTTCAGAGAAAAGGATAAATGAAAATATAAATATATAAAAAATTATGCCTTATCGGGATGCCACGCAAATCCGTAGATGTTCTTATTAGGGTGATCGGGTACGACATTGAGGAGAAGTGTACTATCTCGAAAGATAGAAGTCACTACCCTATAATGGACCTAGTCACCTTAATAAGGATTCGTAAGGATTATGGGTCTTCAAAATGTACTAGAGATTCTTCCCCTACTTTATATGGAAAAGTAAACTATGGTTTATTTTAAACCTGGTTCATTAAGTTCCGTACAGGGGCAAGCCCCCATAGTTAATTACATCATAAGGAATGGGATTCCTTAGAAATAATCTCGATTAAGGTAAATGATCGTTGTCTCCAAAGATTTTGAAAAGGTAGGACTATCAATCAATTGGTTTATTTTTAGAAAGTCAAGTGAGATCGATCAAGAGGAGGGAGTTCTTATCAAAGCCAAATGAAAACAAGTAGGGGATGCTTAGGATACTAGGAAACCTAGTAAGTATCCCAAACTACCCTATGGTTGGGCTTTACATTTTTGAAATTTAATTAATTTGTTTGAGTTGAATTTTTATTAGAAATGTAGGGCTTACAATTCCATGATACAAGGTCATGAAAATGCCTAAGAGGTGAGGATTTATGCTCATAGCCCGCAAAGGGAAGTAGCAACCCCTGAACCTAAATTTAGGGAGCTTTGGCGGGGGGCCAAAAGCACTATCTAAATTCAAGGTAAAAATGGGTATTTGGTTTACCTCCATAAGAAAGGATAAACCACCCAACTGAACTTACAAATTAATGGTCAACTAACTCCTCCTACAGTTTTAAAATATGTAGGCAATTCAAATGCTTATGCAAGATAGTAATGTTATTATTTATTTAGAAAAAGACTAAGTCCTTAAACACACTCCCTAAAAGACTAGATCATGTAGGGGATGCTTTAATGACTTAAATCTAATGCAGATAGAATCATTAGGATGGAGAGGTTCACCCTAGTTAGTAGCAACAACATCCAAACATCTATTATCCATGAGCCACATATTTTGGAAGAAAAAAGGGATAAGAGAGGAAGGTTTAGTAGCATTAAAATTCATAATGATAAGTAAGCGAGGATGGTTTCAAATTATGCTTAATTTCTCCATCAAAGTACTAGGGAGAAGGTTAATCCTACAAATGGTAAAAAAGAACCCGATCTAACCTTTGCCAGAGTCTATAATTATTCCAAGTAAATTGAGACCCACTAAAGCCAATATTAGTAAGATGACAATCGAGGATCATGTTATTAAAATCTTCCATTGAAAATAAGTTCGGAGCATTACCACCAACCCATTCAGAGGAAGAGAAGGTAGTGTTAAAATCCCACCCACAAACCAAGAAGCATCAATAGAAGAAGAGGAATTAATAAGATCTTTCCAAAGAAGCCATCTACTATTTCTATTACAAGAAGCATAAACAAATGAACCAAAACAACACCAATTATCATAAGTAATCTTAACACTCACAACTTGGGATAAATCATCCAAAACTTACAAAACAAAGGGAATATTCCAAAAAAATCCAAATTTTATTGCTTGAATTAGCAAAAAAATTTCCAAAACCAATCATTCTAGCAATAGAAGGAATGTTAGAAGGATGAATAATGGGTTCCAAGATAGCCAAAAAGTAGATGTTATGAGAATGAACTAAATTTATAATTCTATTTCTAATAGAGAGGTACGAATCCCTCTCACATTCTAAATTAAGAAAGAAACCATTTATTTTTGGGCTGAAGAGCCAAATCATGTAACTTTGGCAAAGTTAGGAAATTTAGTTTTATTTTCCTTTATAAAAACTATTTGAAATTTATTAGTCACATCCACAACATCACCATCAGATAGAGATTATTCAAGGATATGCTTGGAATAAGGTTGCACATTTAAAACATCATTGTAGATCACTTCACCTTCTTCCAAGTCATTATTATGTTGCAAAATCAGATTAGAAATCAATTCAACATTACATGAAGAAGCAGGAGAAAGGATTAGAACCATTTAAAGCACAAGTGCCCAAATCAGATCGAAAACTTTATCTTTAGTTTGCTCACCAATCAAACCCTCATTAAGAATCACATTTTCTTAGATTAAAGGTGGCAAAGAAGCAGGAATGGAATCATTTGAGATAGAATCATCATCCATAAGTTTTGAAAACATATTTTTGTCCATATTATTACCAATATCAGTATGATTCAAATGGATAGGTCCATTATAAGGAATGTATTCTTATTAACATGAGTGACATCCAAAGGCTAATCAGGCTTAAGAGTCACAGCATTGTCGAAAGGAGCAATGAGAGGATCAAGGAAATGACCCTCGAATTCTGGTAAAGAGTTATCCATTAGAACAGCTTTTTGTGGTTTAACCGAGGGCACCTTAAGATTGGGATCCAAGTTATTATGCACAGGTTTGGGTTTCTTAAGGTGAGGATGAAGCACAAAGCAATATGAAACTCCATGACCATGAATTTTGCAATGGGAATAAAAAATAGGAAAATTCTCAAAATCCACTTTTTGCAAATATCCATATTTCTCTAATCCTAGCCAAATTTCCTTTGGAAATTTTTTAGTTATATCCAACTCGACTAGAATCCGAGCAACAGGTGGCCTAGTGTTAGAAGCAATCCCCTGATCACCTTGAAGAGGATGACCGAATAGTGCACCCACAATAAAAAGAAACTCAAGATTAATGAAATGAACTCACAAATTGGGAAGAGAGATCCAAACTAGAATAATATTCCTCCTTAATATCAAAATGAGGCATCCATTTCAACAATCACATCTAACAATTGAAAACAAAATACAAGCATCGAGAGAATACCCAAGAATAATCTAAATTATTTGAAAGCTGAATCAAGACATGAAGAGAATCGATCAATCTGACAGAGAAAATGCCAGAGAGTTTCAAGCTATGAAAAAATGATCGAATATTCTCCAAAGTAGGATGACACAAAGCAAATTTACCCACCAATGTGAATTTAAAGGGTTTCACAAGCCTTTCCACAATCGAATCAAAAAATATTATCGTGGGTACAGAAGGAGGTAGAGATAAGCTCGAGAGCCTCTCAAGTGCAATTGGCCTTACCAGCATAACATCCTTGAAGGATTTTGAAGCCAACGAAGGATTTAATCCAAAGAACCCCAAGGAGTCAAAAACTTTCACGGGAGCAATAGAAATCTCAAGATTTCCCCACGGGGAAGCAAAGAATGCAACCATGATCAGCAGCGATACATGATAGGAGAAGCCGAAAGCCAAGCTAAGCCATCAAAATGGAAAACCAATGAAATGTCCATAGGAAATGTTGCAAAGGAGATGCACCTCCACAGGGGAAATGAAATTAGCCAGAGCACCCAAAAAATATAGGAGAGAAAAGATGCTTAAGAGAATAATGCAGGGATGGCATTTAGGGTTTAGGGTTTAGGGTTTAGGGTTTAGGGTTTAAGGTTTTAGGATTTAGGGTTTAGGGTTTATGGTTTATGGTTTAGGGTTTTAGGGTTTAGGGTTTAGGGTTTAGGTTCTAGGGTTTAGGGTGGTTTTTTTGGGTTTAGGGTTTAGGCTTTATGGTTTAGGCATTAGGATTTAGGGTTTTAGGGTTTAGGGTTGTAGGTTGAGGGTTTAGTGTTTTGGGTTCAGGGTTAGTTTTAGGGTTTGGGGTTTAGGGTCAGTGTTTTTTTTTTATTATTATTTTTTAAATTTATTCCACTGGCAGGTTTAGGTTTATTTAGTTTATTTTTATTTATTTTAGTTTATTTTATTTTTCTAATTTGATTTAGGTTTATTTTTATTTAGTTTAGCTTATTTATTTTAGGTTTATTTATTTTAGTTTAGGTTTTTTATTCAACTTATTTTTTAGGTTTAGGTTTAGGTTTATTTTTCAGTTTAGTTTTATTTTAATTTCATTTTTAGCTTTAGGTTTTATTTTTTATTTTTAGGTTTAGGTTTAAGTTTTTATTTTATATTTTTAGGTTTAGGTGTTAGGTTTTCATTTTAGGTTTATTTTTAGATTTTATTTTTTAATTTAGGTTTAGGTTTAGTTTATTTTAGGTTTAAGTTTAGGTTTTATTTATTGTAGTTTAGTTTATTTTAGTTTAGGTTTAGGTTTATTTTATTTTATTTAGGTTTTAGTTTAGTTTAGGTTTTATTTTTTATTTATTTTTAGGTTTTATTTTTTGGTTTATAGTTTAGGTTTAAGTTTTTATTTTGTTTTTATTTTTTTTATTTAAGGTTTATTTTATTTTTATTTTAAGGTTATTTTTAATTTTATTTAGGTTTTTTTAAGTTTATGTTTTTATTTATTTTATTTTAGTTTAGTTTTTTTTAGGTTTGGATTTTTGTTTTTATTTTTATTTATTTTTTATTTTATTTTTTTTGTTTAGTTTTTCTTATTTTATTTTTATGTTTTATTTAGTTTAGGGTTAGGCTTTTAGCTTTTTAGTGTTTTGGGTTTAGGGTTAGTTTAGGATTTAGGGCTTAGGATTTAGGGTTTTTTTGGGTTTAGGATTTAGGTTTTAGGGTTTAGGGTTTAGGTTTTAGGTTTAGGGTTCAGGATTTAGTTTAGGGTTTAGGGATTTTAGTTTTTTTTAATAGGGAACAAATTTTGATTCAACGTTTCTTCTTTTTGATTACATCAGCCAAGTAACACACTAGGTTTTACACAAGACACAAACATGAGATAAAAATAAGCATGCATAGAGCAAATAAAACCCTAGAACCCTCTCATTATAAAGACATAGTTCCATAAGAGTAAATCGGATCGGTTACTTTAGTTTCTGCGGTTCCCACTCAAGTAGTTGGATCCCATCATATCCCATCTCTCCCTCTACCACCACCACGGATGTAACCTCCTCCTCTCCTCCATAACCACCACCACACCACCTCCATATCCACACTACCGGATCCCCACCACCACTTGTGATAAGCGCCGCCACCTCCACTACCAGATCTAGATTGATCCCGGGTGATAGTGATGTTCCTACCATCAAGGTTCTACCCATTTTTAATGTTTAGGTTTAGGAATGCTTTTTAATTTATTTAGTTATGTTAGGTTTAGGTTTAGGGTTTATGTTTTAAGGTTTAGGGTTTAGGGTTTAGGGTTAGGATTTAGGGTTTAGGGTTTAGGGCTTAGGGTTTAGGGTTTTAGGGTTTATGCTTTTAAGGTTTAGGGATTTTTATGGTTTAGGGTTTAGGATTTAAGGTTTATGGTTTTTTTTAAAATTAAGTAAATTGGTTGGTTTAGGTTTATTTAGTTTATTTTTTTATTTATTTTAGTTTATTTTATATTTTTATTTTTATTTAGGTTCACATTTTATTTTTATTTAGTTCAGCTTATTTATTTTAGGTTAATTTATTTTAGTTTTAGCTTTTTATTTTGGGTTTTTTTTTAAGTTTAGGTTTAGGTTTATTTTTTAGTTGAGTTTTATTTTTATTTTATTTTTTTAGGTTCAGGTTTTATTTTTTATTTTTAGGTTTAGGTTTAGATTTTATTTTCTTTTCTTAGTTTTAGGTTTTAGGTTTATTTTTAGGTTCAATTTTTTAGTTTAGGTTTAGGTTTATTTTTAAATTATTTTATTTTATTTAGTTTAGGTTTAGGTTTAGGTTTAGTTTATTTTAGGATTAAGTTTAGGTTTTATTTATTTTAGTTTAGGTTTAGGTTTAGTTTATTTTGTCTATTTTATTTTTATTTTGGGTTTAGATGTTTTTTTTGTTTAGGGTTTAGGTTTTTTTTAAAGAAATTTATTTTTAGGTTTCATTTTTATATTTATTTTTTAGGCTCAAGTTTTTATATAATTTATTTTTTATTTTATTTTAGGTTTAATTTATTTTTATTTTATGTTTAATTTTTATTTTAATTAGATTATTTATTCTTGGGTTTATTTTATTATTTAGTTTAGTTTAAGTTTTATTTAATATATTTTTATTAGTTTATTTTGATTTTATTTTTAGGTTTAGGTGTAGGTTTTAGTTTAGGTTTTTATTTTATTTTGATTATTTTATTTTATTTAGGTTTAATTTTATTTATTTATTATATTTTTAGCCTTTATTTAGATTAGGTTTAAGTTTTTAAGTATTTAGCGTATGGGTTTTGCTTTAATGGTTTAGTATTTAGGGTTTAGGGTTTATGGTTTTAGGGTTTATGGTTTAGGGTTAGGGTTTAGGGTTTTTAGGGTTTAGGGTTTAAGGTTTAATGTTTCGGGCTTAGGGTTAGCTTAAGGTTTAGGGCTAGTTTAGAGTTTATTTTTTAGGGTTTAGGCTTTAGGGTTTAGGTTTTAAGATTTATTTTAGGTTTAATTTAGGGTTTTAGGTTTACAATTTTAGGGTTTAGGAGTTTTGGAGTTTAGGGTTTAGGGTTTAGGGTTTAGGGTTTAGGGTTAGTTTAGGGTTTAAGGTTTAAGGTTTAGAGTTTTTAGGGTTTAGGGTTTAATGTTTAGGGTTTAGTGTTGTAGGTTTTGGGTTCTGGGTTAGGGTTGGTTTTATGATTTAGAGTATTGGGTTTAGTGTTTAGGATTTATGGTTTAGGGTTTAGGGTTTTTTAAATTAAGTAAACTAATAGGTTTATGTTTAATTAGTTTATTTTTTATTTATTTTAGTTTATTTTATTTTCTATTTTTATTTAGGTTTATTTTTTTTATTCAGTTTAGTTTATTTTTTTTAGTTTTATTTATTTTAGTTTAGGTTTTTAATTTTAGTTTATTTTTTTGGTTTAGGTTTAAGTTTATGTTTATTTTTTAGCTTAGTTTTATTTTTATTTATTATTTAGGTTTAGGTTTTATTTTTATTTTTAGGTTTAGGTTTAGGATTTTATTTTTATTTTTAGGTTTAGGTTTAGGATTTTATTTTATTTTCTTAGGTTTAAGTTTTATATTTTTTTAGGTTTATTTGTATGCATTTTTTTTAGGTTTAGGTTTATTTTTAGTTTATTTTATTTAGTTTAGGGTTTATATTTATTTATTTTAGGTTTAGGTTTAGGTTTTATTTATTTTAGTTTAGTTTATTTTAGTTTAGGTTTATGCTTATTTTATTTTGTTTATTTTAGGTTTAGTTTTTTTTTTTAATTTATAGTTTAAGTTTTAATTTTTATTTATTTTTAGGTTTAGGTTTTTGTTTAGTTTTTATTTTATTTAGGATTTTGTGCCACCATCCTTCAAGATCTTTGATGGTAGTGGGAACCCACGTTAACACATTGCACTTTAGAAGTTTGCAAACAGATGCGGCGACTCTTCTATCTTTCATTAGCGATCGTGTGTTGCATTTGATTGGTGCATAAACTTCCTAACTGATTGGTGAAGGCATTTGCTGAGTTGGAGCACCTCTTCATCAAGAGGTTTGCTGGAGCTCAACAAAGGGTGATTGTACCCGACCTCATTGTAGAGAAATAGAAACTCAATGAGTCTCTTATTGATTAAATTCTCAGGTGGCACAACCTAAGCATGAAATACCAACCACACCTATTCGAACAACATGTCAATGAGATTCTTCTCAAGAATATTCATGGCTCGGTCGCCTTCATGCTTAAGGGATTTATCATCAAAATATTTGAGAAATTAATCAACAAGGCGGCTAGCCTACAAGAGGAAGCCAAATAGTTGCCCTTTCCTGAACAATCATCTAGGCCCAAGCAACAGAAGGTGTTTGAGAATAGGGACAATTGTGTCAGTGGATAGAGGGAAGCAACCAGCCAGAGTTCAGTATGAGATACTATGAGCTAAGCAGCCTCCTTTGTCACCTCCACTTCCACCACCTTGGCCATCATCGGTCACACCCACAATGACCATTTCCACCACCAGCGGTATTCATATCCATCACCAGGTAGCTACTTTCCACCTACTCTTTCCAATATGAGAGACTTTCAGTTACCAGAGCCTAGGAGGCCGGAGGAAGTGGGCAATAGCGATGATCATAGCTATTTCCTCTACCACCGCATGTTAGGCCATGTCTTAGAGGATTGTATCACTTTTAATGACTAACTTGACTACAGCTATAAGTTCAGAACCATAGTTATCGTTAAGGAATACTTATTAGTACAACCATCTAGTTCTATTAGAGTAATCCTTGGGGATACTTGAGATCCTCTTAAGACCAAAAAAGTTTAGGATATCTATCTATCCCGAACCTCCAAGAAGATCATTTCTAAAATAAAGAAGCTTTCCTTGCAGGTGCCTAAAGTAGCTCAAACCTCCAACATGAAGGAAGGTTTGTTAGTTGCAAGGACAAACGGGGGAGGGTGACAACACATCACATACTTGCGGGATAGTCCGGAGCACCCATCCAAGTCTAGCACTCCCTCCACTATTGCAGCTACCACCTCTTTTGCTAACTCATCTTCTATAGAAAAGAGCATTGTATCTATGGATAAGGGCAATAAATCTCTTACTCTCCTTACTTTACTTGATTTCTATCATGTGCTTCCACCCAAAAAGAAATTAATGAAGAAAGGCATATATATATTTCTGATGCTCTTGATTTTATTCCTATTGAAAGCTCTCCAGTCTAAATAAAATTATAGCTTTATTAGATCCTTTCCTTTCGATTCGTAGATTATCCTTCTCTGAATCAATCAAGTTCACCTCTTGAGATTGACTTGGAGTCAACTCACTTTGAGGATCCCATAGGAGAAGCTGTAGGTATGCCCGATGAGAAGGTAGAACTTTCCACAAGCTCATCATTCCAAGAAGTCACTGAAGTCAACCTACACAGTGGTAAAGTTCTACATCCTAGGGTAGCACCTCTGGGTAAGGGTAAGCAAGTCATTAGTTCCAGTGAGCAGATAGCCCATCCATAGGATGCTCCACCCATGGATATGTTTATGGAGGACTATGCCGGAGTTGATTACAGTGTCCTAGCTCACCATAGGAAGTTTCTAGCTAAGTTAAGCATATATGACACCCTTGTCTTATCCAAAGAGATGAGGGAATCTCTAATCAATGACTTACATCTAGAGATATGAGCTTGCTGGTGACCACTACTAGAGGAGACATGCCACTCGAAGGACATCTTAAGAGTTACATTTAGTGATGAAGACTTACTCATAGGGACGACCGAGCACAACCGCCTCTTTACATTATGGTGGATATTGGAAGATGCATGCTATCCAGAGTTTTAGTTGACCCAGGTGTAATAGTCAACATTATGAGTCTAAGAACGCTTGTCTACTTGAAAATTGACATCTGCAAACTCTAAAAAGGAAAGATGATGTTGAGAGGATTCAATGAACAAGGAGAGAGGGCCTTATGGTGTTTATTTTTGGATGTATGGGGGGGGGGGTGTGGGACACCATGTAGATCATAGGGGGGGCAGGTACTTTTTTAGCTAATGGAGTATAACATTAAGATATGATGTACTATCTAAAATAGATATACACAATGGACCTAATCATGCAATAAGGACTCTAAGGCATGATGGGTCTTCAAAGAATTTCCCTACTTTGCATGGATGAATAAAAGGTTTATATTAAACTAGGTTCTTAAGTTCTATAGAGGCAAACCTCCATAATTAATTACATCTTAGAATAAAATTTCTTAAGAATACTCGATTAAAGTAGACATTACCATCAAGGTTAGACTATCATCAAAGATTGGTTTGTATTTGGAATATGGGAAAGTTCAAGGAGAAGACTTATTTTTGGAATCCAAATGAAATAAGTAAGAAATGCTCATGATACTAGGAAGCTTAGTAAGCATTCCAATCTATCATATGGTTGGGCTTTAAAATTTTGAAGTTGAGGAGATTTATATGTTTTGAGTTGAAATTTAATTACATTACTAGGGCTTATAATCCACCAACACAAGGTTGTCAGAAGGCCTAAGAGGTGAGGATTTATGCTCATAGCACAAAGGAAATAGCTACCTAATATCCTAAATATAGGAAGCTTTAGTACGAGCTAAAGGATGGCCTAAATCTAAGCGACAGGTGGACACAAAGGTTTACCTCCACAAGAGAGAATAAATTGTCTGACTTCTGGACATATAATCGCCTGGAGTGGCTGCTAGCTAACTCCTCCTACGATTTTAAAACCATCTAGTGTGGTCTTATGAATAACAAGATAACTAGAAGAGAGATCTAAAGTCCTAAACTCCCGAGAGACTAAAGCATGAGTGGTGAGCATATCACTTAATCCATAGATGCAAAATCTTTTTAAATTTTATTTCATTTTAGACACATCATTTTGACAAAGGCTTTAAGATTTCTTATGCCTAAATGCATGATGAAATAGGTTATGGGTCAAATCAGCTAAAAGAAGGTGTTCTCCACCACAAGGAATTCCCTCACAAGTCAAGCATTCCTTTATTGTGCAAGGATGGAGATCCTTCATATTCAAGAGAGAAAGAATATGCATGCATGATGTGAAACATACAACCATACTAAGAGGTTGCTAAATCTCTTAATTATCTTATTTATGTCTTATTTATGATGAGGTTATGAGTTGCTTAAAATTTAGTTATGAGTGATTAGTTGGGTAGAAAAGTTATTTTTATTCTAAGAGCCTAATTGTATCCAAGCCACATATTAAAACATTAATCATTTAAGAAACTATGAAAAGCATGCCATCCTAATGCACAATGTAAACATAACATCAAACAATTATATAAACTATCGTAAAAGAATAAAAGGCTGATGCAGTTGGGTACCGTCATATAATCCAAAGAGAGAAAAGATGGGTAGTCGAACTCTACCCTTATACAACCGAGAATATGAAAGAATAATTATAATTGTATTAAATTCATTGAGGATCTTCTTTCTTCATATCTCCATTTCTGATTTGGTTCCTTCTTTTATTTGGATGGTGCTTGCTTTAAAGGCATCACAGGGCACCCCAGGATAAAGCCTTCTGGCCACTGCTCATCCTAATCCCCAATAGCACTAATCCTATTATCAAAATTATATTTATGTTGGAAAAGTAAATCTAACTACACAAAATAGGGTTAGCTAGATATACATATAATCGTAGTTGTATTTATAATTTGGACTTAGCACTCTGGGTAACTAAGCCCACTTGTAACTTGGATTATGCTTAAGGATTTAAGCAACCTCAAAAAAGAAATTCATTTATTTTTAAGCATCTAAGCACAATCATGATTTATATTGGCCATCATCCATGGAGTATACACCCTCATTCTAAAATAATACATCATAAAATAAAACATACATCACATCATACACCATAGAGCTAGAAGTGTTGACTTAATTCTAATGTGTGGTAAGTCTTATTAGGCATTAGTGTTGTATTTTCTAAGTGTAGAAGGACAATTTAACATGGAAGATTGATTTAAAGTAGTTTAATTATTTGCACCAACAATGAAGTCAAATATTGCGGGTTTGAGTTATTACTCTAAGCATCAACATCTTGGATTCTAGTTATCAACCAAATCACTATCTGGTTATAAAGCCCAAGCTCCATCACTACCCACCATACACCAAAATCAAAATACCATTTATAAGATTCCTGAGAGAATGTCATGCTTTAGCCAAGGTTGCCAAGGAGTTTGGTATGAAGGATGACTCCATATCAATAAAGTTCTAAAATAGAAAAGTCATGTCTATTATTGATATTGAACTCATCAAAAGTAATCTCTTGAAGGGGAGGTTAACATTGCTAAGAAGGACCAAGAGTTAGATTAGAGGCAACCATTCATGGATTACCTAAATAAAGGAACACTACCTCAAGAGAAGTCCTAAGCCCATCAGATGAAGCAGAGAGTACTTTCCTATGCTCTTGTTGATGGTGTCTTATACTGGTGATCTTTTGATCATATGTGGTTACATTATTTAGACAAGCATGAAGCCCATAACGTCGTGACCAAGGTACACTCAGCATTATGTGGAGCCAACTAATCCAATCTGAAGATGAAAGCCAAGATCAAGAGACTAGGATAATACTGGTCATCGATGATCAATGCATGGATACGGCTAGGTGATGCCACCAATGTCAAATATACAGTGTGGTCCTACACCAACCACCCAACATTCTACATCTTACATTGGACTCAAGGACATTCGAGTGTTGGGGTACCGACATAGTGGGTCCGATTGATTCTCCTTCTTCCAAGATCATCATTTCATCTTAGCTGCTACTGACTACTTCTCTAAATGGGTGAACCTAATTCTTCTTAGAGAGGTCATAGCTCAGAATGTGCTCCAGTATTTTAGGAACCATATCGTATATAGGTTCGGAGTGCCTCGATGAATTATATCTGATAATGGTACTACATTCAAGAGCATATAGATCAATAACTTTGCTTGTAGACACAACATAGATTGGAGATATTCTACCATCAACTACCTGAGGAAAAATGGCTTAGCAGAAACCTTCAACAAAACTCTCATCCAAATACTGAAGAAGACACTCAATGATAATAAGCGATAGTGGAATGAGCAGTTAGTTGAAGCCTTGTGGGCTTACCGCACCACATATAGAACTCCAACTCACTCTACTCCTTTCTCCTTAGTGTAAGGGTCTGACGCCATTCTACCATTAGAAGTCCAACTCTAGTCACTAGGGATAGCTATGGGTAGCAAGATCACAATAGAGCAGGATGCCAAGTTATGGTTAGAAGAGCTCAAAGGTTTAGAGGAGAGATGCCTGTGAGCATGCCAAAACCTCAAGATGTATAAAGCTAAAATGATTCAAGCTCACAACAAGTTGGTCTATCCTTGAGCTTTTCAAGTAGGAGAGCTTATTTTAGTTTTAAGGAGACTGATTGTTGCCTGTCATAATATGGGATGCAAGTTTGAACCTACTTGGGAAGGCCTTTTTGCCATAGAGAAGGCCTACCAAAGAGGATCTTATTAGCTTATTAATCATAAGGGAGAACACCCAATGCTTCCAATCAATGGGCTCTACTTAAAGAAATATTATAAATCATGTTTGAAAATAATTATCATCAATGAAAATTTCATTTTGAATTCAATCTCATCCATGTTGAAAGTTTTCTTGTTTGCAAATCCTTCACGATGTGTTTAGGGTATGTGTAGAGGAACCTGAGCCGCATCCTATCCTTTATCGACACAACACAAACTACACCCAAACATATACAACAAACACATATCTTTTGTCTCGGGCTACTCTAAGTTGAGATAATGCGCCCATCGACACTCACTTAGTAGCTGCTCTAGGTCAGGCTGACGTGCTACCCTACTAGTGTGTCACCCTAGTGGCCTTCTATCTTTGGAAGATGTAAGTCTTACACTTTCCTTTCTTACTTGGCCACTGCACACTAATGAGCCCCTTATTAATTTGGTAGGCCTTATTGCGTGGCCGATAAGCTACCTTATGTTGTCTTCGTTTAATAGGATGTGAGTTTGCTACGCTTTCTTCTTTGATTAGCCTTTGTGCAGTAACTAGGACAAGTATATTTAAGGTTTATGATAAGTCCCCTAGTGGCTATTTCCCTCCTAACTACTTCAAGTCTGGGTCTAGTCCTTCCTCGGGGCTCCCTGCTTAATAGTCGCTCTAGGTTAGATAGCATCTGTCCCACCAAGATAGACTATCCCGATGATCAGTTCCACTTGGAAAGTTGTAAGCCTAACACTTTTTTTCCAAATTGATCGTTGCACATCAACGGGCACCTTAGGTTGGTAAGTTCTCACTATGATGATGGACACACCACTCATGTTGATAGATACACCTTAGGTTGGTTGGTTATCGCACCTTAGGATACACCACTCATGTCAGATGTAAGTCTGCTACACTTTCTCCTTGAGTTGTCCACCGTACACATATAGGCTTTCTTTTTTAAAGTTCAAGATAATTCCCCTAGTAGCACCTCCCCTGTGGGAACTATATCTGGATCATGTCATTTGTGACCCATTTAGACATGACTCAGGTTACTATCGGATTGGACAGTTCCCCTTTCCTAGTAACCATGCCTGTGGTTGGAGAATATATCTTGTGGATGTGTAGATTCTCCTTTGGTCCAATAAATCTGAGATAGGTCAAGGCCTGTGCCCCTTCTCACTTGTCCCTCAAATAAGGTCCATGCAAATATATAAATAAAATATATATTCACTTATGGATTAGGAGGACACCCCTATAGGTATCTTTTCCCAAGCAAGCATTATATCTTTACTGTGTTAACAAAACTCCCTAAAAGAATCACTGACTACTCTTGAGTTGATATAAGTCCCCAACGATATTCACTCAGTAGTCGCCCCTAAGTCGGGTTCAATTTATTGTGCTACCAGTAGGTCACCCCAGTGGTTGTTCCTTGCTCTAAAAGATGTAAGTCTACTATGCCTTCTTCCTAGCACAACCGTTGCACACCAGAAGGCAACCCCTGCTAGCTCTACCCCATGGTTAGTAGACTATCCCTCTAAATTTGTAAATCTGAGATAAGACATGTTCGATATAGCCCCTTCTCAGTGGGACCATCGCACACTGACATGGTCCATAAATTAAATCTATCAAATTTGATCGAGCTCACATCCCTAATGGATATGCCCATAATTCAAAATCAAACTAAAGTAAACAAACCATATCAAATCACATGAAATTAAGATAAAATTAATCCTACTTTTGAGTTGGCATAAGTCTCCAGCAGTATTCTCCCAGTAGTTGCCCTAAGTCAGGTTCAATTTGTTGTGCATCCAACAGGTCACCCTAGTGGTTGTTCCTCACTTTGGAAGATGTAAGGCCACTACACCTTCTTCCTATCAAATCTGTTGCACACCAAAAGGCAACCCCTTAGCTAGCTGGCTAGCTAATGTAGACTATCCCTTTGGATTTCTAAAAACATGTAGGTCAATAACTCCTTCTAGTGGGTCCCACCGATAGGTCCATACATTAACTCAAATTAAATTATACCCAATCTGATTTTCTCCAGTGGAGTTAAATCACACTGTTCTCCCCAATGGAACCCCAAATCATATATAAACAAGTCAAGCAAACAAATATAATTTAGAACCAACCTCCCTAGTGGAGCCAACTTAAACTAACTCCCCCAGTAGAGTCTAAATCAAACAAATCCAACCAAACTTTTATTCTTAGTGGATACATTCAAATCCCAATCCCTAGCGGATAGCCCAAACTTGCTTGCCTAGTGGAAGGTTCATAAATCTGATCCCCAGTGAACTCGAGCCCATATCTATAGTAGATATGCCTCCACATCAATTAAAACAAAATAAATTAAAGTTGATTCAATCTTAATACTCAGTGGATTATAGATTCTTATCCCTAATAGATCTTCTTTCCATAAATCAAATAATCAAATCAAATTCAAACCTTATCCCCAACAGATTTTCTTCTTCTATGCCCTTGACATAGACCCCTCACATGTTTTGTCCAATGCATATGTGATCCCCTAGTGGATCTCCCTCCATGTCCTTGACATGCAATTCTCATCAAATTTTATTTCTTCTTTTATGCACACCTTTAATACTTCAACCAAAAGCCTAATAATGTATTCATTCAAATTACATCATCTTAACATTGTAATCAATATTTTATGATTTGTGATACTGCAAGCTCAAACTAACTATACAATATCATGATAAACATATTATAATGTGAATTAACATACTATATTATATTATAATATATGATGTTATATTATATTTTTCTATAATATAATATATTTTCTACCATTACACCTCATTAGAATCACTTAAAAGGAACAAATAACAAAATTTTTTGAAAATATGAATAATGTTAATTTTGGATGAAAAATTATTTTTTTTCTATAATAATTGGTACAAAATAGCATAATTTTGGTGTTTCTTCTTGGTGTGTTCCATGAATTTGGCCAAATTCTTCCATCTCAACCTTCAAATGAACATGTTCGTGTGTTTTGACCTAATGTATTATAACAAAAGTAAAACATACTAAAATGTACAATAACATTTAGTAACACACCACCACATTTAAATAGATGTGAAGTTATATTGTTATGTACATTATATTTTAGTATGCTTTCATATAATATATTATCTTACATTACACCTTAAGATGAATCACTTTAAGCAAAAAAATTATAAAATTTTGTTGAAAAATGAACATTTATTTTGGATGCAAAATTCCATTCTTTTGATTAAATGACACACCATAGCACACCCCCAATGATGTTCCTTAAAGCTTACCTTAAATTTGGCCAAATCCCATCATCTCAGCCCATAAATCAATATTTTTATGAATTATACTAGTACAAACTCTACTACATCATACTATAACAAACTAAAATATGCTAACAACAAGCAGTAATACATAATAGTATGCTATAATCAATGATGCTACACAATGTCATGGCATCCTATATTATAATGCACTATAACATATTATATTATATTATATTATATTGCATATCACATCTCAAGGGATTGCTTAAGATAAAATATCATTAAATTAGTCTAAATAATAAAAAACTCTATAGTTTAGTCATATCACTTACATATTTTAAATTGAAATAAAAATATTTTGATTTCATGCTTTACCTATTAAGAATTTAGCCAAATTCCATCATTTTAAAGTCTAAATGAACATTTTTATAAATAATGCTAGTGTAGGCTTGACTACAAGATTGTAAAATACTAAAAGAATTTAAAATGCATAGAATAATATATTATGATATATGATACTATCCTATGATGCAACATATAATATTTATTTTGAACATAAAATCTTACTTTTTAGACAACATGTGGTGTAGCCCACCTTTGGTACTACATCCTAATTCCCACTTTAAATTTCACAAATTTGATCATTTGATTTATTAAATTGATATTTTCATAATTTATATTAATATGAACTATAGGACACAATACCATAATATACTAAAACATTTCAAAACATCTTATAACATTCAAAAACACATCACTACATGCTCAAATATATGATGCTACATTATACCATAATATATATGGTAATATAATAAGATTTATGGTTAGGGTTTAGGTATTCAAATCTCTAATAGTCAAGGAAAGTCTCTTGAAGACATTTTCTTTAGCTACCATAACTATGTTAGATTAGGTCATTCTTTAGATCTACCCCTAATGACATCTTTATTCAAGGTTTGGGAGGTTAGGGTTAGGGTAGGGGGTTTAGGGTTTTAGGGGGTTTAGGGTTTAGGGTTTAGGGTGGGTTTATAGTTTTAGGTGTGGTTTGTGGGGTTTATAGGTTTTTGTGGTTTAACATTTATAGTTTAGGTAGTATGGTAAGGTTTAGGTTTAGGTTTAGGTTTATGAGGGTTTGTTAGGATTTAGGGTTTAGGGTTTAGGGTTTAGGGTTTAGGGTTTAGGGTTCAGGTTTTAGGTTTAGGGTTTAAGTTTTAGTTTAGGGTTTAAGGTTTTTTTTTTAAATAGAGAACAGATTTAGATTTAACATTTCTTCTTTTTGATTTCATCAACAAAGTAGCACCCGAAGTTTTTTAATACACAAGCGCAACATCAATAAAAAATGAGCACCCGTAGAGCAAATCAAAATACCTAGATAAGTAAAACTGCCTCTACTGTAAAAACACAGTACCATAAGTAACAGATCGACTGCCATTCTTCGCTTTCATGTTATTAACCACCCCACTCGAGTAGTGGATCCCATCATATCCCAATCTCTTTCTCTGCCACCACTACGGCTGCAACTTTCATCGCTCCTCCCACCTCCATAACCACCACTACTCCAACCACCACCTCCATATCCACCAGCACCTACAGATCCCCCACCACCACTATGATAATTGTCTCCTCCGCCTTTCGCCTCCACCGCTAGATCTAGACTAAGCATGGTTGATAGTGATGTTCCTGCCATTAAGGTTCTGCCCATTCATAGGGTTTAGGTTTACTAGGTTTTAAGGTTTCAATTTATTTATTTAATTTATTTATTTTAGGTTAAGTTGTGGTTGGGGTTCATGCAGTTTTGGGTTTGGTTTAGGGTTAGATAGTTTGGGTAAGGTTTAGGATTAGGGTTTGGGGTTTATGGTTTAGGGAGAGTTTAGGGTTTAGGGTTTAAGATTTTAGGTTTAGGGTGGGCCTGGGGAGGTTTAGGGGAGTAGGGTTGGTTTAGAAGGTTTATTAGTGGAGGAGAGGGTGGGTGGATGGTAGTTAGGGTTTAGGTAAGGGTTTAGGGTCAGGTTTAGGAAGAAGGTGGGTTAGGTTTAGTTTAGGTTTTAAAAAATTAAAACCCAAGAGGTTTATTTATTTAATTTATTTATTTTTAGTTTATTTTATTTTTTATTTTTAGGTTATTTTATTTTTAATTAGTTTAGTTTATTTATTTTTTTATAAGTTTTATTTTAGTTATTTAGTTTAAGTTTTTATTTTATTTAAGGTTTAGGTTTTATTTTATTTTTGGGTTTAGGTTTTAGGTTTTTATTTTAGGTTTATTTTTAGGTTTCATTTTTTTAGGTTTGGGTTTATTTTTAGTTTATTTAATTTTATTTAGTTTAGGTTTAATTTATTTTAGCTTATTTTATTTTAGTTTAGGCTGAAATTTATTTTATTTTATTTATTTCATTCCTATTTTAGGTTTAGCTTTTTTTTCATTTTAAGGTTTAGGTTTTATTTTTTATTTATTTTTAGGCTTATTTTTTTTAGGTTTTATTTAGTTTTTATTCTAATTTATTTTAGATTTTATTTTATTTTATTTTTTTTAATTTTATTTATTTTATTTAGGTTTTTATTCTTAGGTTTATTTTATTTTAGTTTAGTTTAGGTTTTATTTATTTTATTTTAGTTTATTTTATTTTTATTTTATTTTATTTCATGTTTAAGTTTAGGTTTAGTTTAGTTTTAGTTTAGGTTTTAATTTGATTTTAATTATTTTATTTAGGTTTAGATTTTATTATTTATTTTATTTTAGGTTTATTTATTTAGTTTAGGTTTAGGTTTTAGGTTTTTGTGGTTTAGGGCCTGGTGAGGGTTTAGTAGAGGGCCTGGGTGTGGTTAGGCCAAGGTTCATGGTTTAGGGTTTGGGTCCTGTGATTTTAAGGCCTGGGTTTTGGTTTGTGGGTAGGTTTAGGGTAGGTTAGGGTTAGGGGGTATTTTTAGGGTTTGGGTTTTTTTATATATTTTAAATTAAATAACTCATAGGTTTAGGTTTATTTAGTTTATTTTATTTATTTTAGTTTATTTTATTTTATTTTATTTGGATCATTTTTATTTTATTTTAATTTATAATTTTTATGTTTTATTTTAGTTTAGGTTCTTTATTTTAGTTTATTTTTCAATTTTATTTATTTTAGTTTAGTTTTATTTTATTTTAATTTTGGTTTATTTTATTTTCATTTTAGGTTTAGGTTTATATTTTTTTATTTTATTTTAGGTTTATTTAGGTTTTAGGTTATATTTAGTTTAGGTTTAATTTTTAGTTTATTTTTTTTAGGGTTTAGTTTTAGATTTTGATTTAGCTTATTTTCAGTTAATATTTAGGTTTTATTTATTTTAGTTTAGTTTATCTTAGTTTAAATTTAGGTTTATTTTATTTTTATTTTAGGTTTAGGCTTTTTTTTTTTAGTTTAGGGTTTAGGTTTTATTTTTTATTTATTTTTAGGTTTTATTTTATTTTAGTTTTAGTTAGTTTTATTTTATTTTCTAGGTTTATTTTATTTTCAATTTAGGTTTAGTTTTTATTTTATTTAGGTTTTTTATTTTTTAGTTTAGTTTAAGTTTTTATTTATTTTATTTTATTTTAGTTTTAAATTTTTATTTTATTTTCTTTTTAGGTTTAGGTTTAGGTTTAGGTTTTTATTTTATTTTTTTATTTTATTTTGGTTTACATTTCTTTATTTATTTTATTTTGAGGTTTTATTTAGTTTAGCTTTAGGTTTTAGCTTTATAGGGTTTAGGGTTTAGGGTTTAGGTTTAGGGTTTAGGTTTTGGGTTTAGGAATTAGGATTTAGGGTTTAGGTTTTAGGGTTTAGGGTTTAGGGTTTAGGGTTTAGGGTTTTTTAGGGTT
Source organism: Cymbidium sinense (assembly GCA_021442155.1). Taxonomy (NCBI): domain Eukaryota; kingdom Viridiplantae; phylum Streptophyta; class Magnoliopsida; order Asparagales; family Orchidaceae; genus Cymbidium; species Cymbidium sinense. Next base: position 83,958,241 of record CM038214.1, on the reverse strand, counting down.
TAGGGTTTAGATTTTAAGTTTTAGGTCTTCGGTTCAAGTTTTAGTTTAGGGTTTAGGGTTTTTGGTTTTTTTTAACAAAGAACAAATTCAGATGCAACATTTCATCTTTTTGATTTCATCAACCAAGTAACACATCAAGTTTTCTAAGACATAAGCGACGACATAGATAAAAAATGAGCACACATAGAGCAAATCAAAAACCATAGATAACTAGAACCGTCTCTACTATAAAGAAATTTCCATAAGCAGCATATTAGATCGACCATTTTTTAGTTTCTCAAATTTTTATCAGAATCACCCTGGCCTCTTGAGTAGCGAGATCCACCATCATATCCCTGATCTATCCCTCCACCACCACCACGGTTGTAACCTCCGTCGCTCCTCCTATCTCCATAACCACCACTACTCTGACCACCACATCCATATCCACCAGCACCTCTAAATCCCCCACCACCACTACGATAATTGCAACCTCCACTTTCACCTCCACCGCAAGATCTGACCACCTGCTGATGTGATGTTCCCGTGAAGGTTCGACCATTAGGGTTTAGGTTTATTAGGTTTTCTAGTTTAGGTTTATTTTTTTAATTTATTTAGTTGTTTTAGGTTTAGGTTTGGGGTGTTTAGGTTAGGGTTCTCTGGTAGGGTTTAGGGTTTAGGTTTTGGGGTTTAGGGTTTAGGGTTTGTTTAGGGTTTTAAGTTTAGTGGGTAGGGTTTGGTTGGTTTGGGTTTGGTTTGGTGGTTTGGGTTTAGGGTTTATGGTTAGGTTAGGGTTTAGATTAAATTTAGGGTTTTGGGGTTTAGGTAGGGTGGGTTAGTTTGGGTTGGGGTTATGGTAGTTTAAAGTTCAGGTTTGTTTAGGGTGGGTAAGATAGGTTTAGGGTTTAGTCAGGTTAGTTTATGGTTTAGGGTTTATGATTTAGAGTAGGTTTTTTTTTTAAATTAAGTAAACCGATAGGTTTGGTTCATTTAGTTTATTCAATTTTTTTATTTTTATTTAACTTTTTTTATTTATTTAGTTTAGCTTATTTATTTTAGGTTTATTTATTTCAGTTTAGGTTATTTATTTTTCTTTATTTTTTAGGTTTAGGTTTATGTTTATGTTTATTTTTTAGTTTAGTTTTATTTTATTTTTTTAGTTTAGGTTTTTATTTTATTTCTTTAAGTTTAGGTTTTAGGTTTTATTTTAGGTTTATTTTTAGGTTTTATTTTTTAGTTAAGGTTTAGGTTTATTTTTAGTTCATTTTATTTTATTTAGTTTAGGTTTAGTTTATTTTTGGTTTAGGTTTGGGTATTATTATTTTAGTTTATTTTAGTTTAGGTTTAGGTTTATTTTATTTTTATTTTACATTTAGGTTTTCATTTTAGTTTAGGGTTTAGGTTTTATTTTTTATTTATTTTAAGGTTTATTTTTTAGGTTTTGGTATTTATTTTATTTTTATTTTAGGTTCACTTTTTATTTTATTTAAGTTTGTATATTTTAGTTTAGTTTATGTTTTTATTTATTTTGTTTTTATTGAGTTTTTTTTTCTTTTTGGGTTTAGTTTAGCTTTAGGATATAGTTTATGTTTTTATTTTTATTATTTTATTTAATTTTGGTTTAGGTTTTATTTATTTTTATGTTTATTTAGTTTAGCTTTAGGTTTTAACTTTGGGTTTAGGGTTTAGGGAGGTGGTTATTTAGGGTTTAGGTTTAGGGTTTTGGGATTATGGTTTGGTTTAGTTTTTATTTTAGGGTTTAGGGTTTAGGTTTAGTTTGGGGTGGGGTTGGTTTAGGGTTTAGGGAGGTTTAGGGTAGGGTGAGGGTTTAGGGTTTGGGGTTTTAAGGTTTAGGGTTTAGGGTTTAGGGTTTAAGTTTAGTTTGGGTAGGTTTAGAGTTTAAGTTTTAGGGTTAGTTTAGGGTTTAGGGTTTTGCTTTTTTCAATAGAGAAAAATTCATATTATTTCTTCTTTTCATTTCATTAACTAAGTAAGTTTTCTAAGACACAAGCGACGACATTGATCAAAAATGAGCACGCATAGTGCAAATCAAAAACACTAGATAACTAGAACTATCTCTATTATAAAGACACAATTCCATAAGCACCAGATCGGATCCGCCATTCTTTAGGTTCTCTAGTTCCCATCACAACCACCCCGGCCTCTCGAGTAGTGAGCTCCACCATCATATTCCCTATCTCTCCCTTTGCCACCACCACGGTTGTAACCTCTGTCGCTCCTCCCACCTCCATAACCACCATTGCTCCAACCACCACCTCCATATCCACCAGCACCTCCAGATCCCCCACCACCACTATGATAATCGCCACCTCCGCCTTCGCCTCCACTACTAGATCTAGACTGAGCTTGGTTGATAGTGAAGTTCCTGTCGTCAATGTTTTGACCATTCCTAGGGTTTAGCTTTAGATTTATAGGGTTTTAGAGTTTAGTTTTATTTTCTAAATTTATTTAGTTACTTTAGGTTTAGTTTATTTTGGTTTCTTTTTAATTTTATTTAGTTACTTTAGGTTTAGGTTTTTAGAGTTTAAGTTTATTTTTAATTTTGTTTAGTTACTTTAGGTTTAGGTTTATAGTTTGGAGTTTAGGGTTTAGGGTTTAGGGTTTACAATTATGATTTAGTGTTTAGGGTTTAGGTTTGGGGTTTTAGGGTTTATGCTTTGGTTTAGTGGTTTAGGGTTTAGGGTTTGTGGTTTAAGGTTTAGGATTTGGGTCAGTAGTGATATGGTAGGGTATGGTAGGGTTTAGGGTAGTTTGTTTTATGGTTTATAGTTTTTTTAAATTAAGCAAACTGGTAGGTTTAGGTTTATTTAATTTATTTTAGTTTAACTGTTATTTATTTAAGTTTTATTTAGAATTTTTATTTTATTTAGTTTAGTTTATTTATTTTAGTTTATTTATTTTAGTTTAGATTTTATCTTAGTTTATCTTTGTGTCTTGGGTTAGGTTTATTTTTTAGTTGAGTTTTATTTTATTTTATTTTGGGTTAGGTCAGTAGGGTGGAGTGGTGGATTTTAGTCAGGGTTAGAGTTGAGTGGCTCAGGGTTTAGGGTTTGGGGTGGGTTTAGGGTTATGATTTTTAGGGTTTAGGGTGGTAGGGTGTGGAGTGGTTTAGGTTTTGGGGTTGGGGTTTAGGATTTAGGGTTTAGGTTTAGGATTTATGGTTAATTAGAGTTTATTAGAATTTTAATTTATTATTATTATTATTATTATTATTATTATTATTATTATTATTATATTATTATATAGGATTTTGTGGTTTATTTTAGGTTTAGGTTTTAATTTTTTTAAAGTTTAGTGGTTTAGCTTGTTTATGTTTTAAAAAAGTAAACCAAGGTGCCATTTAGTTTTATTTATTTATTTTATTTATTTTAGTTTATTTTAATTTTAATTTTTATTTAAGTATATATTGTTTAATTTAGTTTAGTTTATTTATTTTAGGTTTATTTACTTTAGTTTAGGTTTTTTCTTTCAGTTTATTTTTTAGGTTTAAGTTTATTTTTTAGTTGAGTTTTATTATATATTTTTTAGGTTTAGTTTTTGTTTTTTGTTTTTTGCTGTAGGTTTAAGATTTTATTATATTTTTTAAGATTTAGGTTTTAGGTTTTTATTTTAGGTTTATTTTCATATTTTATTTTTTAGTTTAGGTTTACGTTTATCTTTAGTTTATTTTATTTTATTTAGTTTAGGGTTTAAGTTTATTTTATTAGGTTTAGGTTTTATTTATTTTTAGTTTATTTTATTTTATTTTAGGTTTAGGTTTATATTATTATTTATTTTAGTTTAGTTTTAGTTTATTTTAGGTTTAATTTTTAATTTATTTTTTTATTTTATTTTTAAGTTTATTTTTTAGGTTTAGGTTTTTATTTAGTTTTTATTTTTTATTATTTTAGGATTATTTTTATTTTATTTTACTTTTAGTTTTTATTTTATTTAGATTTTTTATTTTTAGGTTTATTTTATTTTTTAGTTTAGTTTATGTATTTATGTATTTTTTTTAGTTTTGCTTTTATATTTTATTTTAGTTTATTTTTAGGTTTAGGTTTAGGTTTAGGTTTAGGTTAGGGGTTAGGTTTAGGTTTAGGTAATTTGTTTTAATTTAATTTATTTTATTTAGGTGGTTTTATTTATTTTATTTTTTTATCATTTAGTCAGGTTTTAATTTTTAGACTTTTAGTTTAGGGTTTGGGGTTTTGGTTAAAGGAGTTGGGGTTAGGGTTAGTTTTAGCATTTAGGTTTAGGGTTTAGTGTTTACATGGGTTGGGTTTTTTAGGGTTTAGGGTTTAGGGTGGGTTTAGTGTTTGGTTTATGGTAGGGTTTTGGGTTTGGGGTTTGGGGTTTAGTATTTTAGGATTTGGGTTTATCTTTAGGGTTAGTTTTATTTTATTAGATTTTTAGGGTTTAGGGTTTTTAGGTTTAGGTAGGTTTTGTTTAGTTTATTTTAAATTAAGTAAACCAGTTTAGTTTTTAGTTTTTTTAGGGTTTAGTTATGGTTAGCTTAGGTTTAAATTTTTTAAAAAAAAAGTTATGTAAACCAGGTCGATTTAGTTTATTTCATTTATTTTAGTTTATTTTATTTTAATTTTATTTATGTTTATTTTAATTTTTTAGTTTAGTTTATTTATTTTAGGATATATTTTAGTTTAGATTTTATTTTATTTATTTTTTATATTTTGAGTTTTTATTTTATTTTTATTTTAGGTTTAGGTTATTTTATTTTTTTAGTTTTTAGGTTTTTATTTTATTTGAGTTTGGTTATATTTTTTATTTTAGGTTTATTTTAGTTTTATTTTAGTTTACTTTATATTTATTTTTTAGTTTATTTTAGGTTTAGGCTTAGGTTATATTTATTTTAGTTTAGGTTTAGGTTTATTGTAATTTGTTTATTTTATTTTTATTTTAGGTTTAGGTTTTAGTTTAGGTTTATATTTTATTTATTTTATTTTTTTATTTATTTAGTTTAGGTTTTGTTAGATTAGGGCTTGGGGGTGGGTTTAGGGTTAGGGTTTTTGGGTTAGAGTTTAGGGTTTAGGGTTTAGGGTTTAGTGTTTAAGCATTAGGGTTTAGGATTTACTATTTACCTCAAGAGAAGTCCCAAGCCTATCAGATGAAGTAGAGAGCACTTTTCTGCACTCTTTTGGATGGTGTCTTGTACTGGCGATATGTCGATCATATATGGTTACATTATTTAGACAAGCATGAACCCCTTAAGATTGTGATCAAGGTACACACAGATTATGCAATAATGTCAAGATCAAGAGACTAGGATACCACTCATGATGATCAAAGATTGCATGGATCCAGCTAGGCAATGCCACCAATGTTAAATACATGGTGTGGTCCTACACAAACCACCCAACATTCTACATCCTACATTGGCCTCATGGGCATTCGAGTGTTGGGGTACCGACATAGTGGGTCTGATTGATCCTCCTTCTTTTAAGGGTCATCGATTCATCTTAGCTATTGACTACTTTTCCAAATGGGTGAAGGTGATTCGCCGAGAGGTCACAACTAACATGCTCCATTTTTTTATGAACCATATCATATTCAAAGTGCCATGAATTATATCCGATAATGGTTCTCATGATTAAGAGCACCATCAACTTTGCCCAGAGACACAACATAGATTGGAGATATTGTACCATCAACTAACCGAGGGCAAATGACTTAGCAGAAGCATTCAACAAAACTCTCATCCAAATACTAAAGAAGACACTAACAACAACATGATTAGTTGATGGTACAATATCTCAAGTTGTACAAAGACAAAATGATTCAAGCTCACAACAAGTTTGTCCATCCTAGAGCCTTTCAAGTAAGAGAGCTAATTTTAGTTCTAAGGAGACCGATTATTGCCCATTGTAAGATAGGAGGAAAGTTTGAACCCACTTGGGAAGAAACTTTTGCCATAGAGAAGGCCTACCAAAGAGGATATTATCGTTATTAATCATAAGGGAGAGCATCAATGCTTCCAATCAATGGGCTCTACTTAAAGAAATATTATAAATCATGTTTTAAAATAATTATCATCAATGAAAATTCTAATTCATATTAAATCTCTTCCAAGTTGAAAGTATTCTTGTTTGTGAATCTGCCATGATTTGTTTAGGATAGGTGTAAGGAACCCGAGCAGTGTCCTATCCTTCATCAACACAACACAAACTCAAGCTACACACAAACATATAAAATAAATACATATTTTTTATCTCTACTTAGAGTTAAGATTGCCACTAGTGGCACTCACTTAGTAGCTACTCTAGGTTAGGCTGATGTGCTACCCTACTAGTGTGTCACCCTAGTGGTCTTCTTGCTTTAGAGGATGTAAGTATGTATGCTTTCCTTCCTTACTTGTCCACTGCACATCAACGAGCACCTTATTAGTTTGGTAGGCATTACTATGTGGCCGGTAAGCTACCTCATGTTGGCTTCATTTAAAAGGAAGTGAGTCTACTACACTTTCTTCTTAGATTAGCCTTTGTGCACTAACTAGGTCAAATATTTTTAAGGTTTAGGATAAGTACCCTAGCGGTTCTGTCCCTCCTGAGGTTTAGGATAAGTCCTTACTTGGGGCTCCCGCTTAGTAGCTTTAGGTTAGATAGCATCTATCCCACCAACGGCAGACTATTCTGATGATCAGTTCTACTTGGTAAGTTGTAAGCCTACACACTTTCTTTCCATATTGATCATTTCACACCGACGAGTACCTTAGGTTGGTTTGTTCTCACTATGCTGACGGATACACCTTAGGTTGGTTGGTTCTCACCTAAAGATACACCAGTCATGGTAGATGTAAGTCTGCTATGCTTTCTCCTTGAGTTGGCCACCATACACCTATTGGCTTTCATTTCCAGGGCTCAGGATAGTGACCCTAGCAGCACCTCCCTTGTCAGCACTATATTTAGATCACATCCTTCGCGACCCCATTTAGACATTACCCGGGTTACTATCAGATTGGATAGTTCTCCTTTCCTAGTAACCACCCTGTGGTCAAAGAATCTTTCTTATGGATGTTCAGATTCTTTCTTGGTCTAGTAAATCTAAGATAGGTCAAGGCTGACATAGCCCCTTCTCATTGTGGTCCCTCACACACCAACAGGGTCCATGCAAAAATATAGACAAAATATATATATATATATTCACTTATTCGTTAGGAGGACACACTTAGCAGTACCTTTTCCCAAGCAGGTATCCTTTCTTTAGGGTAGTGTCAGCAAAACTCCTTATACAAATCGCCTGACAACTCTTGAGTTGATATAAGTCCCCAGAGGCATTCACTCAGTAGTTGCCCCTAAGTCGGGTTCAATTTATTGTGCTACCAACAGGTCACCCCAGCGATCATTCCCTACTTTAGAAGATGTAAGTTTGCTATGCCTTCTTGCTAGCATAGTTGTTGCACCCCAAAAGGCAACCCCTTAGGTTGGCTAGCTATACCCCATGGCCAGTAGACTATCCCTTTGGATTTAAAAATTTGAGATAGAAAAAATATGATATAGCCCCTTTTCAGGGGCTCCATCGCACACCAACATGGTCCATAAATTAAATCTATCAATTTTAACTATGCTCACATCCCCAACGGATATGCCCTCAATTCAAAATCAAACTAAACCAAACAAACCATATCAAATCACAAGAAATGAAGAGAAAATTAATCCTGACAATTTTTAAGTTGGCATAAGGCCCCATTTCACTAGTCGCCCCTAGTAAGATTTGATTTGTGCATCCAATGGTCACCCGTTGTTCCTCATTTAGAAGATTTAAGTCTATGCCTTCTTCCTAAGTTGCACCTAAAGGCAACCCTTAGGTTGGCTAGCTCTACCCCACAACTAGTAGACTATCCCTTTGGATTTGTAAACCTGAGGTAGGTCAAGGCTGAAATAGCCCCTTCTCAGTGGGTCCATCGCACACCGACAGGGTATATACATTAACTCATATTAAATTAAAACCAATCTAATTTTCCCAGGTAGAGTTAAATCACACCCTTCTCCCTAGTGGAGCCCCAAATCATATATAAATAAGTCAAGCAAACAAATTAAATTTAAAACCAACCCTTAGGAAGCCAAATTAAAATAACTCCCACAGATCTAAATCAAAGAAATCAACCAAACTCATATCCCTAGGGGATACATCCCCAAATAGATCTATAAATCAAATCAAATCAATCCCCAATCTAGATCCCCAACCCTTCCTTAGTCAATTCATATCCATCCCCATAATTCTTTCATATCTAGTGATTCTCACATCATAAAACAAATCAAATTAAATCGACTTGATCAATCCTTGGTGGATTATGATTCATATCCCCTTGTAAAATCTTCTTCCATAAATCATAAAAATAACAAATTAAAACTATATAAATTTCTTCTATTATACATGTAATTTACATGTCATGTATAATATCTATATTATCTAACATTACACCTCATTAGAATCACTAATGGAATTCTCATCAATTTCTTATTTCTTTATGATGTAAATTGTTATTTTTCTATTAGAAATGTAACAATGTATTGGTGTGTGCCGTGAATTTGGCCAAATTTTTCCATCTCAACCTTCAAATTAACATTTTTGTGAGTTTTGACCCAATGTAATATATAAAAAGTAAAACATACTAAAATGTACAATAACATTTATGAACACACCACCACATTCATATATATGTGAATTTATATTATTATGTACATTATATTTTAATATGCTTTCATATAATATATTATCTTAAATTACACCTTAAAATGAATCACTTTAAGAAAAAATTTATAAAGTTTTGTTGAAAAATGAACATTTATTTTGGATGCAAAATATGATTCTTTTGATTAAATGACACACCATAGAACACCCCAAATTTTCCTAAATTTTACTCAACTTGGCTAAAATCTCATCTAATATTTATAATGCATGATGGCACATTATGTTATGACATCCTATATTATAATAAACAATAATATATTATATTATATTATATGTATGCATCACAAGGTATTGCTTAAGAAAATAATAAAATTAGTCTAAATAATAAAAACTATATATTTTATATCACTTACATATTTTTAAATTGAAATAATATATTATGAAGCCATGCTCTACCTATTATGAATGGCCAAATTCCACCATTTTAAAGTCTAAATCAACATTTTTAAAATATGCTAGTGTAGGCTCAGCATGATTGTAAAATACTAAAAGAATTTATAAGGCGCAGAAGAATATATAATGATATATGATGCTATACTATGCTACAATATATAATATTTATTTTGAACATAAAATCTTACCTTTTAAACTATAAGTGGCGTAGCACACCTTTGGTACTAAAACCTAATTCCCACTTCAAATTTAACAAATTTCATCATCTAATTTATTAAATCAATGTTTTTATGATTTATATTAATATAGACTATAGAGCACAATACCGTAATATACTAACACATTTCAAAGCATCTTATAGCATCCAAAAACACATCACTACATTCTCAAGTATATGATGCTACATTATACTATAATATATGATATTATAATATGATTTAGGGTTAGGGTTTAGGGTATTCAAATCTCTAATAGTCAAGCAAAAGTGTCTTGAAGACATTTTTCTTAGCTACCATAACTATGTTAGGATTAGATCATTCTTTAGATCCACTCCTAATGATATCTTTATTCAAGTTTTAGGGTTTAGGGTTTAGGGTTAGGGTTTAGGGTTAGTTTAGGGTTTATGGTTTGGGGTTTAGGGTTTAGGATTTAGGGTTATAGGTTTTAGGGTTTATGGTTTTAGGGTTTAGGATTTATGATTTACAGTTTTGTGTTTTAGGGTTTAGGGTTTAAGGTTTAGGGTTTAGGGTTTAGGGTTTAGGGTTTAGGGTTTAGTTTTTAAAGTTTATGGTTTAGGGTTTAAAGTTTATTGTTTAGGGTTTAGGGTTTTTATGGTTCAGGGTTTAGGGTTTAGGGTTTAGAGATTTGGTTTTAGGTTTCAGATTTAAGTTTTAGTTTAGGGTTTAGGAATTTTTTTAATAGAGAACAAATTCAGATTCAAGATTTCTTCTTTTAAATTTCGTCAACCAAGTAGCACCCCAACTTTTTAAGACACAAGCGATGACATAGATAAAAAATTAGCACCCATAGAGCAAATAAAAAACCCTAGATAAGTAAAATTGTTTCTACTTTAAAGACACAGTTCCATAAGCAGCAGATTGGATCACCATTCAACAGTTGCTCCAGTTCTCATCAGAACCACCCCCACATCTCTAGTAATGGATCCTCCATCATATCCCTGATCTCTTCTTCCACCACCACGACAGATGTAACCTCCACCGCTCTTCCGCCTCCATAACCACCATTGCTCTGACCACCAACTCATATCCACCAGCACCTCCAGATCCCCCACCACCATTCTGATAATCATCGCCTACCTCCACCACACCTCTGATCTGGGACTCCAGCCTAGTAACGGATGTTCCTTCCTTCAAGATCTACCCATTCTTAGGGTTTAGGGTTAGTTTAGGTTTGGGGTTTGGGGTTAGTTAGGATTTAGTTTAGGATTTGGGTTTGGTTTGGGGTTTAAGGTTTGGGTATGTTTTAGAGTTTGGTTAGGGTTTGGTTTAGGGATGGTTTAGAGTTTGGTTTATGATTTAGGGTTAGGAGGGTTTATGGTAGGTTTAGGTGAGTAGGAGGTTGTAGGTTTGGGTGGGGTCAGTTTAGGATTTAGGTTTATTTAGGGTTTGGGTTTAGTGGTCTTTAATTAAGTAAACCCAGTTTAAGTTTATTTAGTTTATTTTATTTATTTGAGTTTATTTGAGTTTATTTTATTTTAATTTTATTTTTTTATTTTATTTATTTTAGTTTATTTATTTTAAGTTTATTTATTTTAGTTTGTATTTTGGTTTTGTTTAAGTTTTTTTAGTTGAGTATATTTTTTTATTTTATTTTTAGGTTTAGTTTTATTTTCTTAGGTTTAGGTTTAGGTTTTATCCACGTTTATTTATTTATTTTCAATTTAGGTTTATTTATTTATTTTATTTTTAGTTTATTTAGGTTTAGTTTATTTATTTAGGTTTAGTTTAGATTTTATTTATTTTAGTTTATTTTATTTTAGTTTAAGTTTAGGTTTATTTTAATTTGTTTATTTTATTTTTATTTAAGGTTTAGATTTTATTTATATTTTATTTTTTATTTATTTTTCAGTTTATTTTTTAACTTTAGATTTGTATTTAGTTTTTATTTGATTTTATTTTAGATTTATTTTATTTATAATTTTTATTTTATTTTGGATTTTTATACTTAGGTTTATTTTATTTCTTAGTTGAGTTCAAGTTTTTATTTATTTTATTTTAGTTTATTTATATTCTTTATTTTATTTTATTTTAATATATAAGTTTAGGTTTTTTCAATATTTATTTATTTTATTTATTTATTTTATTTAGGTATATGTTTTTTATTTATTTTATTTTTAGGTTTTATTTAGTTTAGGTTTAGGTTTTTAAGTTTTTAGGGTTTAGGGTTTACGATTTATGGTTTCATAGCAGATTTTAGGATCTGTTTTGGGTTTAGGTTTAGTGGTTTAGGGTCAAAGTTTAGGTGCAGGTTTTTTAGTTTAGTTTTATCAGTTAATTCAGGTTTAAGTTAGGGTACTGAGCCTTTAAAGTCAGCCAGTTAGTTAGCCCAGTTTAGGGTGTTTAGGTCAGGCCTGGTTAGGGCCCAGGTCAGTCAGGGAATAGTTTATTGGTTAGGCCCAGTAGATTAGCAGTAGGTTTAGTTTAGGGTTTAGGTAGTAGGTTAAGATTTTGTTTCAGTGTCAGGTCAGGTGTTCATAGGGTTTAGTAGAGTGGCTCAGTTACAGTGGCCTAGGGTTAGGTTTAGTGGCTGTGGTTGGTTTTGTTTAGTTGGGGCTCAGGTGAGTTTAGGTAGGTGGTGGATCAGATTTAGCCTAGGTTTAGGTTTAGGGTTTAGTATTTTTTAACCGCATGTTTAGGTTTATTTAGTTTATTTTATTTTAGTTTATTTTATTTTAATTTATTTTATTTATTTAGTATTTATTTTATTTTTAGGTTTATTTAGTTTATTTTAGGTTTAGGTTTATGTTTATGTTTATTTTTAGTTTAGTTTTATTTTATTTTATTTTATTCTGCTAGGTTTTTTATTATTTTTTAGGTTTATTTTAGGTTTTTTTAGTTTGGTTTAGTTTATTTATTTAATTTAGTTTAGTTTATTTAGGTTTAGGTTTTATTTATTTTAGGTTTAGTTTATTTATTTTTTATTTTTAGTAGTTTAGGTTTTTTATTTATTTTTAAGTTTAGGTATATTTAGTTTTATTATATTTTATTTTAGGTTTATTTATTTTTATTATTTTTACTTTAGGTTTATTTTATTTTAGTTAGATTTTATTTATTTAGTTTAGTTTTTTATTTTATTTATTTTATTTTTTAAGTTTAGGTTTAAGTTGATCTTTAGGTTTAGGGTTAGGTTTAAGTTTTAGTTTAGTTTGATTTGATTTATTTATTTTATTATAAGGTTTATTTATTTAATTTATTTTTAGGGTTTAGTTTATGTTATGTTTTAGGTTTTGGGTTTAGTTTAGGTTTAGGGTTTAGGGTTTAGGATTTAGGGTTAGTTTAGTGTTTAGAGTTTAGGGTTTAGGGTTTAGGGTTTAGCATTTAGGTTTTTATTTTATTTTTTTAGGTTTAGGTTTTAGGTTTTTATTTTTTGTTTATTCTAAGCTTTTAATTTTTAGTTTAGGTTTAAGTTTATTTTTAGTTTATTTTATTTTATTTTATTTAGGGTTTAGGTTTAGTTTATTTTAAGTTTAGGTGTAGGTTTTATTTTTTTTAGTTTAGTTTATTTTAGTTTAAGTTTAGGTTTATTTTATTTTGTTTATTTTGAGTTTAGTTTTTTTTTTTAGTTTAGGGTTTAGGTTTTATTTTTTATTTATTTTTAGGTTTATTTTTTAGGTTTACGAGATTCCATCAGTGTCAAGTGCACGGTGTGGTCCTCCACCAACCACCCAACATTCTACACCCTACATTGGCCTCATGGCCATTCGAGTGTTGGGGGTACCAACATTATTGGTCGATCGATCCTCCTTCCAATGGGCATCGATTCATCTTAGTTGCCACCGACTACTTTTCCAAGTGGGCGGAAGCCATCCCACTCAGATAGGTCACAGCTCAACATGTGCTTCAATTTTTCAGAAACCATATCGTATATATGTTCGGGGTGCCTTGACAAATTATATCTGATAATGGTACTACATTCAAAAGCACAAAAATCAATAGCTTCGCTAGAAGACATGGTATAGATTGGAGATACTCCACCATCTACTACCCCAGAGCAAATGTCTTAGAAAGCATTCAACAACACTCTCATCCAGATATTAAAAAAGACTCTTAATGAGAACATGCAGAAGTGGAACGAGCAGTTGGTTGAAGCCTTGTGGGTCTACCGCACCACATATCGAATCCCACTCATTCTACCCCATTTTGCTTAGTATATGGGTCTGAAATTATTTTCCTTTTAGAAGTTCAACTCTTGTCACTAAGGATAGCATTGGGTAGCAAGATCACTACAAAGCAGAATGCAAAATTGTGGTTAGAAGAGCTCGAAGGTTTGGAGGAAAGTTGGCTACGCATGCTAGAACCTCGTGTACAAGGCCAAAATGATTCAAGCTCACAACAAGCTAGTCTGCCCTAGGTCTTTTTGACTAGGAGAACTTGTGTTAGTCCTAAGGAGACCAATTGTTGCCCGTCAAAAGACGGGAGGCAATTTGAACCCACTTGGGAAGGCCCCTATGTCATAGAGAAGGCCTACCAAGGAGGATCTTATCAGCTTAGTGATTATAAAGGGGAACACTCGATACTTCCAATTAATGGGCTCTATCTAAAGAAATATTACCCATGAAATAAATCATGTTTGAAAATAATTATTAATAAAAAGAATAAAAATTTAATTCCATTTCATCAAAATTATCTCTTCTTCTGAAGCATTGTTTGCTTATCTGAATCCACATGACCGTCTAGGGCACGTAAGAGTCCCCTAGTGGCATCCTATCCCTCTTTCATAACACAAACACAATCTCCTGCCGATATTAGAATAGGTGTAAGATAACCCAAGAGGCATTCTATTTGATTAGTACAACTAAGATAGTGAGAACCCAAGCGGTATCCTTTCTTAGTGAGAATCTTGTTTACCATCCATGGCACCATTTCATCTAAATCCCCAAGCATGTTTTAAGTAGGTGTAAGAGTCCCTCAAGGGCATCTTATCCCTTTAACACATGCACAAAAAACTGACACAAATCTTTTTATCTCGGGCTATTTTGATGTGGGAGCACCTCCGTTACACTCACTCATTAGCTGCTCTAGGTCATGTCTACATACTACCTTGCTAGTATGTCACTCCAGTGATCACTTGTTGGAGGATGTGAGTCCCCAAGCTTTCTTCCTAACTTGACCATTGCTAACCAATGAGCGCCTTGTTAGTATGGTAGACTTCATTGGCTAGCCATAAAGTTACCTCATGTTGATTTTATTTAAGAAGATGTGAGTCTCCCAGCTTTCTTCTTGAACTAATCATCATGATTTAACTAGGTTGAGTATATTTAAGATTTAGGATAAAACCCCCAGAGGCTCCTTTCTTCTTGACTATGTTTGAGTCAATTTAAGTCCCCTAGTGTCATTCACTCAATAGTCACCCTAGGTCAGTTGGCACTTATCGAGCCAAAGATAGACTATCTCAGCAATCAATTCTGCTATAAGAGGATGTGAGTCCTCGAGCTTTCTTCCTAGGCTGATTATGGTAAACTGATGGGCACCTTAGGTTGGTTGATGTTTGCTATGCTGACAATGACTCACCCGGTGGATACACCACTCTTGGCAGATGTGAGTCCCTCTGCTTTCTCCTTGAGTTGGCCACCTAATACCTATTAGATATATGACTAACATGTCATTTTCTCTAGGGTTTTGGATTAAGCCCTTAGCCCCATCCTCTGCAGGCACTCTATTTGGATCACATCCTTTGCGATCCCTTTTAGACACTACCTAGGTTACTCTTGGTTGGACAATCTCTCTTTCCTAGTAGCCACCCCAGTGGTTGGAGAATTTGTTCAGCGGATGCATAAATTCTCCCTTGGTTTAGTAAATTTGAGATAGGTCTAGATGATATAAGCTCCTTCTCAATTTGATCCCTCATAAACTAACAGGGTCCATGATAAACAAACTAAACAAAATAAACAAAATATTCTCTTGTGGATTAGGAATTCAAGCCCTTAAAGGGCCCCTTTTCCCAAGTAGGCATCCTACCTTTAGGGAAGTGTCAGCAGAACTCCTTATAGGAATTGCCTCATTAGTTGAGTTGAGATAAGTCCCTAGGTTGGCACTCACTTTGTAGTCACCTTTAGGTCGGGTTCAATCTATTTTTCCATAAGCAGGTTACCCCGACAGTCATCCCGCTTTGAAAGATGTAAGACTATGATGAATTCTTTCAAGCATGATTATCGCAAATTGACGGGCAGCCTTAGTTGGGTTTGATTTGTTGCCCAAAGCAACTGATCACCCCAGTGGTCTTTTGTAGTGGAAGATGTGAGTCTTTGAGCTTTCTTCCCTTTATTTGATCATTGCAAACCAAAAGGCACTCTTTGGTCAAATAGTTCTCCCATCAGCTGAGAAGCTACTCCCTTTGGTTCAGTAAACTTAGATTGGTCTAGGTTCATATAAGCTTCTTCTCGGTATGATCCATTGCAAACCAATGGAATCCATCAAAATAAATCTAAAAATGAAATTAATCTTGAATATCCTTGAGTTGATTTAAGTCCCCAGTGGCATTCACTCAACTTTTAGGTTTGGTTCAATTATTGCCTTGCCAATAGTTACCCAAAGAATTGGTCCCTACTTTGGAGGATGTAAGTCTACTATGCTTTCTTCCTAGTATAGCTGTTGCATATTGAAAGGCATCCATTTGGTTGGCTAGTCCTACTATATGTTTAGTGGACTACCCCTTTGGTTCAAAAAAATTTGAGAGAGATCTAGGCTGGTATAAGCTCCTTCTCAGTATGATCCATTGCAAACCAATGGAATCCATCAAAACAAATCTAAAAATGAAATTAATCTTGACTATCCTTGAGTTAATTTAAGTCCCCCAGTAGCATTCACTCAATAGTCAGCCCTAGGTTGGGTTCAATCTATTATCTTGCCAATAGATTATCCCAGCAACTGGTCTCTACTTTGGAGGATCTACTACGCTTTCTTTCTAGTATAACTGCTACATATCGAAAGGCATCCCCTTGGTTGGCTAGTCCTACTAGGTGTTTAGTAGACTACCCCTTTGGATTGGTAAATCTGAATTAGGTCTAGGCCTCCATGGCTCCTTCTCAGTATGATCCATTGTAAACCAACAAAATCCATCAAAACAAATCTAAAAATAAAATTAATCTTGACTATCCTTGACTTGATCTAAGTCCCCTAACGACATTCACTCAATAGCCAGCCCTTTGTTAGGTTCAATCAATTATTTTGCCAATAGATTACCCTAGCAACTGGTCTCTACTTTAGAGGTTGTAAGTCTACTATGCTTTCTTCTTCATACGATTGATGCATACTGAAAGGCATCCCTTTGGTTGGCTAGTCCTACTATGTGTTTAGTAGACTACTCCTTTAGATTGGTAAATCTAAGTTAGGTCTTGCCCTCCGTGGCTCCTACTCAGTGTGATCCATCACAAACCAACTAGGTCCATCTCAAAATCCAAATCTAAAAATTGAAATGAATTCAATCCTCTTCCCTAATGGAAATTTCTCCTCAGTGAGATGAAAATTAAATCAAACTCCTCATCCCATTGTGGTTGACGTGAACCTGCTTCCCTAGTGTAAGGTTCATATACTCTATCCCTTAGTGGATTCCTCTTTCTTTTATGTCTTCGACATAAGTAGAGCCACATTGAACTAAGTTTTAGATTCTTTCTACACCTTGGGTTAGGGATAGATTGTTTCTATTGGTGCTTCTAATCTTTCAATGTTGTTGATCATTTTGGTCAACACCAATACGTGCGGTGTTCCTTGTCAGTCAAACAACATCTATTGGGCACCCTTTATTGACCTCACTTTTAGGATGAGCTCTCAACCCCTCCATCTTAGACATAAGACTTCTCATAGACTTTAAGAGTTCCTTAGTCGTAAGACACATCTAGTGATTAGGTGGACACTCAACTTTGCCCTAGAGACTTAGAAGAGTTGGCCATAGAAATAGGTCATGCCTTAGGGGTGTTAGGAAAATTTGCCTACCCTTAGCTTGAAACACTCCTCACCTTCCTTCCTTCAAGTCAAACTCCAAATCAATCTTATTTGATTTTCTCCAAACTCAAATCAATGCCACATGATTGAAATCCATGATTGACACATGATTGAAACCCATGAATGAAATTTCAAATTCCAAATTTTCTAAAGTCCTTAATCCTATCTTAAGGACTTAGCCAAAATCATCTTCAAATCAAATCAAATCCTTGAAATTTTCTCATAACTCATTTACATTCTCATTTATATTCACATATATAAATGTAAATTCAAATCAAAATCAAAATCCAAATGCCTAATTCAAAATCTTTTCAAAGTCTTTAATTTCCTCCTTTAAGGCTTAACCTAAATCATGATCAAATCAATTCAAACTCATGAGATTTTCTTAAAACCCATTTATATTCTCATTTATATTCACATATATAAATGAAATGTAAATTCAAATCAATCAAATCAAAATCCAAATTCAAATTCTTAATTCAAAATCTTTTCTAAGTCTTTAAATCCACCTTAAGGACTTAGCCAAAATCATCTTCAAATCAAATCAAATCCAAGTTCAAATTCCAAATTCAAAATCTTTTCTAAGTCTTTAATTTCCACCTTAAAGACTTAACCTAAATCATGTTCAAATCAATTCAAACTCATGATTTTACAACCCATTTATATTCCATTTATATTCACATATATAAATGAAATATAAATTTAAATCAATCAAATCAAATCCAAATTCAAATTCCAAATTGAAAATCCTTCTTAAGTCCTTAACCCCTCTTATGTACTTAGCCAAAATCATCTTCAAATCAATTCAAACTCATGAGATTTTCTCATAACTCATTTATATTCTCATTTATATCACATATATAAATGAAATATAAATATAAATTAATCAAACTAAATCCAAAATTCAATTCCAAAACTCTAAAATTTTATAAGACTTTAATTTCTGCCAAAAGGATTTAGCCTATTAAATCAATTCAAACACATGAGGTTTTCTCATAACTCATTTATATTCTTATTTATCTTCACATATATAAATGAAATATAAATATAAATCAATCAAACTAAATCCATAATTCAATTCTAAAACTCCAAAATTTTCTAAGTCCTTTAAATTTCCTCTTAAGGACTTAGCCAAAATCATACCTAAATCAAATCAAATCCATGAAATTTTTTCATAACTCATTTATATTTTTATTTATATTCACATATATAAATGAAATATAAATTCAAATCAATCAAACTAAACTCAAAACTCAAATCCAAAATTCCAAATCTTTCCTAAATCCTTTAATTTCCTCTTAAGGACTTAGTCTAGATCATGATCAAATCACTTAAAACCTTTGAAATTTTCATAACCCATTTATATTCTCATTTATATTCACATATATAAATGAAATATAAATTCAAACAATCAAAACCACTTCCAAAAAATCAAACTCATACTCATTCAAAATTCAACCTAAGCTTTTCAAGTCAAAATTTTGAACTTAGCCAAATCAACCTCAAATCAAGCCAAACTCTTGATTTTTCTTCATGATTCAATCAATCTTACAATCATGACTCCAAATATAAATGTAAACATTAATCACTTTACTAAAAATAAATTCAAAAATCAAGCCAAAATCCATTTCATGTTTACCCTTTTGAACTTGAAATTATCAAATGAATCAAAACCCATTTGACTTCAAATCACTTGCAAATGGATTTATACTTCAATCATAAGTCCATATACAAGTTCAATCAAACTCAAATCAAGCTTTGACCAAGTTTATTTGACCCATTTAGGCTCACTTGACCCAAAGTGACCTAAAGTACTTTATTAGCCAAATTTAATAATCTAACCAAATTGGATTGAATCAAACTCACCTACTCATCATGATCAACAATCATCATTAGATGATCAATCAATTAAATTGGGTCAAACCAAGTCAAACTAAGGGTTGACCAAGTCAACACTTAGCCAAAATGAAACCCAACATTGCCAAAATCTACCATCATCCAAATTGATTGAAACCATTGATCTAAGTTCATTCATGAACTATGTTTAAACTTCACTAAGTCAACATTTGAGCCTAACCTAGCCCAATTGGCCACTTGACCCAAGTTGACCCAACTTGACCTAAAAAGTCAAAATATGTCAAAACTTTATCTAAGTAAAATTGATTGAAACCAATGGGTCAAGTTCATTTCAAATCACTTGTTGAACTTGACCAAAGCTTCAATTGGCCAATTAGACCTAACCTAGCCCAATTGATCTTGAACCCAACTTGACCAAAAGGGTCATGTTGCGCTAAATTCAAACTGAACCAAAATTGATTAGAAAAAAAGATACAAATCCACTTCATATGACTAACCAAACCTAAACCTACACATGACCTGGCTGATAGGTCAAATGGGTCAATTGGTTAACTTGACCCATTTGACCTAAATGAAGTCATATGAACCAAATTCAAACCTAAACCAAATTGAATCAAACTAAAGCCACCAAAACATTTCAATTGGTCATATGAACTTGATCAACCCTTGGTTTGACCCAATTTGACCAATTGGTCAACTGACTCAAGTTGACCCATTTTGACCTAAAGGTCAACATGAGCCAAACCATACCAAATGAACTCCAAATCAATGAAACTTGGCCAAGCTATTTTCTCAACATACCAACTATTCAAATTCAAAATCAGCCAAATAACCATTTTACCCCTAGGCCATAGAACAAATTTTGGCCAATTCCACTTGGAATTTGGTCAAACCCTCTTCATACCTACTTGATACTCTACTAATAGGTCAAGTAAACCCTAGGTAGGGTAGTGCACCCAATCCAATGGGTTTGGGTTAGTCCAACTCCACCAAATGGCCAAACCGAGCACATGGCTTTAAATGGCCACATGGCAAACCTCTTCCCACTTATTTTGAGAACATGGCTACTCCACTAATCCACTCCCTAGCCTAAAACAAACTCAAAGATAGCCTAAACAGCCTAACAAACCCACTGCCTAAGCTCAATTGGATCAAAATGGCTCCTCCCTTCTCGATTGGTCTATTTCCATGGGAGATATACTCCCCAAATTCATTTGAATCTTCACTTCCCATTATTGATTGAAGCTAGAGTGATAGAGTCATTGGCAAGAGTTCCTAAGCTTCCTAGAAGGAGATTGAATTTGGCATTTCTTGGTTTTCCTGAAGTAAAAATAGGGAAGGTCCATTGAATTGCCAACTTCCACTACACTCAAATTCAAACAAATTCCCTTTGCACACTCCATCAGAGAACCCGATAGAGCTTGCCTAAGCTTTCTTCCAAGTTTTGGAAGCAAGGGAAGCTCCATTTCAGTCAAAATTAAACTTAAGCTAAGGAGGACTTGGTCCATAGAGCCAACCACTCAACCTCGAGCTAAAACTTTCCAAAATCTCCTAGGCAGAAGCTTCTCCAAGAATAAAGTCTGGTGATCACCTCATGAGGTATGCCATTTTTGAGCATTAAACTCAATGTGGTGTGGAGCTTTATGAAAGAAATTTTGATCCCATAGAATTTTGACCATTAGATGTGCTTTCCATTAGGTTTATATGGTGTGGGTTGATTTTAAATCCAATCTGAACTCGCTTGAGCTCGGATCTTCATTTTGAAAGTGGACGGTCCCCATTTTTCATAGGAAAGATCTCTGGCCATCCATCCATGCATTTTGGATGGACGGCCAAGATTAAAATGCATTTTATATCTTATTTTATCCTCTCGATTTGATTTAATCTACCATTGGTTCCATAATCGGGCGAGGAAAAGTGCATGTCGCCACCACATGCTATGATGTGACATTTTAAAATGTGAATCAGGGAGTGATGCATGTAAAGTACAGTTGTGTTAGCCGCATGCATGGCACACCGTAAGATTAGGAATTAATTAAGGTTTAAATAATTCTTAATTAATTACCTAAACTTCTAAAATTCATATCTCAACCTAGAAAAATAAAGAAAATATGAAATAAATTACATTAGAAAGATATTTGAACATAGAATATTTTAAAAAAAATTTTAAATTTTTTTAAATATCTTTTTTCTCTAAATTTGGGTTTTGTTGGAAATCTTAATTTGCTAATTACTCCCTAATTAATCCACTGATTAATCTCAAACATCTTGATTGTATTTTAGGGGATGACTTCTATCACCCCTAATTTTCTTGGGATTTATTAGTGGCTTAACTGGGGAAATTACTAATTCATTTCCTAATTACTCCCTTAACGTGAGTCATAAGATTTTGAAAGCCTTCTTCAAAGTGATGATCTGAGCTTACCACTTGTAAGCTCATTCACCAAGCTAGGCCATGAGTTTGTTTTCGAGTGCATGAGCAAAGCGAGTTGTCCCTCGATCTGAGATATTAGCGAGATTAGCTACACACCACCGAACTTACTTTAACCTAGGAAAGTGACTTGATAGCCTCCTTTCCTTCCCCTTTCTTCTTGAAAGAAAACTAAGTCGAAAGCTAAATGTATGATTTAGAGCTCATCCCGGGACCTCTTGCTTATGAATACCAACTTCTTTCTTTCCCTCTTCAAGATAGTTGAATGGTACTTAGTTGTTCCCTAAAGCATTTCACGTCCATCCTAAGGCTTCATTCAATCAAAAAATTTCTCTAGGATTCTCCCCTACTCCTACTCTTTATGCTTCTATTTTTTGCTTTACCCCTGCTTACCATTTCTTCTATTAGTGTACTAGGAAATTCATCACTTGTCCTCTTGTTAACAACGAGCCTACTACCTAGGAGAAGAAAGAGCTCAAACTTGATAGCGAGCTTGGTATTCTTAGATCAGACTTTTCCCAAGGATTGAGTTTACATATGTGAAATCTCCTTTCTCTCCTCATTGATTAAGAGTTCTTTCTTCTTGCACATGCTAGCTTTCCAACATTAGCTTCTTCTGAGCTCTCAACATGTCATGGAAAATTAAGCTAATTTAGTACGGACCAGCTCGGCTTGTTTTCGTATGGGTCAAAATGGCATATGTGTAGTGCATCATTTTCACTCACCGTGAACATAGGGATTGGATGGATGACCCACTCTCTCTTCAATGAGATGTCAAGTCAAATAGCATCAGGGTGCCCCTGATAAAAGTATAGACCTATCATAGATTGACTTTCCTAGTCACATAGGCAACACATGCTCTCTATATGATCTATGACATATGAGTTCTATCATGTATAGAAGTAAAATAGGAATATGTATGTGACCAGTCAAGCACAGGCCAAGAAAGTGAAAAGTACAACTCATCTAGTTGGACCGACCTCCCCCACTTGACTAGCCAAAGAAGAAAGAATATCTAATCGCCTTTCTTCGATCAAGAATCCAGGAAAGATTATCCAAACTTGAGCGACATTGTTCAATCACTTTTAAACTTTTTTGTCGTGGGCTTTTCATGACCCTAGTTGAGTAGGGTCGGAATAGGTAGGCAATCAAATCCAATCTTCTCGATTCAATGCCTATTTCTATGTGGAAGGCTTACCATCGAGCAAAATAGTTCCATTTCTATTTCATCTCAAAATTTGAGAGGAGTTGGGGGATCACTAAACTTTTAACAAGGTCGGTTGAAGGTTATGAAAGAAAAGTAGGAAAGCCTACTTCATTATCAATGAGATAGATAGATACAAAACTTCTCAAATAGCATTGAGGAAAATAAGTGGATCTTTTTTACTATATAGGATGCCATAGGAAAACCTTCTTGTTCTAAGTCTAACACTCTCAAACATTGGTAGACATTCTTCTACTTTTCTTGGTTGGTCTTGTGTCCCATCATGGAAGTACTTTAGATTTTCTTCTCTAGAAACTAAAAAAACCTATTTTATGTGACCTTATGATACCACCTATCATTTAATAGGAGCTACAAGAATAGTCATTCTTTGAGTAGGTGACCGAGTGTTGTTTTTCCGTTCATAAGTGACCTTTAGAACTCTTTCACTGGAGAAGGTATCTCTACCCGACTTCAGAGTGTACCATTCCTTTATAGCGATCTCACGTGTTTCTCCATGTGACCCACATTTTCCACCCGAATCAAATAGTTGTAAATGAAATATTGAAGTTAGGTTGGAAGCAATTAGTGGTTAATAAACCTTAAAGAGATCTAACTCATATACCAAAGTAGAGTTGTTAGTTTAGTGTACCGGTATAGCTTAGTGTTTATCTCACTCATGCAAATATGACTAACTAGAGATAGAATATCAAAGGCTATATGGGTAAAAGCGCTCGGTAAGGGAGCAGTCAACCTTCTTCCA
The DNA here is from genome assembly GCA_021442155.1 of Cymbidium sinense. Taxonomy (NCBI): domain Eukaryota; kingdom Viridiplantae; phylum Streptophyta; class Magnoliopsida; order Asparagales; family Orchidaceae; genus Cymbidium; species Cymbidium sinense. The sequence goes on along the minus strand of CM038214.1, from coordinate 83,934,728 downwards.
CTGCATGTAAGAAGAATAATTAATTAAAATGAATATATGCTATGGCGTCTTCATTTCTTCTTTCTCCTTTTTAGTTTGGATTTGCTCCAAAGGCATCAGAGGGCACCCAGGATGAGGCCTTCTACGCTCATCCAATCCCCATAGCACTAATCCTAATTCTATTATAAAAATTACATTTACATAGGAAAAGTAAATCTAACTACACCTACAAAATAGAGGTTAGCTAAACATACATATCCCAAGCAGTTATATTCATAATTTAGACTTAGAACCCCACATGGGTAACCCTATAACTTGGGTTATGCTTGGGGTTTAAGCAAACAAAAGTATTTATAATTATTTTAAGCAACCTTTCATAACCTCGAAAAATAATATGAGGCTAAGAGTGGCCTAACATCCACTCTATGAAACATGCACCTTAACATTCATCTAAAATATTACATAATAAAACAAAATAGCCATTACATACACATCCTAACTTAGGACTAGAAGTGGTGGCTTAATTCTAGTGTGTGTGCTAAGGCTTGTGTAGTATGTCTTAACTAAACATTGAAGTTGTGATTTTCTAAGTGTGAAAGAATCTAATTTAACATAAAGGTTGTTCCACTTTAGGTTGTTTAGTTGGTTTGTGAATTTTAGTTTGTATTTTGCTTAATTTCATTTGATTTACACTTAGCATCTAAGTGTTATAAAAGAGGAAAGGAGTTCACCTCCTCACATCCCTACCTTAAACCATTTTCTAAATAATATTTTATGACTTAGTTCCTTTTAGTGGATGGTTTATTAAGTATTTTCTTATTAATCCTAAGTTTGGGTTAACTTTAAATAATTCTATTCAATATGAAAGGCATCTTAAGGTTAATATAATTGAATTAATATCACATGATATATTTCAAGTCATTTCTTTCCATCACATATAATATGCACATGATTTAACTTAGCATACTTAAATACAACATATTTTGGCACACTTGAATGATGAATGGATGCATGCATTTGGAATTTACATTTGTGTTTGATTGAATTATTTTATACATCCAAATTAAAGCTCTATCCAAATTCTAATACCAAAATACATAGGAATGAAATCAAATAAGTACATGTCATTGTTAACCAAGTGAGGTAATCAAATGACCCTTGGGGCAACTTAAAGCCTCATATTCCAGGATGTCCAAACTATATACTTATTAACATTCAAACTTATGTAAATCTATATGAATCATAAGAAGAGAGCTAACTTACATGTAATGTATGCCAATGACTTAGATGGTTATGGATGCATGTATTTTTTGATAACAAAAGGGGACTTTCATCATTTAATTAAGCACACATACACATGTATAAAAGATGTAAGCAAGTACATGCCATTGTTAATCAGGGAAGTGAGGTAATCAAATGATCTCCCTTGGGGCTACTTAAAGGCTCATATTCCCAGGATGTCCAGACTAAACACTTGCTATCTTAAATACATATAAATGTATACACAATTATAAAGATGAATATCATGTAAAGATTGTATTTTCTCCAATTGAATTATTTATGCATATGAATTGAAGCTTCATCTAAATTCTAATACTAAAATACATAATAATGAAAATCAAATGGGTATGTGCCTTTGTTAACTAGGGAAGTGAGATAATCAAATGATCTCCTTTGGACTACTTAAAGCCTCATATTCTCTGGATTTCCATACTATATACCCATTAACATTCAAACCTACATAAATCTATATATGAATTCAAGAAAGAGACTTTCACATTCACATAACTAAGCTATAAGCACATGCAAGTCTTATATGAGTTTATAACTATCATCATTCCACATATTATTATCGATTTATAAGCTTTGGAAAATAGATTTGAATTTACTAGTGATAATAGTCACACATATCATTAAGTTAAGCTAACACATGCAAGCTTACACCAACAAAATCTATTTGATTGATATAGATTTAAAACATGAATGCATGGGTTCATATGACATACAACATTTAGAAGTGATTTGAAAGGAATAACTAAATATAAACACATGGTTCATTCAAATATATATTAATTCTAAGGACAATCACATTAAAAAAATTATTTAAAGAAAACAAAAGTTCATTATTAATTTGATTTTGGATTTGAGTTGAACTTAATAAGGAGAGAAAATATTTGTTGTTTTGATCTATTCCCATATTAGTAATCATAATTGGTTTAAGGAAAGGTAGTTAAATGAATTTTATGAAATAATTAAGTTCAATCATTAATTAAATCACTTAATTACCATTTTCTATGCTTCTTTAATTTGCTTTATCATATAAACATGAGCCACGAAAGATTTGAACATGTGAGAAAAGTAAACTTGCAATATTTCTAATTGAACTAATGCAATTGGCTCATAATTAAAGATTAATTAAGTCAAAGAATCTAATTAAGTACTTTTTTTTTATTTTCCCACACTTTTGGGTTAATCATAATTTTATTAAAGGTCTTTATGCTATTAAACAAATAAAGAGGAACCCACTATTTCATTATAAATTATCTGATGTGATTTGCATTTCAATTTTATTTAATTTAGCCATTTGACTAATTAATTAATAATTTAATTAATTACCATTTTAATTAATCCTTTTAATAATGAAATGAATTTAGGAAAAGGCTAGGATGGAGGTCCTAATCATTCTGCCTCATCCATTTACTATTACTTAGTGATTAATAAGCTTTAATTAATTAATTTTTTCTATTTTGAATGTTAATTAATCATTAAATTAATTAATGAAGGTAATTAGGGTTTAAAACACCAATTTTACTAATTACCTAGGTAATAAATTCCAAGAAAATCATGGGAGGCAGAGGTCATCCCATTAAATTAATTCTCCAAATCTTGAA